>CM054125.1:56237731-57437731 GCA_028751855.1 Ambrosia trifida | reverse complement strand
GATCAAAGGAATAAGAGTCCAATCCCAGTTGATGAAGATGAAGTGATTCTGAATTTGGATGAAGTTTTTACTGGTTCACCTGTACAAGCTGATAAGTCAAAGAAGAAGAAACCGGAGAAACCAAGCATAAAGAGAAAGAAGGAGATTGAATCGCTTATAGCTGGTAAGAAACTACCACCAGCTTCTAGTTCTAAGTCACCGGTTACTGCACCAGCACAAAAGAAACAAAAGACTGCGACTACTTCGAGCACACAACAGAGTGAAGATTTACCTGTTGATCAGTTTAACGAAGCATTGGATAATGTGCTGAAGAAGATTAGGAAAGGCAAACTGCCTGATGTTGTTGAACCACCTATGAAGAAGAAGGTGTTAGTGGATAGTGATCTAATGAGTGCTGTGAATCAAAGATTGTAATATTCAAAAAAAATTAATAAAAACAAATATATATATATATACTAGCTTAATAGTTTTGACCTATACAACACCAAAATGCGCACATCTTGCAATCCTGTTATTTTCGATCGAAGCATATCTATTACTAAACTTTAAATTCAAAATTGGATTCCTATTGAACAAACCGACCGAAGAGTTTGGGATTAGTATCAGTTCTCGCTCCGTTATAAATCTTTCCAAACCACCAAATCTGATTGGCTTCTCGCTTCTCTGTCCGTCACTGCAACACTTTGTTTCGCCAAAGCTTTCTGTCGCAGCCGCGTCACTCCGCCACGACCACCACCACACCGTTCAGGCTTCCGCTTTAAGTCGTTTCGCATTGATCGTCCGACAGCTCTAGTCGGTTGTCTCAAATAAACTCTCGTCCGATATAGAGGTAACCGTTTGTTCTTTGCCTATAGTTTGTTTAATTCGTACGAATGCGTGTCAGCTCTCGATTTGTTCCGGCGACTAAACCGTTGTCTAGTTGTAAAAAAACGTATAGATACGATACGGCTTTCATTCGTTCGTCCATAAGCTCCTACTTATTTTGATTAAGAAAAGCGTGATCTGTTTGTATGTATGTATGTTTCCAATGGGTTTGTGTTTCTAAAGTTATATGGTACTGTGTGGGTTTTGATTTATGTGTGTATATATGTAAGATGATAATATGTATGTACACTTATTTGCATGGAGTGTGAGTAATGCATGGTGTATGTAAATCATTTTTTTTATGAATGCTTGATGTGTATGTCTTGTGTATATGAAGGTAGGCCATCATAATAATAATAATAATAATAATAATAATAATAATAATAATAATAATAATAATAATAATAATAATAGACATTATATATATATTGTGTATATCTGGTGTGTGGATTTGATTTGTGTGTATGTGTGAAGCATAATAGACATTATATATATTGACTTAATATTATCATGTAGATTTGATCGATTAGAGTTAAATGAGTTTTCTTTTACATAAACCAAAAGATTCAAACTATTTTATATAGTTCAGTTAAAATTTCATTTAAGTTGTGAATAACAATCTAAATCGTAAAATTCCTTCTTAAACAAATATGCATATTTCAATACAAGGCGTATTAAAATAAAAGGAGTAGTGTCGGGTTCTTAGTTGCCGGAACAGTTTTATTGAACGACCTGAACGCATCACTAGCATGGTTAAAGTATCATAAACTAATTTGGAAAGCAACGGAACTTAGGTTCGCATACTTGTTAAAGACGATTTGTTTTGCTTTTGCTGTGCTCGACTAAGGTACGGATTCTCTTTCTTGACATCATAGTACTTTTTTTTATCATGCACGTCACTTTGTAGTGCGGGTTTCGCTTGTTTCCTTAGTTGTCTTAGATTCATTTATATGTTTGATAAATTCGTTATAACATGCAATATACCTAAAATTTGAGATCATTGTTGCATGTTCCCGTTAGTATTTTTGTTTCAGTTGAATGACCTTAGCCTTTGTACTCTATCACCCGAGCAGTTTGTTTTGACTTGTCGTTTGGGCGTCAACGGCATGGCACTGTTCGTGACAGCGCAATATAAATATTCACGGCGTTTCTAGATTGTGTTAGTGTAACACTTGGCCACTAGAGGCGTATGGATCGATCTTAGCTTTGAGTTTGAGTTTGTTTTGTGGAGATTGGAATAATGGGTGTACGCCACACTCACCATCTCATAGGTGCATAGACTAGCTATCTGTGTACCAGTTTGTTAGTTTGTTTTGGCTCATGGGTGGTTTCCATTTGACGTGACTTAATTTATTGTTATGTATAGTCACGCAGTTTGATATTCGTATATGTTTTGGATTTTGTTTCGGTATGCTCCGTTACGTTTGAAATTCTCCCGAATGGGTGTCGGCTTACTTTATAGATTGTATTCAACATTTCTTCTGGTATGGGTTTGGGTTCGAGTTTAAAATATAGTTGTTGGGATTTTGTATTTCTTTCCTCTCCTTTCGTCTGTTCTTTACATGAACTATTGATTTCTCCGTTACTGGGCAATTTTTGGCTCAGCCGTATTTTTCTTTGTTGTGTTGTCTTATGTGTTCGCAGGTAATCTGGGGAATCAGGGATGAGTGAGAGATAAATGAAGTTCAAGACTTTTCATTTCGTTTAAATTTAGTAATAAATAAATTGAGACTTAGGATTTTGTTCGGTTTGATTTAAGAATCTCAGTTGTCCTTTGGATTCTATTTTTCTTTTTAAATGGATAGTGTTTGGTTTTGATATCTGTAATAGTGACATATCAACCTGTCCGGGTTGGGGTGTGACAATTATGGTATCAGAGCCCATGCTCTTTCCTGTAGAAAACTTAAACATAAATAACGAAACATGTGAGGTAATGGGTAGACAAAGGGTTAGGATTCACTCTTGTCATTCTCCGCACAATTTAAATTCTTTTCTCTGCTCACACGTGTATCTTCTTTTTAGAATGGGTCCTAAACGTACGAACAACTCTAATGATGATGCTGAGGGTTCTGGCGATGTTCCCCTTGAGACCCTCGTCGCTGAAGCTGTAAATGCGGCGATTGCGGGTTTGGTTCCTAACTTGATCCAACAGTTGCAGCAGGCTAACGCCAATGCCAATGCTAACGCTAACGCCAACGCTAATGCCAATGCTAATGCGAATGCGAATGCTAATGCTAATCCTCCTGATGACATTCATGTCTGGCTGGAGCGTTTTCAAAAGCAAAAGCCAAAGTCTTTTAGTACTGCCGATAATCCGGTTGAAGCAGAGAATTGGATTGCCCACATTGAGAAGTTATTTGAGGTTTTGGGAGTTGACGACATTTTCAAGGTTAGGCTTGCTAGTTACAAGTTGGAGGATGATGCTCATCATTGGTGGAAGACTCTAAAGAATGCTCGGGGAGGTGATAACTATGCTGCTACATTGCCATGGAATGACTTTCGTACACTAGTCTATCAGCAATACTTTACTGATGCTGACCGCAGCGAGTATTTAAGGGAGTATTCTATGATCATGCAGGATGACGATGAACCAATCATGGAATTTAAAGCTCGTTTCTGTCGCCTGGTGAGTTTTCTGGGCCCAACCGCTAGTACTCATGAGCAGCAAACCAATCGTTTCAAGTGGGCTGTGTGTGATCGGGATAGAAAATTTATCCTGAACCTTCGTTTTGCTGACATTAATGAGATTGTGGATGCGGTCAAGAATTTGGATAATGATAAGAAACATCGGGAGAAGGCTTTGGATGATAGTCGCAAACGACCAAGGGAAAATAACCAGGGTAATTCTTCTATTCGCGATGGCGATGATCAATTCTGAGGCCATAGGAATCGTTTGGGTAGGAATTACAATAATCAGAATCAAAGGCCAGGGCAACAAAATCAAGTTCCAAATCAAGCTCAACCTCAGAACCAACAAAACCCGCCACCAAACCGTGACCCTCCTTGTGCCACTTGCGGGAAACCTCATAAAGGGGTTTGTCGTCGAGCTGCAGGACTTTGTTTTAATTGTGGAGATGCAGGACATATGGTTAGGGAGTGCCCTCAGGTTAACCCTAGAGCTAATACAGGAGGAAACGCCACTAATGCTCCAGGTATGGTTCTTGGCTAAGTGCGTATTTTGATAAGCATGATATATGTGCTCCATTTGATACTCGTGCACCCAATATGTGATAACACTTTCATTTGCCAAGTATTTGATGTCTACGTTAATTGCCTTACAGTACCCTCTAGTAAGTTTTGCCTTTGAGATACGCCACTGTTACTAAATTATGTTTATAGAGATTGTCCAAATTGAATCGTGTCCATTAAATATTTCACATAATTCTAGAAAACTTGCCATCTATTGTAGCTATCTTTACATACTTTGATATTCGATATGTGTGAGTTGTCTTATCTCATTCGAAATCTGATCCATTTAGTTCCTTTTTATCATTCCAAGAATTCATAAATCCCTTTAGTATATGACATGTCATTATAGTTTGTGACATTTGAAATATGTTATATACGAATTTGCTTGTTACTCGTACATAACAATTTTGAGGACAAAATTTTTTTTAAGGGGGTAGAATTGTAATATTCAAAAAAAAAATTATTATAGTATTATGTTAAATGAATACAAAACAAATTTCTTTTGAAAAATTTCATGTTTTTTAAATTCGATAATCTGAAAAATTAGATTAAGTAACTTTATATTTTATAAATTTAAAATGTATGCTTCTTTCAAAACAAATCTCGATGGAAAAAAAAAATTAATAAAAACAAATATATATATATATATATATATATACTAGCTTAATAGTTTTGACCTATACAACACCAAAATGCGCACATCTTGCAATCCTGTTATTTTCGATCGAAGCATATCTATTACTAAACTTTAAATTCAAAATTGAATTCCTATTGAACAAACCAACCGAAGAGTTTGGGATTAGTATCAGTTCTCGCTCCGTTATAAATCTTTCCAAACCACCAAATCTGATTGGCTTCTCGCTTCTCTGTCCGTCACTGCAACACTTTGTTTCGCCAAAGCTTTCTGTCGCAGCCGCGTCACTCCGCCACGACCACCACCACACCGTTCAGGCTTCCGCTTTAAGTCGTTTCGCATTGATCGTCCGACAGCTCTAGTCGGTTGTCTCAAATAAACTCTCGTCCGATATAGAGGTAACCGTTTGTTCTTTGCCTATAGTTTGTTTAATTCGTACGAATGCGTGTCAACTCTCGATTTGTTCCGGCGACTAAACCGTTGTCTAGTTGTAAAAAAAACGTATAGATACGATACGGCTTTCATTCGTTCGTCCATAAGCTCCTACTTATTTTGATTAAGAAAAGCGTGATCTGTTTGTATGTATGTATGTTTCGAATGGGTTTGTGTTTCTAAAGTTATATGGTACTGTGTGGGTTTTGATTTATGTGTGTATATATGCAAGATGATAATATGTATGTACACTTATTTGCATGGAGTGTGAGTAATGCATGGTGTATGTAAATCATTTTTTTTATGAATGCTTGATGTGTATGTCTTGTGTATATGAAGGTAGGCCATCATAATAATAATAATAATAATAATAATAATAATAATAATAATAATAATAATAGACATTATATATATATTGTGTATATCTGGTGTGTGGATTTGATTTGTGTGTATGTGTGAAGCATAATAGACATTATATATATTGACTTAATATTATCATGTAGATTTGATCGATTAGAGTTAAATGAGTTTTCTTTTATATAAACCAAAAGATTCGAACTATTTTATATAGTTCAGTTAAAATTTCATTTAAGTTGTGAATAACAATCTAAATCGTAAAATTCCTTCTTAAACTAATATGCATATTTCAATACAAGGCGTATTAAAATAAAAGGAGTAGTGTCGGGTTCTTAGTTGCCGGAACAGTATTAATGAACGACCTGAACGCATCACTAGCATGGTTAAATTATCATAAACTAATTTGGAAAACAACGGAACTTAGGTTCGCATACTTGTTAAAGACGATTTGTTTTGCTTTTGCTGTGCTCGACTAAGGTACGGATTCTCTTTCTTGACATCATAGTATTTTTTTTTATCATGTCCGTCACTTTGTAGTGCGGGTTTCGCTTGTTTCCTTAGTTGTCTTAGATTCATTTATATGTTTGATAAATTCGTTATAACATGCAATATACCTAAAGTTTGAGATCATTGTTGCATGTTCCCGTTAGTATTTTTGTTTCAGTTGAATGACCTTAGCCTTTGTACTCTATCACCCGAGCAGTTTGTTTGGACTTGTCGTTTGGGCATCAACGGCATGGCACTGTTCGTGACAGCGCAGTATAAATATTCACGGCGTTTCTAGATTGTGTTTGTGTAACACTTGGCCACTAGAGGCGTATGGATCGATCTTAGCTTTGAGTTTGAGTTTGTTTTGTGGAGATTGGAATAATGGGTGTACGCCACACTCACCATCTCATAGGTGCATAGACTAGCTATCTGTGTACCAGTTTGTTAGTTTGTTTTGGCTCATGGGTGGTTTCCATTTGACGTGACTTAATTTATTGTTATGTATAGTCACGCAGTTTGTTATTCGTATATGTTTTGGATTTTGTTTCGGTATGCTCCGTTACGTTTGAAATTCTCCCGAATGCGTGTCAGCTTACTTTATAGATTGTGTTCAACATTTCTTCCGGTATGGGTTTGGGTTCGAGTTTAAAATATAGTTGTTGGGATTTTGTATTTCTTTCCTCTCCTTTCGTCCGTTCTTTACATGAACTATTGATTTCTCCGTTACTGGGCAATTTTTGGCTCAGCCATATTTTTCTTTGTTGTGTTGTCTTATGTGTTCGCAGGTAATCTGGGGAATCAGGGATGAGTGAGAGATAAATGAAGTTCAAGACTTTTCATTTCATTTAAATTCAGTAATAAATAAATTGAGACTTAGGATTATGTTCGGTTTGATTTAAGAATCTCGGTTGTCCTTTGGATTCTATTTTTCTTTTTAAATGGATAGTGTTTGGTTTTGATATCTGTAATAGTGACATATCAACCTGTCCGGGTTGGGGTGTGACAAAGATTGTCTGAGATGATGAGTATTATCAACAAACAACAAACTGAGATCGAGCAATTGAAGACAAATGATCAAAAGATGTTGGAAGTCGTAGTCACATCCCATGATGATAATGAAGTTTTGAAGAAAACCATCAAGAGGTTGAAAAGAGAGAACAAGAAGTTGCTGAAGCACGAGCAACGAAATACCAGAAGAATTATCGTCCTGAAAGAGGAGAACAAACAATTGAAGAAGAGTAACAAGCATATGGATGATTTGATCAAAGACTTGTACTCTCGAGCTCCTCAAATTCAAGCTGGTGAAGAAGATAAGGAAAGAGAAGAAGAACAGGTCGATTTTGAACCATCTGACGAAGAAGAAGATGAAGAACTTGATGAAGATGCAGGTAATGATACTAAAAAGAAGAAGAAGAAAGATGATGGAGATGATGGAGGTTCAGATGGTGGTTCGAGTGATGGAAACAGCTCTGCTTTCGATAGTAGTGATGATGATGATGATAACGCTGAAAAGTACACATATGAAAAGCGTGATTCAAGTAAGGGTGGAGAGTCGAGCTCTAAGACTCCTGGAGAAAATGTGGATGACGATATCTTCTGGAATGAGAAACTGCAGTCGTTATCTGAATTAGACAAGAACATGTATCGCCAGATGCTCACAGATCGAGTCTGGACGATTGACATGACTAGCAGATTTCCAGAGATATTTGAGTCGAGTAATAAACTGTTTGAGTTGGAGTTTGATGACCCTGATCTTGAAGATGGAGAGGTTTTTGCGGCGATTTCTAAAGAGATACTTGAGGGTTTAGCCAAACAGGTGGGAAAGACTTTGGAAGAATTGCTTGCTGACAATTTCATTCCAAAGATACCTGAGAAGGAAGCCGGGAATCATTCTGATGAACGTGATGTTCGTGCTTTTGAGGATGTTGAAATGGAAGACATAACGAGTGAGGAGTATCCACAATATTTCAAGAATAATCAAGATTGTGGATTTCCTGGATTCTCAGATGAAATGCTAAACCAAGCCGAGAAACTGGAGAAAGAGAAGAGCAAAGCATTTGAAGATGAAATTTTCAAAGGGCATGATAAACCACGGTTCGAGCAATCGGAGAGTTTGAAGGAATTCTTGAGGAAATTGAAAGAAAAAGAGAATAATCGTCCGAAAGCTGAAATACAAGGAAGCTTTTACAAACTTCATAGTGGTATTTTCAAAGGTCGTGCATTGGCCTGGAAGTTTGTTAAAGAATTGAGATGCATAGCAGTGAAGTGGGAGAAGGGGATCTTATATTTCGATAAGTTTCATCATTTGAAGACTCTTCCCTATTGGGCAATTCGTGATATTTGCCGTCACCGTTTAACGGGAGCGTCAAATAGTCAGATTGCCTACTTTGCTGAGAAGATGACGAGAGAAAGTCGAACCAAGTGGGATTTGCTTGAACCACAATATCCGAAACAAATTGTTCATAAAAAGGATATTGATCAGATTACAGGTATGCCCAAGGTGACGTTAAAGTATAAACCACCGTGAGTGTTGAAAAAGATTCCTTTGTTGCCGATCCCACAACACTTCGCTAAAGATTTCATTTGGTGGTATTACGATTGGAAGATAGCAGAGGCTGTGATTGTATTGAAAGACGGAGAGAAGAACTACAAAAAGATACACATTTTTGATCCCATGTGGTTAATCAATTGTTCACATGAGGATATAATAATGTTGTTTTACAATCCGATCTATTCTGAAGTGAAGGATGCTGAGCAAGCAGGAAAATACCAACGTGTGGTATTTCTGTGCTTTGCGTATGACATTAATGCTGGTTGTGACTATGATGAGAAGCTCGGAAAGTTTGTTGAGAAGCAAAAGGTGCCTGAATTGAAAAAGACGAAGCCAAAGCAATTTCAGGAACCAGTTTTGACTAAAGAACAGAAGATTCAACGACATATCAAACTGATGAACATTAGAATGGACGAACAACGTCGACAGCAATCCAAGCAATAGTCGAGGGGGAGTTTGTAGATGCAATTGTGCGACTAGTGCTTCGGATTGAACAACAAACTTGTTTTGATATATGTCGTTGGTGCGAAGGTGTTTCAGTAGGTGCGAAGGAAGATTGTGATATGGTCGAAGGAAGAACAGAAGGTGCGAAGGAGGAAGTTTTGGACGAATGTGAATATTGTTAATTGTATAGCTTGGTTCGACCAGACAGTTTGGGCGAACCTGCACATTCGCATGAACAAAGTGGGCGAATGTGCAGTCTATAAATAGACAAGCTTGATTTTTGAATGTAACTTTTTGTAATATTATTCCCTCCACTTTCTGATTTTCTCTCTAGAAGTTTATTTAGCTCTTTTCACGTTCTTACCCTGTTTGTATCAATCTTTAAACGTGTAATTGAGTTTATAATTAATGAAAAGCTTTTGAAAATGATGATTTACTTGTTTTGATCTGTTTGACTATTATTTTGTGATTGTTTTAGGGATTCCGCACCTAAAACTAACTTGTTTGATCATTCTTTGTTGTTATACGATCCATTCACGCACATACAACAACAAATAAAGATGAAAAAGCCAAGAGAGCTGAGATGATTGAAGAACTGGTAGCAAATCACTATGGTTCGAAAGCCTCTGTGTCAAGATAGAAAGAAGAAAGACTGCTGGACACATACAAGAAGTACAAGGCTGCCAAGGCTGCTAATCCAGAGAAGTTTAAAACTTCTGAAGTATCAACTTCAGTAGCTAGAACTTCTGGTGTTAAAAGACCAGCTACCAAGAAGAAACCAGAGGACAATACAAAGACTAACTTCAAGATGGTGTTGCTGGAAGGCAACACAGTTGTTCAAGGAGACTTTGATATTGAAGAGAAGCCTCTAATAACTCAATTTAGGGATCCTTCAACATTTGCTTACCAAATCCAAAAGACTATCACAGACAAACTACATACTAAGGTAGTTACTAAACATCATTTACCCACTTTCAAACTACTTGATGTGATGCAACAGGAAGATAGAAGTGAATCCCACCTGAGAGTCACTGAAATAGAGAATATCCAACACTCAGGAACAACCCAGGGATCCAGCATGGTTCCCTATACTTCAGACTTTGATAAGTCTAAGGTGCTGATCATCAGATGGCCCTTTATTGATGACAACTCAGTATTAGTGACAAGGAGAGATCTTACAAGCAAGGCCTACAAGTCCATGAATGAACTGAAGAAACTATCAACTTAGGACTTGCTTACAATTCAACATCTGGAACCTCAAAGGGGATCTCTCACTGATGAACAACTTAATCAATTGAAGAATTCCATGTTCAAGGAGATATGGAAGATTGTGAATGATAGAAGAAGACAATAAAGAATTAGAAAAGGTTTTGGCTTCATCAATCCAGGGGGAGATTGTTAGGACAAAAAGGATTGGTGAAACCACTTTTGTAAACCTTAGTCTAATTCACTTCTGCAAAATATCCTAAGTATAGAACTACTGAAGAGAGAAGACTAAAGTACTGAAGAAGGATTCAACAAGTACTGAAGAAGAAGTATCAGAAGTTATGAAGTCTAACCAGACATTTCACTGAAGAACTATCGAAGAAAAACTACTCATCAGTAGTTTGTCATTCATCAGCTCTTGTTCAAGAATCTTTTTAACCGACTTATGTTTCAGTAGTTTATTAGTTTAGTATTACTTTATCTTTTTATACAAGTTCCAAGAATGCAACTTGTTGCAACTTGTTACTGACTTACTTTTGGCAAGGTGCATGTATATGTAAAGTCTATAAATAGATGGGGTCATCCCCTCTGTTTTAGACATTGATTTTGATTAATACAGAAATCCTTCAAAGCTTATTATTGTTCTTATTGCTCTTTCTATCTCATTTACTGAGAATCTGTTTAAGTATTCATTCTCATTCTATACTTAGATTCTCATTAAATACTTGTCTTTAGCTTTCAAACATCCAGGGGGAGTAATAACTCCTGTTGATAGTGTAACTTTACTTATCATTCCGCTGTGCAAATCTGATTGAACTTGCTAAACACATATGTGTTCACTAGCAAGTAATACATCAAGAGCATTACTGATCCAACATGAAGCTAGTGTTAACTCACTAGATGATGATATTGATCAACTTCTAGCCGAAGCTGATTTTCTGATGACTCACAAATCATGCATAGTGGATGATGCTTTTACCAGAATCGATTATTCTAAATTCTTTGTTGTAAAGGAAGCACACTTTGCATTGATGGCGATGACAGAGCCTCCAAAACAGGTAAGTTCTGAATCTTCTTTAGATAAGAACAGTGAAAAGTATTGTAGTGCATGTGATAGATTGACAGAGGATAATAAGCAACTCAGGGTTCAGCTTGAGAGTGCTAAGATCAACTGTCAATCATATAAAAAAGAAGCACGAGAATTCAATAAGGTACTTGATGGTTACAAGAAAGACATTTCAGATCTTAAAAAGACCTTATCTTTAAAACAATTAGCCATTAATAATTATATCAATGAATTAGAAGAAACAAAACTTGAAATGGCTACCATCAAGTGCTTTGCTGACAAAGTCAACAAGAAGCTTGAAAGCTACAAACATATTGCATATGTTGTTGACCATATTATTGAAAAGCCTTCACAATCAAGTAGTGCAAACTACAAGGCCGTCCCATCTCCAGTGTTATTTGAAAATCATACTTTGCATTCAATAACACCGAAGAGTTCAGTTAAATCTGACTCTACATCGGATGATGAATCTAACACCTCCAGTGTGGGAGACCCTAATTATGATGTTAGACCTATTTTGGGACTAAATGATGAAGGTGTGATTGCTGTAACTGATGATTCAGACTCTGAGGATGATAAATCTGAGAAGGTGTGTGATATTCCTGTTGAAAATCACATTATCACCAATGAACCGGTGTCACCATCTCAGATTATACATCCAATGGCTAACGCTCATCGAGTGAATCAGTCAGTTAAGCATGTTGAGAAGAATGAACAATGTGACAAACCCGTCAAAGTTTTCAATCGAATGGAAGGATCCGATAAGATAATTTCTGACGAAGAATATACAATCAAATTTGCCAATTATTCCAAGATTGAGAAAATTTGGCAGGAGAGTACCATTTGGTTTCCAAAACATGAGAGAAGAAATGATGTACCTCTAGAGGTTTTAAAGAAAATTTATTTGGATGTTCCAAAAGAACCAAAGGTTCATGTCATAGAGTTTATTAGGCCGAAGGAGAAGGCGAATAGTTTTCTTGAGCCGACTTACTCTAAGGACCCAACTACTGAGAATTTAAGAAGAAGGTGTGTGGATGATCAATATCCTATCACTACTTATGCAAAGTCGAATGCCAAGAACAACTTTGAGGAATACCATGCGTGTTATAAATGTGGGGAGAGAGGGCATTTACTTGCTCACTGCCCGTATGTTAGGCACAAAAGGCACGAGGTTGAAGTGAAGCAAAAGTATCAAAGTCCAGTCGATAATCATTGTTATCCACAAAGACGATTTGTTCCTCAACCAGCACCGTTTTATAACCAAAGCAGATATTTTCAAAAGAGGGAATATCGTCAGATGACATATGATCGTAGTAACTGGATAGCCATGGAAAAGCCTTTTAAGAAACCCGTGGTGAACACAACTGTTGAGAAGCAAAAGGTTCCTTTAAAACCTGCAGTCAAACCAACAATTGGACCTGTCTCTGTTAAATCAGAGAAGGTAACCAAGAAAGTTTCCTTCAAAGACCAAGTAAAGAAACCGACTGAGACCCCAAAATCTCAGATTCGAATCTTGAAATGTTTGGAACAATTTTGGTCACCAAAGGTTTCTCAAGGTGCTTCATCTTCACTAGGGGTGTTCTTCGGCTTTTGGGTTTTTCGGGTCGGGTTTTTCGGGTTTTTTGTTGACAAAAATTGACCCGATAACCGAACCATTTAAAGTTCGGGTTGGTCGGGTTGAGGTTATTCGGGTCCGGGTTAGTTCGGGTCGGGTTGTTCGGTTTTTGGGTTTATATGTAATATGAAAAATGTTTTTTTTTTCTTGCAAAAATATCATGAAAATTCACGTGATACTAAGAAAAATATTATCAAAACTTAAACATTATTTAACAACATGATATAATAGTGTTTAAAATTCCTAAAACTTGATGTTTAAGATGCCAAATAATCTAAACTTAAACACATCTATAAAAAAAAAAGACATTACATGTTCGGGTTTTTATTCGGTTTTGGATTTCGGGTTCTTCGGGTCGGGTTGTTCGGATTTTTTGTTAGGGAAAATTGACCCGATAACCGATCCATTTAAGGTTCGGGTTGGTCGGGTTTTTGTTATTCGGGTTCGGGTTTTTCGGGTATTGTCTTATTCGGGTTCGGGTGACCTCGAATTCGGGTCGGGTTTCGGGTTTCGGATAAAAAAGAACACCCCTAATCTTCACAAGCGAATGAGAAATCTGAGACTGAAAAGGATTTAATTGATCAGAAAAAGATCAATTCAAATTCAACTGTTTATGAGAAAGAATCTTTGAAACGGAATGTTCAAAGACCCAAGACCAAGCAAGCTTGGGTCCCCCAAAAAATCTAATCTTTTTACTTGATATGTGCACGGAGCTTCAGCTGGCCCTGTGAGCAGTCTTTAGATTGTTGACAGTGGAGCTTCTGGTCACATGACAGGGGATTTATCGCTACTGTTTGACATAAGAAATATCAATGGCGGATACGTAGCATTTGCTAAGAATAAAGGAGGATACATTACTATGGAGGGTAGTGTGAGTAATGGTATAGTGAGTTTTGAGAAGATTTTGTACGTGAAGCAAAATGACTATAATCTGCTCAGTGTCAGTCAAATTTGTGATAAGCGGTTCTCTGTATTCTTTGATGACAAATCTTGCTACATTCTCAAGCCAGGATTCGTTCTTCCAAAAGAGTGGGTAATGCTTAAAGCACCGAGAGTGAACAATTTGTATATTCTCGACATGTCAAAGGCCATGACAACCCAAGGTCAAGTAACGTGTTTTCTCTCTAAGGCTACTGAAAAAGAATCAATAATATGGCACAGGAGGATGGGACACATTCACCTTAGAAAAATGAATCATTTGGTGAAGAATGAACTTGTCAAAGGCATGAATGTTAAACATTTCCATTTGAACGACAAGTATGTGAGTTGTAAGAAAGGAAAGCAGCACAAGCAATCCCATAAACCAAAGAAAGTCAATTAAGTTAAACTACAACTTGAGCATTTGCACATGGACCTGTTTGGACCGGTCAAGCGTAAAAGTCATGCTGGTGAATTGTACTGTCTTGTGGTTACCGATGACTATTCCAGATTTTCATGGGTTATGTGCTTGCACCATAGGAGCGACACGTTTAACAATCTGAAGGTTCTGTTCACTCGATTGGAAAATATCTATGGTCTTAAGATCAAGAGAATTAGGAGTGATAATGGGACGGAGTTCAAGAACGCACAGATGGATGCTCTTTGTGAAGACAAAGGAATTCATCATGAATATAGTGCTCCTTATACCCCGCAACAGAACGGTGTTGCAGAACGCAAAAACAAGACTCTAATTGAAGCGGCGAGAACAATGCTTGTGGATTCCAACCTTCCAGTAATGTTCTGGAATGAAGCCATTTACGCTACTTGTTATACTCTTAATTGTGTTCTAACAGTGAAGAAGTATGGTAAAACTTCTTATGAGCTGTTAAACCGACGAAAGCCAAACTTAGAGTATCTAGAACCGTTTGGAGCACCGTGTAGAATGCTTAATCCATCTGAGAAGTTCGCACCGAAAGCTGAAGAAGGATTCTTTGTTAGATATGCAAGCCCGCTCAAACGGGTATTCAACAAACGAACTTGTCAGGTCGAGGAGTGGGCTAACGTTGAAGTTCAGCGGTATACTCAGAATGTACAGGGTAGCGGTCCAGACTGGATGTTTAATTACAAAGATTTCTTTGAATCATTCAATCTAGATAGCTTGGTTGAAGAGGTTGTATTACGATTATATTATGAGTGTGAAAACGCAGTGACATCACCGTTGGTGCGTCCGATCACTGTAACTCCCCAAACAGCTTCTAATGATACCAATGCTCCTGCAGCTAAAGAAGAGGTATTTTAGGAAGCTTCCACAACTCTCAATTCATCAGAATCGGAAGATGATGATGATGTTACTAGTGAAGCTGTTCCAGATGTTGCTACAGAGACACCTCTAGTGAACCCAAATCCAAATGGTGCTTCATCATCAAACTTGGGTAATGATCTGGATTCGACGGAGAATTTGACTACTCAGACGGGAGTGCAAGTACCTGATTATCCGGAATCTCGGATACATCGTATTCACCCGCTCGAGCAAGTTATTGGTGATCCTGTTAGCAATGTGATGACGAGAGGACAACTGAGGAATGCTAACTCACCAAAAAACCTTGGCGTTCTAGCCTTATATGCTAAAATTCAAAAGTCAGGTTGTCAGAATGACTGGTCTTTTGCTTTTTGTGTTTCGCAGGTTGAGCCGCGGACATACAAGGATGCTCTTTTGGATGACGCTTGGTTAGAGGCAATGCAAGAGGAGTTATTACAATTTCAGAAACTAGGAGTATGGACACTGACAAATTTACCTCCAGGCAGGAAAAAGATTGGAACAAAATGGGTGTTTAAGTGTAAAAAGGATGACAGAGGAGTGATTGTTAGGAACAAATCTCGATTGGTCGTACAAGGCTTTCATCAAGTTGAAGGAATCGATTATAACGAGATTTATGCACCAGTTTCACGCTTTGAAGCAAATGGCATGTTTCTATCGTTTGCATCATATAAGAAATTCAAGGTGTATCAAATGGATGTTAAAAGCGCGTTTCTTTATCGTGTGGTCAAGGAAGAAGTTTACGTAGGTCAACCACCAGGCTTTGAGGATCCTATCCACCGAGATAAGGTCTACGTTTTAAACAAAGCTCTCTATGGGTTGCACCAGGCTCCACGGCAATGGTATGAGGAGCTGAGCACGTATCTTTTATCCAAAGGATTCAAACGAGGTTTGGTAGATTGCACACTGTTCACAAAACGAACAGGAGATGACTTGCTTCTAGTGCTAATTTATGTTGATGGCATTATTTTTGGTTCTACTAATGAACTTTTGTGTAGAGAATTCAAAAAAGTTATGCAGGAAAAGTTCGAAATGAGTGTGATGGGAGAGATGCAGTTTTTCCTAGGCTTGCAGGTGGACCAAAGACCAACGGGGATCTTTATTCACAAGACCAAATACGTCTCTGAAGTTTTGAGCCCATTCCAGATGGATGATTCGAAGGCGATGGATACCCCGATACAACCAAATCACGAGATTGGTGTTAACGCTAAGGGGGAGCTGACTAATCATTTTACATACAGAGCAATCGTTGGATCTCTGATGTACCTCACCGCATCTAGACCAAACATAATGTTCGACACATGTCTTTATGCATGTTATCAATCGAAGCCGAAACAAAGTCATCTAGCAGCTGTCAAACGTATCCGTAGATATCTGAAGGGTTGTCCGTCGAGAGGACTATGGTACCCTAATGATGATAATTTTGACCTAATTGCTTTTAGTGATGCAGATTGGGGAGGCTGTGACAAAGACAGCAAATCCACAACTGCTGGATGTCAGTTTATGGGGAGCAGGCTTGTGACCTGGCAATGCAAGAAACAAACTGCAGTTTCTAGCTTATAAACAAATTCTTATCATGAACACATGCTAGGATTTATCAAAGTATTTAGCACAACGGAATTAGTATATGTGTTCTAAGTTAAGATTTCACTTTTAACGGGAGTTATTACTCCCCCCAGTTAATGCGCTAAAGTAGTAAATGAGAATCAAAGTAATGAGTAAATAAATCAGTAAAAGCTATGAATGATTCTCAATTTATATATAGAAATGGTACTGCAAAAGATTGTCTAAAATGGAGGGGATGAACCCATCTATTTATAGACCAAGAGTAAATACATTGGAAGTATACAAATGTTTATAATAATACTACAACAGGCTGTAGTATCTGCAACTTCTACATAAAGTAACATATACTAATATTAAACAAAACTGCTGAAGATCAAGGGCGGTGGGAAGCTTCTAAGGAAGTGCTGATGAGTTACAAACTTCTGATGAGTAATCTTCAGGAGTTGTTCTTCAGATGTTTGTCTGGTTCATCTTCAGAACTTCTGATTCTTTACTCTTCAGGACTTGTTATCAGCTTCTTCAGGACTTAGTGATCTTCTACTTCAGTAGCTTAAACAAAAACATTTAGAGGATGTAATACTAAGGTTTATACTGGCTTGTCAATCCTCTTTGACCCTACAATCTCCCCCTGGATTGATGAAGCCAAAACCTGTGTCTACCTTTATTCATAAGATCCTCTTTTCGTTTAGTCAAACCTTTGTCTATCTTTATTCTATCTGTATTCCATGTTTTCAACCAGATTAACCTTGTCAAACTGCATTTTTCCAGAGGATACATTAACATATCCTAGCACATATCCTTTGGCATTGTTCCCAAAGGAAATAGATCCCTCTCATTGGCTTATAAAATTGTTGATCAGGTATCTGCATCCTGTCATGTGCATTGAGCCTCTACTATCTACATACCAAATGCTGTTTAGACCTCTGGAGACCCTCTGCACATAAAGTAGATTAGTTAGTTTTGGGAACCCAAGTCATTTTAGCTTTGGGCTTACTCTTGAGAATAGGAAGAGTAGCAGCTTGTTGTGGACCATTTTTGGAAATCCATGTCATGTTAGCCATGGACTTTCTTTTTAGCTCAATGGTAGAGTCTATTAGAGGCTCACCATCAACTTTGGTCATAAGTAGTTTGACCATATTCATGAGATTTTCAATCTCAGCAGTTTGTGAAGCTGCTGATGATTTGGGTCAAACTACTGAAGAATTTTGAGAAAAAGGCTTTGGTTGAGATTTAGTATTTTTCTGACTAAAGGTGTTACATGGTTGTTGTTTGTTACGATAGAAAGTATATTCAAAATCTTGTTTGATTTGTTTTCCCACAACCAGTTGTAAGATCTTCTTATTGTACTGATTTCCTTTTATGTATGTGCAAAACTCTGTTATGTGGTTGAACAGACCACATATTTCACATGATTTTTGTCACACCCTCAAATTCCACTGTGGAGTTTGTACTGCGAGGAGCATGACACACCAGGATCCCCATAGCCATGAGTCATATGAATGACTCTTAATGCCCAAACCATTTAGCTCGTTTTCAAAATGTACTTTTAACATTTAACCAAAAAGTTTAGATAAGTTGCGAAAGCGTAAATCAAACATAATCGTTTAAGTTCATGCGCAAAACAACGCACCCAAAGTAAAACCATTGAATGTAAAGCAAAGTATAAGTTAAATAATGTTCACAACCCATGACACAATGATACATGTCCTATCGGGCTCCGAACCTAGAGACCTGCAAAAGCATGCTATCGTGTGTCAACATAAAGTTGGTGAGTTCACAAAGTAAGGTAAGTAAAGGTGTAGGTTTCCCAAACCAAGAAAAATAGTTAGGTTTCCCAAACCCAAAGTTAGTAATCAATAACCAAAACCAAGAACCACTAGTTCAACGTATGCCAAGGGTATCTAACCCATTCATCATAACTAAACAACGATATACCGAATTGCTATTCAAACGATGCACTCGCCACGCGAGGTGGTTTTTGCCTCCCATCATTGCCTATCAACAATGATAAAATCTAAGGTCGTAGTTCACGCCCGGCTCACAGCACGGTGTGAGGTTTGTCAAACCTAATAGCGCTATCAACTAGTCACCTGCTTGCCATAACCCGGCAACTCATTCGGTAAATAGTGAAGGAATTCCATGATAGAATGCAGTTTAGTTCATCAAGCACACAGAGCGTGAAACTAGCAAACCCGACCCACACAAGGAGTCATAGTATCCCAAAACCCGGGATGTGTAGTAGTCCCTAACCGGACTAGTAAAAGTTAAGTAAGTTTTCTCAAACCCAAGACGCATGCTTTTGAGAAAACATAAGTGAAACTCACCTTAGAATGCAAGAAATTAATCCAAACTTCCAAAATAGGATGTGCTACCGACTCCCTATTACATGTGTCACTAAGTTAGTATATGTGTAATATCATTACACCATATAACCCGTTTGTCCAAGACGTTTAAAAGTTCAAAACCGTGTAAGTGACACCTAATGATTCTGCATGCACAAGTAAACCCTATGGACCCGTTGGTGAATATGTTGATTATCATCAGTTTTACACTTCATATACATCTCATATAAGTGTCCATTCAAGTTCATGTAAAATACGTACCATATAAGACTCCAAATAGTCACATAAACGTACATTACACAATCTGCATTTTTAAGACAGATTATGCGCCATGAAAACTAATTTTTTAAAAATACTTATCCAGTGAAATAGACACCCAACATTTTACTAAATATTCCAGGATGTCTACCGGACAAATCACTATTTTTAGTTCATGAAAAAACCATGCACAAAAATTATGAGAATTCACACAATACAGCTATGTCCAGAAAATACTCACAACAGATCAGGTTAGTAGAAAAATTACCAAAAATTGTGTATTCATTCAAACGGGATGAATTTACTTGCAGAAGCTAAGTTATTCCAATGTTGACCCACTGCCCAAATTTCATAATTTAATTCTTTGTAAAACTCAAGTTATGATCGATTAAATTGACCCAGTTTACTAATCCGAAAATCTGATATGACCTTTATTCAAAGAAAATTCCAAAAACGTATCAAACGACGTTCAAATCAGATGATTTTGCCCATTATGAAAAGCTAAGACAATTTATAATACAACCATGCAAAGAAATCATCAAAACTAATACTTTTAAGTCATGTAACAGACCCTAATATCGACCCAAACATTCTATTGAGATTTTAATCATGCATAAACTCTTATTAAAACTACTCATATACGCATATAATCGATCAACGATACTCAAAAACCATCATACAACATTCATAAGACATAACATGATCAGACCCTTAAAAAATACATGCTAAACATCATCTATTATAAACCCTAGAAGTCTAAAACATCATAAACATGCATATCATGCAACCTATCAAATACTAATCACATAAGATTATGTTTAGCCCATTCAATCTTTATAAACATCAAGTTTTAATCTTTATGAAAACGTTTCAGACCTGGACAAACTCGGTTATGAAGTTTTAAAAACATATTAAAGAAAATTAAAACACAAGAGACTGAATATTATACCGCAAGCACGTCAAAGCTATGAACCGATTGCTCTCCAAGCTTCCCTATCGATGTTCTTGAGCCTTAGCAGTTGTTTGAGGTTAATACTTTCGTAACTAGGCAGTAAGGGGCGATTAGGGTTGAGTTTAGGTGTGTAAGGCGGTTTGGTTGCGTCAGATCTCTGGCTCGCTCCGGGTGGTCTGGTCCGTTGTACCGCGTGTTTTCTTCAATGTTTTCGCTACTTTGCACCATAAAAAGTGTAACCCCGTGTGTCAAGACCCCAACCATCCTAACGGTCCACCCATGACGATTTTTATTAACGCTTTCAGTTTAGGTTCACGTAATAACATACAGTTTGCACATAGTTTCCCAGATTTTAACAGAAGCACGTAATTGCAATCAATCACAATCAATTAATTCAAGATTATCTAATTTTACCATTCACCTACGTCCGAGGTTCACTACTCATATATATAGTTTGGTAATTCCCTGAATTACTACTTCATGTTGTTATAAACCTATAAATGTGCCACGTGTTACTTAACTAGCTAACCCTAGTTAAGTAGAATGCATAGAATGTAACTAGAGTTCAGTTAAAGTGAGAACATGAAATTGCTGGGTATCACTTCATCCCCAAGTTGAAAAGAATTTCGTCCCGAAATTCAGTAACTAAACAGTAAAGTTGGCGTCAAGTGAGTGTCAAGTGAGAAAATTCCGAAAAAAAAATTCTGGGTGTCATATCATCCTCGAGTTGAAAAGAATTTCATCCCGAAATTCAGTTCGAGTTTTCGATTACGTGCTCCGAGTTCTCCTTAAAGAGATGCCAACACTGGCGTTGTTTCGATGTAGCTGGCCAGATAAGATTTTCCTCACCAAAACGAGGGACACCAATCACTATCTAGTGCCAAAGATTTCAGTTCATGGCTGGACAACCCGTCCACGCCCATGATGATGTCAGAGCTACGAAGGGCAGTTGGGATGATAAGATTGATACCTAATGGTTAGTCAAACCGTACGGGTTTCTACTTGTAATAGAGCTAGGTAACTTCGATAAGCTTACCATCAGCTAGTTCTATGGTGTGTTTGAATTCAAAGAGAGTTGGGTCTAACTCTAGAGTTGCACTAAAGTCCAAAGGCACATGCTCAACCAGCATTAAATTCAAATAGGACATTAGCAAATTACTTATTTATAAAGAACGTACCCGTCACGCATTGTTGTTATCATTGTTCCCATTGTTGTTGCTGTCACCGTTGAGCTGGGGACAGTCCCTTTTAAAGTGGGTTTCACTCCCACACTGGAAACACCCTTTTCCAGTATTTTGACGACTCTGCTACACATGATGTTGCTGCTGATTCTTTGGGAATTGAGCACGACAGTCCTTAGCTGCATGGCCAGCTTTTCCCATCGTTCATACTTTCCGTCCTCACATGGACCAGAATGATGATAGTTGCACTGTTCACACTTCGGGTGCCTCCCCTTGTAAGTACCATGGTTATTGTCAGAAGGGGTCTGGTTGTTGTTGTCGTTTGCACCTGACCTCTTTCGTTGCTGCTGACTACCACCACCACTTGAGACCTTGTCCGAGCCAGCTTCCCATTTCCGCTTGTTATCTTTAGTGGTAGACGATGAGGTACCGCGTAGGGGCAAGATTCCTTCTTCCACCTTCTGATCCGTTAACTAGTGGGCTAAGCGAATGACTTGCTGAATGTTATTCAGGTTAGTAGCATTAACCATTCCTTTAATCTGAGGCTCCAAGCCCTTGATGTACAGCTCAATTCGTTTGTAGAGTGGAGTAGAGTAATTAGGGCACATTGTCGCCAGCTCATGCGACCTAGTAGTATAAGTCTCAATCTCCGACCCCACCATTTTCAGGTTAAGGTATTCAGTCTCCAACTTCTGAATCTCATCGCGAGTACATTACTCCTCCTTTATCAGTTCCTTGAAATCCGCCCAAGGTGTAGCATTGGCCACATCCACCCCTAGCATCAACACCTACGAGTTCCACCAAGATAATGCCGCATTCTCAAGTGTAGCAGTGGCATATTTAACCGTGTCAGCTGGTAGACAGTTACACATAGTGAAGCATGATTCCAACTTTTTGAACCACCTCAGTAGCCCGACTGCCCCTTCAGATCCTCGAAAATTCTGAGGCTTGCAGTCCATGAATGACTTGTAGGTACAAACAGGCAGGTGATGAGCAGGTTGACCATCTTGAAAGGCTGCAAGGGCTGCAACTACCCTTTCGTTAATCATTGCATTCAGTTCCGCCTGTGTCATGTTGATGTTTCCCTGTACATGTCCACGTCCAGCCATAGTGATCCTACATTCACCATAAGCTCATGAGACATAAAAATATGCGGGCCATACGATTGTTCACACGTAGTGTAGTCGAACTGAATTAAAGAGCAAACATCAACAGAACAACTCTGTCTCGACTGGGTCTAGAATAAAAGAATGAAAGATCAAGCGAATGAAGATAGGAATCAATCGTCTCCATGCATAGTTAAAATGATAGACTCTCCATATTCAATCTCTTCGGGTTTGATGGGTTCGGGGTTCCTTCTCTAATTCCTCTTCCTCCTCCTATAGTGGTGTAAGTGTTACCTAGAGTTATTTGCGTGTAGTACTAACGTCCTACTCGTTCCTCCTAGTAGCCTTCCTCTCTCACCTGTAATGTTGCACCTTGTTCAATGGTTGGTTCTCACACTGGTAATACTCGATGGCTAACTCCCCATCCGTGAAGCTAGTTGGAATTTTAGTCCCAATTGATGCACCAAATGGCCTAGCTTTCGTCTTTCACCAAGGATGTGCTCAATATCGGATTTAGTGTTAAAGGATTATGTATCTCCTATAACCTGTTAAGCAAGTATACATAGTCCGAAAGCTAGTTGTGCACTTAAGCTGTGAGTGTACTAATGCAATGCTTATGCTATGACAGTTATAGACTAGACTCACCATGCTGTCCTAGTTCACTATTGTTGATGCACTATTATGTGGATGTCACTGTCGAATAGACTAGGGTTCAGTCGTGTATTGTATTACATGAGATTGTGGTGATCCATAACGGCATTTTATGGATCTGATGCTTTTGTAAATATAGACCAAAACTAAAATCTTGGTTCGACCATTTGCAAGGGGCGAACCTGCAGAATCTGCAGGTTCGACCTCCTTCAATGGGCGAATGAGGCTTTTTGGTTTGGACTATAAATAGCAATCTCATGTGTTGGTTTTCTTTTGTAGATTTGAGTTTGTGCTTTGAATGCTCTCAAAGGGGAGTTCATGCCCGACCTCCCCCGGCCCCGAGATAGATGTTTATCCTACTGATGACAGCGTCTGTAACCGTTTCTGATGTAATACGAATCTTTGATGACTGTGTTATCGTATATTTCTGTCTCATCTCGAATCTCCCGTCTGAACCCAAGTTGTTTTCGCGTAATCGATCCGTGAATTCGGTTTTTAACCACACCTTCGACCAAGGAAAAGGGTCGAAGGTGGAAGGCTATATAAAGGGAAAAGTTGTTTATTTTGTAGTGATAGTTGATCATTTGGAGCTATTCCTAGTTTGTGTGTGTGATATATTCTTTGTATTAGGTCTAGGTTTGAATTGTAATTGTTGATATTTTGATCTAATACAAGAGTAAAGTTATGGAAATTGCTCGGTGATTCGTTATCTGTTTTCATCACGATCGTTTACGTTTATTTCTGAATCAATTTGCACGATCGGAGGGGATTCCGCACCCTACGGTTGGTATTCGTGAGATCACGGTTCGTGATTACGATCCTAAAACGAATTCTCAACTATAACCAATGGCTCTGATACCAATCTGTCACACCCGTCAAATTCCACTACGGAGTTTATACCGCGAGGATAAGTTGCGGAAGCGTAAATCAAACATAATCGTTTAAGTTCATGCGCAAAACAACGCGCCCAAAGTAAGACCATTGAATGTAAAGCAAAGTATAAGTTAAATATTGTTCACAACCCATGACACAATGATGCATGTCCTATCGTGCTCCGAACCTAGAGACCTGCAAAAGCATGCTATCGTGTGTTAACATAAAGTTGGTGAGTTCACAAAGTAAGGTAAGTAAAGGTGTAGGTTTCCCAAACCAAGACAACAGTTAGGTTTCCCAAACCCAAAGGTAGTAATCAATAACCAAAACCAAGAACCACTAGTTCAGTGTATGCCAGGGGTAGCTAACCCGTTCATGATAACTAAGCAATGATATACCGAATTGCTATTCAAACGATGCACTTTCCCCGCGAGCTGGGTTTTGCCTCCCATCATTGCCTATAAACAATGATAAAATCTAAGGTCGTAGTTCATGCCCGGCTCCGAGCACAGTGTGAGGTTTGTCAAACCTAATAGCGCTATCAACTAGTAACCCGCTTGCCATAACCCGGCAACTCATTCGGTAAATAGTGAAGGACTTCCGTGATAGAATGCAATTTAGTTCATCAAGGACACAGAGTTTGAAACTAGCAAACCAGACCTACACAAGGGGTCATAGTATCCCAAAACCCGGGATGTGTAGTAGTCCCAAACCGGACTAGTAAAAGTTAAGTAAGTTGTCTCAAACCCAAGACGTATGCTTTTGAGAAAAGAGTAGTGAAACTCACCTTAGAATGCAAGCAATTAATCCAAACATTCAAAATAGGATGTGCTACCGACCCCCTTTTACATTTGTCACTAAGTGAGTATATGTGTAATATCATTACACTATATAACCTGTTTGTCTAAGACGTCTAAAAGTTCAAAACCATGTAAGTGACACCTAATGATTCTACATGCACAAGTAAACCCTACGGACCCGTTGGTGAATATCTTGATTATTATCAGTTTTACACTTCATATACATCTCATATAAGTGTCCATTCAAGTTCATGTCAAATACGTACCATATAAGACTCCAAATAGTCATATAAACGTACATTACACAATCTGCATTTTTTAAGACAGATTATGCGCCGTGAAAACTAATTTATTAAAAATAGTTATCTAGTGAATTAGACTCCCAAACTTTTACTAAATATTCTAGGGTGTGCACTGGACAAATCACTATTTTTAGTTCGTGATAAAACCATGCATAAAATTTATGAAAATTCACACAATACAACTATGTTCAGAAAATACTCACGACAGATCAGGTTAGTAGCAAAATTCCCAAAAATTGTACATTCATCCAAACGGGATCAATACACTTGGAAAGGCCAAGTTATTCCTATGTTGACCCACTGTCCTAATTTCATAATTTAATTCTTTGTAAAACTCAGGTTATGATCGATTAAATTGACTCAGTTTACTAATCCGAAAATCTGATATGACCTTTAATCAAAGAAAATTCCAAAAGCTTATCAAACGACGTTCAAATCAGATAATTTTGCCCAGTATAAAAATATAAGACCATGTATAATACAACCATGCAAAGAAATCATCAAAACTAATACTTTTAAGTCATGTAACAGACCCTACAAGTCGACCCAAACATTCTGTCGAGATTTTAATCATGCATAAACTCTTATAAAACTACCCATATACGCATAAAATCGATCAACGATACTCAAAAACCATCATACAACATTCATAAGACATAACATGATCAAAACCTTAAAAAATACATGCTAAACATCATTAATTATAATTCCTAGAAGTCTAAATCATCATAAACACGCATATCATGCAACCTGTCAAATACTAATCACATAAGATTATGTTTAGCCCATTCAATATTTATAAACATCAAGTTTTAATCTTTATGAAAATGTTTCAGACCTGGAAAAACTCAGTTATGAAGTCTTAAAAACACATTAAAGAAGATTAAAACACAAGAGACTGAATATTACATCACTAGCACTTGAAAACTATCAACCGATTGCTCTCCAAGCTTCCCGATCGATGTTCTTGAGCCTTAGCAGGTGTTTGAGGTTAATACTTTCGTAACAAGGCAGTAGGGGCGATTAGGGTTGAGTTTAGGGGATACATGAGGCTTAAGATTGTTTAAATAGGTGTGTAAGGCGGTTTGGTTGCGTCAGATCTCCGCAAGCGGCCGCTCACTCTCCCCCGGCTCGCTCCGGGTGGTCTGGTCTGTTGTACCGTGTGTTTTCTTCGATGTTTTCGCTATTTTGGACCATAACAAGTGTAACCCCATTTTTTAAGACCCCAACCATCCTAATGGTCCACCCATTACGATTTTTATTAACGCTTTCGGTTTAGGTTCACGTAATCACATACTGTGTGCACATAGTTTCACAGAGTTTCACAGAAGCACGTACTTGCAATCAATCATAATCAGTTAATTCACGATTATATAATTTCACCATTCACCAACGTCCGAGGTTCACTACTCATGTATATAGTTTGGTAATTCCCTGAATTACCACTTCATGCAGTTATTAACCTATAAATGTGCGACGAGTGACTTAACTAGCTAACCCTAGTTAAGTAGAATGCATAGAATGTAACTAGAGTTTAGTTAAAGTGAGAACATGAAATTGCGGGGTATCACAATTTTGCCTTTCCTTTTAAATTTTCAACAGTTTTGGAAGGCAGAGTACAGACAATATCAGGATTTTGAATTTGGTCATGAGCAGTTATTAGGGTCTCAACTCCTGATGTAGATGAAACTATTGATGGCTTAATGTCAGTTGACTTTACTTCTGTAGGAATTTCTTTTTCATTCTTAAGAAAGTTCTGATGAAAAGATGTGTAGGCTTTCATATCAGAAGTTTGAACTATTTTACTCCCATCATTAGCAGTTTTGGGAGTAAAATTAGTTGGTGATTCTATGTGGTTGTACCAAATGCCAAACTTAACATTTGATGCAGTATGTTTGTTAAGCAACATTTGGTACCCCCTACATGACTCAACCAATTTTCACAGTCAACCTTGGTGTCAGCAAGCTCTTTTCTGACATTTCCTAGGTTTTGTATCATGCTTTTTATTTGTGCTTGGGTTTCAATAGCATTATTTGTCAATTTAGAAATTTCTTTTGTCTTTGAAGTAAGTTTTCTTTCTAAATCAGATTCATTTGAGTAAATTTTCTTTCTGAGTCATTGGCTTTGCCTTCTAGGTGCACATTTGTTTCTCTTATTAAAGCAAAAGATTCTTTGCATGATTTTGAGCAAAGCTTCAAAAGAGATTATTGTGATACCTGAGATAAGTCAGAATTAGAGGAGTATCCCTCAAAAGCAATCAAGGTAAAATTCTTTCTACCATTGTCAGGTTCTCCCCAATTGATGTCAAATAATTTGTTCTCTGAATCAGGTTCTCCCCAATCAACATACCCTGAAGTAAATAAGCTTTGTTGAGAAGGTTGTTGAGTTTGTGGAGGTTGCGCTGCATGACTGGAAGGCATATGTTGTTGGCTCTGTTTTTGAACAGGCATCTGTACATATTGTATTTAAGGCATATATTGGATTTGTGGAGCTTATGCCTGTACAAAATGAGCACTTCCTTGAGTCCTTATATTCCTATTATAACTGGGGTTAGTTTGGTTTCTAGACTAGGGTTGGTTATAGATAGAGCTTCTACACTTTCTAGCAAAGTGTCCCAACTTCTGACACTTGTGACATCTCAGTTTTGATTTGTCAAAATCAACTTTTGTTGAAATGTTCAGTCCTGGAAATTTTCATCCTGACCTTTTGTAAAATTTGTTAGTTTTAATACATAACATGGTCAGTTGGTACAGTATGTCCATTTCTTCTAAGTCATCACTAATGAACTTTTTTAAATCATCCATAATAAAACAAATGTTATCAGTAGTTTGACTGTTTTCTTCATTGTCATAACCTGGATATGACCTTTTTGTTTCTAATGAGATCCCAAAAGTTATGTCAATGTGATCAAAAGATCCAAACTCATTTGAACAACTTGGTGAGTCTTGTCCTAAAAGTGTTGTAATACATGGAATATAGTCATCAGCAATTTTACCAGAATTTTGTAACTTTTTCTTTTGATTGATTTCTCTTTCAAAAGTGAGTAATCTCCCATGTTATTTTTTGAGTGAGATAGAATAAAAATCTAGTCCATATCTGAGGACTATAGAGTAACTTTCCCATTTTTCTAGTAAGGACATTAAAAATCTATGCAACATAGATGAGTTTGTGTAGGTCTGACTATTTAGTTTAAACTCAGATATTAAAGAAGAAAATCTTTCAAGGTGTTGTGTCAAAGTTTGTCCATTAAAATGAGTAAAAGTTTCATATTGTTGAGCAAAAAATTCTCTGGTGTTGGCAATCACCTCATCAGTTGTTGGGTGTCAAATCCAGCAAATAAATAAAAAATTCTACTTAGTATAAGTGAAAGTAGAGTTCGTGTCCTCAGGGATACAGACCAAATGTTTATACCAAAAGCGTTTTCGCACAAATACTATTATAAAAAAAGGGGGGAGGGGGGTTGGTGTACTTTAAGTTGATGAAATTAAAACTAAGATTAATAAGACGAATAACTAGAAAACGTTAATTAAATTGTGAGAAAAATTCAGATATTAAAACTAATTCCAACACTAAGGAAGTTTCTTAATTTGACCCGGAATTATGATCATTAACAATTATGGTGCAATGACCCTTTAATTAAACGGTTTGTATCAATACTAGACGTCACGCCGTTCGGACATCCACTCTATCTAATGTCTAACCAAACGCCGTTCGTTGATTAGAGCCAACCCGCTACTCCAAGCTCACGCCGTTCGGATCTTAGCGTGCGGGTTGCAATGATAGAAGTATCGATTATAACGAAACACTCACGCCGTTCGGAGTGCTTAATTATATTGTTTAATTCTATAACAAATTTAAATTCATAGACAAACCTAAACCGTTATTTGTTCCTTTTTATCAAATATATAAAACCGGTTAAAATTTCATAAATTGATGAACACTATTAGAGTGATTAACAAAGTGGCCAATTTTATCAACCAACTAATATTTTACCTAAAGGTATAAGATCAAGAACCAACCAAACAAACCATTCAAAAATCGGATCTCATAAGAGTTTCACATAAGCTTACGAATCAAAATTAAGAAATCATACCAAAGTGCCGGAATTAAAAGGTTCTAGCCGGACATGGCGGCTAGTTCAATCAAAGAACTTATAATACTAAACATAAAAAAATTAAAATAAAATAATGCTTACGAAATAACCAAAAAAATAATATATGAAAAAGTCTTTTTGCTTCTTGGATGTTCTTCTCCTCGATGCACAGTAGTCCCCTTGGATGAATAATAAAATCAATCCCCCTTCAAAATAATAATAATGATAATCCTTCTAAATTTTCTCTGCTGCCCTCTTTTTTTTTCGAAAATCCTTCCCCACCTCATCTCAAAGTTTGTTGGCATTATTTTAAATTATATTTTCAATTCAACCCCCTCTAGTTCTTGCCATTCTACTTCGATCTAAACTTCTTTTAAACGTCCAACGAAATCCAAGTAAATTGCGACCTCGCCTCGTCAATGCTCGTCATTTCCTCTTTCAATTCTCCACCCCTACAAAATCAACCAAAAACAAGCCAAAGTAGATTCCATTCCACCAAAACATGCATTTCACGAAAATAATGCAATATGTACAACCTAAATGCATAAAAACGCCTAAACTAGCTACTTAATGAATGATAAAATATGCCAAAAAATGCAACTAACAAATCTCCCCAAGCTTAAACCTTTCCTTGTCCTCAAGGAAGTCAAGAATAAAACTAAGTCGAGGAGCGAACACGAAAACAAACAAAACACATATGCATGCTTGAAATGAAATATATTTTTTTTTCATTTTGTCCCTTGGCAAAACTTCAAGCTAAACACGTCCAACACATTTCCAAAACATAGACGACTAACATCAAACGGAGTCGAATATAAGCCTCAAACCGTAGGAACACATTAATTCATAAGACTAACAACGATCAATAGATTTACGACCCAACAAGTCTAGATGGTGCCATTTTTAAAAACCATGGGCGTACCTATTCAAGTTTCGCCTCCCTTCAAGAATCTAACCATACATAGCATGTACCCCTCACAATAATCACTCAACACTCGGTTATATATATGCAATTTGGAGTGATTCTCTCAAAACCGGACAATAAAAACATCGTTAACATAAGCTTGTACATTAATCAAATCTACACCTAATTGTTAAAACTTAACATAGATCAAGAGGGCTTTTTGGGTTGGCAAGGGCTAAAGGTAGGAAAATTTGGGGAAGTGGCGAAAACAAAAGACAATCCGGTCTAATAAACAAAACATCTAAACACATAGCACAACTTAGTCTTTTCGACTCAACAATTTATTCTATTTTTTTTCTCTATTTTTTTTTCATTTTTTTTTCACATAACATACTCTTCTGTCTTATTTATATACTTCAATAAAGTCACGATGTAAACACAAGTTCAACCGGATGTAGAAAACGAATCATGGGTTAAATCAAAAGAAAAGGGTCAAGGCTCAAAGGGGCTACTATTGGGAATGTTTCAATTGGGTTAATAACAAAATAAACGAAAATAAAGATGATGAAAAGGGCTCAACATATGGGTAATCCTAATGCCTCTGTCACTTCTATGTCAAATCTCAACCTAAGGTCTCAAAATGTATGTAATGCACAAGTTCTAAAACGATGAATCACGTCGGTATACACTCATCAAACGAAACAATGAATATATGTATGGAAATTTAAAGGCTCAAAACTCATTGAACATATGGAATTGGGTTGCCGATACAAGCTATGCATAGCTATCAACTATCTAGTCAACTACACCATCCTAAGTACCCCAAACATTTTATATTTTCTAAAAAAAAATTGACTATGCTGGGCCTAGTTTATCCCGCAACTTATAGAATTTGCGTCCTAAAGCGTGTAAGCCCATACCGACCCGCCTTCAGCTTACGTTTTACAATGAATGAGACGTGCCTTTCGTGTGCAATCAGAAAACCTTGGGATTTTTTTTTTAAATGCAAAATGCATAAAATATATACAAACTAATGCAAACAAAAGAAATAGAAAATACCTCTCCCCAAGCTTGAATAAAGCAGTGTCATCAATGCTCAGAGACGAGGGCGGAAGGCATCTAATGCGGCGGTGGAGGTGGCTGAGGCCCGAGTCGATCGCGAATAGCAACAATGGCACGACCCATCTCCCGCTGATATGCATAAACCAGGCGAAGCATTTTCCTCTGATCAGACGTCTCGGTGTGGAGATGACCTAATTCACCTCCTGGAGTGAATCTTCGGAAGTTTCACTTGAAACCTCTGGCTCATAAACTCGGAATCGGTCATAAAACACTGCCCAATTAGTCTCGGATACGGGGTCGGCTAAGGACAACCTGTGATGTTCCTTCTTTGATATAGTAACTGTTTTCCTTGACCCTTTTAACCACCTAACACCATCGCCACTTTTTGGGAGCTCATATAACTTCATTCTCGCCAACTGAACCATATCCAGATACTGAACACCCTTTAGTTCTTCCAGTGGTGTTGGGAAGTGAATCTTCAGGGATCGATGGCTGGCTAATATAGTGATTACCGAGCCACAACAGATCAGTCCCTTTGTCGCCTTCGACACCTGTAACAATCGAGTGCTCAAGTATTTCCCAAAATTAGGCCTGGCAGGTTGCGGGTGTATCATGTTCCATAATAAGTAGAGCTCACTTTGTGTAACTAAACCCGTATCTTGCCTGCTATCGATGATGTTTGACAGCACACGGTGCGTAACCCGTAGGACAGGATGGATGATCTGCGAGGCCTTGAGCTTGCTACTTGAATAGGATTCATCAGAGGTTATAGCTCTCCAAAATTTTTTAGGCTTGAAGTCTTCATTAACAGGATCACCAGGGCTAAATGTTCCTTCAGTTGGAGCATCTATCATACCACAAATATCAGCCATAGAGAGCGCATAAGTCTTCTTAAAAAGTCGGAAATGTATTTTATCTTCTTCAAGAGACAAGGAACTCAAAAACTCCAATGTGACCCTTTCAAAACCGATGCCAAACCATGTTAGAAGCTTGCCCCATCCTATGTTCTCAAACAGCTTCTTCACTTCTTCATAGACGCCTAAATCCTTTAGTGACGCTTCGTGGGCGAACTTGGTGCTGCATAGTCCACGCCTTCTTAACATCTCAAGCTTATCACCTTCTTTGAGTTTGTTAGGCTTCTTGGCACTGCTGGATGCTTGCTCTTGATTTGGCTTTGTCTTTGGCCGCTTTGCCAATGGTTGTGATGGCGCGGTTGTGCCACGCTTTGCTGATATCCGCATCTTAAAACCTGAAATTATAGTTGATAACCAACAATGAGCAATAAGGAAATTGGCACTAACTAAACAAAAGATGAATACCAACAGTGCTCACTATTTTCGTATGCGCACCGGGTTACCTAAAAAAAAATTCAAATCAACATACCAGGTGCGCTTCCTCAAAAACCCATAAGATTCGACAAACATCAACACAACCAATTAATTTCAATAGCATTAACAAACTCAAGTTTATAATTTAATTTTCTCTTCTATTTTCTTTTATACCCACATTAAGAGCAATCAACAACAAACTAATATAATTAAAAGAAGAGAGAAAAAAAATGGAATTAGGGCTCTAGCAGGGTACTACGATTAGGGGATTGGGATCGGGTCTAGGGCCATGGTGGCTGTGGAATGGGGGAGGCGGTTATGGCAGAAGATGGTGGGGCTGTGACTGGAGGGGATGGCTGTGGTGGTGAAGCAAAGGTGGTCTGCGGCGGCGGTTATGGTGCGGGGCTGACAAGGAGGGCGGCGGGTGGAAGGAGCCGGGAAGTGGTCAGTGGTAGAGATGGTGGCTGTGGGTACCGGAGGTGGGGTGAAGGTGGTCCGTGGTGGTGGTGCAGAAGAAGGCGGCGAACGGTGGTGGGGATGACAGAGGGCTGGTGGCGGAGAGTTATGGTGTGGACCAGGGTGGTTGATGAAAGGAGGTGGAGCAAGGGTGAGATGAAGAACGAAGAAAGGAAGAGAGGGAAGAAAGAAAGACATACCTGACTGTAGATGAAGATGACGGAGGCGGGCGGCGGCGCGTGGTTAGGGGCGGAGGTGGCTGGCGGCGGCGAGTGGCTGTCAGGGGTGGTGGTTAGCGGCGGGTGAACAGGAAGAAGAAGGACGGCGGCGGTGGGCAGCGGCGCGGTGGGGGTGGTGTAGAAGGGTATGGGAGAAGGAGATGATGGTTGATATTGGAGGAGGTGTAGTGTTCTTCTAGGGTTTGTATGAAGGTGATGATGAAATTGTAGAAAGAGCAGATGTTAGATGTTGATGTTTATTATTATTGTTATCACTTATTTGGTTCTTTCAACATTCAAGTCAGAACCCTTACCCGGTCAGGTAAGGGGTTGACCCGCCCGGGTCATTTTTGTTGGAGAATTATTTGTTTACTTTAGAACCAATACCCGCCCGGGTCATTTTTCTTACCTGCCCGGGTCACTCGTGTTGGAGGTATTTTGCAATTACACCAGAACAAAGACCCGCCCGGGTCAGATGTGACACCCGCCCGGGTAAACGATGTTGAGATTTTTTTCTGAATTTAATCAACTTTGACATGGCCGGGTCATTTTGGTAACTTGCCCGGGTCAGATGTGACACCCGCCCGGGTTTTTTTTTTTTTTTTTTTTTAACATAAAGAAATAAGTAAACATGGAACCACGGGTTGCCTCCCGTGCAGCGCCTTTCTTTCACGTCTTTAGGCTAGACTTAGACCGAGTCTAATCTTGGTAATGCACGCATTCCAACTCCATTGCACACTCTTCTTCGTGTTGGAATGTTTCATAAAACACTTTCAAACGATGGCCGTTCACCTTAAACGTTTTTCCTGTTTGTTCACTTGTTACTTCTACTGCACCATGAGGATAAACGTTAGTAACCACAAACGGTCCGACCCATCGTGACCGTAATTTGCCAGGAAATAATTTAAGTCTAGATGAGAATAACAATACCTTCTGGCCCACACTGAAAGTTTTTCGTGTGTTTACCTTATCATGGAAAGCTTTAGTCTTTTCTTTATAAATCCGGGAATTTTCGTAAGCATCGTTACGAATTTCTTCTAACTCTTGAATTTGTAGCTTACGATAAATTCCCGCTTCGTCAATCTTCAAGTTGAACTGCTTCACGGCCCAATAAGCCTTGTGTTCCAATTCAATAGGAAGATGACAAGCTTTTCCAAAGACCAGGCGAAACGGCGACATACCTATAGGTGTTTTGTAGGCAGTGCGATATGCCCACAATGCGTCATCCAAGCGTAAGCTCCAGTCCTTACGGTTTGGGTTAACCGTCTTTTCAAGGATCAACTTGATTTCTCGATTTGATATTTCTGCTTGACCATTCGTCTGTGGATGGTATGCTGTCGAAACTCGATGCGCAACACCATATTTCTTGAAAAGTGCTTCAATGGTTCTATTGCAGAAATGTGATCCTCTGTCGCTTATGAATGCTCTTGGTGTACCGAACCTGCTAAAAATATTAGCCTTCACAAAATCTGAAACAACTTTAGCATCGTTAGTTCTCGTGGCTTTTGCCTCCACCCATTTGGAGACATAGTCCACGGCCAAAAGAATATAAACATTACCAAACGACATTGGGAACGGACCCATAAAATCAATGCCCCATACGTCAAAAATTTCACACACTAAAATGGGTTGGAGGGGCATTTGATCCTTAGACCTCAAGTTACCGGTTTTCTGGCATTTTTCACAAGATTTACAAAACATGTATGAATCAAGAAATATCGTTGGCCAAAAGAAACCGGATTCAAGTACCTTGTGTGCTGTTCGTTTTGGACCAAAATGTCCTCCACAAGCTTATGAATGACAAAAATCTAAAATTGAAGGTACCTCACTTTTGTCGACACACCTTCTTATAACTTGATCGGCACAGATTTTCCAAAGGTATGGATCGTCCCAAACATATCGCCTTGCTTCCTTCTTGATTTTATCCTTCTGAGCACGTGAAAGATCGAAAGGAAGAGTGAGCGTCACCAAGTAATTGACGATGTCCGCATACCAAGGAGTCGTCACTTCAGTAGCGAATAGCTGTTCATCCGGAAATGAATCATTCAAAGGCATCGGATCCTCATTGTTGATGATCCTACTCAGATGGTCTGCTACTAAGTTATGCTTCCCACTTTTATCTCTAATCTCCAAATCGAATTCTTGGAGTAAAAGCACCCACCGAATCAGTCTCGGTTTTGCATCCTTCTTTGTCATGAGATATCTCAAAGCTGCATGATCAGAATAAACAATTACTTTAGTACCTAATAAGTATTGTCTAAATTTCTCTAAAGCAAAAACAATAGCTAAGAGCTCCTTTTCTGTAGTCGAGTAATTGCTTTGAGCATGGTCCAATGTCCTCGAAGCATAGTAGATCACGTGTCGTACCCGATCCTTCCTTTGACCCAACACCGCCCCTACTGCATGATTGCTTGCATCGCACATGATCTCGAATGGTAACTCCCAATCAGGCGGTTGGATTATGGGTGCGATAACTAGCAAGTCTTTCAAGGTGTCAAAGGCTTTCTTGCATGCTTCGGAGAAGTTGAATTCAACATCTTTCTGTAAAAGCTCACACATTGGTCTTGCTATCTTTGAAAAATCTTTGATAAATCTTCGGTAAAAACCTGCATGACCAAGAAAAGAACGTACCTCGCGGACAGAGTTAGGATAAGGTAAAGATTTAATAATGTCTATCTTTGCCTTGTCAACTTCCAAACCTTTTGCAGAAATAACATGCCCCAGAATGAGACCTTGGTCAACCATAAAATGACATTTTTCATAATTCAAAACAAGGTTGGTCTCAATGCATCTTTTCAAAATCTTTGTCAAATTTGTTAAACATTCTTTGAAAGAGTTTCCATAAACAGTAAAATCGTCCATAAAAACTTCAATGATCTCTTCAACATATTCTGAAAAAATGCTTACCATGCACCTTTGGAATGTGGCGGGAGCATTGCAAAGCCCAAAAGGCATCCGCCTATATGCAAACGTTCCAAAGGGGCACGTAAACGTGGTTTTCTCTTGATTTTCCGGTGCGACGGGTATTTGGTGAAAACCGGAGTACCCGTCCAAGCAACAATAATGGGTCTTTCCCGCTAACCTCTCTAACATTTGGTCAATGAATGGTAGCGGGAAATGGTCCTTTCGGGTCGAGGCATTCAGCCTTCTATAATCTATGCACACTCTCCACCCGTTTTGTACACGGGTGGGGACCAAATCACCTTGTTCATTTTCAGTGACAGTAATACCTGATTTCTTGGGCACTACCTGTACGGGGCTCACCCACTTGCTATCAGATATTGGGTAGATCATACCTGCATTCAACAACTTGAGAATCTCCTTTTTCACAACTTCCATCATAGGAGGATTTAACCTTCTTTGTGCTTCCCTTGTTGGCTTGTAATCTTCCTCCATAAGGATCTTATGCATACAAAGCGTTGGACTTAAGCCTTTGATGTCGGCTATAGTCCATCCTATTGCCTCCTTATAGTGCTTCAAAGTCTCAACCAACTCACTTTCTTGCTCCTTTGACAACTTGTTGGATATAATCACGGTAAGGTTTCCTTCTCCCCAAGGTATGCATACTTTAAGTGTTCGGGGAGAGCTTTCAACTCCAAATCCGGTGCCTGCAAAATAGATGGAAGAAGCTTTTGGTTAGTAATTGGTAGTTGTATTTTTGGAGCTTCGTACCTGGCTTTCCCTTGTGAATCCATAAAAGTCACAAGTTCCATAAGATCCTCCCCAAGCTTGAACTTTTCAGTAAGTTCTTTTGCTGCAACTTCATCAATGCTTCTGTTTAAGACTAATGCTAAAACATCAAGGTTAGATAACTCAAAACAATCATCAGACAAGGGTTCAATAACCTCTAACCAATTCAAAGATGAAACATCACTTGGGTAACGCATAGCATCATAGATATTAAAATTGATAACTTCCCCATCAAATTCCATTGATAGGGTACCACTATAGACATCAATTTTTGTTTTAGCAGTTTTCAAAAATGGTCTCCCTAACAAAATGGAACTTGAGCTTGGAGTGTCATCATCCTCCATATCCAACACATAAAAATCAGCGGGAAATACCAATTCATTCACTTGAACCAAAACATCCTCTAATACACCTTTTGGGTATACTAAGGATCGATCGGCCAACTGAATGACCACCCCGGTCCTTTTTAATGGTCCTACATTTAGTGTTTTGAAAATAGAATTTGGTAGGACATTAATAGAGGCCCCAAGGTCGAGCATGGCTCGTGGTATAGTTAGATTCCCCAATTTGCAAGGAACCGTGAAAACACCCGGGTCCTTGCACTTTTGAGGTAATCTTTTTTGTAAAACCGCTGAAATATTTTCACCAACCTTAACAGTTTCATTACCTTTCAGCTTCTTCTTCGATGTGCAAAGCTCTTTTAAAAACTTTGCATATCGTGGAACCTGTTTAATAACATCAAGTAAAGGAATGTTTACCTCTACCTTTCGAAAGGTCTCCATGATCTCTTGCTCTTCCCTTTGCTTTTGTGTGCTTCGCAGTCTAGAAGGGAATGGAGGAGGAGTAGTGAACTTTGCCTTCACTTCATCAGATTTGGGCATCTCATGCTTTTCATTGCCCTTTTTCTCAACAACAATTTCTTCCTCTTCCTCTTGCAATTCGGGAGCATCATAACTCTTTCCACTTCTCAAAGTGATGGCACAAGCATTGTGTTTGGGATTTGCTTCGGTTTGTGGGGGTAACTTGCCTTGAGATTCTATCTTGCTGACCGAGCTAGTGAGTTGTGCCATTTGTTGCTCCAAATTCTTGATGCTGGATCTAGTCTCTTGTTGGAATGAGTGAGTACTAGTGGCTAAGCTCTTCACAATGTCTTCTAAAGATGGCCCTGAGCTTCCCGCTTGTTGTTGTGCAGGTGGTTGTTGCCTAGACTGATAGTTTTGCTGTTGTTGATTGCCTTGAGAGGATTGGCGTTGTTGAAATGGTGGCGGCCTCTGTTGATAACCCATATTGGAGGGATGTCCCCAATTTTGATTGCCTCGTGGTTGTTCATACTGTCTCAAATTCTGTCCCGAGTAACCAATTGCATTTGCATCTTCAACATCCTCTTGCAATGTAGGACACATATCCGTGGGGTGTCCATGTTGCAAGCATATCCCACAAGCTTTTGATTTTTGGTCAACTCCCTTCTCTTTGGTAAGTAGCATCACAGCTTTTGTCAATTCAGCGATTTGGCTTTCAAGATGAGGAGTATTCACTTCTTTGACACCCCTTGGCGGATCAACATACCATTCTTCCTCATGTGCTGAATGCTTCGAGTCTTCAGCAATTAATGTGATTAGAGCTCGAATTTGAGTAGGAGTTTTATCAAGTAGAGCTCCTCCAATAGAGGCATTTATCAAACGCCTCTCCATCGGTGCCAATCCTTCACAGAAGTACTGAAGGAGTTGATGCTCAGATATGCCATGTTGTGGGCATCGAGCACAAAGCTTCTTGAACCTGTCCCAATAAGTGTGCAATGCTTCCCTTTTGATTTGCTTGATCCCGATGATCTCTTTACGGAGTATTGAAGCTTTGACTTCCGGGAAGTATTTGTCAAGGAACAGTGTTGCAAGTTCATTCCATGTGGTTATCGACCCCGGTGGCAGGTAATATAACCACTCTTTAGCTGAATCTTGAAGAGAGAAGGGGAATGCCCTTAGTTTGATTTGGTCCTCAGTAATGTCGTGTGGCTTCATACCTGAACACACAACATGAAACTCTTTAAGGAACTTGTGTGGGTCCTCATTCTCTAAGCCTCTGAAAACGGGTAACAGATGGATCAACCCAGATTTCAGTTCAAAGTTTTCCATTGCAGGGTAGTTGATGCAAAGTGGTTGTTGTGGGACATCACGATTCGCCCACTGTCTAAGGGTTTGTTCAGCTGCCATTGTTGGTTCGGGTGAGTTTGGTTCTTTATGGGTATGGGTGGGTGAGTGTGGTGGAGTAATGAGTGTTTGTGGATGTGAGAGAGATTCGGTTTCAGCTTCGGATTCACTTGACAAGAGTATGTCTTGCCAAATGTTAGTGATCGGAGGTGAAGTGATAGAGGTTGGGGAGCTTGCTAACTTCTTTCGTTGTTTTGCTTGCTTCCTTAATCTCCTTGCAGTTTTCTCTATTTCCGGATCAACTTCAAGTGGTGTACCTGTACGAGAAGATCTTGGCATAAAACAATTAGAATTGCCGTATCCCCGGCAACGGCGCCAATTTGTTGGGTGTCGAATCCAGCTAATAAATAAAATTTCTACTTAGTATAAGTGAAAGTAGAGTTCGTGTCCTCAGGGATACAGACCAAATGTTTATACCAAAAGCGTTTTCGCACAAATACTATTATAAAAAAAGGGGGGGTTGGTGTACTTTAAGTTGATGAAATTAAAACTAAGATTAATAAGACGAATAACTAGAAAACGTTAATTAAATTGTGAGATAAATTCAGATATTAAAACTAATTCCAACACTAAGGCAGTTTCTTAATTTGACCCGGAATTATGATCATTAACAATTATGGTGCAATGACCCTTTAATTAAACGGTTTGTATCAATACTAGACGTCACGCCGTTCGGACATCCACTCTATCTAATGTCTAACCAAATGCCGTTCGTTGATTAGAGCCAACCCGCTACTCCAAGCTCACGCCGTTCGGATCTTAGCGTGCGGGTTGCAATGATAGAAGTATCGATTATAACGAAACACTCACGCCGTTCGGAGTGCTTAATTATATTGTTTAATTCTATAACAAATTTAAATTCATAGACAAACCTAAACCGTTATTTGTTCCTTTTTATCAAATATATAAAACCGGTTAAAATTTCATAAATTGATGAACACTATTAGAGTGATTAACAAAGTGGCCAATTTTATCAACCAACTAATATTTTACCTAAAGGTATAAGATCAAGAACCAACCAAACAAACCATTCAAAAATCGGATCTCATAAGAGTTTCACATAAGCTTACGAATCAAAATTAAGAAATCATACCAAAGTGCCGGAATTAAAAGGTTCTAGCCGGACATGGCGGCTAGTTCAATCAAAGCACTTATAATACTAAACATAAAAAAATTAAAATAAAATAATGCTTACGAAATAACCAAAAAAATAATATATGAAAAAGTCTTTTTGCTTCTTGGATGTTCTTCTCCTCGATGCACAGTAGTCCCCTTGGATGAATAATAAAATCAATCCCCCTTCAAAATAATAATAATGATAATCCTTCTAAATTTTCTCTGCTGCCCTCTTTTTTTTTCGAAAATCCTTCCCCACCTCATCTCAAAGTTTGTTAGCATTATTTTAAATCATATTTTCAATGCAACCCCCTCTAGTTCTTGCCATCCTACTTCGATCTAAACTTCTTTTAAACGTCCAACGAAATCCAAGTAAATTGCGACCTCGCCTTGTCAATGCTCGTCATTTCCTCTTTCAATTCTCCACCCCTACAAAATCAACCAAAAACAAGCCAAAGTAGATTCCATTCCACCAAAACATGCATTTCACGAAAATAATGCAATATGTACAACCTAAATGCATAAAAACGCCTAAACTAGCTACTTAATGAATGATAAAATATGCCAAAAAATGCAACTAACATCAGTTCCTCCAAACTGTTCTTTTAGACAATCCCACAGCTCTTTGGCACTTTCACAGTGTAAAACCCCAACATATATTTCATTTGGGAGAGCCATTGCCAACATAGAGAATGCCTTAGCATCAAGCTCAAGTTTTAGGAAATCTTCATCAGTGTAGTCTTTTGGTTCTTTTGGTCTTTCTACTTTAGTCTCTGGATCTGTTATTACTGGTTTATGGGGTCTGTACATGAAAGATATCAAACATCTAGTATTTGTTTGTGATAAAGTGTGTGCCAACCTCTTTTGCCAGATATCCTATTAATTTCTGACTAGCATAGGAGGTTTATTGGCAGATCCAGTTTTATAAGGGTCCATTTTTAAGAAATTTGATTGATCAATGGTTTCTTAAAGTGATGGATATTAAAAAGTGAACTGGTATCCTTTATTGAATATCAATAAGAGCCTGTGTCTGATTCTCAATTTTTTAGATTGATATTTGAACAGATGAACCAAAGCTCTGATACCAATTGTTGGATTAGTTTCTAGCTTATAAACAGATTCTTATCAGGAACACTTGCTAGGATTTATCAAAGTATTTAGCACTACAGAATAAGTATAAGTGTTCTAAGTTAAGATTTCACTTTTAATAGTAGTTATTATTCCCCCTTAGTTAATGCACTAAAGTAGTAAATGAGAATCAAAGTATTGAGTAAATAAAACAGTAAAAGCTATGAATGATTCTCAGTTTATATATAGAAATGTTACTGCAAATGATTGTCTAAAATAGAGGGGATGAACCCATATATTTATAGACCAAGTGTACGTACATTGGAAGTATGTGGAGGATCGGTTTGACAAAAACAAGTTAGTTGATCATACAAGTCTACCGATTTAGGTGCAGAATCCCTAAATCAGTTACGAAATGATAGTAATGTAATCAAAACATGCAATTAACCTTTTCAAGTTCCATTTCATTAATAAACACTTGATAAAAGCTTTATAATTGATGTTTACAATGAAATATATTAGTTTCAGACTTTCCTGGAACACATAGAGAGAATTCAGGTCGAACAAGACACGAAATGACAAAAAGTTAACTTGAAAAATATATTCAAACTATATATAGGCCTGCACATTCGCCCCCCCCCCCCCCGATAGGGTCAAATGTGTAGGTTCGGCCCTTCCAACTGGACGAACAAACATAATGTTCTTCAGTCTTCCATGTTCGACCTGTTTCTTCTACCTTCGCCCTAAATAATCCACCTTCGACCTTCCAAATATCCACCTTCGACCCCACGATATCAACAAAACATATGAGAATGTACAATCCAAAAGCACTAGTCACAAAACATGCATCAACAAACTCCCCCACGACTATTGCTTGGATTGTTGTCGTTGGTAATCGAGCGTCTAGTTCATCAGCTTGATGCGCAAGATCGTCTTCTGCTCTTTAGTCATCACTGGTTTGAAAGTTGGTTTAGATTTCTTCTTTTCAATTGGAATCTGCACAAACTTTCCCAGCTTCTTGTCATAGTCACATCCTGCATTAACAACCCAGGTGAAACACAAGCACACCACACGTTGGTATTTCAGAGCTTGTTCGCTATCCTTCTCTTAACAGTAAATTGGGTTGTAATACATCATAATAATATCTTCATGTGAGCAATTGATCAACGACATCGGATCAAAAATATGAATCTTCTTGAACTCATCTCTCTTATCCTTTAGCAAGATAACAGCTTCTGCGGTCTTCCAATCATAGTACCACCACATGAATTCTTTCAAAAAGTGTTGTGGAATAGGCATCAAAGGAATATGTTTCAGTACGGTCGGTGGTTTATACTTCAAAGTCACCTTGTTCATCCCAGTAATCGGATCTTTATTCTTTTTGTGAACAATCCGTTTAAGATACTGCGGAGTGAACACATCCCATTTTGTTCTTCTATCTCTTGCCATCCGATCTGCGAAATATCCAACTGCATCGTTGTTAACAGTTGCACCTGACAAAGTATGTTTGTAGACGTCGCGTACAGCCCAGTAAGGTAGTGTTTTGATATCATGGAATCTGTTGACATTAAGAATTCCCTTCTCCCATTTCACAACAATACACCTTAGCTGTCTTAGGTATTTCCAACCGAAAGCTCTTCCTTTGAACAATTCGTTGTGAAATTTATAGAAACCTCCTTGAATTTCAGTCTTTGGTCGATTGGCTTCTTTTTCTTTCAATTTCCTCAACAAGCTTTTCATATCATCAGATTGTTCAACATTCGGTTTCTGACTCTCTGAATTCTTGAATACTTCATCAACGAATGTCTTACTCTTTTCCCGTCCTAGTTTCTCACCCTGATTCAACAATTCTTCAGAAAATTCAGGAAATGCATCATTCGGTTTGTCCTTAAAGTACTCTAGATATTCCTCACTTGTAATATTCTCAATCTCAACATCTTGAAATACTGGTGCATCTCTATCATCAGGGTGATTTCCTGCTTCTTTCTCAGGAATATTAGGAATCTTATTTTCACTCATCAACTCTTCAAGAGATTTACCGACTTGTCTCACCAATCTTTCAAGTATCTCTTTAGATACGGCTGCGGAAACTTCACCGTCTTCAAGATCAGGATCATTATGCTCAAGCTCAAATCTCATATCATCCGACTCAAATATCTCTGGGAACTTTCCAGTCAGTTCGATCATCCAAACTTTCTTTGTCAACATTTGACAATACAATTTCTTATCTTCATCTGATAAAGATCTTATCTTTTCATTCCAGAAAATACTGTCATCATCAGTGTTACCACTAGGAGCTTTCGAGCTTGATTCTCCTCCATCTTTACTAGAATCTCTCTTTTCACACTTATACTTCTCTGTATCATCATCATCGTCGTCATCACCATCATCATTTGCAGAACTGTTATCTCCAGAATCATCTCCAGAACCATCTTTATCATCATCATCATCTTCCTTCTTCTTAGGAATATCACCGGCATCCTGTTCCAATTCATCATCTTCTTCTTCTTCTTCTTCAGATTCAGACGGTTCGAAATCAACCTGTTCGTCTTCATGTTCTTTGTCTTCCTCTCCAGCTTTCAGTTATGGAGCTTTTTCATAAAGATCGTCAATAAGCTTCCTTAAACTCTTATTGTCCTTCTTCACCTGTTTGTTCTCGAGTCTCAAAGAGATGTATCTTCTTGTGTTTCTCTGTTCATGTGTTAACAACTTTTGATTTTCTTCCTGAAGTTGTTTAATCTTCGCTTCTAATTCTTCTTGACTCTCCTTTGAAGATTCAACAATATCCAACATCTTTTATCGTTCTTTCTCAATTGTTCAGTCTCTTGCTATTGCTGGTTAGTAACTTTCATCATTTCTGCAAGCTTCTGGTTAACTGCATTCATCACATCACTCGATACAGTAACCTGTGGTGTTAAAGCCTCAACAACAGGAGTCTTTTTCTTGAATTTATTCAAAACTCTTTCCATAGCTTCATTAAAATCAGCAGAAGTATCCACATTCTTTTCAGCTGCTGATTTCTTTAATTTCTTAGCAATCGGGGATGTCACGAGTGTAGCAGATTTTGAACTAGAAACATCAGGAACTTTCTTTCCTGCAAGTAAGATCTCTACTTCTTTCGCCCGTCTCTTCTTTGGATTCTCTTTATCATCTTTCTTTGACATAGTTTTGTATTTGGGCTTCTTCTGTTTTTCACCAACCATTGGCGATCCACTGAAATCTTGTTCACCAATACCAAGACCCAGATCAATCTCGTCCATTGCAATCGGACTCTTCAGTCTCTGCTCCCCTAAGGTTTTATTAAGACTTTCAGACTCACCAGCCACAGTGGCCTTGGGCTTGGTTTGCTTAACAGTCTCTTCACCTGAATCCCATCTCTCATTAGTTTGAGTCTCCTCAGAATCGTCAGACTCTTCATCAACTAGCATAGTACCTTTTCTCGCTACGCTTTTCTTTCTCCTTGATGTTTTCTTTGGTTGTTCATCTTCAACCTCCTTTTCTTTACCTTTCCCTTTTCCACTCTTAGCACCAACATTCACCACTTGTCTCTTCCTCTTTGCTTCTGGATTGACGTGAAACAAAGGATCATCATTATTTGATTCACTGTTAAAATTTCTAGCCTATTCCTCACCCGGATCCTCATAATCTGGATTAATCAAGTGTCCAAATAGATTCTTGTGAGGTGGTCTTTCGTTCTCAGGAACCCCTTTGTATCCTTTCATTCTGATCAAAGTGTTCAGACTCATATGATCTTGGACTAGGATCTGTGTAGGATCTTTTCTCGACTTCTTATACTTCTGATAAAAAATCATCAATTGAAATCTGGGATATAACAAGAACTTCTTGTGCTTCAAACCTTTCAGAGGTTCAAGCATGTGATCCAAGATCATTCCCGACACATTAAACGGCTTGTTCAGCACTAGAGCAACCATCCGCGAACTGATACTCTTCTTCATCACATCATAACCACCACTAACAGATCCAAAAACGTGTAACATTACACGAGCTAGATACTTAAACCGTGGACATAGTTTTCCATTGTGTAAAGTTCCATCTGTAATTGGTCCGTTATACTTCATTCGAAGAAAACATTTTCTCTATTCAATCCAAGACAAACTTCTAGGATCTGTTGGCTCATCTTTCAGTCTCAAAGCTTTCCGAATATCACTCTCAGTAACGATAGCAAGCTGTCCCTGAATGTTGCTTACTATGGCTGTTTGATTATCCCAATAATCTATCTTTACATTCTTCCAGAAGTCCATTTGATGATCTCTATAGATAATAGCTGGTGTAGCTAATGCATCAACGACTCTGCTTCGTTTCAGAATTCACAGATCGATTAAGCGAAAACAACTCGGTTTCAGACGGAAGATATGAGACGAGACAGAAATTGACGAAAACAATGTCATCACAGATTCGTAATACATCAGAAACGGTTACAGACACTGTCATCGGTAGGATAAACATCTATCTCAGGGCCGGGGGAGGTCGGGCATGACCTCCCCCTTGTGAGCATTCAAAGCAAAAACTCAAAATCTTAAAATGAAAAACACACATGAGATTGCTTTATATAGGCCCAACACCTTCGCCCCTTGCAGGAGGTCGAATGTGCTAGTTCGATCTTGACATATGGTCGAATCAACAAGTAATATGTTGGTTCGACCTCTTACTTTTAGGTTCGACCTCACGCTGGTTCGAACCAATCAGGTCTACCTTAAACAACTACGTCAGATACATAAAATGCCCTTATGGATCACCACAATCTCATGTATTAAAATACAAGACTCAACCCTAATCTATTCGACAGTGACGTCCACAGAAAGTGCATCAACACTTTCCATACCTGAGATGTATTGGGATAAAGTGAGAAAGAGGAATATTGTATTTTGGACACTTCCATGACATCAAGACTCTTCCATACTGGGTTGTGAGAGATGTTTGTAGACACAAGCTGGGTGGTATGACGTCTTCAAATGTGTTAGAATACATGGATGATAAGATGACATGTGAGAGTTAGAGAAAATGGGATATGTTAAAGCCGCAATATCCTAATAGAATTGTTCATAAGAAGATTGATCCAAAGAACAATTACCTTATGTGACGCTGAAATATAAACCACCAACTTGCTTGAGAATGATGCCTTTGATGCCAATACAACAAGATTTCAGCAAAGATTTTGCATTCTGGTATTACGACTGGAGGACTGGAGAAGCTGTTATTGTATTGCATGATAAAGATACGAAGTTAATGTGCAAGAAGATACGCGTGTTCGAACCGATGTGGTTGATAAATTGCTCGAAAGATGTTATCGACACGTTGTATTACAATCAGATTCATTTTGATGTGGCAGATCTAGAACAGGCATGGAGATTCCAAGCAGTTGCCATATTTTGCTTCACATTTGGTGTTTATTCAGGTTGTGATTATAAGACACTGCTGGGGAAGCACACTATGAAGCGGAGACTGAGACAAAGAAATATCTAGAACAATCGAATGTTGAAGGTACACATTTGAAGAAGAAAGTTAAGGTTGTTTTGAAGAAGAAACAGACTAAACAATCCGTGCAACAGACAAGGGGGAGATTGTAGATTCATTTTTTGGCTGTCTGTAGGATCGTTTTATCACAATGAAACAATAATATCACACGAGTTTCTATGAATCAAGTGCAGAAACCCTAATTCACACGCAAAATGATACGAATCGTAATCAAAACACGATAAGATTCATTTTCAACTTGTTTTCCATTAAAATTAATCAAAGATAAGTGTTACAATATCATATTAATGAAAATACAGACTTCCAGAACCTTCCTAGAAAACACACACTAAAATGACTAACAACTTACAACTGAAAACTGCCCAAAACTATATATAGACAATCTCGTTCGACTTACAGTGGTCTAATCAACTCTGGAGGAAAGTCATTAGTTCTTTCTGATTTGGGAAACCAAATAGTACTTTCCTGCCAGATTTTGGCAATCATGGAGTAATTGACAAACTGTATAGGGTACTCAGAATAGGCAAATATTTGATCAGATCCTTGCATCCGATAAAATATTTTAATCGGTTTGTCATCGGATTCTTTTTTCACATCTTTCTTAACTAATGATGTCTGTTTGTTTTCAACCTTAGGAGGACGTTGAACCTTAGGTGCCGGATCACACTCTATGTGATTTTTCAGAGGAATATCATCATTCTTTTTGGGTTCAACTTCTTTAGAATCAGAATCATCATCAAATTCAACCATCACATTCTTGTCATTCAGTCCAAGAATTGGTCTAACATCATAATTCGGACCACCTACAGTAGAGGTGTTCGATTCGATTTCTGATGAAGAATCTGATTTTTCTGAATCCTCCAGTATCACAGATTTGTAGTTAACATTGGACTCAGTGTTCTCTTTGCTTGGTTCCTCTACAATGTGGTCCAACACATAGGCCACATTGAGATAGCTCTCAAGTTTCTTGTTCACTTTTTTAGAAAAACATTTGATATTTGCCAATTCCAATTTTGTTTCTTTTATTTCATTGATGTTATTAATAATGGCAATTTGTTTGTTTCAAAGTGTCTTTGTTAATTCTGAAACAACATTCTTTTAATTTTCCAAAGTTTTTTTTAACAATTTCTCACTTTTATGATAAGATTAAATAGCGGTTTTAGCACTATCAAGATCATATCACAAATTCAAACCTCATGTTCAAGTCTATCACACTTACCAAGAAAAGTAACACAATCATTGAATTTAGGAAGTGAGTTAGAACTTACCATATTTGTATAGTCAGTCATGACCATTAGAGCGAAATGAGCTTCCTTTCCCGAGAAGAATTTGTAGTAATCCACTTTCGTAAAAGCATCATCCACCATACACGACTTTTTACAGATCAGGAAGTCAGCTTCTGCCAGTAGTTGCTCCACATCATCATCAAGTGAATTCACACTTGCTTCAGAATATGGTCTCGCTCTCTGAATTAGAATATTCAGACTCCGTTCCTTCAGAATCATCACAAACTGAATTAACCACCGTCTCAGACACGGTTTCTTCAACAATCGGTGGCTTCTAATCGTCATAAAAAGTTATTTATTTATTTTTAATTTTTTTAAAATCTTTAAAAAAATACTATTGTTTGATTTTCTTAAGTTATAAATTATATAAATTTATAATAGAAAATATACCTTATTAAATCTCTATGTTTGACGGTAAATAATCTCACTTTATTTTAAATTCCAAGACTTTATGATTTAAATTAAAGATAATATATGATTATTGTTTATAAAATTATGCTTTATTAATTTTTTTTATCAAATCCATCGTTTATTTTTAACTCATTGTTTTTAAACACCTAAACTTGATTATTAGGAACATTATTACCTAAATCAAAGACTTAAACTTAATCCCCAAAACTTAGGAAAACCTGAATCACGTGATCTAGAAAACCATATACTTTTAAGACTTGTTATTCTTAGAATTTGATTATATCATCTAGGGTGATTCCTTGTGTATTACATTGTTAGTTGTACGATGCTTATTGGATACTTATTTGCTTGCTTGCTAAGGTGAATTTACATATCCCCACTTTTTTCTGTTTTTCAATGTTTTGGGGTGAAACATGTTTGAAACTTTTGCAATTAAATTTTTGTATCATACTATAAACATATATACTTGTGAATTGGTTGTGGTATATAGTCGGCCTCAGTACATTCATTAACTTTGATCAAGCCGCCTATGTAGACTATAGCGTTATAGGTCGGACAAGCCCACCCGGTATAAATTCAGGGATGATCGAAACAGTAACACATTTAACTAACTTGTGAGTTAGGTTTCAGTCGACATAAGGGTTGATGGTTTCAAAACAATGACTTGAGCTACCAGTAGATCATGTTCACACACCATCTTTGTTTAATTCTTTGTCATGGTAATTGCTACATGAACTTTTTAATCACTATTTTACTTAAAATTTATGTATTCTCACCAACTATTTATAGTTGACCCTCTCAATTTTCTAAACTTAACATGTTTCAGGTATTCAGTTTTGCTTGGAAGTTAACATTGCTTATGGAACACATAGGAGCTGAAGCCTTAAATTCAATTAAATTAAACATGTTATTGTTGTTTGAACTTATTTGATTTGTATGTAAATGTTTTAAATAATCTATTGAAACTTAATTTAGTTAACATGAGCTATTAAACAATCGTCACATTGTGGCACCCCGATGGTTTCGCCATCGGTTGGGGTATTACTGATTGGTATCATAGCCATGGTTATATGAAATTAGGTTATTAGACACATGACCTAGACTATAACCTTAAGAGTCCAACATGAGTGACCTTTTTCTTTCTTGCTATTTGTTTGTGTTTCTCCAATCCATCTTGTGTCTTCTTATCTTTGTTTTTTTGTCTCTCCTTTGACTCTCTTTTCTAATGCTAAGAATCTTCAGCATCATCCACGATACAATGCATCATCCTGAAGAGGAATCTACTGAACACTTTATTCCTAGGCTTGGTGCCTACTTCCTTGATTTTCATTTCCTTCAAAGGATTGAGCTCCATATTATTTTATGAAGCTTCATCCGAACTCTATACTTTGTGTTAAAAACTGAGTTACAAAATCCATTCCCCTTCTTGTTGATATTACTTAGTCTGAGTTTCATGATCCTTGTGTCTATCACAAACCTGCTTCTTTTTGCAAGGATCCCTTGCGTCACATGGGTTTTACTATTTCTAGCCTTTCTCTAAACCTCATGAATCCCCCTGTCACATAAATATCTACCTATACATTACAACCTTATTACTTCTTGTGTTATCTTGTTTAAAAACCTATTGATTTAAACATCACATACTTCAACCTTATTTTGAAAAGCTATTGGACTGCAAATATTTATATCCTACCCCTTGCATGGATGTACCCTGATCAGCAATTACTGTGTTCGTCAAAATTTTCACAAATCATCCAACCAATCGTTACTTTAACAAAGATCTCATCCAGATTTACAAACCTACCCCCTTTTCAAAGAACTTTAATGATTGATTAATTTACACAAAGATATTAACCAAAATGTTTTCCAAACAAATGATTAGGGTTCTCATACCAGATGCTCAATTAAATTTTGAAAACAAAAGCTGCATTTAAAAATCAACTTTAAACAAAGAACGAAACCCTCTTTATATCACACAGTTCGTTGTCCACATACCTACTTTATCATAAACATGACTGCTTTATTCTTTTTTTAACCTATCGACTAAACCATTCATCAACTATTTTTACATTCACTATTCTTTACAACCTTGATTATACTATGGATTTTCATCATTCTCTCAAGGATTAAACACATATTCTTCGCCTTTTTGAACATGAACTTGATTTCCATGATAACCAAACTATTGAAAACTTGATCCCTAATTCTTAATCCTACAATGATTGTTCTTTACGTGAAACTTGATTCTTCTTGATAACTGAGAATTTGATTACCTAATCTATTTGAACATTTGATTATTCGTTATACTTGAAGATATGGGTAGCTAAGATAAATTGTTTGCTATAATCATTAACTAGTAAAACCACACCTAGGATCATTAACCTTGTCTAGGGCAACTCATTACAAGTCGCATTCAATACTTGATACTTGTCGCCTTTACAAACTTGCTTGTATGTGTGTATTATCGATTTGAAACATACGTGTTGAACTACAAAAAAAAAACTTATTACATTTGCTACATTAATCCACTCAACAACTGGTAGAGGATGAATTACCTGCTCAACTGTCAGTGGAGTACCTAGTAACCTGCTCAACAGTCAGTAGAGGTTCTAATAACCAGCTCAACGACTGGTAAAGGGCATCGTACCTACTAAACAATTGGTAGAGGTTCATACTCCACGAGTGGTAGGGGTTTATCTTTCTGGCTCGTCAGTTGGACTCATTTTTGTATACTATGTGCAAACATCTTACTCAGTGGGCTCCTCGTTTAGGTTGTAGCTCATACTTAAACTTTTTGTATGCTTGCAAGCCGTTGTAACCAAACATGTTGGTTTTCATTATTATGTAATCTCATTTATCTATTAAGTGACACGTTGTAACCCAACGTGTTGGATTTCACAGCCACATCAGTCTCATCACTGTGGTAACAAACCATTGTGACACATTGTGTTTGTCTTAACAACCACATAGACGCATCATTGTTTTGAAACTTATTTTTGCTTTGATATGTTGTTGTAGATTAGGATCATAGAAGGACATAATACCTATTGTAAGGTAAATTAATGATTGCAATCCGGAACGTAATCATGAATTTATACATATGTTAAGGTGGTGTGAAATTCTATTTCGGTTAACTGGGAGATCTTTAGTACGCTTTCGAAACACCAAAGGCATGGTGGGTTACGGTACACCCTATACATAAACGCTAATCATGCATCGAAAATGAGACTGGGGATTGAACTCATGACTAACCCATGTTTGTGTCGTAAGTCTTTATATTATCTAGATTCGATTATCGTAATTGTTCCGTCTAAAACTCTTTGATTATGTACCCTTGAAACTTGAATTCCTACCATATAATCTAATTCTCATCATCTGTTACAACTTAAGCATTTATCCTATCACCTTGATTCTTTGAAATCTATATGCTCTTCTCTTCAAACCCCCTACTTTTCTTTGAAAACCAGCAATAGTATTGGTTATAACCTTTTCTACAGTCTCTTCTGCATCAATTTCGAGACGAAATTCCCAAAAGTAGGAGAGACTGTAACCTCGCATATTTTCTCATTCTTTTTCATTTAAAGTATTTCCCGGCTTATCAAATAAGATCCTATTTATTTCATATTATTCATATTTATCGAAGGTTGTCCTTATATATCTATTTTTTCATATGTTTTCTTAAACATGGTAGCATTTATAAAATCTAATTATGTTAACTAATCCTGTTCTAATTCTTATTTACAAAGTCCTTCTTTTATAAATGCTATTTCTATATTTAATTTAAAATATGAAGATTTTTTATATTTATTTAAATTCAAATATTTTCTAAATGGATGTATAAATAAAAGATATTATGTATTCAAATATTTTTTCAAACATAAGTGTATATATATATATATATATGTATATACATGAAGTTTATATACAAAAACAACTTTTATAAAACAAAAACTTGACCGGTTTATACTTTGATTAAATAGACTCAATAAAGCGAATTTATGGATAAGATAATGCAAAAAAAAACTCTTTGATCCTAATCAAAATCACTAATCGACTTAAACTGCTGCATATTAAGCAATAACAACAAGGTTTAAGTCGATTAATTGTTATGATTATCCAAATCCCGTTCGTACCCATATCTAGCCTACATATAAACATGTATAACTAGTTCATCAAACGATAAACTAAACCTATCACCGCATTTAGACCCTTATCGCCTCCCTTTCCCCTCTTTTATTTGTTGTTTTTGTCGTGTAATCGGTCCATAAATGAACTAGGACCATGTTCTTCTTTTTCGCGATTAACAAAGCAAAACGGGTTTGTTTCTCTCAATTACTTCGGGTTTCTAAGTTAATTTATAGTGTATAACAAAACACCCATGATTAATCAAACCCTCATGATCAGTTAAATCGATAACTGAATGGTGGGGATCGGTTAGGGTTTATTTTGGGGAATAAAGCTATTAGCAAAAACGGGTTTTAAAATCTTTAAACTGTTATTTAACCAACTTGTCATGCTGATCAGTTGGTTGGTTTGCTTGCAGATAAGTTAGACGTCACAAGTTTGACCCTTGTTGTCAGCGCTTTTATTTGATTTTATTGATGTTTTTATGTAACTCATGCAAATCCTTATACATATATGTAATGGGCGAGGCTAACGTAAAAAGGTTGTTGTTGTAAAAAGTGTAAAGAAACAATATGGAGCGTATGATCACACGGTCTAACTAGGGGTACGATCGTAAAAAACCATACGTCATTAAATTCCACGAAAATTTTATCAATGGCAAATTAGTAATTGTGACGTAAAACTGCATTTAAAAAAATAATAGAACAAGGCGGGCAATTGAATTACAATTATGTAACCATTGTTACAAAGGAAAAAAACACTGAAATTAGGGTAAAAATCTGAAACTAAAACAATGCAGACGAAATAGATGAAGACAGCTAACGTGATTATGTACAATTATAATCCACAAGAAGGTATAATTTTGCATTAACGTAGTTTTAACGTTAACGAAATAATTATATTTGATTATGATGATCAGTTGAAAGAGGATCAATTGGAAGACTATCGAAACAAGTGCATGACAGAGTGACGATGAATGTTAGCGAAGGTACATTATAGATTTGTATTTTAAACTGTGCTTATAGATCTGCATGATTAACTTACTGTTTCATCTATGGTTATAATTGTAGTTACGTTTGTTCGTTACATGATATTTTTTTAAAAAAAAAGGATACAACATTTGCGTTTAACTGCCTACCATTTGCATTAAATAATTATATGTTCTTGCATTTAAAAAATTAGATATTTGTGTTTAATTAAATATGGTGAATCTGTTGTGTTGAAGATCCAGATGAATACTTCCAAGCCCCTTTGACTAGTTTATAAAAAAATAATCTTCTTAGACGCATTGAAAAAAAAATACATTTGACGCAGACAGTGATTTTGAAAAGCCAAGCAAGAAGTTAAAGAATGATAGAAAAGTGAATTCAAAAGAGTTCGTGCAATACAGTCACAAGAGACTTAAGATGAAATGTTCTCCAGCTGATTTTAAGGCGACTATACAACACTTAACGGATGCACCGAAGACTAATGTTAGAGGGATGGGATTCGGCAGCATACTATCAATGGAATACGAGTCAACTGCTAAAGCATTGGGATACTGGTTTTTGATAAACTATGACCATGAAACAAGCATACTAAATATGGGCGATCATAGTATCAAAATAACATCATCAACAGTACATGAGGTTTTCGGCATTCCTAATGGGAAGATACCTATTCTTGAGAAAAATATGCCAAGAAAGGGTTCTGACAACTATTGATGAATTTAAAAACCAGTTTGATAATTCAAGAGTAAGTGTTGGAAGAGTTCTGACACTAAATGGAGATAATGTAGATGGTGGGAGACTATTCAAATTAAACTTCCTGGTTGCATGGAATATATTATTCGGTGAAATCACAAAAACAACAACTGTGAATCAAAGATTTTTATTGGGTATAGATGATAAATCTGAAATCCCAATGATGAATTGGTGTGGGTATATGCTTGAATGTTTGAAGAGAACTAAAGCTAGCTGGCCTGGTGATAAGGACAATTATAATGGACCCGTCGCCTTGTTGAATGTAAGTACATATTTCAAACTATTTTAAAAATAACGCCAATGTTATTTGTTTTAGACGCAAGTTGTTTTAACATCTTCATTGTATTTTAAATTTATTAGATATTGTACCTGCACGAATACAATAAAAGACATCGGAGTGAACTCGGAATCAAAATACCATCTCTTACATCACATCAACATCGTTGGACGAGATGCAATAGTACCTACGTAATATTAAAGGCAGTGCTAAGGATTATAAAAAAAAAATCAATAGCAAGCAGTGTAGCTATGAAGGAGTAAATGATGTTATGAGAGCTATAATGTCAATGCCTTCACAGCTTCTATTGGATAATGATGATGCTAAAGAAGTTTGTACATTGCCAATGTACGCAAATCAGCGAGTACAAGTATTTGTTCTAAAAAGGAGCAAGCTCTAATAGAATAATTAAATGATGATGATGCAGATATTCAAGCATATTTTAACATACTCGATGTGGAAATACAAAAGGCACAGAGTGAACATGTTGAAGTTGAACACACAACGGTACATAATGAGTTAAATGAAGAAATTGCTATTGTTGAAAAGTACATCTTACCAAAAGTGCAGACTCTAAAATGTAATGTACCTGGGGGATTGAGTGAGGAGTTATGTGAAAAAAAAATGAAACTGAGGGATTGAATGAAGATGATATTGATCATCTTGAAAATTATGATGTGGAAGACTACATGTTACCCGAGGTGCGCACACCATGGGGTAAAAGTAGTGTTGAATTTGAAGAAAAAAATAGAACTAATGAACTGTATTTAGACAAAGCCAAAGTCACGTGTTTTAATTGTCGTGCTAAAGGTCATTTCAAGAGGGAATAGCACTTAGCCAGCTCAACAAGGAAACAGAAATCCATTCAACTCAAATTATCAGAATCGTTAATCTCAAAACCAAGTAACCTATCAAAACCAAAATAACAATAACTATCAAAACAATTACCAAAACCGACAGAACACCTTACAGAACAACTCTGCTAGACAAACAACGACACCCAACCAGACTCAAACTCAAACACCATATAACCCAACCAGAACCATTATTCCAATCTCAACACCAAATAGCCAACAACAAATAGAAACTCAAAATCAGGCGTTGGCGATCCAAAAGGATGAAGGTTATGACTGGATGGGTATGCAATTGGGTGTTGAAGAAATTACTGCTGGGAATGTAGCTTGTATTGCTCAGAAGATTGACTTAGAGGAGTCGGTGATAATTGAAGAAGTTTTGGAGATTGAGAAGGCGTCCGAAGTAGTGATTGAGGAGATAGTTGAAGATATTCTTGTTTCTGTTGCTGAAAAGAATGAAGAGATTAATAAAGACGAGGTTTCAGGAACTATTATTGATTTTGTCACTGAAGTTTCTGATGAACCCGAATCTGTGTATTCTGACTCTGAGAGTGAAGCTGATTCAGAAGGAAGTGCTAATTCTTTATATGATGACATTGATCAGTTGTTAGCCGAAGCCGATTTCTTGATGACCAGGAAATCATGTATTGTTGATGATGCCTTCACCAAAATTGATGACTCCAAGTTCTTTGCTGGAAAGGAGGCTCATTTCGCTTTGATGGCTATGACTGATGCTCCAAAACCGGTATGTTCTGAATCCACAACTGACATGAATAGTGATAAGTATTGTGGAACTTGTGATAGATTGACAGAGGAAAACAAGTAACTTAAGGTTCAACTTGGGAGTGCGAGAATCAACTGTCGATCTTATCGCAAGGAAGCCCATGAGTTTAACAAAGTGCTTGATAGTTATAAAAAGGACATTTCTGATCTAAAGAAAACTCTTACTTTAAAACAACTTGCTATAAACAGTTATATAAATGAACTTGAAGAAACAAAATTAGAAATGGCTACCATCAAATGCTTTGATGAAAAGGTCATCAAAAAGCTTGAAAGTTATAAACACATTGCTTATGTGGTTGACCATATCATTGAAGAACCCTCACAACCAAGTAGTGCAAACTACAAGGCTGTTCCATCCCCAGTGTTATTTGAGAACCACAATTTACATTCAATAACACCGGGGAGTTCAATCAAATCTGACTCTGCATCGAATAATAAATCTAACACTTCTAGTGTTGGAGATCCACATTCCGATGTTAGACCGATCTTAGGGTTGAATGATGAGGGAGTGACGGCAGTGACTGATGATTCAGACACTGAAGATGAGAAACCAAAAGAAGGTGGTGATATTCCTTTGGAAAATCACATTATCACTAATGAACCAGTTTCACCTTCTCAGTTTTCTCATCCTTAGGCTAATGCACATCGAGTGAATCATTCAGTAAAGAAAGAAGTGAAAAATGAATCAGTTGACAAACCCGTCAAAGTATTTTATCAGATGGAAGGATCCGATAAGATTATTTCTGACGAGGAGTATCCGATAAAATTTGCCAATTATTCAAAAATCGAGAAAATTTGGCAGGAAAGTATTATTTGGTTTCCTAAACATGAGAGGACAAATGATGTACCTCCAGAAATTTTAAAGAAAATATATCTGGATACTCCAAAAGAATCTAAGGTTCATGTCACTGAGTTCATTAAGCCGAAAGAAAAGAATAATGGTTTTCTTGAGCCGGCTTACTCAAAGGACCCAGCTCCTGAGAGTTTGAGACATAGATGTGTGGATGATCAATATCCAATCAATTCCTACACTAAGTCGAATGCCAAGAATGTTTTTGAGGAATACCGTGCATGTTTCAAGTGCGGGGAGAGAGGGCATTTACTTGCTCAATGCTCGTACGTGAGGCATAAAAGGCACGAAGTTGAGATGAAGCAGACCTATAGAAGTCCAGTTGACAATCATAGCTATCCTCAAAGACGTTTTGTCCCTCAACCAGCACCATTTTATAATCAAAGTCATTATTTTCAAAGGAGGGATAATCGTCAATTTACTTATGATCGTCGAAACCGAATTGTTATGGAAAAACCATTGATGAAACCAGTGGTGAACTCAACTGTTGATAAACAAAACGTTCCTCCAAAACCCGCTGTTAAATCATCAGTTGGACCTAAATCTGTTAATTCAGAGAAGGTAACCAAGAAAGTTTCATTTGAGAACAATGTTAAGAAATCTGTTGTGACTCAAAAGTCTCAGATTATGATTCTAAAACGTTCTAAAAAACTTTGGTCACCGGTGGGTTCTCCGGGTGCTTCCACCTCAACTGCAAATGTGAAAGAAGAGAAAGGTTTGATAGATCATAAAAAGGTCGATTCAAAACCTAATGTTTGTGGAAATGAATCTTTGAAATCTGATGTTCAAAGACCCAAGACCAAGCAGGCTTGGGTCCCCCGAAAGAACTAATTTTATCCTTGATATGTGCAGGGAGCTCTAGCCGGTCCTGTTAGCAGTCTCTGGATTGTCGACAGTGGAGCTTCTTGTCACATGACAGGTGATTTGACGCTGCTTTTCGATACAAAGAACATCAATGGAGGATATGTAGCGTTTGCTGGAAATAAAGGCGGTTATATCACAATGGAGGGAAGTGTGAGTAACGGGATTGTTAGTTTTGAGAGGATTTCATATGTGAAACAAATTGACTATAATCTGTTAAGTGTGAGCCAAATCTGTGACAAACAGTTTTCTGTGCACTTCGATGATAAATCTTGTTATATCCTTAAACCCGGCTTTGTTATTTCAAAGGAGTGGATCATGATGAAAGCACCAAGAGTGAATAATCTTTACATTCTTGATATGTCTAAAGCGATGACAACTCAGGGCCAAGTTACGTGTTTCCTATCAAAGGCTACAGAGAAAGAATCAATTATGTGGCATAGGAGGATGGGACATATTCAGCTCAGGAAAATGAATCATCTAGTGAAAAATGAGCTTGTTGAAGGCGTAAATGTCAAACATTTTCATCTTAATGACAAGTGTGTGAGTTGCAAGAAGGGGAAGTAGCACAAAAAGTCCCACAAACCGAAGAAAGTGAATTATGTAGATATGCCACTTGAGCATTTGCACATGGACATATTCGGACCTGTCAAGAGCAAGAGTCATGCTGGAGAATTATACTTTCTTGTGGTTACTGATGATTACTCTAGATTTTCATGGGTAATGTGCCTGCAATACAAAAGCGACAGGTTTAACAATTTGAAAGTTCTGTTCACTCGTTTAGAGAATGTTTATGGATTGAAGATCAAAAGAATTCGGAGTGACAACGGGACGGAGTTCAAAAATGCACACATGGATTCTCTTTGTGAAGATAAAGGAATTCATCATGAATATAGTGCTCAGTATACCCCGCAACAGAACGGTGTCTCAGAGAGGAAAAACAGGACTCTAATTGAGACAGCGAGAACAATGCTTGCGGATTCTAATCTTCTAGTAATGTTCTGGAATGAAGCCATATACGCAGCTTGTTGCACATTAAATCGTGTATTAACAGTGAAGAAGTTTGGCAAAACTTCTTATGAATTATTGAACAGACGTAACCTGAAATTGGAGTATCTAGAACCATTTGGAGCACCTTGTACTATGCTAAATCCGTCTGAGAAGATTGCACCAAAAGCTAAAGAGGGATTCTTTGTTGGATATGAAACCCCGCTTAAACGGCTATTCAACAAACGAACTCGTTAGGTAGAAAAGTGGGCTAACGTTGAAGTTCAACGATATACTCAGAATGTACAGGGAAGCGTTCCAGATTGGATGTTTGATTACAAAGAATTCTTTGAATCATTCAATCTAGATAACTTGGTTGAAGATGTTGTTCTAAGACTTTATTACGAGTGTGAAAACGCAGTGACTTCACCATTGGTGCGTCCGATCATCGTAACTCCTCTAGCAGCTTCTAATTATACCAATGTTCCTGCAGCTGAAGAAGAGGTTTTCCAGGAAGCCTCAAATACTCTTGATACTTCAAAATCAGAAGATGACGAAGAAATCTTTAGTCAGGCTATTCTAGATCATGCAACAGAGACACCACCAGTGAACCCAAATCCAAATGTTGCATCATCATCTAACATGGGTAATGATCTGGATTCAGCAGAAAATTTGACTACTCAAACGGGAGTTCAAGTACCTGATCATCCGGAATCTCGGATTCATCGTAGTCACCCGCTCGAGCAAGTTATTGGTGACCTTGGAAGTAGTGTTATGACTAGAGGACAACTTCGTAGTGCAAACTCACCTGAAAATCTTGGCGCTTTAGCTTTATATGCAAAAATTCAAAAATCTAGTTGTCAGAATGATTGGTCCTTTGCTTGTTATGTTTCGCAGGTGGAGCCGCGGTCATACAAATACGCTCTATTGGATGATGCTTGGGTTGAGGCGATGCAAGAAGAGTTGTTGTAGTTTCTGAAGCTAAGTGTTTGGACACTTACAGATTTACCACCGGGAAGGAAGAAAATAGGAACCAAATGGGTGTTTAAATGTAAAAAGGATGATAGAGGCGTAATCGTGAGAAACAAAGCTCGGTTGGTAGTTTAGAAGCTATTCGTATTTTTCTAGCGTTTGCTTCGTATAAGAAATTCAAGGTGTACCAAATGGATGTCAAGAGCGTGTTTCTATACGGTGTGGTCAAGGAAGGGATATACGTAGGTCAACCTCCAGGCTTTGAAGATCCTATCCACCGGGATAAGGTCTACGTTCTCAACAAAGCACTCTATGGGTTGCACTAAGCTCCACGCCAATGGTATGAGGAGCTAAGCATGTAGCTACTGTCCAACTGATTCAAACGAGGTTTGGTAGACTGCACTCTGTTCACCAAAAGAACAGAGGATGACTTGCTTCTCGTCCAGATATATGTTGACGATATTATTTTTGGATCTACTAATGAACTTTTATGCAGAGAATTTGAAAAAGTAATGCAGGAAAAGTTCGATATGAGTGCAATGGGGGAGATGCAGTTTTTTCTCAGCTTGCAGGTGGAACAAAGACCAACGGGCATCTTTATTCACCAAACCAAATACGTATCTGAACTCTTGAGCCGGTTCCAGATGGAAGATTCGAAGACGATGGATACCCCAATTCAACCTATTCACGGGATTGGAGTTGACGCTAATGGGGAGCTGACAGATCCTTTCACATACAGAGCAATCGTCAGATCTCTGATGTATCTCATAGCATCTAGACCAGATATAATGTTTGCTACATGTCTCTACGCACGATTCTAATCGAAGCCGAAACAAAGTCATCTTACAGCCGTCAAACGGATCCTACGATATCTGAAGGGTTGTCCATCAAAAGGACTTTGGTACCCTAATGATGATAATTTTGACTTTGTTGCTTTTAGTGATGCAGATTGGGGCGGTTGTGACAAAGATAGCAAATCCACAACGGCTGGATGTCAATTCTTGGGGAGCAGGCTCGTGACCTGGCAGTGTAAGAAGCAGACAGCAGTCGCCCTATCTACCTGCGAAGCAGAATATGTGGCAACCTCGAGTTGTTGCTCACAGGTTCTATGGATTCGGCAGCAGATGGGTGATTACGGTTTGCAATTTCTAAAAACCCATATTCATTGTGACAACGAAGCCTCAATTGCTTTAACTAAAGACACGGTCAATCACTCAAAAGCTAAGCATATCCGAATCAAGTATCACTTTATCTGTGATTGTTATGCAAAAGAGTTGATTGATATGGTCAAAATCCACACTGATTATATTTTAAAAGCTAACGGTATAAAAGAAAAACAAGACTAATCATCACCTCGGTTTATCACCTTTTGTTTTCAAAATTTAAAGTTTTACTGTTTTTCAGAAAATTCAAAAACCCAAAAATATGTTTTACATTTTAGGGGGAGTCGTTATTCAGAAAAACCAAAAACATTGAAAAATCCAAAAAGCCATAAAAATCAGAAAAACCCAAAATGATTTTCCAGGATTAAAAGAGGGAATGATAGTACATCAGTGGGGATCTGACACATGCTAAAGAATTGAAATGCACTATGACGCGTATGTTGAGTCTATGTGATGTGCTGGTAGGCTTCGTAGACCTATTACTGCGTGTTGGATACCTATATATCAAACAAATTGTTATGTGGATGAACACCTCATGGGCATATGGTCTTAGTGCCGTAATTTCGTTTGATAGGGTTTTTGTACAAAATTCGGAGGTTTCGGTTCGTTATGTTAATAGTTATCTGTGGATAGCCTATCTGATCTTTTGTCGTAATGTTTTACATACCTAGATCAGACAAGGTATCTTTATAAAAGAGCTTTAGTGCCAAAACCTAAAAGTTACCGAATTGAGGAACTTTCAATGTATGACGATAATCAAAGATTATCTAATGCATCATATCTAATCATTGATGCAAATCGTGATTGATATAAGCCCTCAACCTGGTATAGTGCACAAGTTACTTTGTAGCATTAATTTGCTGACCTGTACACCTCTGTGCCTAAATACCTTGTAAATTACAGATAACGAAAGCATAATCACGCGTTACAATGAGTCTTTGTGCAAAAATTTTCATGTGCGTGGGAACCACAGACAATGTTGTTTATAATATAAATAACCGTATCGAGCATTGCATAACAGTCTGCATGAAAGCTTATGTGGATAACAATATCAGCAGTTGCTGGATCAGACATTGTCTTTAATGATAATAAACACTAAAGATCAAAGGTGTGATCAGATTTCTCAAAAACTGATATGATCCTCTTGCCGGAAATCACAAAATGTTTATTGCTTTATGTATACATTTCTGCATTTTACATTGGTTTATACAAAATATACAAAAACTCAAAAAGATTTTAGGTGTGTTTTAACATAAATTTCAGAAAACCAAAATATTTTACATTTCTGTGTTATTTTTGATAACCGATGGTGTTTGATGGTCATTTTCTGAAACTTGATGTACCAATTTGAGTTTGAGTTTTGTATCTATCAAATGTGAAATGATGAATGTTTGAAGCTTAAAATGTGTGAAAATGATTGAACAGGATTCGATTTTACGATTTGGTAAAATTTTCAAAAATTCCAATCTTCATTCACCCCTTCGGTGGGTCGAATGTGGAATTTTTCGTACGTGCGAACCTTTTAGTTTGGTCGAATCGGAGTGTTCAAGTGAAGTATTGTACATTCGAACCCTTAATCTACATTCGAGCCTTTAACTAGGGTCGAATGTAGACAAAGTCTCTCATTCGCCCCATCTAACTGGTCAAATGTGGGAGTCTATAAATATCCAATTTCTTCATTCGAACCCTTATTCAAATTTTTAAAAGAATTTCTCAGATTAAGAGACCTTGTTGCCCTTGATTTTTAGACCTCATAACATTGTTGCTTAACTCTTTCTGATCATTTTTATCTAAGTTTTACAGGTAATGAACCAGAATCAAAGTCAGATTATTGATTTTTGTTCTCGAACCCTCGTGCTTGAATGATGGACAATTTTAGGCTGTTATAGACAAAATTGATGCTTAGGTTTTAGTTATAGATAGTTTTATGGGGGAGAATAAACAACAATCTAGGTTAATTATAGTCTGAGTGTATGAATTTGATCATTCAAAATGATTTAGACCTAGATTGTACATAAAAACTATCTAAAACTAAATGTTTGTAACAATTGATTGCTGAGAAAGCTTAATCGGCCATATTAGGTTCTGAATGAATGAAATTACTTGTTAAAATGGACTGAATTGAATTTTGAAATTTTGTTCATATGAACAGACAGGTTCGACCAGGAACAAAGGGTCGAATCTGGCCTTAAACGGTCGAATGTAGCTATTCATAGGGTCGAATGTGGCTATTTAGGTCGAATGAACAATTTTACTCAACAATTTTCACATTTGAACCTTAGTTTTCACATTCGAACCTCAGTAAATCTTCATTCGTACCCCCGATGGGTCGAATGTTGTATTTTAAAAAACAAATTTCAATTTTGTAAATTTTGTCCGTTTTTACTGATTTTTTATGTTTCGTTTTTGTAGAATTCTAAATGGCTGAACCACAGAACACTAAAGTACCAGCTGGATCATCAGGAAAAGTCACTGGTAAGCAGAAAGAAGAGGAATTGCCATTCAAAGAAGCTTATAACTGTTTTGCATTTCTTGGCGAGGTCAAGAAACACACAGAATTCTCTAGGATTGTTGACTTTCTGAGGAGATGTAGAGTTGTTGATGCATTAGCTACACCGGAAATTATCTACAAAGATCATCAAGTGGATTTCTAGATGAATGCGAAGATGGATTACTGGGATAATCGAACAACAATAGTAAGCAACATTCAGGGACAGCTTGCTATTGTTACTGAAAATGATATTCGGGAAGCATTGAGATTGCAAGATGAACCGACAGATCCTAGAAGCTTATCTTGGATTGAAAATAGATTGTGTTTTCTACGCATGAAGTACAACGGACTGATAACAGATGGAGCTTTGAACAAAGGAAAGTTATGTCCTCAGTTTAAGTATCTAGCTCATGTTATGATACATTGTTTTGGGTCCGTTAGCGGTGGTTATGAAGTGATGAGGAAGAGCATCAGTTCATTGATGGTTGCTTTGGTACTGAACAAGACGTTTAATGTTTCGGGAATGATCTTTGATCAAATGCTTGAACCTATGAAAGGTTTGAAGTCGAAGAAGTTCTTGATGTACCCTAGATTCTTACAGATGATTTTTGATTTGAGATATTCTAATCTGAAGAAATATCCTATCAGATTGTAGTTCAAGATCACATGAATCTGAATACGTTGATTAGAATTAAAGGTTACAAAGGAGTTCCTGAGAATGAAAGATTACCACACAAGAACTTGTTTGAACACTTAATTAATCCAGGTTATGTTGGGCCAGACTTTAGAAGGTTTGCGTTGTCTTGAATTCTGTTTGTGGGTTTCGGCTTTATGGCCCATGTATTGTGACCGCCCTATGCACTTATAAATAGGGGGTTTCTTAGTTATTTTGTGTTTGCTAGTCTTTTGTTATTTTCGGCTTTGGTGTACCAGATGTCTCCTTGAAGACATGTGCACTCAATCAATAAAATCATTCTCTTTTAAGTTTCTTCTTTGTTCTTTACATTCAATCTTGTTTTCCGCACTCGATTGTTTGTTTTGATACCCGGTAGAGAGGATTTTGGACTTACAATTGGTATCAGAGCCTAAGAAGTCTTTCGAAGGCTCGGTTCGGTATCAAAAAGGAGAAGATCAAAGGAAGATATTATTGTGAGAAAGGTTGAGTTCATGATTTTTATTAATATTGATTTCATTATTATGTGTTATGGCTAACCCGTTCTGCTAATATTGTTCTTGTTTGTGTGTTTCGTCTTATTTTAATCATGTTTATGACTGTCTTCTTCGCACAAAATCTTCAAAAAATTCTGTTTTGATTCATCTTGATGAACAGTCAAACTTGTTTCCTAAAATCAAGGAGATAATTGGTTTTCGAAAAAGGAAGTGTTTTTATTATAAAATTATCTCTTTAAAATTTTCGAAAAATCTAGAAAGTTTGTTGCCAATCTTATGCAGGTTTCCATATTCAGATGAGTTCGACTAAAAGTGCCTGAGTTCGATGTAGCTGAGTTCGACCAAGATTGCCTGAGTTCGACCTGCCTGTGTTCGACCTAGCTGAGTTCGACCAAGATTGCCTGAGTTCGACCTGCCTGAGTTCGACCAAGATTGCCTAAGTTCGACCTGCCTGAGTTCGACCTACCTGAGTTCAACCTGCCTGAGTTCGACCTCTTAGCTTGAGTTCGACCTATCAGCCTGAGTTCGACCTGACAAACTGAGTTCGACCTATGCTGAGTTCGACCTATTGCATTGAGTTCGACCTCTGCTGAGTTCGACGCACTGGACTGAGTTCGACCTTGGACGAAATTATACAAACTGATTACTGGACTTAAATAACTGCTGGACTAAAATCAAGTCATATAAATTTGCACTAATCACTTTAAAATTTTTCTTTCAGAAATGGATCAAATGGTTAACCAAACAAACTTGAATGGACTTAATACTAATCAATTACTTGTTGCTGCTCAAGTGGACAAAGCCATGGAATCTGTCATTGGCACACATCAAAAGATACCTGTTCTTCAACTTGGAATGTCCTATTCTGAGTGGAAGTTCAGATTCATTCAAGTCATGAAGATAAAAGATGCAAAGGCTCTGAGATCTATCTTGAATGGACCCTGTGTGATCACTTATGTGGTCAACGAAATAACTGGAGCCACTGCTATCAAACCAAAGAGTATGTATGCTGATGAAGATCATGAGAAGACTGATGTTGATGAAAGGGCAATTGCTTATCTTCATCAAGGACTTTCGCCTGAAGTATCAACTGGAGTTCGTGACAATGCCACTGCCAAAGAGCTTTGGGAAGCTCTTGAGAATCTATACGAGGGAAATGAAGAAATAAAGGAAAGCAGAAGGGAGATGCTGAGTCAGAAGTTTAATGCTTTCAATCACATTCCAGGAGAATCACTTGAAAGTCAGATCCAGCGTTTTGTGGCCTTAGTGAGTGAATTGAAGTCCAATGACATGGTGGTAGACAACTCCGTCATGAACAAAAAGCTGCTTAATACTCTTCCAAGGAGTTAGGACTCAAATGTGACCCTTATCAAGAGAACTAAAGATCTAGCAAGACTCACCCTTTCTAAGACCATATCTTTGATCAATTCCTATGACCTTGATGACAGGCAACGGTATATGACTCAGACTGCCAGTTACAACAATGCTTTAATGTCTCAGCAAGAACCTCAGCGTCCATCATTGTACTCTTATCCAGCAAGTGGATCTTCGTATCCACCTATGTTTGCACCCAGTGCTTCAAAAGGGTCAACTATGCCTGCTTACTCTGTAGCCACCACTGCTGGACCTTTGTCGTCTGCTTCACTTTCTTCAGTTGCACCTTTGTCAGCAGTCAAAATTCCGAAGGATCTTGAAAGTAACTTAGGTTTATTTGCTAGATTCATGAATTGCTATAATGCGTTTCTGACAGGTCAACTTACAGCAAAAGATGTTGGAGCATGTGACTTAAATGACGTCAATCAAGATGACATTGAAGAGATGGACTTGACTTGGCAGATAGCTATGGTGGTGCATAGAGCAAATAAGTTTGTGAAGAAGACTGGTAGAAATGTGTGGGAAACCCAACAAAGAAACTGGGTTGGGACAAGATGAAGATGTGTTGTTACAACTGTGATGAACTTGGACATTTTTCTCGTGAGTGCACCAAGCCAAAGAAAGGAGACAATTCTACTCCTGCAGCTGCTTCTCCCAATGCTACTCAAGGAAGTCAATCATCTACCACTTACACTGGATCTGAGTCCTCTAACTCCAACAAAGCAATGGTCGCTCAATCAGGAGGTCGATGGGATTGGTCTTCTCAGATGGAAGATCTGAAGATTGTTGAAGATACTGTGTGCACGGCTCTCATGGCACAGATGGATGACGACTATGTTCCGTCAGCGGCTGAGGTACATTCTAAAACTTTAGCTGAATCATGTTGCACTGAAAGGTGCAAACTTAAAATTAAAGGTTTTAGGGAAGAAACTCTCTCCGCATACAAACAGCTTGAATACGAAAAAATGGCCTCTTAGGACATTAAAAAGAAATTTAACTCCTATAAAGAAATGGTCGAAAAACAAAAACTTGATATCAAGCGTTTGCATCAGGAGGTGAGTGATCATAAATGTCGATACTTACACTTCAAACGACTGTCTGACACTTTGACCACGGAATTGATCGACTTAAAATCAAAATTTGAAAATGCAGATTTTCATTTTAAAAAATTTAATTGTTCTAGTCCTAAAGTTGAAAAAATGATCAATACCCAGTTAAAGTACAGACCAAAGGAAGTGAGGAATAAGGTAATTGGCTTTATGGAAATTATTCTTCAATACCCAGTTAAAGTACAGACCAAAGGATGTGAGGAATAAGGTAATTGGCTTTGTGGAAATTCCTCCACCTTTCAGAAAGGGATTGCACGTCAATTCAAGAATGCCGAGTTAAACTACTATTGTGCTCAGAAAGGGATTGCACGTCAATTCAGCTCAACTAGGACGCCACAGCAGAATGGAGTCGCTGAAAGAAGAAATCGCACCTTAATTGAAGCTGCCCGCACAATGTTGTTTGACTCACAACTTCCGACTTTCTTTTGGGCAGAGGCTGTTAACACAGCCTGTTATGTGCAGAACCGAGTCCAGGTCAACAAAGCTCGAATGAAAACACCCTACGAAGTGCTGTTTGGTACTAAACCCTTCGTCAAGCATTTTCGTGCTTTTGGTTGTCCGTGTACACTGTTACATATGGACGCTACACCAAAGTTTGATGCAAAAGCTGACGACTGTTATTTTGTCGGTTATGCTGGCAAGACTGCATATAGGGTCTACAATAAACAAACTAGGCAAATCGTAGAGTCGTTTGACGTGCGTTGGCTTGAAGAAAATGCAACAGATGCTAGAGTGGGCCCAGATTGGTTATTTGACTATGAAACTCTCTTTCGACCTTTTCATATTTTTTACGATGTTTCTAGTGGTGTGAATACAGGTTTTGTAGATTCCTCAACTTCCACTGCTGGATCCTCATCCTCGGTAACTGATAATGCAATGGATGAGGGGGTTGTTGCAACCACATCTCAATTACCACAGCCACTCTCAGTTCCTGCCGAACCATTCACTCCCTCCACGGATCCTGTGCCATAAGCCGATGATGAAAATGTGTCTAATGATACTTCAATTCCTACATTCCATGATCCCATTCCTACTGACTGCATGGTGGAGCATAGTGACGCCCGAAGTTGATCATGATACTGTGGAAGAGACTGCAATAGGTAGTGTTACACTCCTACCTGGAGCCTCTTCAGTTACAGACATAGTCATTCCCACTAGTATTCAACGAGATCACCCACTGGAAAACATCATCGGTCCAGTAGACGCAGGGGTTCTCACAAGGAGTCAAACTGGTGACATCAACAGATGTTTGTATTCGTGTTTCATTTCTCAAATTGAGCCAAAGTCTACCGCTATGGCCATGCGAGAACCAAGTTGGGTTGATGCAATGCAAGATGAACTAAACCAGTTTAAGAAACTGAAGGTTTGGAAGTTAGTTGAATTGCCTCCAGGAAAACAACCACTTGGCACAAGGTGGGTCTACTAAAACAAAAGAGATGATAGCGGGGTCATTGTAAGAAACAAAGCTAGGTTGGTTGTGCAGGGGTTCAGACAGATTGAGGGACTCGATTATGATGAGGTATATGCACCGGTTGCGAGATTGGAAGCAATCAGAATTTTCCTTGCATACGCATCGTTTAAGGGATTTACTGTCTATCAGATGGATGTCAAAACCGCGTTTTTGTATGCAACAATGAAAGAAGAAATCTATCTTGGTCAACCACCGGGTTTCACAAACCCAAAGTATCCAGAGCATGTATACAAACTCGACAAAGCGTTGTATGGGTTACATCAGGCACCTCGTGCTTGGTATGCTACCTTGACTGAACACCTGCTTGCTAATGGATACACTCGTGATGTTATTGATCAGACTCTATTCGTCAAGACAGTAAATGATGATCGTATTCTGGTGCAAATTTATGTGGACGATATCATCTTTGGTTCCATCAATGATGCTCTGTGCAAAGAATTTGAAGAGGTGATAAAGAAGCAGTTTGAGATGAGTCCTTTTGGTGAAATGACCTTTTTCTTAGGTCTGTAAGTTCGTCAAAACTCTAAGGGTATCCTGATTCATCAAGGAAAATACGTGGATGACATTCTTGCAAAATTCAGCTTCAATGATGTAAAGCCAACCGACACACCAATGTCTGAGAGACCAGGTCTCACTCAAGATCTGGAAGGGAAGCCGTAGAAGAAACACTTTATCGTTCAATGATTGGTTCGCTAATGTATCTGACTGCTAGCAGACTAGACATCATGTTCGCAGTGTGTCAATGCGCACGTTATCAGGCTAATCCTAAAACTTCTCATTTACATGCTGTTAAGAGAATCTTTAGATACCTTAAAGGGAAACCCAGATTCGGTCTTTGGTATCCTAAGGATTCTCCTTTTGATTTACCTGCTTTTTCTGACAGCGATTTTGGATGTTGTGACATTGACAGGAAATCTATTTCTGCGGGGTGTCAATTCTTAGGCGATCGGCTTATTGCATGGCAATGTAAGAAACAGCAAACAGTATCCGTTTCTACAGCGGAAGCTGAATATGTGGCTGCCTCCGCATGCTGTTCTCAGGTTATCTGGATTCAACATCAGTTGGTAGATTACGGTTTGGATTTCTCTCTTACTCCTATTATTGTGATAATGATGCTGCTATCCAAATTGTGAAAAATCCAGTTCAATTTTCAAAAGTAAAACACATTGCCATAAAAGAACATTTCATCCGAGACTCTTTTAACCAAGGTTTGATTGTGCCTACGCACATTCACACTAACAACAATGTCGCAGACCTTTTTACAAAACCTGTTAATCGAGCTCGTTTTGAAGCTCTCTCTGCACTGCTCAAAATTGTCCATTTCGAGGACTGAACTGGTCTTTAAAAAAAAGGTCTTTTTGGTTTTTCTTAGTCTTAGGTTTGTAAATTTGTTCTTTAAATATCTATTTTAAGCACAGATTTAAGGGGATTTTTCCTAAGAAAAGATCAAAACATTTTTGGTCTCAAAACGAGAGTTGAAATGAAATTTCACAAGTTGGATTAAGGCTGACTCACGTAAGACGTGTATCGAAACAGTTTGGCTCTAGTGTGATATGTTGGTAGGCTTGGTCCTGAAGGCTGAAATGTTAATGATCTTGTGAAGCACTTAAAGATAAAGACACGACTTTAGTAAGGAACATCACTTGGAATCAGGTACAATCTCTATTTGAATGCTTATGTGATGTCCCGAAGCATAACACTGTGGTCTAGGTCTAAAACCTTTTCTGAAAAACTCGTGTATCTCCTCTGTTTTGTGTAAGCAAAGACCTGGAGATGCTAGGCAACGAAAGCTTTTGTTGCATCCAGATATATGCTGACCTGGTTTTTCGTTGTCGTGCTATAGATCATCCTTCACCTAAAAGAGACCTCAGTGTCCAAAGATGTCCTGACTGCTCCTCTGCTGCATCCTGATATATGCTGACCTGGACACAGTCAGGATATCATAGAAGAGACCCTCTAGAGTCCAAAACCCAAAGCCTTTGTCATTTGAGAAATCATCTGACTTGTACTTTACTCTAAATCTCTTATTGATCTATTATGCGGTAGGGAAACTGCTTGCATGATAGAGTGTACCACTTGATATTCTTGGATTTGATTGTGACTTGCTTGAGTGTTCGTACTAAATACACCAAAACATGATAAATAATGTCACAGATCACCGTACGAGAAGGCCTAAGGAAATAAGTTTAAGCGGACAAATATACTGGCAATTGCTAAGACCAACTGGAGTAGATTAGAGTTGATAAGTGTAGCTCGGCCTGAAACACAGTGATTTGATCTCGTTGACAAAATTAGTTTTAAGTATTTTGTTTAGATGTATTTTAGTTAAGTTTACGTTAGGCCAGTTCACGATTTGACTTGGACCCGATTACAAAACGCACCTAAATTGTTTGCAAATGGGCATTGGGATACGAGATGGGCCTACCACACGTTTGGTGGGCTACACAAATCTCAGTCTGAAAATCTAAAAGTTGAACTCTCACATTCTCCCACATACACACACACATACTCATCGCTGATTCACGTTTATCACCATACTCGGGAAGAAAAGAAAAGAAAAGAAGGTAAATCTTTATCTTATAATTGTTGTTATGATTGGGTTGGTCGTTAAGTGATTTGCAGGTGTGAAAAGTGTGATTTGGGCGTTGGAATGATCATCGGCGACGAAATAGTGAAGCTTGATCGTGTCAGACGGCGGCGCGTGAGTCTCACGCGCCTGGAAACTCGAGTTCGAAGAGGCGCGTGACCTCTACGAGTTGGGAGTTCGACCTCAGATGAGGGAGAATTACAAGAATGCCCTCGAACTCTATCCTTTTAGTTGAACTCATGGGATATTTACCAGAATACCCTCGAACTCAGATTTGGTCATTGAACTCAGATGAAAAATGACTGAATTGCCCTCGAACTCAGACTCGGTCGTCTAACTCATCCAAAATTACCAGATTGCCCTCGAACACATATCATGTCATCGAACTTACTCCTTAAATGACTGAAATGCCCTTGAATATAGAACATTTCATCGAACTCACCTGTCTTTTGACCAAATTGCCCTCAAACACTCCTCACTACATCGAACTCTGTTCTCGAACTCCCATGTCCTTTTACCAAAATACCCTCGAACACCGTCATGCGACTCGAACTCACTTGTTGTTGGACTTTCTGTTGACCCGAAGCCCACATGGGTTAAGTTCACAACGAATATGCGCATGATTTGTTAGAATTTGAAAGGAGGGGGGTCATACAACCACGTTTTAATTTTTTTTAAATCTTGATGTTTAAAACTAAATGTCTAATCCAATTTGTTTTGTGCAGATATGACAACTCCTCATGTGCCCAAGTTTGAGAACAGTCACAACGTTGTGTGCTATCTATCTGATCCTCCTGAAGAGTATTTGCAGGAATTCAAGTCTTTGACTGTGGGACTCAACACATGTAGAGTTTCACACGCCATGTGAGAAAATCCAGTCCTTCTCAATGACTGGATCACGGAGTTTTGGAACAACTCAGTAGCAAACAAGGGAGACACTGTAATTCGTTCAAGGGTTAGGGGAACTGAGGTGACTATTTTAGAGCAAGATGTTCGAGATGTACTACGTTTTAGTGACTCTCCAGATGATCCTGTCAGTTTTTTGAAAGATAAGCTTGTTCCGGTATTGCAAAGGATGGGATATGAAGGTGAACTTTCAACACCACCTTATTTAAAGAAGTTCTTTCCAAGCTATTGGAGACTGTTGGTGCATATGTATTTGGCTAGCTTGGGTGGAAACAAAAGTGGACTAGATCAAATGGGAGTATGATATGCTTCTGGAGTAGCGGCGTTGATTGAGGGATGGGATTACAATTACTCGAAGTGCATCTTTGAGGATATGTTGACAAATGTGAAGAATCTCAACAAGAAGTATTTTTACAGGTTTCCGAGATTTGTACAGATGATTCTAGAAAGCAAGTATCCCAAGCTCGAAAGGACAGTTGAGACTTATGATAACAAGTGCATGTCATCGTTGATTTTTGGATTAATTAGGCAAGTCCGTAAAGACTCAAGACAGGTGTTTATAGGGAAACTCCCACTGATCAAGTTTGGAAAGTTTAGTGAGATTGTGGAAGAAGCATCATGTAACACCCCAACCGATGGCAGAAACATCGGGATGTCACGTATTGATGATTGATCAGTAGCTCATGGTGAATAATAAATTTCATTAAATGATTTAAATAAGTTACATACAATTGTTCTAAGAATTCGTACATCAAATTGAATAAAACTATGCACATATCTTCAAGCAAATCTTCAAGCAAGTAGAACCTGAAACATGTTAAGTTGAAAATATTTTGGGTCAACAAAGGTTGGTGAGAATTACATAGGTTTTGATAATCGAATAAAATTGTTGTGCAATTCATGTGTCATGGCAATCTAGTCCATATGCGAAAACATACTAGAAGTAAATCGAGTGCATAATCAGCCTTGTGACTGTTGTATTGTGGTACATCCCATACGCTCATGGTTCACTCGTTTATATTGCAGTAACAAACACCCACGTAACCTTTGTAGGAGGCACGTATCCAGGTGGGATTGTCAGTCCAATAGATCTATCAATGTATACCGTTTAGCTGATGAATGTTTATGCTAGAATTGTGCTTACCCTAGTCATGTTCAAGACATAATGCAACATAGAAATACACATAGACACATTGATGATTGAATTGCATAAATAATGTTGTATCATGTTTCACCCCAAAAATGGTGATAAATAGAAAAGGGGCTATGTAAAACTCACCTTAGCAAAATGTTATATCTGTTGAAAAATTGGATAATGGTGTTGCCCAAATGTATCAAGTATTACCCTATAATGAGGTAATAAATAAGTCTATCTAGTCTACAAATGTATACGTTCTAGGGCTTCGAATTTGGGGATAAATGCTTGTTTGATTAATATTAAAATTGTTTGATAATTGAGAGAATTTTTGTAAATAAATAAACAAAAATTCTCTTTATGAAATTTTGATTTTAGATAGACACAATAATGTGTTTAAAGTATAAAAATAATTTTTACAAAATTATTTTCTTTAAAATAGATTATTAAATCTATTTATTACAAATTGTCAAACTTTAACTTTAATATTTAAAAATACTAAAATTAAAGAATTGTTAGTTTAAAATTTATATCTCTGTTTTAAATAATCAGAAATAATTTCTATAAATTTTTGGTGCAAAAATATTAAAAATTGAATTTATTATGATTTAATTATGATTAAAACTAACAAAAATTGATTAAAAATATTAAATAAATGATTTTTCAGAATTAAAAATCATTTCTGAAAAGCTTAATGTTATAAAAACTCAGAATAAATTTGTGGAAATATATAAATTTGTTTTGATATTTTAATGGAATTTTAAAAATATAATAGAATAAAATTGATTTCTTTAATAAATATATTAAATAAATAAATTTTTGAAAATTAAAAATTGTAAGTTGAACTATTATATCAGATTAATATAAGATAATTTTAGTAGAATTTTTAAAAGAGTTTTAGTATTTTAAAATGAATTTATAAAATACAAATAATATATATATATATATATATAAATCTTATTAAACAAAAGAACAAAAGGAAAAAAAATGGTGTTGCCGAGATTCGAACCCGTGTCAGCCGGGTCAGAGTCACCAAGCACAACCACTTGGTCTAGACCTGTGGTTGTGTTTGGATTCTGTACGTTAAATATTTATAATGAAACGCGATTACATGTTCTTCCCCAAATTCATCATTACGAGCCCTAGATTTTACAATTGATCGAATTACACAGCATTAACCCAATTATTCATGGGGTTAATGTTGTGTAGGTTCCGATTAACAAAACCCACCACAATAATCACACTTACAATTACGTTTTGATACTGAATCGTTCGGTCAAGCTCGAAAGTCAACTCGCGATTATAATACCAAGAACAGAGATCAATGAGAGGAATTGGGGATTGAGAAAGATCGAGTGGCGAGTTGAGTAGGTTCACAGAGGTTCAATTTATAATGCTCATGTCTGGTTTGTATTATTGGAATGGTTGACCTTGATGTTAATGTTTGACGCGTGAATTGGATCGAATTAATCGTAATTGACGTGTAATGGACGCGGAGATAATTAATAAAATAGGTCAATGGTAATTAATTGGTTCAATTATACTAAAAATGAGTGAATTGATTGGAAAGAAGAAAAAAAAAGATCATCTGCTGCTGTTGCTGTTCGATGATCAGGGAAGGAAAAGGAAAAGAGATTATGTGTGTATTTATATAAAGAGATCTGGAACTAAACCAATATACATGTGTGGCTCGGGTGGTTAGTGTGCGTGTGTGTGTATGAGAGGTCTCCGGTTCGAAACCTGGCTAGTGCACCCTTTTTCTTTTCTTTTTTTTTAACAGCAAGAAGGGGAAGGGATAGGACAGTTGGGCCGGAAGTCTAGTGGGCTTCAGATCTGGGCTGGTACATGGGCTAGAGGTTTGGGTTGATGGATATTTAGTTAGTGGATTATTTGTTTAGTCAAGACTTTTACAAAAATGATTATTATTTATTATAACTGATTATTATTATTATTTTTATTATTATTATTATTATTATTATTATTATTATTATTATTATTATACTTATATATATATATATACATATATATATAAGTTGTGTGGTCGGAAAAATAAAACTTAGGCACATTATAATATACGTATTAAAATTTGAAAATTTCGCGATGTTACAGTCTCCCCTTCTTTTAGGAACTTCGTCCCGAAGTTAAAGAAAGACATTAGGTTTACAATTGGTCGACTACCGAAAGCCTTGATAAAATTTCACACTACCTTAACGTACCTGTAAATTCATGATTACGTTCCGGACCGTAATTACCAATTTACCTTACATTAGGGTTTTGCGTCCTTTTATGACTTTACCGATTGTTGAGCAGGTCTGATAGTCCCCACCAGTCGTTGAGCAGGTGGTAGGGCCTCTCCCGACTGTTGGAAAGACATGATGACCTCTACCAATCGTGAAGTAGGTTGTTTGGTAGTCAACTAATTGTTGTACAAGTAAGCAAGTATGATTATAGATATAGCAATCAGTTCACATTCAAACAAGCATGCACACAGATGTTATGATAATACTTGAATTTATTACTTGAATCAAAAAGTGTCAATGCATAGTATAGATATCATTCAAATGGTGAGGTTTAAGTAGCTGGAGGGTCTCAAGCGGGGTTATCTGGAGCATCAAGAGCGTTTGTAGCAGGGATCCGACAAACATCTGCAAGATGCCCATACCTTTGACAATTGGTGCACTGTCGGCAGGGTACTTGAGTTGGGTGGTGATACTGACAGGTGTCACACTTAGGTAGCTTCCCATTGTTTTGTTTCTTGTTGGGTGGGACAGTGGTGTCTATTGCAAAATTCCTGACCTTGCACTTTCCGTTGGTTGAGGCCTCGGTTTTGATTTCAACGGCAGGTTGGGGAGTATCCTTTTTCTTTTCCCCTTTACGAGTTAGGGTTCCTGTTAGGACAAAGAGGATTGGTGAAACCACTTTTGTAAACCTTAGTCTAATTCACTTCTGTCATTTTGGCTAAGTATAGAAGTACTGAAGAGAAGACAAGAAACTGCTGATTAGAAGATATGAGAAGTGCTGAAGTTGCAGAAGTTCTGAAGTCCAAACCAGACAAGTTCACTTCAGAAGTACTGAAGACAAAAACTACTCTTCAGTAGTTGTCCTTCATCAGCACTTAGCATTAGATATTTCCCACCGCCTTTTTGCATCAGTAGTTTGTTGTTTAATATTACTTTTAGCTGTATTTGTTTCTTTCAATGTTGCAACTTGTGCAACTTGTCACTGTAGTTTCTGTACTTGCTTTTTAGGCAAGATACATGCATGTAAACGTCTATAAATAGGAGGCTTCAACCTTCTATTTTAGACATTGATTTTCAACAGAAAAATCCTTCAAACACTCTCACTGTTCTATTCCATTTCTGTATTTATTGTGAATCTCTCTAAGTATCTAATTCTCATTTACAACTTAGATTCATAATAAATACTTTGTCATTTATTAGTTTCAAACATCTAGGGGGAGTTATAACTCTGCCTTAGTATAAAAAGTGTTGCTTTAACTTATAACATTCCGCTGTGCTTATAATCTGATTTACAAGGACTTGCTAAACACTTAAGTGTCAAGATAGCAAGTTCTTACTTAGCAAAAAGAGCAAACTGATCCAACAATTGGTATCAGAGCATTGGTTTATCTGATCACATATCAATCTAACAAATTGAGAATCAGACACAAAGCTCTTATTGATATTCAATAAAAAGATCAAAAGTTCACTTTTTATCAATATCCATCACTTAAAAGAGTCATCTGACAAATCTATACTCTTTAAAAATGGATCCACATAATACTGGTTCTGCCACCAAACCTGCCATGCTTGTGAGAAATGAGTACAATATATGGCAAAAGAGAATGGCACATACCTTGTCACAAACCAACACAGGTTGTTGGAGATCTGTGATATATGGTCCTCATAAACCAGTAAATATAAATCTTGAAACTAAAGAAGGGATTCCAAAGGATCCCAAAGACTATACAGATGAGGATTTCCTAAAACTTGAGCTAGATGCTAAAGCATTCTCTATGTTGGCAATGGCTCTCCCAAATGAAATATACTCTGGCCTTTTACATTGTGAAAGTGCCAAAGAACTTTGGGACTGTCTTAAAGAACAGTTTGGAGGAACTGAAGAGGTGATTGCCAACACCAGAGAAATTTTAGCTCAACAATATGAAACATTTGTTTATATTAATGGGGAAACTTTGACTCAACAATTTGAAAGATTCTCCTCATTAATCTCTGAGCTAAAGTTAAATGGTCAGACCTATACAACAGTATCTATGTTACATAGATTTTTAAGGTCTTTACCTCACAAATGGGAAACTTACTCCATTGTCTTAAGATCCTCACCAGATTTTAGCTCCCTCACTCTTACAAAACTCCATGGGAGATTACTTACTTTTGAGAGAGAAATCGATCAAAAGAAGAAATTACAAACTTCTGGTAAAACTGCTGATGACTACCTACCAGGTAGTACAGCACTTTTGGGACAAGATTCACCAACTTGTTCCTATGGATCTTATGACAATATTGACATAACCACTGGGATCTCATCAGAAAGATCTTTCCCAGGTTATGACAATGATGACCAAAGTCAAACTGCTGATAATCTATGTTTTATCATGGATGATTTGAAAAATTTTAGCAGTGATGACTTAGAAGAAATGGACATTTTACACCAACTGGCCATGCTAAGCATTAAAACTAACAAGTTTTATAAAAGGTCAGGAAGGAAATTTCCAGGATTGACCAGTAATACAAAAATTGGTTTTGACAAATCTATACTGAGATGTCACAAGTGTCAGAAGTTGGGACACTTTGCTAGAGAGTGTAGAAGCTCTAGCTTTAACCAATCACAATCTGGAAATAACTATAACCCCAATTATAATAGGAACAATGGAACTCAAGGGAGTGCTCATTTTGTACAGGCACAAGCTCCTCAACAGCAATATATGCCTCAAGTACAATATGTTCAAGTGCCTGCTCAACAGATGCAGAGCCAACAATCAATCCCTCCCTTTCCAGCTGCTCAACTTCCTCCACAGCCTCAACAACCCCCTCAACAAAGTCTCTTTACCTCAGGGTATGTTGACTGGAGCAGTCTCCCTTATGACACCACAGAGTGCAATCCTGATGCAGACAACAAAGTGTTTGACATCAACTGGGGAGAACCAGACAATGGCAGAAAGAACTTTGCCTTAATGGCATTTGAAGGCTGTACTTCAAAATCTGCATTGTCTCAGGTATCAAAAGAATCTTTGACAAAACTTTGCTCAAACTCTTGCAAAGAAACTTTTGCTCTCATAAGAGAGACAAACGTGCACCTACAAGGCAAAGCCAATGATTTAGAAAGAAAATACACACAGATAAAATGTGATTTAGAAAGAAAACTGTGTGCTAAAACAAAAGAAGTTTCTAAATTAACTGACTCTGCTATTGAAACCCAAGCACAAATCAAAATGATGCTAAATGACCTGGGAGATGTCAGACAAGAGCTTGCTGACACCAGGATCACTTGTGAAAAATGGGTGGAATCTTGTAGGGGGTATCAATTATTGCTAAACAAACAAAGTGCTTCAAATGTTAAGTTTGGCATAGGATACCATCATGTTGAAACACCAACAGATTTTTCTCCCAAAACTACTGAAGATGGGAGAAGAATTGTTTCAAATGAAACTTCTGAAGGGAAAGAATGCACATCTTTCCATGAAAACTTTCTAAACAGAAATCCTGGCATTTTTAAAGAAAGTACTTCAGAAGTATTTACAAAAACTGACAACAAGCCATCAGTAGTTTCATCTACATCAGGAGTTGAGACCCTGAAAACTACTGATGAGCAAAATCTTTTCACAAATGTCAGAAATTTGCCTTTAGATCAAAAACAAAAGGCAAAAGAATGTGAAATTTGTGGCCTGTTCAACCACAAAACTGAATTTTGTAGATACAGAAAAGGAATTCAGTTCAATCAAAAATTTAAACAACAGGTTGTGGGAAATCAAATCAGAAATGATTATGAAAGAGTCTTTAAACCCAAGAAACAACAACCTGAAAACACCTTTTCTCAGAAAAAGATAAAATCTCAACCAAAATCTTTTTCTCAAAATTCCTTGTCAGTAGTTAGACCAGAATCATCAGCAGTTTCACAAACTGCTAAGATTCAAAATCTAAAGAACATGGTAGAACTACTGATGACCAAGGTTGATGGTGGTCCTAAAAAGGATACCACCATGGTTTTTAATGAAAAATCCATTGCCAAAAAGACATGGATTTCTCAACCTGGTCAAGAACAAACTGTAACTGTTCTCAAGAGCAAACCCAAAGCCAAACAGGCTTGGGTTTCCAAATCTAACTAATTTGCTTTTATGTGCAGAGAGTTTCCAGGGGCTTAAACAGCATATGGTATGTTGATAGTGGAGGCTCTATGCACATGACTGGATGCAGATACCTGATAAACAACTTTATCAGCCAAAGAGAAGGATCTGTATCCTTTGGGAACAATGCTAAGGGATATGTGCTAGGACATGGCAATGTCTCCTCTGGCAAAATACAGTTTGACAAGGTCAATCTGGTGGAAAACCTTGAATACAACTTGCTGAGTGTGTCACAAATGTGTGATAAAGGATATTCTTCCTTTTTCACAAAGACAGCTTGCAAGATCATCTCACCAGAAGGCCAGAAGTTGATAGAGAAGATTATAGAAGATCATACTTTGCTGATTGCCAAAAGATGTGGCAATGTCTATGCAGTAGACATTGAGAAAGACAAAGTATTGAACAACACTGCCTGTTTCTTCTCAAGGGCATCAACTTCAGAAACAGATCTCTGGCACAGGAGACTTGGCCATGTGAACTTTAAAACCATAAATAAAGTCACAAAAATGGGCTTGGTCAGAGGTCTACCTTTGAAAGTATACCAGTGTCAAGAACACTGTGTATCCTGTTTAAAGGGAAAACAGCATAAGTCCTCCTATAAGTCTATTGAAGAATCAAAAACAACTGCATGTCTTCAACTACTCCATATGGACTTATTTGGACCTGTCAAGATCATGAGCCTTGGTAAAAAGAAGTACTGCTTAGTCATCATTGATGACTACTCAAGATTCACATGGGTATTCTTCTTATTTTCCAAGGATGAGGCTGCTGAAATCATCAAGTTCTTCATTCTACAAGTAGAGAAACAATATTCTCTATCTGTCAAAACCATTAGAAGTGACAATGGGACAGAGTTCAGGAACAAAACTCTGGATGAATTCTGTCTGTCTAAAGGGATTATTAGACAATACAGTGTTCCCAGAACTCCTGAACAAAATGGTGTAGTAGAAAGGAAGAACAGAACATTGATAGAAGGAGCAAGAACAATGTTAGCTGATTCTGGACTGCCATTGTACTTTTGGGCAGAAGCAGTTAACACATCATGTTATGTTCAGAATAGAGTTCTTGTGGTCAAGAGACATTCCAAGACTGCCTATGAAGTTCTTCATGGCATGAAGCCCCTTATCTCCTTTTTCAGGGCTTTTGGGTGTCAATGTTTCATCTTGAACATCAAGGAATCTATTTCAAAATTTGCTGCCAAAGTTGACTCAGGTTACTTTCTTGGTTACTCTTCAACTAGAAAAGCCTACAAGGTTTTTAATTCTCACACCAGGATAGTAGAAGAAACATTGAATGTCAAGTTCAATGAGTCAAAACACACTCTTATTCCAGCACATCCTGCTGAACTCTTTGACCTTGACAACTTTCACTTTGGACCTGAAAAGACTGTTACTTCTTCCAAACCTACTTATTATGGTGATCAAAGGTTTGAAGATGAGGATCCTACACCATGGACTCCTCAGACAGTCATGAAGTCAACTACAACACCATCAGAAGTTTTTCAAACTTCTGATCAAACAAATACTGTAGGCCAAACTCAAACATCTGCTTCAGCACCTGCAACTACTGAAGAAGCTCAAACTGCTGAACCAGATATTATAGACCTCAGTAGTTTGTTTGAAGAACAAGAGCCACCTACACCTGTCAGTGGTTTACAACAACTGATTGAACACAGAGATCATCCACTTGATCAAATCATGGGTGATATAGCTACAGGTGTTCTGACCAGAAACCAGCTCTCCAACTTTTGCCTATTCTCAGCCTTTATTTCACAGTTGGAACCAAAGAAGTACCAGGAAGCCCTCAAAGACAATAATTGGGTGCAAGCTATGCAAGATGAACTGCTTCAGTTCAACAAGCAACAGGTCTGGGAAATCTGTCCCTTACCTCAAAACAAGCAACCAATTGGTACAAGATGGGTTTTCAGGAACAAACAAGATGAAGCTGGTATAATAATCAAGAACAAGGCAAGACTGGTAGTTCAAGGGTACTCTCAAGAAGAGGGAATTGATTATGATGAAACCTTTGCTCCAGTTGCAAGGCTTGAGGCCATCAGGTTATTTCTGGCCTATGCCATTTCCAACAAAATTAAAGTTTATCAAATGGATGTGAAAAGTGCATTTTTGTATGGAAAAATCAAAGAGGAGGTGTATGTCTGTCAGCCACCTGGGTTTGAGGATCCTTCTCATCCAGAGTGGGTGTACAGACTGGACAAAGCTCTTTATGGGCTCAAACAGGCTCCAAGAGCCTGGTATGATACACTCTCCACCTTTTTACTCAAAAATAACTTTACAAGAGGTGCCATAAATAAAACACTTTTCATTAAACATGTTGGAAATCATGTCTTACTTGTTCAAATTTATGTTGATGATATCATCTTTGGTTCAACAAACACAAAACTGTGTGATGATTTTAAGAAACTCATGCAATCAAAATTTGAGATGAGTACCATGGGAGAACTGCAGTACTTTCTAGGACTGCTGATCAAACAACAAACAAATGGAACTTTTATACATCAATCAAAATATGTTAAAGAATTATTGAACAAATTTTCTTTAAATGACTGTAAATCATGTTCCACTCCCATGACACCAATCACACAAGTTGAACCTGATGATCAAGGAAAACAGGTTGATCAAACCATGTACAGATGTATGATAGGTTCCCTTTTATATTTAACTGCTTCTAGACCAGATATTATGTTTTCAACATGTGTCTGTGCTAGATATCAATCAGCACCAAGGGAATCACACCTTATAGCAGTCAAAAGAATTTTCAGATATCTGAAAGGAACTCCAACACTGGGAATTTGGTATCCTGCTTCAAGCAATACCAAGTTATCAGCTTTTTCAGATAGTGACTATGCAGGGTGTAAGATGACAAGAAAGTCAACATCTGGTGGTTGTCAATTCCTGGGTAACTGTCTAGTGTCATGGCAATCAAAGAAGCAAACATCTGTTGCAACTTCAACTGCTGAAGCTGAATACATTGCAGCTGCAAGTTGTACATCACAGATACAATGGCTCCAATATCAACTTCTTGATTATGGAATCAAAGAGACCAAGACACCTTTGTTTGTAGACAGCAAATCTGCCATTAGCATCATTCAAAATCCGGTACAGTTCTCAAAAACCAAACATATTGAGATCAGGTACCATTTCATAAGAGATTGCTATGAAAAAGGCAAGATTGAGGTGAAGCATGTAGCAACAGCTAATCAAATAGCTGACATCTTCACTAAGCCCCTTGACACATCAACATTTCAGAAGTTAGCATCCATGCTTGGAATGCTAAATTTGTAAGTGTTTACTTTATTTTTTTTTTTTTTTTTTCTGCATATCAGTTAGAATCCAAGTTAACACTTGATTCTACCCAACTCTACATCAAACTTCTACATCAATCACTACTGTTATGCATCAAAATTTTCTTTTTCCTTTTTCCATCCTTGATTCCATCCTGTTTACCTTGGTGGAATCCAAGTTAACCTTTTCCATCTTTTTTTCTGGTTTTCACTTACAAAAGACAAAAGTCTGAAACAAAACTTCTGAAAAACAAAATCAGTTTGAGAGAAACTACTGATGAACAAAAATCATCAGTATGGGGATAATTTTCTGAAAAAGTGTGTAACTTCTGATAAAATAACCTTCAGAAGTTATGAATGAAGTATTTATAAAAACATTTCTCATCAGATGTTAAAACTGCTGAAGAGAAAATGGGAACTACTGATGAAGTAATCCTTCATCAGCAGTTTAAGTCAAAAGGGCAAATCTGACTTTTCCCATCATCAGAGGTTTGACCTAATCAGTTTAAAACCTCTGATAAAGAGATTTTTAACCAAAGGCGGTTTTAAAAACTTCTAATAAAGAAGATTCAAGCGGTTAAAACTTCTAATAAATATCTTTTCTACACACTTATCCTTTCAAACTCAAAATATCCCTCCTTCTCTCTCAAAACTCTCTCAATAACCTATACCTGCAAATCCACTGTTCGATCAAAAACCCAAACCACATGGCTCTAGTTCTAAAACAGGGACACAATCAAAGAGCCTTTCTTGAAAAACAAGAAGGCTGGTCCCAATACGATGAGATCATTGATCTTGTCGTCAAATCCCAATATTTTACTGCTCTCACAATAAACCCACCAATTCACACTGAAACTCTGAATGAGTTCTGGGCAAATGCTGAGACGGTTACAATGGGTGATGAGGTCATTTCCCTCAACTCAAGGATAAAAGGGAAACAACTGACCATCACACCGGCCACACTAGCAACAAGACTGGGTCTAGATGATGTAACTGCCCCTGACCATGTTGCTAACACTGATATTCATCTAACCATGACTGAGTGTGGTTATCAAGGTACTCTCTCCCATGCTACAATATTCAAAAAATATTTTGAACCAAAATACAAACTTTTGTTTCATTATATTATTATGTGTTTGAGTCCAAAAACAGGGTCTTATGACCAGATGCCCTCCACTTTTCAACCAATATTTCATTCCATTGTGAATGAAACTAAATTCAGGGCATCAAAACTATTTTTCAATGAGTTGGTGTTACATCACAATAATACCAAGAAAAAGTTTTTGTTATACCCAAGGTTCATTATGCAATGCATAATAGGGGAACTGGGTAATGAGGTGCTTGTGGGAAAAATTTCAACTTTAAATCCTTTAACATCACAAGCATACTCAAGGCATAACAAACCGGCTGCCTGGCCAGAAGATGATCAGGGAGAACAACAACAAGTCCCCCTGAAGCCCACATCTTCCAAACTCACACCACCAAAAGCCAAAAAGCCCAAGCCAACAAAAACTGCACCCCACCAACCCAAAAGAAAAGCTGTTCAGGAGGTTGAGATGCCTGAACATGCTCATGAGCATTCTGGTCTTCAAATAGATGAGACTGAAACACCCTCTCAGTCTCATCCATCTCAAACCCCACCAAGAGCACCCATAACTGTTTTATTCAAAAGAAAAAGACTTAGAAAAACATATCAATCACACTCTTCTTTTGAAACTGCTGAACAACAACTTTCACCACCTATTGCCCAAACTACTGAACCAACCCCACAAATTTCTGAACAAGAGGCAATAGAAATTGCCAAACTTCTCTCTGGGCTAAAAGAGAATGTCCCATCTGATCATGTCAGTCCCCTACAACCACAACAAACAGGGGACATAACTACTACATCAGACATGGATGTGGACATCTCTAGCCCTATCCCAAGAGATGAGGGTGGACCAGAGTCTTTAAGCCCAATTTTAGAGACTCTTGGGGCATCTGAGGCTGCTACTACTCAGTTACCACCCAGTGGTGGATCTGAGGACAGAAGTAACCTAGCTAAGACCTCAGATGTGGCAACTACTGATGAAGGCTTAATGCCTGAAGTAGGAAATCCTCAGTACCAAGAAAAAGAGGTTCATGAGAGAACTGAGTTGGGCTCAGCTCTTGATTTAACTGAGACAGTCCTCATTGAGGGCAACATCAGGGATTCAGATGATTCCATTAGTTTGGATGATGTTTCACACACTCAAACTACTGAATTGACGGCACTTTCTAAAGGTCCTGTTGCAAAGGTATCCAGGCTCAAGAAGCCAGTCACCTCTGCACAGGTTAAAGCCCACTCAATCCCTAAAACCCCTAGTGTGGCATCCTCTGTACAACATGAGGATCTCCCAAAAACACCCCCTTCACAACAAATGCCTACCCAATTCCCTGGGCAAACAAGCATAGACATGAACCAGCTATGCAGCCCAGAGGGTCCCCTGTACCACATGATGAATACACTCATCAGAAATCACTTCCAAACATATACAACTGACTTGGAGCTGTCCATCAAGAACCAATTTGGAGTGATCAAGACCAAGATGAACGATCTGTCCAACAAAATAGACTTCAACAGCAAACAGATTGCTCATCTTCAAGGACAATTCTCCCAACCCTCTGCTTCAAGGGTTAAACTTGATGAATCCAAAAAGGGGGAGAAGATCAGGGAACCTAAGGAGTCATTCCAAGCCAGGATAAAGGCAAGAGTGGCACTCCTTGAAAGAGATCAAAAAGATCAGGCCAGGAAAGAGAAATTGGCCAAACAGTTTGGTGTCTCAATAGAAGAAATTGAAGCTGCAGAGAAAGAAGATGAGACCCAAACATCTGAAGAATCCCTAAGGCACAATGAAGAAACTTCTGATGAAGAATCAGAAAGTACTGAAGACAATCCTTCAGTAGCTGACAAACCATCAGCAGTTGTCAGCACATCAGAAGTTAACACTTCCAAACCTCAAACAACTGAACCTTCCAGAACCAATGCTCCCATTCAACCAACATCTGATCCCATCAAGCCTACATCTGTTACAACAATGACTGTATTAAACCCTTCTCCTATCTCTCAATCAGCTGAATTATTAGAGAAGAGCTTAATTGCAGCCAACAAGAAGGCCAGAGAAGATCAGATTTGGAAATCTCTGGAAGAAAGGGATGATTTGGATTTAAGCCATGAAGAAAAACTTCAGGCTTATGCAGCTGAACTACAAAGGCAGGCTAGCCTTGATGAGATTGCTGAACAAGATAAAAGACAACAACTGGTGTCTTATATTACCAAGAACAGCAAGACTAAAGCCTTTACACTCAAAGGACTCTCTATGCAAGAGCTGACAAGAAGAGCACAACTGCTTGCAGACAAAGTGGCCACAAGCAAAGATGGAAAGGCCAAGAGAGCCCAGATAATAGAAGAGTTAGTAGCAGAAGGATATGGTTCAAAAGCCTCAGTATCCAGATGGAAAGAAGAAAGACTGATGGATACTTATAGAAAATACTTGGCTGCCAAGGCTGCAAATCCTGAGAAGTTTCAAACTGCTGACCCTTCAAGATCAGTAGTTAGAACTTCTGGTGCATCTAGAAGAACTGCTACTCAGAAGAAGAAGGCAGAGGACAATGTCAAAACTGATTTTAAAATGGTACTACTTGAAGGAAGTTCAGTAGTCCATTCAGATTTTGACATTGAGGAGAAACCTCTGTTAACACAGTTCAGGGATCCTTCCACATTTTTGCTTATCAAATACAAAAGACCATCAAAGAAAAGCTGCATACCAAAGTAGTGACTGAACACCATCTCCCAACTGTTCAGATGCCTGATATGCAACAACAACAACAAGGAAGAGAATCCCACCTGAGGCTATCTGAAACTGAAGACATCCAGCACTCAGGACCATCAACCCAAGGGACAAGTCTGGTTCCCTATTCTTCTGACTTTAACAAGTCAAAGATTCCTATCATCAGATGGTCACTTACTGATAACAACTCAGTACTGTTGACAAGAAGAGACCTCTCAAGCAGGGCTTACAAGAAGATCAGTGATCTGAAGAAACTGTCAACACAAGACCTGCTCACAATTCAACATCTAGAACCACAGAGAGGATCTCTATCTGATGGTCAGTTCAACCAGCTCAAGAACACCATGTACAAAGAGATATGGAAGATTGTTCAAGACAGAAGAAACACATAAGGAATTAGTAAGGTTTTGGCTTCATCAATCCAGGGGGAGATTGTTAGGACAAAGAGGATTGGTGAAACCACTTTTGTAAACCTTAGTCTAATTCACTTCTGTCATTTTGGCTAAGTATAGAAGTACTGAAGAGAAGACAAGAAACTGCTGATTAGAAGATATGAGAAGTGCTGAAGTTGCAGAAGTTCTGAAGTCCAAACCAGACAAGTTCACTTCAGAAGTACTGAAGACAAAAACTACTCTTCAGTAGTTGTCCTTCATCAGCACTTAGCATTAGATATTTCCCACCGCCTTTTTGCATCAGTAGTTTGTTGTTTAATATTACTTTTAGCTGTATTTGTTTCTTTCAATGTTGCAACTTGTGCAACTTGTCACTGTAGTTTCTGTACTTGCTTTTTAGGCAAGATACATGCATGTAAACGTCTATAAATAGGAGGCTTCAACCTTCTATTTTAGACATTGATTTTCAACAGAAAAATCCTTCAAACACTCTCACTGTTCTATTCCATTTCTGTATTTATTGTGAATCTCTCTAAGTATCTAATTCTCATTTACAACTTAGATTCATAATAAATACTTTGTCATTTATTAGTTTCAAACATCTAGGGGGAGTTATAACTCTGCCTTAGTATAAAAAGTGTTGCTTTAACTTATAACATTCCGCTGTGCTTATAATCTGATTTACAAGGACTTGCTAAACACTTAAGTGTCAAGATAGCAAGTTCTTACTTAGCAAAAAGAGCAAACTGATCCAACAGTTCCTGCTTTCACATGGTTATCTGTTAGGGTAGCAGCCAAACGCTTTGCTTCTTCCAAAGTAGCAGGGTTCCTTCCCCACACCGTGTCTTGAATTTGCATCGGTAAGCCACCAATGTATTTCTCGATTGCAATGGGCAAAGGGGTGACTTTGTGGGGTAGCAATAAGCTAAGTTCGTGAAAACGAGTGTTGTAAGCAAGGTTTTCCCCACTGTCTTGAGCAAGATCATGTAATTCATCTTCCAGCTTCTTAATTTCATTACGAGGACAGAACTCTGCTTTCATAATGTCTTTAGCTTGATCCCAAGTTAAGGCTAGTGCAGCTTCAGCTCCGCGAGTGCGTTTTTCCTCATTCCACCAAGTGAGTGCTCGTTTGTGAAGAACACTCATGGCATAACGAACCTTAAAGTTGTCGGGGCATTCACTGTTGATGAAAGTATTCTCAATACCCTCAAACCATTGTAGAAGTCCTGTAGTTCCTTCTTCTCCACTGAACTTTGGGGGATTGCAAGAATTAAAGTGCTTAAGGGTACAGGCTGGAAGACCATTCCCATTCCCGTTGTGGTTTCCATTTCCGTTCCCGTTGCCGTTGCCATTCCCGTTGCCGTTCAACTGGATGACTTGAGCTAGTAAGTTGGGAACCAGAGTTGCAATTTGCTGCGCCATTTGTTGCGAAATGATTATGGTTGTGATTATCTAAGGAGGTTGAGCATCGACACCATTATTGTTGTTGTTGTTGTTAGCGTCATGGTTATGGTTGTGATTGCTACTCCCTTCATCATGATTTTCACCACTATTGAGATGAGCACTGCGACGTGGAGGCATGATCTGTAAGAGACACAGTGCAATGAATGAGATTATCTAAGGAGTGTAATCATTTATTCATTAATTAAAGTGAATAAACGAAAACGTTGACTTATCAAAGATTCTAAATTCTAATAACATATGAAGACATGCTTTAGCCTATAAGTGAACACTCATCCCGAGAATTCCCAGGTAGGCATCCGGGTCCCTCGTCTGATTGGGATATATGCGCAATGCCAGCCTAGACAGAAGACTCAGAATACAGGCGTTCACCCTTCCAGATTGCACGTGTTCGTTATTAAAATCTAGAACTTCGACGAGATCTTAAGGTGGTTCAGGTTAAACCTGAGGATTTTGCCTTATTAGTCTAAGAGTGGATCCAGTGATGGAGAGCAACCTTCTTGTAGGGATGAAAGTAGGGATATGAAGTAGGAGGGAGATAGAGAATAGCAAGTACTGGTTAAATCTTATGGTTATAGACTAGATTATTTTTCTAATAACCTAATTCCCTATAACCATGGCTCTGATACCAATCTGTAACACCCCAACCGATGGCGGAAACATCGGGATGTCACGTATTGATGATTGTTCAGTAGCTCATGGTGAATAATAAATTTCATTAAATGATTTAAATAAGTTACATACAATTGTTCTAAGAATTCGTACATCAAATTGAATAAAACTATGCACATATCTTCAAACAAATCTTCAAGCAAGTAGAACCTGAAACATGTTAAGTTGAAAATATTTTGGGTCAACAAAGGTTGGTGAGAATTACATAGGTTTTGATAATCGAATAAAATTGTTGTGCAATTCATGTGTCATGGCAATCTAGTCCATATGCGAAAACATACTAGAAGTAAATCGAGTGCATAATCAGCCTTGTGACTGTTGCATTGTGGTACATCCCATACGCTCATGGTTCACTCGATTATATTGCAGTAACAAACACCCACGTAACCTTTGTAGGAGGCACGTATCCGGGTGGGATTGTCAGTCCAATAGATCTATCAATGTATACCGTTTAGCTGATGAATGTTTATGCTAGAATTGTGCTTACCCTAGTCATGTTCAAGACATAATGCAACATAGAAATACACATAGACACATTGATGATTGAATTGCATAAATAATGTTGTAACATGTTTCACCCCAAAAATGGTGATAAATAGAAAAGGGGCTATGTAAAACTCACCTTAGCAAAATGTTATATCTGTTGAAAAATTGGATAATGGTGTTGCCCAAATGTATCAAGTATTACCCTATAATGAGGTAATAAATAAGTCTATCTAGTCTACAAATGTATACGTTCTAGGGCTTCGAATTTGGGGATAAATGCTTGTTTGATTAATATTAAAATTGTTTGATAATTGAGAGAATTTTTGTAAATAAATAAACAAAAATTCTTTTTATGAAATTTTGATTTTAGATAGACACAATAATGTGTTTAAAGTATAAAAATAATTTTTACAAAATTATTTTCTTTAAAATAGATTATTAAATCTATTTATTACAAATTGTCAAACTTTAACTTTAATATTTAAAAATACTAAAATTAAAGAATTATTAGTTTAAAATTTATATCTCTGTTTTAAATAATCAGAAATAATTTCTATAAAATTTTGGTGCAAAAATATTAAAAATTGAATTTATTATGATTTAATTATAATTAAAACTAACAAAAATTGATTAAAAATATTAAATAAATGATTTTTCAGAATTAAAAATCATTTCTGAAAAGCTTAATGTTATAAAAACTCAGAATAAATATTGTGGGTATTTATAAATTTGTTTTGATATTTTAATGGAATTTTAAAAATATAATAGAATAAAATTGATTTATTTAATAAATATATTAAATAAATAAATTTTTGAAAACTAAAAATTGAAAGTTAAACTATTACATCAGATTAATATAAGATAGTTTTTGTAGAATTTTTAAAAGAGTTTTAGTATTTTAAAATGAATTTATAAAATACAAATAATATATATATATATATATATAAAGCTTATTAAACAAAACAACAAAAGGAAAAAAATGGTGTTGCCCAGATTCGAACCCGTGTCAGCCGGGTCAGAGTCACCAAGCACAATCACTTGGTCTAGACCTGTGGTTGTGTTTGGATTCTGTATGTTAAATATTTATAATCAAACGCGATTACATGTTCTTCCCTAAATTCATCATTACGAGCCCTAGATTTTACAATTGATCGAATTACACAACATTAACCCAATTAATCATGGGGTTAATGTTGTGTAGGTTCCGATTAACAAAACCCACCACAATAATCACACTTACAATTACGTTTTGATACTGAATCGTTCGGTCAAGCTCGAAAGTCAACTCGCGATTATAATACCAAGAACAGAGATCAATGAGAGGAATTGGGGATTGAGAAAGATCGAGTGGCGAGTTGAGTAGGTTCACAGAGGTTCAATTTATAATGCTCATGTCTGGTTTGTATTATTGGAATGGTTGACCTTGATGTTAATGTTTGACGCGTGAATTGGATCGAATTAATCGTAATTGACGTGTAATGGACGCGGAGATAATTAATAAAATAGGTCAATGGTAATTAATTGGTTCAATTATACTAAAAATGAGTGAATTGATTGGAAAGAAGAAAAAAAAAAGATCATCTGCTGCTGTTGCTGTTCGATGATCAGGGAAGGAAAAGGAAAAGAGATTATGTGTGTATTTATATAAAGAGATCTGGAACTAAACCAATATACATGTGTGGCTCGGGTGGTTAGTGTGCGTGTGTGTGTATGAGAGGTCTCCGGTTCGAAACAGCAAGAAGGGGAAGGGATAGGACAGTTGGGCCGGAAGTCTAGTGGGCTTCAGATCTGGGCTGGTACATGGGCTAGAGGTTTGGGTTGATGGATATTTAGTTAGTGGATTATTTGTGTAGTCAAGACTTTTACAAAAATGATTATTATTTATTATAACTGATTATTATTATTATTTTTATTATTATTATTATTATTTTTATTATTATACTTATATATATATATATACATATATATATATATAAGTTGTGTGGTCGGAAAAATAAAACTTAGGCACATTATAATATACGTATTAAAATTTGAAAATTTCGCGATGTTACACATCAGATTTGCCATCTGCTCTTGTTGCTGAAGAGCATGATGTTCAGATTATTGATCCACCACCTGCTGAGCAATGTTCTCCTCCCGAAAACGTTAACCTGACTGAGGTGGAAAGTGAAGATGAGGTGGAAAGCGAGGATGAGAAAGAGTTGAAAGATGATAAACAGACTACAGGAAATGAAGATGATCAGTTTGAGAACTTTGAGTTTGATGATCTGAATGATGACGAGATAGATGACTTTATTCTTGAAAACGCTGAGATAAAGTCGGTGATTGAAGCTGAGAAAGAGATAGTTGGAGTAGAGATTGTGACTCAAGCTGCTGACACTACTGCTTCTGCGCCAGTTATTCCTCAAGCAGAAGTGCTTTCAAGCATATTAGATACTGTTCGAGAGGCTAAACAAAGGATTCCTCCATCCGTTGTTGCAGCTGAGACAGTTGTTGATGATGAAGTTGCTGAAATCCAAGTTCTGACTTAAGACCAAGAAAGAGAAGCAAAAGAGACCCAAGGTTGAATGTTACTACTGAGGTCTCTGCTTCTACTGATGAGACTATTTTTGCTGCTGCTACTGACACCATTATGACAGATGCTGGTGTTTCACCTGATATACCTGTTGGTACTATTAGATCCGCTACTTCACCTGTGATTGCAAACGAAGCTTTCTCTCAATCCATGAGCAAGGCACCTATCACTGGGAGACTAAATAAGGAAGCTGGATCCTCTGGTGCTTCTGGTTCGGGTAAATTTTGTTTGATGAAGAGGCATTTCAGAGAGCTCAGATGGCCTTTCTCGCGGATAAAGAGCAGGGAAAACGTGTGGATGTTGAATTCCTAACGACAGAAGAGAGAGAGGCAAATCAAGAAGAGATTGAAAGTGATGAAGATGTTTTTGCTGAAGTAGACGTTCACAGATTACAAGCTAGAGTGCTAAAATTGGAGACTGAGAATGTATGGCTAACAGCTCAGGTGCAGAGCTTGATGGAGATGGTTACTGAAAAGGAGAAGAAGATTACTGAATTGGAGACTGGTTTGGGTGATGTTTCAGCCAGAATACTCAACTTGACTCAGAAACTCGAGAACAAGTTTGGAAAGGAGTTTTCAGAGACATCATCCTTCGTTGACAAAGTATTGACTCCTGCTAAACGTGAATGATCAGAGAAAGAACATGAAGAGCACATGAAGAAATATTTCAAAGATCAGGTTCCCAGAGAAAGAACATGAAGATCGTCCAAAAACTTGATGTGCTATGTATGGTCTAAAAAATGTATACCTAACCTAGACACCTAGTAATATAAAACAGACTCAACTAAACTAGACCACACGACAGGCAAGTGTACCTATCAATGCAGTACAGACTAAGTAAGTCCGAGTATCGAACCCACAGGACACTAATGGAAAACAAAACTAGACTCAACTAGGACTTAAAATAAATGGTTTAAAATTGTTTTTTTTTTGGTCTTTTTAGTTAATTAAATAAAAAAAATAAAGTATATAAACAAGGATAAATTGACAGCAAGGATAATTGAGGAAAATATCAGGATAGGAAGACAACTACCTAGGCCAAGAATCTTACATGCAAACTCACAACTCTCGGTAATGGAAAACTGAATGGATACCAGATTCTAAAGATAACGTAAGAAGCCCTAAGACGTGCTAGATCTCCTCCCGGTCTCACCAACACACCCCAAAGAATCCTAAGGAATAAAACACTGGCTATCTAGCTCGGATTACCTCCCGGTCTCACCTCACTAAGAATGTAAAGGTACTCTAATGACTCGATCACCTCCCGGTCTCTCTAATCACATTACACCCTAAGATGTAAAGGAGTAATTTAATTGGGTTAACTATGACTTGGAATTGCAAGAAACTTAAGACAACTAGGATAGGATCACCTCCCGGTCTCACCCAAAACCTAACACCTAAAGCTCTAGACAACCCAACATTCCATCACCTCCCAGTCTCAAGAATGGAAGAATACCTAAGTCCTCTAAATTCTCTAATCAAGTTCCTATGGCTTTTGGATCCAAAACCATAAAATAAGCTACAAGCACCTAGCAGGTAACCCTAATAAACATCCAAACATGAAAGACATTCACTAAGACGTTTATGGAACTCTCAAAAATAATAAATTAGACTTAGGCACGCACACACATCATAATAAACACCAACTAAATTTTTACCAAAACATTAACCATTCAAAAATAAATCCAAAACCGAGAACTATAAAATTAACATGTATTCATCATTGCTGGCCTAGGTAGTGGTTCAAGATTTAGCTACTCATAATAATGGAAAACAATAAAAACAAAGGTTCAAAAATATTCAAAGTCATGGTCTCAATATTCATAACACAAAGTAAATAAATATAAAAACTAGACTTTTAGTGATCGAACCCGAGCGTTCAATCTTAAACCCGAGCCTTGCTGGTCTTCAATTAACCTCTAAAAAAATTTAAGCTGCTGTCCTTGTTCGCTGATTTATGCTCCAACGTCCATGAACACCAGGTGCTCTCAAGTGTTCGTGTCTCAATTAAAATTCTTCGTTTAACGCTCATTTTCCACGAACACCTTTAAAATAATTAAAATAATTAAAATAATGAATACACAATAAAAACGACACAAAACGAATAAAAACTGGACTAAATAATATACAAAATACATGGGAAAAGAGATGTGTTTTGCAACACATCAAACATCCCCACACTTAAACCTTTTTCGTCCCCAAAAAAGACTGCAATGAAATCATAATCAGGACTCTTGGTTTCAAAAACTTTTAGGTTCATTAATTAAGATCTAATCACGCATCAACTAAAACTGTCGGTATTGTTGTCAACCTAAACCCATCCACCAGCTAATCAGGTCCCAATCATGTAAAGCAATTAAGTTCATATTATTACAATCAATCTATAGGTCTCACACTCAAGATATTCAGCTTCACCTAATCCTACCTCAAGTTTTCAAGGCAAAGGTTAAACCATGTAGATATACCAACCACTGCTAACTAAACTCCCTAATGTATTAGAAATTAAATTTATGATGGATGATGGATGAAGTTTATGAGCTTAGACTTATTTGTTGTTTTTTTTTATACCTAACCCAGAGGTTGTCTCAATCAGAGTCACCATCCCCAAGAGCGACAGCATGAGCTTCGGTATTTTTTTTTTTTTTGGCTAGCTCAATTGATGGACATGTGGATTTTTTTTGGGCGCCACTTTTCACCGGATTTATTTTCATAAAAAGGATCAAGTGTGCTATTTAATTAATAATACATATGGGCTTTCAACCTACAGTGGTACCTCTAATTACTATCAGCGGTTTCAGTTCTACCGTTTCTCCTAAAATGAGAACCCACAAGATTTCATGATTATTAAGGTATATTAAGAACAATCCTGGGAACCTTTCAAAGCTAGCTGGGCCTACCGACACATCTTAAGCAAACACGCTTTCAATCTATTTATATTCTCATATATATAATATTTTAAAAACCAAAAATCCCAATTTTACTATCATTTTCCATATAAAATTGCACAAAAGATCAGGGACATTTTTTTTTTTTGGATTTTTTTAAATCTTATGACTCAAACTACCTAAAAATAAAACGAAGTTTCCATCCCCACACTTGAACGACACATTGTCCTCAATGTGAGAGTAGAACAAAAAGGAACGGACTCCCCTGAATATAAGCGATATAGCTGCAAGCGATCTGATGTTGTCCTTCTAAACCAGGCCGTATAGCATTTCATTCGCGGCCTTTGACTCAAACCTGACAGATAAAAACTAAAAATAAAATACAAAAACAAATGGTTGCCTTAAATAATTGTTGGACCGTCCCCACCCGAATGGAGATTGAGTACGGGTGGCTAGATCCAAACCTGCAATAAAATATATTAGACAAACCAATGACTCAAAAATAAAGACTCTCTCCATCATCCCCACACTTGAAGGGAAGATATCCCCAAAGTGGGTTAAGAGGACACTGACTCAAAAATAAAATAAAAGACTCTAAAAAAAATTACAGACTCAACCGACTCAATATACAAAAATGCAGGAAACGTACTTGGAAGGCAAGACGGTGGAAAGTGGTGGGTGATGGTAAAAGATGTGATGAAATGGTGGGTGATGGTGAATGGTGGTGGAAGAAAATAGGGTGGAATTTTTTTTTCTACTTAACTCGCGCAACGTGAAGGACACTGGTGATCTCAACGCGCGTCGCGAGCGAATAAAAAATAACTTTCCGGGGTAATTACTATTCGTGTATAGCGAACAGGTCAGCCCAGGCTCCTCACATTACACGAAGAACCTTCTTTCGCAGAAAGTTAATCAAATTTAATGTTTAGAAAAAGAAAAAAAAATATTCTTTTATTACCCAAACCTCCACAAAAAATCCCAATCATATAAATATATAAATAAATACCTAGGATTCGCTCATGATGTGAGCTGTCCTTGCCAAACAAACACAAAAACCTGCAAAACAAAACAAACACAAACCGAAAACAAAGAAAAGCATCTAATCCTAGAACTCTACAAACTCTACAACTTGGACGCATCCAAGTGCGCCTATGCATCAATCACTCTAGCATCAGGTGGCTTCTCCCTGCAATACGAACCACCCCAGAAATCATAAACCTTCAACACCTCTTCTTTTCTCTCGGGTTCTTTCCTATTCCTATACCTCCCGGGTAAATTCATCCACCAATTCACAACACTTACCGTCTCTTTCTCCTTCCCTTTTCTTCTCCTACTCTCAATCTCCTTAGGGATTAATTTCTCCAACTCATGATCCAGATGATCATCTATAGCCTGTAACTCATCTAACAAATCTCCTCTCATCCTAGGCTTAATCCCAAACTCAACATGCTCTTCCCCCACACTTATGCTCAACTTACCCTCACCCATGTCTACCACAGCTCTAGAAGTAGCCAAGAAAGGACGACCTAAAATCAATGGCACGGCATCATCCTCAGGCATATCTAACACTACGAAATCCACAGGAAACACGAACTTGTCCACCTTAACTAAAAGATTCTCAATAATACCACGGGGGAATTTGGTGGACTTGTCCGCCAGCTGGATGTACATGCGGGTGGGCTTAAGTTCTCCTAGGTCTAGTTGCTTAAAAATGGAGTATGGCATTAAATTAACACTAGCACCTAGGTCAGCAAGAGCATTCATAATGGACAGGTCACCTATGGAACATGGAATGATAAAACTACCAGGATCATCCATCTTAACTGGCAGCTTATTCTGCAAGACTGCAGAACACTCCTCACTCAAACTAACCTGTGAAAGTTCCTCAAGCTTTTTCTTATTAGCCATGATGTTCTTGAGGAACTTAACATATTTAGGCATGCTCTGGAGGATTTCTATGAAGGGTAGGTTCACCTTAAGTTGCTTAATAAGTTCAATAAATTTATCATATTGGTGATCTATCTTATTCTGCAACAACCTACCTGGATAAGGAGCAGTGGGTTTATACACTCTAGTGGGCTCTACCTGCCTCTCACTCTCTCTATCCACCACTACTCTCTCAGAAGGACCCTCACTGCTAGACACAGGACTGGATGTAGCTACTCTAGAAGGTGTCCTAGTAGGTGTCTCTAACTCTATCTCCTCATCTACCGGTTCCTCTTTGTCCTCAACTGGTATCTCTACCCTCTCAGTGGCACCCCTACCACTACGGGTGCTCACAGCCATCGCTGTCCCCTTAGGGTTCTCCTCAGTGTTACCAGGGAAAGTACCTGGTGACCTAACAGAGAGTTTCTGTGAAATATCTCCTACTTTTCTCTCTAGGTCTAACAAAGTATTCTGCTGGTTCCTAAGCATTAGGTCATGCTCCTCAAGTTTCTGAGTGGTTTACTGGTCTTTTGCAACCAGCTGAGTGAGCATCTGACTCTGACTGGCTATCATCTCCTCTATCCTCTTCAAACTAGAACCTGAACTATCACCTATGTCTCCCCTATCAGACCTCCACCCAGAATTAGATTGGTTCCTCCACCCCGAGTTATAATTATTACTATTTCCCCGGTTAGAACTACCCAAATAATCTACATGCTCACGGTTTCCTACTGGGCAGTCTATGGTGTCGTGTCCACCCCTACAAATCTCACACTTGCGTGCACTCATCTTAAGCTCTTTAACCTCTCTCGCTAAAGCCTCTATAGCAGCAGCCATGTAACACCCCAACCGATGGCGGAAACATCGGGATGTCACGTATTGATGATTGTTCAGTAGCTCATGGTGAATAATAAATTTCATTAAATGATTTAAATAAATTACATACAATTGTTCTAGAATTTGTACATCAAATTGAATAAAACTATACACATATCTTCAAGCATCAATTCAAATCTTCAAGCAAATAGAACCTGAAACATGTTAAGTTGAAAATGTTTTGGGTCAACAAAAGTTGGTGAGAATTACATAGGTTTTTGATAATTGAATAAAAATGTTGTGCAATTCATGTGTCATGTCAATCTAGTCCATATGTGAGAACATACTAGAAATAAATCGAGTGCATAATCAACCCTGATGACTGTTATAATATGATACATACCATACGCTCATGGTCCAATATGTTATACGATAACAAACACCCACGCAACCTTTGTAGGAGGCACGTATCTGGGTGGGATTGTCAGTCCAATAGATCTATCAATGTTTACCGCCGGCTTGTACGGAGTTAATGATTATGCTAGAATGGTGCTTACTCTAATCATGCTCAAGACATAATGCAACATAGAAAACACATAGACACATTGATGATTGAATTGCATAAAATGATGTTGTAACATGTTTCACCCCAAAATCGGTGATAAATAGAAAAGGGGCTATGTAAAACTCACCTTAGCAAAATGTTATGTCTCGTAAAAAAAATAGAATAATGTGTTGTGAATGTATGCGAGGCGAATCCCAAAGACTCAACAACGTAGCTAGTCCAAATTGAAGAAAACGAAAAAGAAAGAATATCAAGCTTCCAATTCGCCAATTACAAGAGCTTATAATCAAAGCTTCAATTGTAGAAGTAATAGACTATAGAAGAAAGGTATGAGGGAAAGTTTAATCGGATTGAAACAATCGATTTAGAGGTGCAAAGTATAATGGTTCATAGGTGGGTTTTTATACTAGTTTTGGAGTCAATTAGCCATTAAAATTGGTCAACACCATAAAGTAAGGTTTTATGATGAATTGACTATTTGACTAAGACTTTGACTGTTTGACTAAGACTTTGACTAGGACTTTGACTATTTGACTCAAGGCTTTATTAAAAAAAAAAAAAAAAAAAATCTTGTATGTGAAAAAAAAAAGAATTTAGAATCATATTATTATTATTATTATTTATATACATTTATGTATGTATATAAGTTGTGAGTTAGGATAAATAAAGACTTAGGCACATTTGTATAATATTAATGATAAAGGTGTAATAAAAAAAATATATATATAAGGGCTTTTTTTATGTATTAAAATTTTGCGGAAAATTTTGCGATGTTACAAGCCATACTAGTCTCAGGAGTGACCTGATGAACACCTCTAGTAGTGGAGGATGTAGTCCTAGTAACTGGGATGGAATCCCCGTGGGCTGGGGTCTGCTGTTCAGCTAGAGCAAAACTCTCAAACATGTCCTTACACTCATCAGGGTCTTTTTTATCCATAATGTGTCCCCCAGCAGCAGTGTTAAACATCTGCCGCGTAGCATAAGTAAGGCCATTGTAGAATTTCTCTACAAGGGCCCAATCAGAAAGTCCATGCTGGGGACACTTGTTCAACAAAGTGTTGAACCTCTTCCAGGCCAAGTGGTATGGCTCGTCTGGATCCGTTCGGAACGAGTGGATCCGGTTCCTAATGCGAGCGGCCTTAGAAGGAGGATAATATTTTTTTAGAAACTTGGTCTTCAAGTCTTCCCAGGTAGTGACGGAATCCTGGGGAAGAGTATCCAACCAAGTGGCAGCACGCCCAGACAGAGAAAATGGAAAAACTCTAAGATAGATCGTGTCTGGGGTGACACCTGTCAGACCAAAGGTGTCACAAATGCGCACAAAACGGGACAGATGGCCTGGAGCATCCTCATCATCCAGGCCATTGAACTGGGCGGTATGGGCGATGGTGTTGATAACGTGTGAGGGGATCTGCCAAGTGTGGTTATTGGGCATGGCAGTCCGAGTAATGGGAGTTCTCACTCCCGTGGCTCCCTCACAGGCCATCTGGTGGACAGTACGTCTAGGTGGTGGTGGTTGTGCGTCGCCCATGATAGTAGCAAGAAGAGAAAAACGCACCTTTTTGGTTCGGTTGATAGCACGACGTAGTTCCCTCCGAATATCAGCAATGTCTCGCTCGGGCTTTGGTATGATCGGCTCAGATGGTCCCTGCGAACGAGTACGTGGCATAAAACTGCAAGACAGATTGAAAAAAAAAACGCGTAAAGAAGAACAAAAATAAATGAAATATAAAAATCAAAATAAAAAAAAAAACACAAGAAGAAAATAAAAACGTAAGACTCTCTAGACACGCTAAAAACCAAAAAGACTCAAATAAGACCAATGAATCAGTGACGTCCTAATCAAAGCTAATTTCGCAATCGCCAAGTGTCCCCGGCAACGACGCCAAAAACTTGATGTGCTATGTATCGTCTAAAAAATGTATACCTAACCTAGCCACCTAGTAATATAAAACAGACTCAACTAAACTAGACCACACGACAGGCAAGTGTACCTATCAATGCAGTACAGACTAAGTAAGTCCGAGTATCGAACCCACAGGACACTAATGGAAAACAAAACTAGACTCAACTAGGACTTAAAATAAATGGTTTAAAATTGTTTTTTTTTGGTCTTTTTAATTAATTAAATAAAATAAATAAAGTATATAAACAAGGATAAATTGACAGCAAGGATAATTGAGGAAAATATCAGGATAGGAAGACAACTACCTAGGCCAAGAAACTTACATGCAAACTCACAACTCTCGGTAATGGAAAACTGAATGGATACCAGATTCTAAAGATAACTTAAGAAGCCCTAAGACGTGCTAGATCTCCTCCCGGTCTCACCAACACACCCCAAAGAATCCGAAGGAATAAAACACTGGCTATCTAGCTCGGATTACCACCCGGTCTCACCTCACTAAGAATGTAAAGGTACTCTAATGACTCGATCACCTCCCGGTCTCTCTAATCACATTACACCCTAAGATGTAAAGGAGTAATTTAATTGGGTTAACTATGACTTGGAATTGCAAGAAACTTAAGACAACCAGGATAGGATCACCTCCCGGTCTCACCCAAAACCTAACACCTAAAGCTCTAGACAACCCAACATTCCATCACCTCCCGGTCTCAAGAATGGAAGAATACCTAAGTCCTCTAAATTCTCTAATCAAGTTCCTATGGCTTTTGGATCCAAAACCATAAAATAAGCTACAAGCACCTAGCAGGTAACCCTAATAAACATCCAAACATGAAAGACATTCACTAAGACGTTTATGGAACTCTCAAAAATAATAAATTAGACTTAGGCACGCACACACATCATAATAAACACCAACTAAATTTTTACCAAAACATTAACCATTCAAAAATATATCCAAAACTGAGAACTATAAAATTAACATGTATTCATCATTGCTGGCCTAGGTAGTGGTTCAAGATTTAGCTACTCATAATAATGGAAAACAATAAAAACAAAGGTTCAAAAATATTCAAAGTCATGGTCTCAATATTCATAACACAAAGTAAATAAATATAAAAACTAGACTTATAGTGATCGAACCCGAGCCTTCAATCTTAAACCCGAGCCTTGCTGGTCTTCAATTAACCTCTAAAAAAATTTAAGCTGCTGTCCTTGTTCGCTGATTTATGCTCCAACGTCCATGAACACCAGGTGCTCTCAAGTGTTCGTGTCTCAATTAAAATTCTTCGTTTAACGCTCGTTTTCCACGAACACCTTTAAAAAAATTAAAATAATTAAAATAATGAATACACAATAAAAACGACACAAAACGAATAAAAACTGGACTAAATAATATACAAAATACATGGGAAAAGAGATGTGTTTTGCAACACATCAAAGATCGTCGACCTGGAAGTGCCTATGTTCTCAAGAATCTAGCTGAGCCATCAATTGATCCAATGGAGGAGCATCTAGAAAGATATGCGACGATTACCAGTGATTGGTATGACACTTATGGTAATCAAACTGGGATAGAGTGTTGGAGGTATAATGATGATAAAGGAGTGTTCGTAGTTCATAGAGGGAATGGAGCAGTTGAGTACTATGCTTCTACTTCGGCCTTCAACTCCTGGACAAAGATTGATTTGACAGAACTTGCCAGAGCTCCTTTCATAAACTAGACAAGGAATCCAAGAAATAAGAATGGCCTCATGTTTCATAAGAAGATTCAGGAGCAGGCGAAAGTGAATTTCAGGGATATGAAGACTGCTAGCTCAATGTTGGTGGAATATAAGGGTGTGCGAGGTGCTGATGGAAAGCCTTTCAAGACGGTTCAGTGGCCACCTACTGAAGAATTGAAGACCATTCCCTTGACCAGGCCAATGGATAGAGGTTGCTTGAAAGATATGAGATTCTGGGTCTATGATCCTACTTCTGCATCTGCAGTGATTGTATGTGATACGGATGAGTTTAGGGTATCTGACGCTAGAGATCTGATGAGTTTGCATTATGAAGATGTTCAAGTTCTAGCTAGACATCAGATTCAATGTGACCCCACTTATGAAGTCTGTGCAAAATCATTCACTAGTGCTGTAGCTCAAGTTGATAGACTGGGGTTGGCGTATGATAAGAGAGGAAGATTGGAAACGGAACTGTTTGGTCCGTATGTTGGCAAGTCGCCTGAGGAATGGAAGAGAGCAATGGAGGAAAAGAAGAATAGTTCAAAGAAGCGCAGCAAGAGCAACAAGAAGCGGTAGAATCATCACGAACCTAGGGAGATATTGTTGGGCCAGACTTTAGAAGGTTTGCATTGTCTTAAATTGTGTTTGTGGGTTTCGGCCTTTATGGCCCATGTATTTTGACCGCCCTATGCACTTATAAATAGGGGGTTTTAGTTATTTTGTGTTTGCTAGTCTTTTGTTATTTTCGGCTTTGGTGTACCAGACGTCTCCTTGAAGATGTGTGCACTCAATCAATAAAATCATTCTCTTTCAAGTTTCTTCTTTGTTCTTTACATTCAATCTTGTTTTCCGCACTCGGTTGTTTGTTTTGATACCCGGTAGAGAGGATTCTGGACTTACAGGTTATAAGGATCCGGGTGAGAACAAAGCAAGAAATGAGAAAAGTGATTCAGATAACGATGATCCTTTGTTTCATGTTAATCCAGAAGCAAAGATGTCACACCCTCAAATTCCACGTGCAGGGTTTTACCGCGAGGCGCGTGACACACCAGGATCCAAGTCAACGGTCACAATAAACGACAATTATATGATACGAAAACAACGTATACTGCCCATTAAGTTTTCAAAATCTATCCACCACAACGGAAGCATAAAACGTTATTATGATCCAAAAGTAAAACTTAAAAAGTCTGATAAAACTCAATAACATGCAAGTGAATCCTAGACGCCGTGAGACTCCGTGCGCCTATCGACTGCTGCTACCTCAACGACCGGAGACAAACATGCTAAAAAACATCAGCAAATAATGACGGTGAGTTCACAGGTTTTTAATGAATACCGACTCCAAATGTTTAAATGAATACCCATGGTCAACCCAGACCACATGCATGCAAATCATATGAATACCTGTTACTACTGCGATTGGAAAACCATTACTGGACTCGAATACTGTGAATACTGAATACGTGCCCGAATGAATACTGAATACCGAATACTGCATACTGAATACTGAATACCTAAGAGACAACATGCACCCGTCCGACCTCCAGTCGATGAGTGGGGCGGGTCAAGCCCAAATAGATATATCCACATTTCCCCCATTGTGCATCCCCGCACATTCATGGTTCTCCACGGGACTTCCAAAGAACGCATAGTAATATAATGAATACTCCAAAACATAATGAATACTTGAAAACATAATGAATACTCCAAAACCCAATGAATTCGTGAATACCAAAACATAGTTGAGACACCTTTCATGAAAACATAGTTGAAATGCCTTTAATGAAAACCTAGTTGACACACGTTTAAAGAATACAACATGTTTTCTCCCACGAAAATGTAAAACCAGTAAAGGAGTGGGGCCGTGAAACTAACCTTAGAGTGCGTCTTCTGATAATTAGAAATCCAACACGTGTATGATAATCCCAACTAATGACAACCTATCAATGAGTTTACATAAGTGTGATGACTACTAACCCGAAGGCTAACTAGTACCCGATTGTCCAGATCTTGACTACTTGTGTTAAAAAGTGCGTTTAAACGTTAACCGGACATACCAGACAGACCTGACATCCCGTTGGTGACCCATTACATCAATTAGTCATGCACATAAGGTTAACACATAAGTTTCAAGCATAAAACACTTAGTTTGCATCAAAAATCGCATATACGAAGTCGTAAGGTCGAATCGGGAGTTTCCTGTGTTTGGTTCGCCCCCAAGGGCTTCTGGTTCGACCCATGGACCCTTGGTTCAACCCTCATGATTTTCATTCAACCTATTCACAAGTTCATTTGACCTAACATATGTTTATTCGACCTTAACGTATGTTAATTCGACACTAACACGTGTTAATTCGCCCCCCGGGCACCCAGATTCGACCCCAGGCACCCATGTTTGACCCCCAGACACCCACATTCGACCCTATGGTGCTACATTCGACCCATTTGAGCCACGTTCGGCCGTTTTGAGCCACGTTCGACACTTTTGGGCCACGTTCGCCCCTTTTGAGCCACGTTCGATCCTTTTGAGCCACGTTCGCCCCTTTTGAGCCACGTTCGCCCCTTTTGAGCCACGTTCAACCCTTTTGGGCCACGTTCGACCACACAAAGGGTCGAATGAGTTCCACGTTCGACCCTTTGCTGCAGAACTTCATAAAACACACCAAAACGCATCTAAACTGTCCGAAAACATCACGAAACATCACCAATCACAGCAGTCAACTATCATTAACATATTCCTACAAAACCCTATCAATTTTATCCCAAAATCTGTCCGTTTTACAAGTTACCCAAAATAGTAAATTATGGTGATGTCACATCAAACGCATGCAATCTTTACCCAATTAGGAAACTTTTCTTAAATCAATCAATAATCAACTTAATATACTCAGATTATCATGAACAAGAAGCCCCCAATCATATCCTTATCACTATTATCATGAACAAGCCCTAGATCTAACACAAAATCCCCAAAATGAGCAAAACATCATCAATAATCTATTGTAACCTATCTCAATCATAAATCATCATCAATAACAGTCCTAGATAATTGTTATAACATATATACAGCAATCAAACATCAAACAATACATAACACCACGTAAAACACCATTAACACATGTTAATTTGTATGAAAACTCATTGTTTGTGAATAGGTTTTGTTTAGAAAGATATTAAGAAGGTTTTTATCCATGAAAACATGTTTGAATCAGATCTGGACTCTTGGGGTTTATTGAAAACGAATTGAAATGCTTTAAAAATGATTTAGAATGAAGAACACACCTTAGATCTTTGTTTAGAAGATGTTTGTAGGTTAGATTATAGAAAACAAGGGCAAAAACTCCTTCCCCAATGATTAAAGTTGCTAGAGAGTGTTTAGAGGCGTTTAGGGTTTGTGAAATGGTGAAAAATGACAAAGTGTGGTATATATACTAGTCCACATTCGCCCCTTTTACATTGTCGAATGTACCCACATTCGCCCCTTTCTCAGGGTCGAATGTACCTTAACTGGTCGAATGAACTTCTATTGTTTTCACATCCCAGGTTCGCCCCTTTATTGAGGGTCGAACCAAGATCATTTCCTAGGTTCGCCCCCACGCTATGGGTCGAACCTGGACCTGTGTTTTCTAGTTTTTCCAGTTTGTCGTGTTTAACGCATTTTAACGCATCCTAACACATGAAAATGCAATCTTAGTCTATGTTTAACATATATAAGCATGGATAATCATCTACACATCGTTTAAACACATATTTGCATATAATCCACCATATAAGAATCAATCTACGCGTAACACCTAATTTAGTTTATGTAATTCACCAACAACGGGACTCGTAACGTGTGCGTGTGCGTGTGTGTGTGTGTGACTAACCCAATGATCCTCCAAATCATTGAACCCTAGACAATACGGACTGTGTTCCGACTCGACTGACCCCGTCAAGTATGTTTAATAAACGTTTTTCGCTAAGGTAGATTTATGTGTTTATAAAATGTTGACCCAAACATGCCGGGTGTCACATCATCCCCCTGTTGAAAGAATTTTTGTCCCGAAAATTTCCCCGAAGTCAAAGAGAACGAAGCGATAAAAAGATAAATTTTCCCGGTCGTCACATCATCCCCCTGTTGAAAGGAATTTCGCCCCGAGATTCACCCTTTGACAGTAATGAGTTTCAACCTAACCCAAGTAACGTTTCCTAGAACACAAACGAAATGATAACCACGAGCGAAAAATGATATCAACAGATACTTTATGCCTGGGAACCGCCCTCCCCAAGTGAATACAAAACAATGAATCCTCCTGATCGAAGTTCTACTAGAGACTACTATGATCGGTATAAATGATACACCGGTACCGTCCAAGTAGCATCTCTAAAGGACCCACATCAGACCCATGAATGCAAAACGATGACCAAATACCAAACTGAATGCACACAATGAATACGAATCGCCAAACAATGTGAATGAGAATGAATACAAGTATAACGAGAATCAAGAAAAGAATACTCACGAGTAACAGTATCAGGATCCTCCAGGTTCTCCCTAGCGCCAATGACATAAAAACGACCCGGAGCAGCTCGATCGCCACCCTCGTTGTTCCCAGCACCACCTGCAGTCCCTTGCTTTAGCTTAGGACAATCTCGCTTGAAGTGTCCATTATCCCCAGAGTGATAACATCCCTGCCTCCCCTGAGGAGCAGTAGCAGTGGTAGTAGCAGTAGTGGCCTGTGTCGGTTGTAGCTGAAGAGTAGCCCTACAGTCCTTGGCATGATGACCAAAACGTTGGCACCGACGACAGCGAAACTTCTCACAATCACCCGTATGATGAAACCCACACTCACCACACTTCGGGAGTTTCCCAGTATAACCCCCAGACCTCTGCTCAGATGACGCTCCCACAACCTCCTGTTTCTTCACCTGCGGCTGGGACGACCCAACGCTCTTTCCAGCACTCTCCCACTTCCTCTTGTTGTCCGCGGGGGCTTTCACAGCAGCACCCCTCGGAGGTAGAACACCCTCAGCAACCTTCATGTTGGTCAGCTTGTGAGCTGCCCGAACAGTGGCCAACATAGTAGTGTGATCAGCAGCAGCAACAAGCCCAGCAATCTCCGGCACTAACCCCGCAACGTAGTACTCAATCCTCTGATACTCCGGTGTAGCCAAACCGGGGCACATCACGGCTAACTCATTGTGCCTAGCAGTAAACTCCCCGATCTTCGATCCGACCATCTTCAGATTCCAAAACTCGTGCTCCAGCTTCATAATCTCGTCTCTTGGGCAATACTCCGCCCTTAGCATCTAAACAAACTCGGACCATGGCATAGCATTGGCCTCACCCAGACCAGGGTTCGCAGTGGTGGAGTTCCACCAAGTCAAAGTGTGTCCCTCTAGAGTAGCAGAGGCATACTTGACGCGATCAGCGTCGGGACAGTTACATATAGTAAACACCGATTCGATCTTCTCCAACCACCGAAGTAGTCCCACTGCTCCTCCAGTCCCATTGAAGTAATGGGGCTTATAGTCCATGAACTTCTTGTAGGTGCACCCAGACTGCGCCTGATTAGTATTCCCGAAAGTCTGCTGAGCAGCCTGGAAAGCAGCCAACGTAACGTTCAACTGCTGCTGCAACAAATGCTCCAACTCCGCCTGAGTCATGATGATGTTCCCACCACCTCGTCCACCGCCATTGCGACCCCCGCCGCCACCACGGCGTCCACCAGCACATCCCCCAGTACGACCAGACATGTTCTGCCAACACGAGACAAGACACTCAATACCGCTAACAGATCAAGCTACAAGTAACTAAGCAAATTCAGAACGTGGTTCCATCATGACCATTAGTCCGAACACGAAGTCCACCAAGATTTTCATGCATTTCGATTTATGATTTCGTGTGCACCCGAAATAACAAATCGCCCTACATGGTCCTCTAGGCGTGCTCCTAGCTAGAACTTCCAATCACCCGACACCCACATTCCTAAAAGGAATTGTTATCGCACGACAATCCAAAAGTGAAGAGTCACTCAGGAGTGTACTATGACAAGTACTAGTGCTGGATAGTGTGTGTGTAGGCAAGTATGTATATTAGAGCATAGAGGGGAGATATCCAAATCCCGGAAAAATCTCAAGAATGTACTGAAGCCACCCCAATGTACACTACTGCCAAGTATAAGCGATAAGCCTCTTCATCTTCAAACCCGAAGAAGAAGATAGAATAAGTGTTGAAATAGTCCAAAGATAGATAATACGATACTGTGTGATGAGGACACCGACACCCCGACAAGGTTAGTATGTTTACCAAATGACACGACTTGTAACTATGTGTGACCGTCTAACGTGTTTGATACTCGGCTATAGACTAGACTCTACATGCAGTCCTAGTTCACTATAACCATTGGCTCTGATACCAATCTATCACACCCTCAAATTCCACGTGCGGGGTTTTACCGCGACGCGCGTGACACACCAGGATCTAAGTCTTCGGTCACAATCAACGACAACTATATGATACGAAAACAACGTATACTGCCATTAAGTTTTCAAAATCTATCCACCACAGCGGAAGCATAAAACGTTATTACGATCCAAAAGTAAAACTTAAAAAGTCTGATCAAACTCAATAACATGCAAGTGAATCCTAGACGCCGTGAGACTCCGTGCGCCTATCGACAGCTGCTACCTCAACGACCTGAGACAAACATGCTAAAAAACGTCAGCAAATAATGCCGGTGAGTTCACAGGTTTTTAATGAATACCGACTCCAAATGTTTAAATTAATACCCATGGTCAACCCAGACCACATGCATGAAAATCATATGAATACCTGTTACTACTGCGATTGGAAAACCATTACAGGACTCGAATAATGTGAATACTGAATACTGAATACCTAAGAGACAACATGCACCCGTGATGACCTCGGTCGTCACGGGTCATACAAAACCTAAATAGCCTAGGTAGCTAGGGTAAGTAGGGTATCGAATCCAAGGAGCATGTGGTTAGCGTCACACTAGTTGTTTGTTTGTCTAAGCTAGTTACAAATAAATATATAAATATAATTATGAAGTTTGCTAGTTTTATCTTTTTGTTTGTTTTATAAAAATGTTGAAATAATAACAAAATAATCTAAATAAATAATAAAGATAAATGTAGCTTCCACCCGGGATCCTATTTGTATAATCTTGCAACCTATTCGACTTAACTACAAGAACACCACATAGACATGGCCTTGGCTATCCTGTCACAATAACTATTCAGATTGAAATAATAACTAAGGACAGTTTACTCAATGGTAATCAATTTAGTTATCCTGTCACAATACTAAAGATGATCTTTGATAGTAACCGAACAATCTAGTTATCCTGTCACAATAACTAAAGCCGAGTTCTAACACCAACCGTGCAACCAAATTATCCCTATACAAATATCAACCAACCTCCCTATGATGCCAGAAATCACAGTTAATTAATAAATTGATTCAAATATAAGCAAGGTTTATTCAATCCAACACAAGTAGTAAAAATACTAGTTCATACATAATCAAAATGAGTTCGGAATACAAAGATTCACCCGGGGGAAAGCTACAAATGATTTAACTGTGCATCTTGTTCACGCGACTTCTTATTTTCTGTGTGATCCTCCCTCTTGGTATGCGTGACCTAATCAGCAGCCAAGAAGGCTGCCCTCCGATTAATCATATTGTCTTCCTCCTAGTCACGTTTTTATCAAGTCCCATCGAGTCTTTGGTCAAACTCCACATCAAAGCACTTGAATAATTATTTCCTAAATTTTCTCCTCATCCCTTTGACTGTGTCGCTTTTCTTTTAATTTAGTCACTCTTCTTTTGAAACCCCCATTTTCTATTAATTATGGGTTTTGACTTTTGGGCCGTGACATAAGTTACGGGTCTTTTGTTTTATTATTTTTTATTTATTAATATTATGATATATTATTATTGTTATTATTATTATTATTATTATTATTATTATTATTATTATTATTATTAATAGTAGAAGATTCCATGCATGTTCCTTGGTGCTCGGGTCTCGAATATATTCCTAATTTTTTCGCCCTGCTACACACGAACACCTACCAAAATTATAAAATAAATAAATTAATAGTAAAAGCAACTAAAAAGTAATAAAAGATATACAATACTAAAATAATAGAGTACATACATAAAACTATAAAAAATACTATCTAATCGACTCAAAAATATACAAAAGTGACAAATAAATGTGATGCATTTAGCAACACATCACACCCCCACACTTACCTTTTGCTTGCCCTCAAGCAAATCTGCTCAGAACATTATCACGAACAAGTAACAAATACATCAAACGCCCCCGCCATGCACTAGTTAGGGTCCAAAGTCATACCCCATTCATAGATCAGCATTAGATGTGTTAACTCAACAGGTAACCATGATACACAAGTTTAAAAACAGAACTCACCCAACTAAGTTTAACATGTTGTCAGTTTTATTTTCATGCAACACACCCCTCACAGTTGTTCACTCCCCTCGGTTTAATATATGGACTAGCGTGTAATGTGCTAGTATAAATCACTCAAAGCAAAACCGAATATGAAACTCTATACTCATAAGCTTGTAAGACAATCAAACCTTCACTGTAATACATAGACTTTGCACATATCAAAAGGACTTACAGGTTTTGGGCTTAGGCTAAAGGTGGTGAATGTTTAGGTTTATAAAGTGGCTAAAAAAACAAAGAAACTACCAACCTATGACAATCTTTTATTCATGCGGAACACAATAACTAAAACTACGGGTTATTTTTGACCCGTATTAAACAATACTAACATATGTTTTTTTTATCATTTTTTTTATTTTTTTTTCTTTTTCTTTTTCTTTTTTTTTTTTTTGATAACAATATAAATACTACACACATAGATCGTCAAATAAAGCTGATAACAAAACGAGTCAGTCTAGACCGGGATTCGGGTAAACAAACAAAAAGGTGAAAGGCTCAAAATAGTCTACTAAGGGTAAAAAAAAAATTCGGTTAGATGGGTAAACAAAGGTGTAAAATGAAAAAGGGATTCCTAATTTTCCTTTATCATATATGTGCATAAATCAAGTCCACAGTCTTAGTATGTATCAAATCAAACAAGTTCTAAAACAGAGCAACATACGACCTACACTCAACAAATGAATATATATCAGATCAACTAACAATCTAGTAGGCTCAAGATCTCACAAAAGTGGGGAAAATGAGGTTACCGATGTGTGCATGCATTTATTACCGACAGCTCGTTACACCTAATCAAGCAAATTCTAAACATTTTCTCTAAAATGCCTGCTGAAAACGATTCATATGTGTTAGGACAAAGAGGATTGGTGAAACTACTTTTGGAAACCTAAGTCTAATTCACTTCTGTCAAAGATATTCTAAGTATAGAACTACTGAAGAAAGAAGACTAAAGTACTGAAGAAGGATTCTACAAGTACTGAAGAAGAAATGCATCAGAAGTTCTGAAGTCCAAACCAGACAGTTCACTGAAGAAATACTGAAGACAAACTACTCATCAGTAGTTTGTCATTCATCAGCACTTGTTCAAGGATCTTTCCACCGCCTTATGTTTTAGTAGTTTATTAGTTTAGTATTACTTTAACTTTTTGTACAAGTTCCAAGATTGCAACTTGTTGCAACTTGTCTCTGAACTTGCGTTTTGGCAAGGTTCATGTATTTGTAAAGTCTATAAATAGATGGGTTCATCCCTCTGTTTTAGACATTGATTTTTAATACAGAAATCCTTCAAAGCTTATCATTGTTATTTCCATTTCATTTACTGAGAATCTATTTATGTATTCATTCTCATTCAATACTTAGATTCTCATTAAATACTTGTCTTTAGTTTTATCAAACATCCAGGGGGTGTAATAACTCCTGTTGATAAGTGTAGCTTTATCTTAAAACATTCCGCTGTGCTATAACTGATAAAAGAACTTGCTAGACACTTAAGTGTTCACTAGCAAGTTCATACAAAGAGCATTACCGATCCAACAATTGGTATCAGAGCACTGGTTTATCTGATCACATATCAATCTAACACATTGAGAATCAGACATAGGCTCTTATTGATATTCAATAAAGGATTCAAAGTTCACTTTTATCAACATCCATCACTTTAAGAGATATTTGACAAATCAATACTCTTTAAAATTGATCCTCATAATACTGGTTCTGCCAACAAACCTGCTATGCTAGTAAGAAATGAATATAATATCTGTCAAAGGAGAATGGCACATACCTTATCATAGACCAACACAGGTTGCTGGAAATCTGTGATATATGGTCCTCATAAACCAGTAAATATCAATCTTGAAACTAAAGAAGAAATACCAAAAGACCCAAAAGACTATATAGATGATGATTTCTTAAAACTTGAGCTTGATGCTAAAGCTTTCTCTATGTTGGCAGTGGCACTCCCAAATGAAATCTACTCTGGCCTATTACACTGTGATAGTACCAAAGAGCTTTGGGACTGCCTCAAAGAACAGTTTGGAGGAACTGAAGAGGTGATTGCCAACACCCTAGAAATCCTGGCTCAACAATATGAAACTTTTGCTCACATTAATGGGGAAACTTTAACACAACAATTTGAAAGATTCTCCTCATTAATATATGAGCTAAATTTAAATGGTCAGACCTACACAACTGTATCTATGCTTCATAGATTTTTAAGGTCTTTACCTGAAAAATGGGACACATACTCTATAGTCTTAAGATCTTCACCAGACTTTAGCTCCCTCACTCTTACAAAACTACATGGGAGATTACTTACTTTTGAAAGAGAAATTGATCAAAAGAAAAAGTTACAAAGTTCTGGTAAAACTGCTGATGACTATCTACCAGGTAGTACAGCACTATTGGGACAAGACTCACCAACTTGTTCAAATAGTTTTGGATCTTTTGACCATATTGACATAACTGTTGGGATCTCATCTGAAAGATCATTCCCAGGTTATGACAATAATGATTTTAGTCAAACTGCTGATAACATGTGTTTTATCATGGATGATTTAAAAAATTTCAACAGTGATGACTTGGAAGAAATGGATATTCTACACCAGCTGGCCATGTTAAGTATAAAAACAAACAAATTTTACAAAAGGTCAGGAAGGAAATTTCCAGGACTCAACAGTTCCACAAAAATTGGTTTTGACAAATCTAAACTTAGATGTCACAAGTGTCAAAAGTTGGGACACTTTGCTAGAGAGTGTAGAAGCTCTAGCTTTAACCAATCTCAGTATGGAAATAATTTTAACCCCAGTTATAACAGGAATAATGGAACACAAGGGAGTGCACATTTTGTACAGGCACAAGCTCCACAACACCAATATGTGCCACAAGGACAATATGTATAGATGCCTGCTCAACAGATGCAGAGCCAACAATCAATCCCTCCCTTTCCAGCTGCTCAACCACCTCCACAGACTCAGCAACCCTCACAACACAGTTTATTTACTTCAGGGTATGTTGACCGGAGCAGTCTTCCTTTTGACACTATTGAGTGTAACCCTGATGCAGACAACAAGATGTTTGACATCAACTGGGGAGAGCCTGACAATGGCAGAAAGAACTTTGCCTTGATGGCATTTGAGGGATGCACCTCAAAATTTGCCTTGTCACAGGTATCAAAAGAATCTTTGACAAAACTTTGTTCAACTTCTTGTAAAGAATCTTTTGCTCTCATAAGAGAGACCAATGTGCACTTACAAGGTAAAGCAAATGACTCTGAGAGAAAATTCACTCAGATGAAATGTGATTTAGAAAGAAAACTTTCTGCAAAAACAAAAGAAGTTTCTAAATTAACTAACACTGCTATTGAAACCCAAGCACAAATTAAAATCATGATAAATGACCTAGGAAATGTCAGACAAGAGCTTGCTGACACCCAGGTCACTTGTGAAAAATGGGTTGAATCTTGTAAGGGGTACCAACTATTACTAAACAAACAAAGTGCTTCAAATCTTAGGTTTGGCATAGGGTACAATCACACTGAAACACCAACAGATTTTTCCCCCAAAACTACTGAAGATGGGAGAAAAATTGTTTTAGGTGAAACTTCTGAAGAGAAAGAATGCACATCTTTGCATGAAAACTTTCTAAAAACTCACAAAGAAAGTTCTTCAGAAGTACTGATAAAATCTGACATTAAGCCATCAGTAGTTTCAACTACATCAGGAGTTGAGAACCTGAAAACTACTGATGACCTAAAACTAATCAATACAGTCAGAAACTTGTCTTTAAAAGAAAAGACAAAAGAATGTGAAATATGTGGTCTGTTCAACCACAAGACAGAATTTTGCAGATACAGAAAAGGTATTCAGTACAACAAGAAAATTCAACAACTGGTTGTGGGAAAACAAATCAGAAATGATTTTGTAGAAACTTTTTCTCCAGGAAACAACCAGTAAACACCTTTTCTCAGAAAAAGACAAAATCTCAACAAAAATCTTTTTCTAAAAATTCTCTTTCAGTAGTTAGACCTAAATCATCAGTAGTTTCACAAACTGCTGAGATTAAAGATCTCATGAACATGGTACAACTACTGATGACCAAAGTTAATGGTGGTCCTCAAAAGGATACCACCATTGCTCTAAATGAAAAATCCATTGCCAAAAAGACATGGATTCCTCAACTTGGTCAAGAACAAATTGTTAATGTTCTCAAGAGCAAACCCAAAGCCAAACTGGCTTGGGTTCCCAAATCTAACTAATTTGCTACTTTGTGCAGAGGGTCTCCAGAGGCTTAAATAGCATTTGTTATGTTGACAGTGGAGGCTCAATGCACATGACAGGATGCGGATACCTGATAAACAATTTTATCAGTCAAAGAGAAGGATCTGTATCCTTTGGGAACAATGCCAAGGGATATGTCCTAGGATATGGCAATGTCTCTTCAGGAAAAATACAGTTTGAAAGGTCAATCTGGTTGAAAACCTTGAGTACAACTTGCTAAGTGTGTCACAAATGTGTGATAAAGGATATTCTTCTTTTTTCTCTAAGACAGCATGCAAGATCATATCACCAGAAGGCCAGAAGTTGATAGAGAAGATCATTGAAGATCATACTTTGTTGATAGCCAAAAGATGTGGCAATGTCTATGCAGTGGACATTGAAAAGGACAAAGTAGTGAACAACACTACATGTTTCTTCTCAAAGGCATCAACTTCAGAGACTGATCTCTGGCACAGGAGACTTGGCCATGTGAACTTTAAAACCATAAATAAAGTCACAAAAATGGGCTTGGTCAGAGGTCTACCTTTGAAGGTATACCAGTGTCAAGAACACTGTGTATCCTGTTTGAAGGGAAAACAGCATAAGTCCTCCTATAAGTCTATTGAAGAATAAAAAACAACTGCATGTCTTCAACTACTCCATATGGACTTATTTGGGCCTGTAAAAGTCATGAGCCTTGGTAAGAAGAAGTACGGCTTGGTCATCATTGATGACTATTCAAGATTTACATGGGTATTCTTCTTATTTTCCAAGGATGAGGCTGCTGAACTCATCAAGTTCTTCATTCTACAAGTAGAGAAACAATATTCTCTGCCTGTCAAAGCCATTAGAAATGACAATGGGACAGAGTTCAAGAACAAAACTCTGGATGAATTCTGTTTATCTAAATGGATTATTAGACAATACAGTGTTCCCAGAACTCCTGAGCAAAATGGTGTAGTAGAAAGGAAGAACAGAACCTTAATTGAAGGAGCAAGAACAATGTTAGATGATTCAGGCCTACCATTGTATTTCTGGGCTGAAGCAGTTAACACTGCATGTTATGTTCAAAATAGAGTCCTTGTCAACAAGAGACACTCCAAGACTACCTATGAAGTTCTTCATGGCGTAAAACCCCTTATCTCCTTTTTCAGGGCTTTTGGATGTCAATGTTTCATTCTAAACATCAAAGACTCTATTTCAAAGTTTGCTGCCAAAGTTGATTCAGGTTACTTTCTTGATTACTCTTCCACTAGGATAGCCTACAAGGTTTTTAACTCAAGAACCAGGATAGTAGATGAAACACTGAATGTCAAGTTCAATGAGTCAAAACACACTCTTATTCCAGCACATCCTGCTGAACTTTTTGACCTTGACAGCTTCCATTTTGGACCTGAAAAGATTGTTACTTCATCTAAACCTACTTATTATGGTGATCAAAGGTTTGATGATGAAGATCCAGCACCATGGACTCCTCAAACAGTCATTAAGTCAACTTCCAACCCATCAGAAGTTTCACAAACTTCTGATTCAACAACTACTGATGTACAAACTCAAACATCTGCTTCAGCACCTAAAACTACTGAAGACACTGAAACTGCTGAACCAAACATTATAAACCTCAATGGTTTGTTTGATGAAGTACAAGAGCCACCTAAACCTGTCAGTGGTTTACAACAACTGATTGAACACAAAGATCATCCACTTGAACAAATCATGGGTGATATTGCATCAGGTGTTCTTACAAGAAACCAGCTTTCCAACTTTTGCTTCTTCTCAGCATTCATTTCTCAGTTGGAACCTAAGAAGTACCAAGAAGCCCTCAAAGACAACAATTGGGTGCAAGCCATGCAAGATGAGTTGCTTCAATTCAAAAAGCAACAGGTTTGGGAAATCTGTCCCTTACCACCAAACAAGCAACCAATTGGCACAAGATGGGTTTTTAGGAACAAAAAAGATGAGGTTGGTATGATTATAAAGAACAAGGCAAGACTGGTAGTACAAGGTTACTCTCAAGAAGAAGGAATTGATTATGATGAAACCTTTGCTCCAGTTGCAAGGCTTGAAGCCATCAGGTTATTTCTGGCCTTTGCCATTTCCAACAAAATCAAAGTTTTTCAAATGGATGTTAAAAGTGCATTTTTGTATGGAAAAATAAAAGAGGAAGTGTATGTCTGTCAGCCACCTGGGTTTGAGGATCCTTCTCATCCTGAGTGGGTGTACAAACTAGACAAAGCTCTTTATGGGCTCAAACAGGCTCCGAGAGCCTGGTATGAAACACTTTCTAACTTTCTACTCAAAAATAACTTCATAAGAGGCTGCATTGATAAAACTCTTTTCATAAAACATGTTGGAAATCATGTCTTACTTGTTCAAATATATGTTGATGATATCATATTTGGTTCAACAAACACAAAACTGTGTGATGAATTTAAGAAACTCATGCAATCAAAATTTGAGATGAGTACAATGGGAGAACTGCAGTACTTTCTGGGACTGCAGATTAAACAACAAACAAATGAAACTTTTATACATCAATCAAAATATGTTAAAGAATTATTAAACAAATTTTCTTTACAAGACTGTAAATCATGTTCCACTCCCATGACACCAACCACACAAGTTGAACCAGATGATCAAGGAAAACATGTTGATCAAACCATGTATAGATGTATGATAGGTTTCCTTTTATATCTAACTGCTTCTAAACCAGATATTATGTTTTCAACATGTGTCTGTGCTAGATATCAATCAGCTCCTAAGGAATCACACCTAATTGCAGTCAAAAGAATCTTCAGATATCTGAAAGGAACTCCAACACTTAGAATTTGGTATCCTGCTTCAAGCAATACCAAGTTATCAGCTTTTTCAGATAGTGACTATGCAGGGTGTAAAATGTCAAGAAAATCAACATCTGGTGGTTGTCAATTCTTGGGAAACTGTCTAGTGTCATGGCAATCAAAGAAACAAACATCTGTTGCAACTTCAACTGCTGAAGCTGAATATATTGCAGCTGCAAGTTGTACGTCACAGATAAAATGGCTCCAGTATCAACTTCTTGATTATGGAATCAAAGAGACCAAGACACCATTGCTTGTAGACAACAAATCTACCATTAGCATCATTCAAAATCCTGTTCAGATTTCAAAAACCAAACATATTGAAATCAGGTATCATTTTATAAGAGATTGCTATGAAAAAGGCAAGATTGAAGTGAAACATGTAGCAACAGCTAATCAAATAGCTGACATATTCACTAAACCCCTTGACACATCAACATTTCAGAAGTTAGTATCCATGCTTGGGATGCTAAATTTGTAAGTGTTTCTTTTTATTTTTCTGCACATATTTTCATTTTTCACTTACATCTGTTTTTAAGTCTGAAAACTTCTGAAAAACAAACAAGAGAGAAACTACTGATGAACAAAACATCAACTTGGGAATATTTTTCTGGAAAATGATTAATTTCTGATAAAATAAACTTCAGAAGTTATGAATAAAGTATTTATAAAACATTCTCATCAGTTGTTAACAACTACTGAAGAGAAAGTGGGAACTACTGATGATATTTGTTCTTCATCAGCAGTTTGGTCAAAAAGGGTAAATCAGACTTTTCCCACATCAGAAGTTTGACCTAGGCGGTTATAAACTTCTGATAAATACCTTTTCCAACACTTATCCTTTCAAAAAGCAAAAATTCCCTCCTTCTCTCTCTCAAAACCTGCAAAAACACTGTTCGATCCACACACACACAAACCACATGGCTCTAACACTGAAACAGGGACACAATCAAAGAGGCTACTTCGAAAAACATGAAGCCTGGTCCCAATACGACGAAATCATTGATTTGGTCGTCAAATCCCAATACTTCACCGCCCTCACCATCGACCCTCCAATCCACACTGAAACTCTAAATGAGTTTTGGGCACATGCAGAGACAGTGATGGTGAACAACAAAGTGATCTCCCTCAACTCAACCATCCAAGGGAGAAGAATGGCAATCACACCGGCTATTTTGGCATTTAGGCTGGGTTTGGATGATGTAAACGCCCCTGACCAATTTCCAAACTCTCAGATTCACTTAACCATGACAGAGTGTGGTTACCAAGGTACTCTCTCACATGCTACAATTTTTAAGAAATATTTTGAACCAAATTATAAACTGCTGTTTCATTATATTATTATGTGTTTGAGTCCAAAAACTGGATCTTATGATCAGATGCCCTCAACTTTTCAACCTATTTTTCATTCCATAGTGAATGAAACAAAATTCAGGGCATCATCACTTTTCTTTAATGAGTTGGTGTTACATCATATCAATACTAAAAAGAAGTTTTTGTTGTACCCAAGATTTATTATGCATTGCATAATAAAAGAACTTGGAGAAGAGGTGCTTGTGGGTAAAACTACAATTTTAAACCCTTTGTCCTCACAAGCATACTCAAGGCACAACAAACCGGCTGCCTGGCCAGAAGATGACCAAGGGGAACCAGAAACAGTCCCCATGGAACCCTCATCTTCCAAACCTACACCCCCAAAGGCCAAGAAACCCAAGCAACAAAAACAAAAACCCACCAACCCAAAAAGAAAGGCAGTTCAGGAGGTTGAGATGCCTGAACTTGCTAATGTGCAATCTGCACTTGATAAAGATGTGACTGAAACATCCTCTCAGTCTCATCCATCTCAAACCCCACCAAGAGCACCAATAACAATCCTTTTCAAAAGAAAGAAATTCAAGAAAACAATCCCAATAGACCTTTCTTTTGAAACTGTTGAACCCATAGACCAAACTACTGAACCAGCACCCCAAACTTCTGAACCAGAAATTGAAATTGCCAAGCTTCTCTCTGGGCTAAAAGAGAGAATCCCATCCGAACATGTCAGTCCCCAACAACCACATCAAACAGGGGACATAGCCTCAGAACTTGACATGGATGTGGACACTCAAAGCCCTAACCAAAGAGATGAGGATGAACCAGAGTCTCTAAGCCCAAACTTAGAAACCCTAGGTACATTTGAGGCTGCTACTACTCACATACCACCAAGTGGTGGATCTGAGGAAAGAAGTAACATTGCTAAGACCTCATTTGTGGCAACTACAGATGAAGGCTTAATGCCTGAGGTAGGAAATCCCCTGAACCAAGAAAAAGAGGTACATGAGACAATTGAGTTGGGCTCAGCTCATTATGTAACTGATACTATCCTCATTGAGGATGTAATCAGGGATTCAGATGATTCCATTGATTTGGATGATGATTCACAACAAAACATTGAATTGACGGCTGCTAGTGAAGGTCCTGCACCTGGTGTATCTAAGCTCAATGAGCTGGTCACACCAGATCAGGTTAAAGTCCACTTGATCCCTGATTCCCCTAAAGTGGCATCTTCTGTACAACAAGAAGATCACCCCAAAACACACCCCTCACTACAAATGCCTACACAATTCCCTGGGTCAACAAGCATAGACTTGAACCAACTATGCAGCCCAGATGGTCCCTTATACCATATGATGAACACACTCATCACCAATCACTTCAGAACCTACACAGCTGCTTTGGAGCTGTGTGTCAAGAACCAACTTGAAGTGATCAAGACAAAAGGGAATGACCTGTCCAACAAGATTGACCACAATTCAAAACAGATCGCCATTCTCACTGGTACTTTCTCCAAACCTGCCAAACTTGATGAATCCAAAAAGGGGGAGAAAATTAGGGAAGCAAAGGAGTCATTCAAGGCTAGAGTAAAAGCAAGAGTGGCTCTCCAAGGAAGAGAAATCAAAGACAAAGCCAGAAGATAAAAACTGGCACAACAATTTGGTGTCTCTGAAAAGGAAATAGAAGAAGCTGAAACATCCCAAGGCCATAATGAAGAAACTTCTGATGCTGATGAAAGTTCTGATGATAACTCAAAAAGTACTGAAGACAATCCTTCAGTAGTTGACAAACCTTTAGTAGTTGTCAACACATCAGAAGTTAACACTTCCAATATACAACCAACGAAACAGCCTTCCAAACCAACTGAACAACAACCAACTCCTATTCCAAAGCCTACTACAACTACAACAATGACTGTGCTGAACCCTTCTCCTCTATCAATGTCCAAAGAACTACTTGAGAAGAGTTTGATTGCAGCCGAAAGAAAGGCTAAGGAAGATGAGATCTGGAATGCTTTGGAAGCAAGGGATGACTTAAGCTACAATGAAAAATTACAAGCTTATGGAGCAGAGTTACAAAGGCAGGCTAACCTTGAAGAAGTTGCTGAAGAAGACAAAAGACAACAACTGATGTCTTACATTACAAAGAACAGCAAGACTAAAGCCTCTTCACTGAAAGGACTCTCCATGGATGAGCTAACAAGAAGAGCTCAAATTGTTGCAGACAAACTTGCAACAAATAAAGATGGAAAAGCCAAGAGAGCTGAGATGATTGAAGAATTGGTGGCAAACAACTATGGTTCAAAAGCTTCTGTGTCAAGATGAAAAGAAGAAAGACTACTAGACACATACAAGAAGTACAAGGCTGCAAAGGCTGCTAATCCAGAGAAGTTCAAAACTTCTAAAGTATCAACTTCAGTAGTTAGAACTTCTGGTGTTACAAGACCTGCTACCAAGAAGAAAAAGACAGAGGACAATACAAAGACTGACTTCAAGATGGTACTACTAGAAGGAAACACAGTAGTCCATTCAGACTTTGATATTGAAGAAAAGCCTTTGTTAACACAGTTCAGGGATCCTTCTACATTTGCCTACCAAATCCAGAAGACCATCAAAGACAAACTGCACACTAAGGTAGTTACTGAACATCACTTACCAACTTTCAAACTACTTGATGTGGTGCAACAAGAAGAAAGAAGTGAATCCCACCTGAGAGTCACTGAAATTGAAAACATTCAACACTCAGGAACTTCCCAAGGGACCAGCATGGTTCCCTATACTTCAGACTTTGACAAGTCTAAAGTGCTTATCATCAGATGGTCCTTTACTGATGACAACTCAGTATTAGTGACAAGGCGAGATCTTACAAGCAAGACCTACAAGTCCTTGAATGAACTGAAGAAATTATCAACTTAGGACTTGCTTACAATTCAACATCTGGAACCTCAAAGGGGATCTCTCACTGATGAGCAGCTTAATCAATTAAAGAATTCCATGTTCAAAGGGATATGGATTATTGTGAATGACAGAAGAAAACAATAAGGAATTAAAAAGGTTTTGGCTTCATCAATCCAGGGGGAGATTGTTAGGACAAAGAGGATTAGTGAAACCACTTTTGGAAACCTAAGTCTAATTCACTTCTGTCAAAGATATTCTAAGTATAGAACTACTGAAGAAAGAAGACTAAAGTACTGAAGAAGGATTCTACAAGTACTGAAGAAGAAATGCATCAGAAGTTCTAAAGTCCAAACCAGACAGTTCACTGAAGAACTACTTGTCATTCATCAGTACTTGTTCAAGAATCTTTCCACCGCCTTATGTTTCAGTAGTTTATTAGTTTAGTATTACTTTAACTTTTTGTACAAGTTCCAAGATTGCAACTTGTTGCAACTTGTCTCTAAACTTGCTTTTTGTCAAGGTTCATGTATTTGTAAAGTCTATAAATAGATGGGTTCATCCCTCTGTTTTAGACATTGATTTTTAATACAAAAATCCTTCAAAGCTTATCATTGTTTTTTCCATTTCATTTACTGAGAATCTGTTTATGTATTCATTCTCATTCAATACTTAGATTCTCATTAAATACTTGTCTTTAGTTTTATCAAACATCCAGGGGGAGTAATAACTCCTGTTGATAAGTGTAGCTTTATCTTAAAACATTCCGCTGTGCTATAACTGATAAAAGAACTTGCTAGACACTTAAGTGTTCACTAGCAAGTTCATACAAAGAGCATTACCGATCCAACAATATGTCTGTTCTAAAGAATTGGACCATGATTAAGGACCCACACACCACAAGCAGAGACCGAATGGAAGCACTGAAACAGTCGCTTTCATGCCCGATCATACCGCTTTTAGGACGTTTTTTTAAGACTCAAACCTAACTAAAGCAAATGAAAATGAAAGTTTCCCCACCCCCACACTTAAATGACACATTGTCCTCAATGTGAGCTAGGAATAAAATAAAGCAAATAAAAATAAAAAAAATAAAATACAACAGTAGAAGGAACAGACTCCCCTGGATAAGCAATACGCATATTAGTCCGTTCAATTCCTTCCAATGTCGGCCGTATAGCATTTCATTCGCAGCCGATAACAAACCTGGAACAAAGAAACACGAAAGAAAAAAAACAAAACAAACAAATCGGGATTCCTGCAAACACTAGTGATTTCCAAATCGTCCTCACCCGAATGGAGATTGAGTACGGGCGGGACAATCTATTCTTGCAATTCAAATCAAAACAAGCAATCCCATGACTCCAACAAAATAAAACTGATTCAAACACACTTAAAAATAAAAATTAAAAAAAACTTAAATAAAACAAATAAATATACAAAATATACAACAATCATACCTGATTCTCATTCATGGTGCTCTCAAAGAACATTTGCCTACCGAGTTTCCAATGTATGCTCGGTAGTGTACATGTCGTGTCCAAAGATGCTTGACTAGTATCGGCATGTAAATATCATATGTTTTGCGAGTCCGCTTCAAAATAACTTGCCCAAAATCGTGCAAGCCAACCTTCCTAACCTTAGGCACCAAACTCACTAGCTCTTCTTGAGGAACCGTGTCTTCAGCAAGGCTTAAACATTTATTTTCTTGTGTAGGAAGACTTGGAACCTCTTCTTTAGCCATGGTGGATTCAATCTTTAAATCTTCAACCACATGAGGGATTGGTGCGGTATTCATCTCCACAACCTACTCCTCAACTTGTGACAAAATCCACTCTTGTTTTGCTTGACATTTTTCATGAGGTGATAAGGCGATATAAGCCTTATCCTTTCTTCTTTCATAGCTTGGAATGTCGTACTTATAACTGAGCCATTTTAGCCGACATTCTCGTGATTGATGAGGTTTTGCTAATTCTTTTTCGACTTTAGAAAGTTGCACTTTAAACATAATCTTGTCAAGTCTGCTTTGATCTGCCTGAAGTTGCCGCTTATGTTCGGCGTTCACTAGTGTTTGGTAGTGTTGAAGGGTCGGAGGAGGGGCAAGCTCTTCATAGTACAAGATCGGAGTGTTCTCCCATATTTCATAAGCAATTAAATACCTTCTTGTTGCCTCCTTTTTCAATGCAAACTTTGAACAATATTCAAAAGTGTGGCGCGGATCCCCACAAACCGCACATGTATCGCGATATGCATACATGATCAAAACTTGAGCTTCTTTTACCTGCGAAAGAAAGATCTTGCACAGACAACTAGAAAACCCAAAGTGAAATCTAATAAAATTAAAAAAAAAAAACTAAAAATAAAAACAAAGATTTTTTTTTTTTTTGAATTTTAAAACAACTAAATATACACACAAACAAACACGCAATGCAACACTAAGCGCACTAGCTCCCCGGTAACGGCGCCATTTGATGACCTCGGTCGTCACGGGTCATACAAAACCTAAATAACCTAGGTAGCTAGGGTAAGTAGGGTATCGAATCCAAGGAGCATGTGGTTAGCGTCACACTAGTTGTTTGTTTGTCTAAGCTAGTTACAAATAAATATAAAAATATAATTATGAAGTTTGCTAGTTTTATCTTTTTGTTTGTTTTATAAAAATGTTGAAATGATAACAAAATAATCTAAATAAATAATAAAGATAAATGTAGCTTCCACCCGGGATCCTATTTGTATAATCTTGCAACCTATTCGACTTAACTACAAGAACACCACATAGACATGGCCTTGGCTATCCTGTCACAATAACTATTCAGATTGAAATAATAACTAAGGACAGTTTACTCAATGGTAATCAATTTAGTTATCCTGTCACAATACTAAAGATAATCTTTGATAGTAACCGAACAATCTAGTTATCCTGTCACAATAACTAAAGCCGATTTCTAACACCAACCGTGCAACCAAATTATCCCTATACAAATATCAACCAACCTCCCTATGATGCCAGAAATCACAGTTAATAGATAAATTGATTCAAATATAAGCAAGGTTTATTCAATCCAACACAAGTAGTAAAAATACTAGTTCATACATAATCAAAACGAGTTCAGAATACAAAATCAATACAAAGATTCACCCGGGGGAAAGCTACAAAAGATTTAACTGTGCATCTTGTTCACGCGACTTCTTCTTTTCTGTATGATCCTCCCTCTCGGTATGCGTGACCTAATCAGCAGCCAAGAAGGCTGCCCTCCGATTAATCATATTGTCTTCCTCCCAGTCACGTTTTTATCAAGTCCCATCGAGTCTTTGGTCAAAATCCACATCAAAGCACTTGAATAATTGTTTCCTAAATTTTCTCCTCATCCCTTTGACTGTGTCGCTTTTCTTTTAATTTAGTCACTCTTATTTTGAAACCCCCATTTTCTATTAATTATGGGTTTTAACTTTTGGGCCGTGACATAAGTTACGTATCTTTTGTTTTATTATTTTTTATTTATTAATATTATGATATATTATTATTATTATTATTAATAGTAGAAGATTCCATGCATGTTCCTTGGTGCTCGGGTCTCGAATATATTTCTAATTTTTTCACCCTGCTACACACGAGCACCTACCAAAATTATAAAATAAATAAATTAATAGTAAAAGCAACTAAAAAGTAATAAAATATATACAATATTAAAATAATAGAGTACATACATAAAACTATTAAAAATACTATCTAATCGACTCAAAAATATACAAAAGTGACAAATAAATGTGATGCATTTAGCAACACATCACCGTCCGACCTCCAGTCGACGAGTGGGGCGGGTCAAGCCCAAATAGATCTATCCACATTTCCCCCGTTGTGCATCCCCGCACATTCATGGTTCTCCCCGGGACTTCCAAAGATCGCATAGTAATATAATGAATACTCCAAAACATAATGAATACTTGAAAACATAATGAATACTCCAAAACCCAATGAATTCGTGAATACCAAAACATAGTTGACACACCATTGATGAAAACATAGTTGAAACGCCTTTTATGAAAACATAGTTGACACACGTTTAAAGAATACAGCATGTTTTCTCCCCCGAAAATGTAAAACCAGTAAAAGAGTGGGGCCGTGGAACTCACCTTAGAGTGCGTCTTCTGATAACTAGAAATCCAACACGTGTATGATAATCCCAACTAATGACAACCTATCAATGAGTTTACATAAGTGTGATGACTACTAACCCGAAGGCTAACTAGTCCCCGATTTTCCAGATCTTGACTACGTGTGTTAAAAACTACGTTTAAACGTTAACCGGACATACCAGATAGACCCGACATCCCGTTGGTGACCCATTACATCAATTAGTCATGCACATAAGGTTAACACATAAGTTTCAAGCATAAAGCACTTAGTTTGCATCAAAAATCGCATATACGAAGTCGTAAGGTCGAATCGGGAGTTTCCTGTGTTTGGTTCACCCCCAAGGGCTTCTGGTTCGACCCATGGACCCTTGGTTCAACCATCATGATGTTCATTCAACCTATTCACAAGTTCATTTGACCTAACACATATTTATTCAACCTTAACGTATGTTAATTCGACCCTAACACGTGTTAATTCGCCCCCCGGGCACCCAGATTCGACCCCAGGCACCCACGTTCGACCCCCATACACCCACATTCGACCCTATGGTTCTACATTCGACCCATTTGAGCCACGTTCGACCCTTTTGAGCCACGTTCGACCCTTTTGAGCCACTTTCGCCCCTTTTGAGCCACGTTCGACCCTTTTGAGCCACGTTCGCTCCTTTTGAGCCACGTTCGCCCCTTTTGAGCCACGTTCGACCCTTTTGAGCCACGTTCGACCACACGAAGGGTCGAATGAGTTCCACGTTCGACCCTTTGCTGCAGAACTTCATAAAACGCACCAAAACGCATCTAAACGGTCCGAAAACATCACGAAACATCACCAATCACAGCAGTCAACTATCATTAACATATTCCTACAAAACCCTATCAATTTTATCCTGAAATCCGTCCGTTTTACAAGTTACCCAAAATAGTAAATTATGGAGATGTCACATCAAACGCATGCAATCTTTACCCAATTAGGAAACTTTCTGAAATCAATCAATAAACAACTTAATATACTCAGATTATCATGAACAAGAAACCCCCAATCATATCCTTATCACTATCATCATGAACAAGCCCTAGATCTAACCCAAAATCCCCAAAATGAGCAAAACATCATCAATAATCAATTGTAACCTATCTCAATCATAAATCATCATCAATAATAGTCCTAGATCATTGTTATAACACCTATACAGCAATCAATCATCAAACAATACATAACACCACGTAAAAAACCATTAACACATGTTAATTTGTATGAAAACTCATTGTTTGTGAATAGGTTTTGTTTAGAAAGATATTAAGAAGGTTTTTATCCATGAAAACATGTTTGAATCAGATCTGGACTCTTGGGGTTTAATGAAAACGAATTGAAATGCTTTAAAAATGATTTAGAATGAAGAACACACCTTAGATCTTTGTTTAGAAGATGTTTGTAGGTTAGATTATAGAAAACAAGGGCAAAAACTCCTTCCCCAATGATTAAAGTTGCTAGAGAGTGTTTAGAGGCGTTTAGGGTTTGTGAAATGGTGAAAATGACAAAGTGTGGTATTTATACTAGTCCACATTCGGCCTTTTTGCATGGTCGAATGTATCCACATTCGCCATTTTCTCAGGGTCAAATGTACCTTAACTGGTCGAATGAACTTCTATTGTTTTCATATCCCAGGTTCGCCCCTTTATTGAGGGTCGAACCAAGCTAATTTCCCAGGTTCTCCCCCACGTTATGGGTCGAACCTGGACCTGTGTTTTCTAGTTTTCCAGTTTGTCGTGTTTAACGCATTTTAACGCATCCTAACACATAACATGCAATCTTAATCTATGTTTAACATATATAAGCATGGATAATCATCTACACATCGTTTAAACACATATTTGCATATAATCCACCATATAAGAATCAATCTACGCGTAACACCTAATTTAGTTTATGTAATTCACCAACAACGGGACTTGTAACGTGTGTGTGTGTGTGTGTGTGTGACTAACCCAATGATCCTCCAAATCATTGAACCCTGGACAATACGGAGTGTGTTCCGACTCGACTGACCCCGTAAAGTATGTTTAATAAACGTTTTTCGCTAAGGTAGACTTATGTGTTTATAAAATGTTGACCCAAACATGTCGGGTGTCACAAAAGAGAAAACGTCAAGTGGTGAATGTTGGTGCAAAGAGTGGCAAAGGGAAGGGTAAAGCTAAGGTTATTGAATTTGAACAACCAAAGAAGACAATGAGAAGAAGGAAAAGCATGGCGAGAAAAGGGACAATGTTTGTTGATGAAGAGTCTGCCGATTCTGAGGAGACTCAAGAAGATAAGAGATGGGATTCAGGTGAAGAGACTGTCAAACAAACCAAGCCCAAGGCCACTGTGACTGGTGAGTCTGAAATTCTGAACAAAACCATAGAAGAACAAAGACTAAAGAGTCCAATTGCGGTTAATGATATAGATCTGGATCTTGGTATTGGTGAACAAGATTTTAGTGGATCTCCTATAGTTGGTGAGAAACAGAAGAAGCCCAAGTACAAGACAATGTCAAAGAAAGAGGAAAAAGAGAATCTTAAGAAAAGACGTGCTCAAGAAGTTGAGATTCTACTTGCAGGAAAGAAAGTTCCTGAAGTTAGTAGCTCGAAATCTACGACACCCGTGACATCCCCGGTAGCAAAGAAATCGAAGAAATCTGCTACAGAAAAGAATGTTGATCCTACTGCAGATTTTGAAGCTACTTTGGAGAGAGTGATGAATAAGTTCAAGAAGAGAACTCCTGTTACTGAGGCTTCTACACCTCAGGTTACTGTATCTAGCAATGCGATGGATGCAGTAAACCAAAAGCTTGCTGACATGATGAAACTGATTAACTAACAACAGCAGGAGATAGAACAGTTAAGAGAGAATGAAAAAAAGATGTTAGATGTTGTTGTTTCTTCTCAAGAGAGTCGAGAAGAATTGGAAGCAAAGATAAAACAACTTCAAGAAGAAAATCAGAAGTTGTTAAAGCATGAACAGAGAAACACAAGAAGATACATTGCTTTGAGACTTGAGAACAAACAGGTGAAGAAGGACAATAAGAGTCTAAGGAAGCTTATTAATGATCTATATGAGAAAGCTCCACAGTTAAAAGCTGGAGAGGAAGATAAAGAACCTGAAGAAGAACAAGTTGATTTGAACCATCCGAGTCTGAAGAAGAAGAAGAGGATGATGAAGATTTGGATCAGGATGCCGGTGATGCTCTTGAGAAGAAGAAGAAGAAAGATGATGATAAAGATGGTTCTGGAGAAGGTTCTGGAGATGACAGTTCTGATGATGATGATGATGATACGGAGAAGTATCGATGTGAAAAGAGAGATTCTGATAAAGACGTAGGTGAATCTAGCTCAAAAGCACCTGGTGGAAATACTGATGATGACAGTATCTTCTGGACTGACAAGATAAAAGCTTTATCAGATAAAGATAAGAAATTATATCGTCAGATGTTGAAAAAGAAAGTTTGCATGATCGAGCTGACTGGAAAGTTTCCATAGATTTTTGAATCTGAAGATATAAGATATGAACTTGAATATAATGATCCTGATCTAGAAGATGGTGAAGTTTCTGCATCCGTAGCCAAAGAAATTCTTGAAGGTTTGGCGAAACAGGTTGGTAAATCTCTTGAAGAGTTGATGAGTGATAATAAAATTCCAAATATTCCTGAAAAACAAGCTGGAAATCACTTTGATGATAGAGATACTCCGGTATTTGAAGATATAGAGATTGAGGATATTACCAGTGAAGAATATCCAGAGTACTTCAAAGATAAACAGGATGATGCATTTCCTGAATTTACTGATGAGGTATTAAGAGAGGCTGAGAAACTTGCACAAAAGAAGAGCAAAACATTCGTTAGTGAAGTATTCAAGAATGCAGAGAATCAGAAACCGAATGTTGAATAATCTGATGATCTGAAGAGCTTGTTGAGGAAATTGAATGAAAAAGAAGCCAACCTACCCAAGACTGAAGTTCAGGGTGGTTTCTACAAATATCACAACGAATTGTTCAAAGGGAGAGCTCATGGTTGGAAGTATTTGAGACAACTAAGGTGTGTTGTTGTTAAGTGGGAAAATGGAATTCTGTATTTCAACAGATTCCATGATATTAAAACATTACCTTTACTGGGCTGTGAGAGACATATGCCGACATACTTTGTCTGGAGCAACTGTGAACAATGATGCAGTTGGTTATTTTGTAGATCGTATAACAAGAGAGAGTAGAACTAGATGGGATGTGTTCACGCCACAGTATCCTAATTGAATCGTTCATAAAGAGATTGATCAGATAACTGGGCTGAACAAGGTGACGTTAAAGTATAAACCATCGACGGTATTGAAACATATTCCTTTGATGCCGATTCCACAACACTTTTCAAATGAATTCATGTGGTGGTATTATAATTGGAAAACTGCAGATGGATGAAGCACGAAGGCAATCCAAGCAATAGTCGAAGGGGAGTTTGTTGATGCACGTTTTGCGACTAATGCTTTTGGATTGTACATATAAAGTTGTTTTGTTGATATCGAGGGGGCGAATGTGGAAATACAATAGGTCGAAGGTAGATTAAATGGTCGAAGGTAGAGAGAATTGGGTGAATGTGAAGATTGATATGCTATGTGCTGATTCGAACTGTGTGATGGGGAACCTGCACATTCGACCATTATGTGACACCCGGCATATTTGGCTTAAACATTTTAGTAACGTCTAAGTCTACCTTAGCGGGAAACGTTTATAAATGAACTTAACTAGGTTGGTTGAGTCGGGTCAAGTTAGGATTGTCCAGGGTTCAATGATCTAGAGGATCATTGGGAGTCATTTTGGGAATACACTAGTACCGTGTCCCGTTGTTGGTGACATTACATGAACTAATTAAGTGTATGTGTAGATTATGGGTCGTGTGGTGGATTATATACATAGATGTGTAGATGATTATCCGTGCTTAAATATGTTAAACATAGACTAAGGTTGCATGCTCATGTGTTAAGGTGTGTTAAAATGCGTTAAACACGACAAAATGGAAAACTAGATATACATAGGTCCTGGTTCGACCACTTCGAGTGGTCGAAGGAGGAAATGTGTCTTGCTTCGACCATTTGCAAAGGGGCGAACCTGTGATATGGAATTGGAAGAATTTCATTCGACCAAGTCAGGGTTCATTCGACCCTGTGAAAGGGGCAAAATTGGTGGGATTATGTAGGGACATGTTAATCATACTTGACTGCTGTGTTTGATGATGTTTCGGGATGTTTCGAATGTGTTTGAAGCGTTTTTAGGAAAATTATTAAAACAGGGACGAACCTGGACTCATTCGACCATTCGAATGGTCGAAGGAGAGAATCCAGGGTCGAACCTGGAAAATGTTGGGCGAACCTGATCAAATGGTCGAACGTGGAAAAACGGGCGAAGGAGAACTTAAAAACGGGCGAAGGAGACTTAAAATGGGCGAAGGAGATTTTATTCGACTGGTTCGACCGTTCTGATGCAGAAATGAGATTTTTGATACAAACTAAGTGTTTTATGCTTGAACCTTGTGCGTAATCTATGTGTACTTGATTAGTTAGAGTAATGAGTCACCAACGGGATGTCGGGTCGGTCTAGTGTGTCGGTTAAACATTTAAACACGCTTTAAAACATACTTGGTACGATCTGGACAATCGGGGACTAGATAACCTTATGGTTATTAGTCGGAACACTTATGTGAACATTTTAATAGATCTCCGGTGGAGGGATTACCAAGAGCTTAGCATTTTTACTAGTAATCGAAGAATGCTATCTAAGGTGAGTTCACGACCCCACTTTTACAGCTTTAACTTTTGAGGGAGAAAACATGCGCTAAACTATTTTGGTAACATATGTCATACTATGGTTTTAACTTGTATTGCTATACGATCTTTGGAAGTCCCGGGGGAAACCATGAATGTGCGGGGATGCACAACGGGGGAAATGTAGATAGATCTATTGGGCGTGACCTGCCCCACTCGATGGCTTGGAGGGCCGGGCGGGTGCATGTTGTCTCGAACTTTGCTAAACATGCTGAACATATTCGGGCTGCTTAAACATATGCTAAACATTGCTAAACGTGTCCAGTAATGGTTTCCAATCGTAGTAGTAATAAAACATACGATTAGCTAGCGTACTTGGTGACATTGGTATAGTATGGACATGGTAACGTTTTGGTAACTTTGGTAACTTATTGAACAAACCTGTGAACTCACCAGCATTATATGTTGACGTCTTTTTGGCATGTTTTTCTCAAGTCGCTAAGGTAGCACAGAGGACTAGGCGCACGAGTCTGCATGGCGTCTAGGCTTAGATTCATGTTTTGAATAAAGTTTTTTTTGAACATTGTCGTACATGGTTTTGTAACTGGTTAAATGCTTCCGCTATGGTTTTATAAATTGGGAACTATGTTTGTGTTTACGTATTTCATATAGTGTTGTTTATTGTGACCGTTGACTTGGATCCTGGTTTGTCATGCGCCTCGCGGTAAAACTCCGCAAGTGGAAATTTGAGGGTGTGACAGATTGGTATCAGAGCCAATGGTTATAGTGAACTTGGACTGCATGTAGAGTCTGGTCTATAGCCGAGTCGCACACACTAGACGGTCACATACTTTGAGCCTATTAGTGGGATACGTACTAACGTTGTCGGGGTGTCCTTACATCATCATCATATTTCTCTGTTACATCATCCACTTTTATTTGGATTCTTACCTACTCTTGTCTTCTTCTTCGGGATGGAGGGAGAAGGGGTTGATTTGTTGGTTCTAGCACACACATGCCTTCTTACACTTGCACCTATCGTAACAAATTACTAGGCGACGATATTCGGTGACCGGAGTCTGGATTAGGGGTACATCTGGAGGACCATGTAGAGCAGTTTATCATTTCGGGTGCACATGAAATGATAAACTGAAATGCATGAAAATCCCGATGGACTTCGAGTTGGGATGTATAGTCCTGGATTTGTCCCTAGGTTAACTCTTATAAATTTCTAGTGGGTGACACTAGAAGTAAATCTGAATCCCTCGATTTCTTGATTTGTTAGATCATGTCTGGTGCTCGCGGTGGTGGACGTCGTGGTGGCGGTGGTGGCCGTGCTGGCGGCGGTGGTCGTGCTGGAGGCGGTGGTCGTGGCAACATCAACATGACCCAAGCTGAGCTGAACAACTTGCTATAGCAGCAAGTGAACATGGCTATGGCTAATTTCCAGGCTGGGATTAATGCCATGGGCGGTGAGTTGATTTCTGTCGACCTTGCCTCATTCTTGGGTTTCATGTCCTTTCGTTTGTGTTTTACTCGTGTACCGTGTTTCAGGTGTTGGTGCCAATCCACCCCCACCTCAGTGCTCTTATAAGAAGTTTCGGGATTGTCAGCCCCATAACTTCGCTGGAACTGAGGGAGCGGTGGGACTGCTCCGATGGCTGGAGAAGGTTGAGTCTGTGTTCGTCATGTGTAACTGTCCTGCTAGGTACCGAGTGAAGTATGCTACTGCGACATTTGAGGGGCCTGCACTGTCGTGGTGGAATGCTACTACTCAGAACATGGGATTGGGGGAGGCTATTGCTATGCCTTGGGCGGAGTTTGTGCAACTGTTGAGAGGTGAGTACTGTCCAAGGGAAGAGATACAGAAGTTGGAACATGAAGTCTGGAGCTACAATATGGTTGGGTCTGAGATTGAAGAGTACACTATGAGGAGGAATGAGCTGGCGGTGTTGTGCCCTGATTTGCACACACCCGAGTATAGGAGGATCGAGCACTATGTGTCTGGGCTAGTGCCGGAGATTGCTGGATTGGTGGCTGCTGGGAATCTTCCCACTATTGCTGAAGTTGTCCGATCAGCTCATCGGATGACTAACCTGAAGGTGGCAAAAGGTGTTTTGCCTCCTAAGGGTGCTGCTGTGAAGGTTACTAAAGAGAACAAGAGGAAGTGGGATGGTGTGGGGAAGAAAACTGTGCCAGCGCCATCTCAGCCGGCGAAGAAGTTTGATTCATCTGGGTCTTCTTCTGGGCAGAAGTCAAGTGGGTATGTCGGGAAGCACCCCAAGTGCAAAAAGTGTGGATTTCATCATTCGGGGAGTTGCAACCGGGCTCGTTGTCATCGGTGCCATCAGTTGGGGCATCATGCTAAGGATTGCAGGGTGGCACTCACCCCAACTCAAACTCCTGCTACTGCTCCTACTCCTGCTGCTCAGGGGACTCCAGGAAAGCAGGGGTGCTATAACTGTGGTGACACGGGACACTTCAAGCGTGAATGTCCTAAGCTGAAACAGGGTGATAATGGAAGGGGTGGGAACCGTAACGGGAACAATAGGGGCGGAGGCAGGACTGCACGTGCTTTCGTCATTGGATCTGCAGAGGCTAGGCAGGACCGAGACACAGTTACCGGTACGTTCCTTCTTAATGATCGCTATGTTTCTGTCTTGTTTGATTCTGGTGCCGATAAGAGTTTCGTATCAATGGACATTAGTCGATTGCTAGATATAGTACCCACACCTTTAGAGGCTAAGTACTTAATAGAATTGGCTGACGGTAAGAAAATCGAAGCAACACACACCCTTAGGGAATGTCGCTTGGAACTGTCGGGTTTGTCTTTCCCCATTGACCTTATGCCGGTACCCCTGGGTAGTTTTGATGTCGTTGTCGGCATGGATTGGTTATCGTTGTATCGTGCGAAGATCGCTTGTTTCGATAAGATTATTCGGATCCCTCTCCCTGATGGAGAGACTATTTCGGTTCATGGCGAGAAAAGCGGTGCTCCGCTGAGTATCATTTCTAGCATGAAAGCCCGTAAGTACCTTCGAAAGGGTTGTTCGGCCATTCTGGCACTTGTTAACGTTTCTACTGACGATGAGAAGAAGATCGAGGATATTCCGGTGGTTCGCGATTTTTCCGATGTGTTTCCTGATGATTTTCCTGGCCTTCCTCCCCGTCGTCAGGTTGAGTTTGGTATTGATCTTTGTAACATCACACAAATTTTCTTTATATATATATATATATATATAGAGAGAGAGAGAGAACTCCCTCATTTATTCATCCGATTCATGTTTACAGTATCTTTACCATCCATTTTGTAAAAATTTTTTGTTTAAATAATGACGTATAATCAATATTAAATTGTATTGTATTAAAAATTCTGATTTAAAAACGTTAAAAATATGTTTGCATGTGCAAGGATTCGAACCCGAGTCCCTGGCGGGCTAAACCTTAACCACACCACACAAACCACTACACCATTTGGTGTTTTGTGATGTTAATTAAAACCAATTAAACTTAAACCCTTTCAAGGTCCCTTAGTCAAACCTGAAAAGTCAAACGTAGTCTCCTAGTCAAGTCAAGTCAAAGTGTTAGTAAATATGGTCTCCTAGTCAAGTCAAAGTGTTAGTAAATATGGTATTCTAGTCAAGTCATAGTTGTTCCTATATTCTAGCCTAGTCAAAGTAGTCCCTAATTACAACTCCAAATTTTACACTATAAATACACTAGCCTACCATTCAACTCTTGACACCATTCAAAAAAAAAAAACATTATTATCCCATCTCCCATGTACTAAAGTTTTCATCCGTCATTTTCTCCTCTAGCTAGTTTCGAGTTTTCCAAGGCATTATTACTAAGTGTTTGCACGCTCAATAAAACGCACGAACTCATTATGCACCTAAGGTGAGTTTACATAGCCCCTTTTCCATTCACTATTTTTTTGGGGTGAAACATGTTACAACATTCAATTTACAATTCAATCACAAGTGTCTATGTGTTATTCTATGTTGCATTATGTCTTAAACATTACTAGGGTAAGCACAATATTCTAGCATAATCATTAACATTGATCAGCCGACGGTATACAATGATAGATCTATTGGACTGACAATCCCACCCGGATACGTGTAGCTCCTACATAGGTAGCGTGGGTGATTGTTATCGAATTTATAACATAATCGAGTGAACCATGAGCGTATGGGATGGACCACAATATTCTAGTCACAAGGTTTGATTATGCACTCGATTTACCCGATTGTTTTGTTTTCACATATGGACTAGACTTGCCATGACACTCGAATTGTACAAGTTTTTATTCAATTATCAAAACCTATGTAATTCTCACCAACTTTTGTTGACCCAAAATATTTTCAAACTTAACATGTTTCAGGTTATAGCTTGCTCGAAGATTAGAGTTAATTCTTGAAGATGCGTAGCTAGTATTTTTTTATCTTGATGTACAAATTCTTAGAACAATTGTATGTAATTTATTTAAATCATATATTGAAACTTATTATTTACCATGAGCTACTGAACAATCATCAATACGTGACATCCCGATGTTTCCGCCATCGGTTGGGGTGTTACAGATTGGTATCAGAACCATGGTTATAGGGAATTAGGTTATTAGAAAAATAATCTAGTCTATAACCATGGGATTATAATCAGTACTTGCTCCTTTTACTTGCAACCCTACTTGTTTCTATTCTCTATCTCCCTCCTACTTCGTATCCCTACTTTAGTCCCTACAAGAAGATTGTTCTCCATCACAAGATCTACTCTTAGACTAGTAGGACAAATCCTCAGGTTTAGCCTGAACCACCTTGAAGATCTCGTCGAAGTTCTAAACTTTAATAAGGAACACGTGCAATCTGGAAGGGTGAACGTCTGTATTCTGAGTTTTTTTGTCTAGGACTGGCATTACGCATAAATCCCAATCAGACGAGGGACCCGGATGCCTACTTGGGAATTCTCGGGATGAGTGTTCACTTATAGGCTAAAGCATGTCTTCACTATGTTATTAGAATCTAGAAGTTTTGATAAGTCAACGTTTTCGTTTATTCGTTTTAATTAATGAATAAATGATTACACTCACTTTCCTTAAACTAAGCTCTAAAATCTCAAAATTTTACAGCTTAAATCAATCTCATTTCATAACCATCTATGGATTTCACAATCACACTTCACCTTACCATCTTAGCCACTTTTTAAATATTCAACACCCTACCCAAATCATATTATTTCATTTCTCCACATGTTACTTATTTTTAAAAACTATAACCTCATACTTTAGCACAAACTAAAGATTTCTAAATCCTGTTGTATTTTCATTACCTAGTAATTTTACAAAGTACATATTTTTTGTCAAAAGATGTCCTCGAACTTAAATTCAATTGTTTATTTATTGACGTAACAAACAATTTTCTATATAATGCTTTAAACTATTAAAAATCACTTAATAGAACCTTGATCTTCAAAACCTAATGTCATGTTTGAAATCTCCAACTAACGGGAATATTTTAATCGAAGCCCACTTAGCTTGTACTATTTAACAACTTTTGCTTTATGTATAAAACCAATTTTGAAAATAAGATTTTTTTTATCCATAGGAATAATATCTAGTCTCTAAATTCTCCATCGACACTCACTCATTTTCAACTTGTTCAAATTTTTACAATATTTGGCATATACCACAATCATGTTTTCTTATACACTTGATTATAACCTTTGATCCAAACCCCAAAATTTACACTGCTACATAATCTCCTTACTATAAAATAAACTCTTTATCAACTATCTTCACATTCACTATCTCTCACAACCTTGATTCTGCTTCAAGATTTTTCATCATCCTCTCAAGAACTAAATTCATATCCTTCACCTTCTCACACATGAGCTAGTTACCCATGATAACTAAACTATTGAAACTTGATTGTGTGTTGCATCAAACATAATCCTTAGTTATACATGAGGATTCGACTATCTACCATATTTGAACATTTGAAATTAGAATTCATGGAATATAAACTATTTGCTATAGACACACCTAGAGTCATTAACCTTGTCTAGGGCAACTCTATTACAACTCATATGCTATACTTGATACTTGATTGCTTACATGTACATATTATCAATTTCCAATTCATGTGTGTAATAATTGGTACACTTAATCAAACAACTGATAGAGGATGAAGTACTTGCTCAACAGTTAGTAGAGTACCAAATAACCTACTCAACGATTGGTAGAGGTCATCATGCCTGCTCAACAGTCGGTAGAGGCCCTAAAAAACCTGCTCAACGACTGGTAGAGGCTATCGCACCTGCTCAACAATCGGTAGAGGTTCTTACTCACTGACTGGTAGAGGTCTTTTTCCTGCTCAACAGTTGGACTTATTTTTGGATACATTGTATACGATTCAATCACAAGGCTATTTTGCATTACTTACATGTGTGTTTAGAGTCATAGAAGGACACAAAACCCTAATGTAAGGTAAATTGGTGATTGCGGTCTGGAACGTAATCATGAATTTACAGGTACATTAAGGTAGTGTGAAATTCTATTAAGGTTTTGGGAGATACCCCGTATGTTTTCGAAGTATCAGAGGTGTGATGAGTTAGCTGCAGTACACCCTATATATAAACACTAATGATACGTGGAAAGGGATACTGTAGGGTCAGACCAATAACAAACCCTAGTTATTTGGTAGTCCATCTAGCATTTATGGTTATCTTATACATTCCTTAAACTCTTACCCTACTCTGAACCATAGTCACCCTAACTATCCTCAACACTATTCAAATGTTTCTTCTTAAAATAAACTTCGGGACGAAGTTCCTAAAAGTAGGGGAGACTGTAACATCACACAAATATTCTTTATATATATATATATATAGAAGTCCCTCGTTTATTCATCCGATTCATGTTTACAGTATCTTTACCATCCACTTTGTTAATTTTTTTTGTTTAAATAATGACGTATAATCAATATTAAATTGGATTGTATTAAAAATTCTGATTTAAAAACGTTAAAAAAATGTTTGCCTGTGCCAGGATTCGAACCCGAGTCCCTGGCGGGCTAAACCTTAACCACACCACACAAACCACTACACCATTTGGTGTTTTGTGATGTTAATTAAAACCAATTAAACTTAAACCCTTTCAAGGTCCCTTAGTCAAACCTGAAAAGTCAAACGTAGTCTCCTAGTCAAGTCAAGTCAAAGTGTTAGTAAATATGGTCTCCTAGTCAAGTCAAAGTGTTAGTAAATATGGTCTTCTAGTCAAGTCAAAGTTGTTCCGATATTCTAGCCTAGTCAAAGTAGTCCCTGATTACAACTCCAAATTTTACACTATAAATACACTAGCCTACCATTCAACTCTTGACACCATTCAAAAAAAAAAACATTATTATCCCATCTCCCATGTACTAAAGTTTTCATCCGTCATTTTCTCCTCTAGCTAGTTTCGAGTTTTCCAAGGCATTATTACTAAGTGTTTGCACGCTCAATAAAACGCACGAACTCATTATGCACCTAAGGTGAGTTTACATAGCCCCTTTTCCATTCACTATTTTTTTGGGGTGAAACATGTTACAACATTCAATTTACAATTCAATCACAAGTGTCTATGTGTTATTCTATGTTGCATTATGTCTTAAACATTACTAGGGTAAGCACAATATTCTAGCATAATCATTAACATTGATCAGCCGACGGTATACAATGATAGATCTATTGGACTAACAATCCCACCCGGATACGTGTAGCTCCTACATAGGTAGCGTGGGTGATTGTTATCGAATTTATAACATAATCGAGTGAACCATGAGCGTATGGGATGGACCACAATATTCTAGTCACAAGGTTTGATTATGCACTCGATTTACCCGATTGTTTTGTTTTCACATATGGACTAGACTTGCCATGACACTCGAATTGTACAAGTTTTTATTCAATTATCAAAACCTATGTAATTCTCACCAACTTTTGTTGACCCAAAATATTTTCAAACTTAACATGTTTCAGGTTATAGCTTGCTCGAAGATTAGAGTTAATTCTTGAAGATGCGTAGCTAGTATTTTTTTATCTTGATGTACAAATTCTTAGAACAATTGTATGTAATTTATTTAAATCATATATTGAAACTTATTATTTACCATGAGCTACTGAACAATCATCAATACGTGACATCCCGATGTTTCTGCCATCGGTTGGGGTGTTACAATCTTACTCCGTGTGCAGCTCCTATTGTCCGAGCTCCGTATCGTCTTGCACCTCCCGAGATGCAAGAGTTGTCCAGCCAGTTGCAGGAACTCTTGGAAAAGGGTTTCATCTGACTGTGTTCTTCCCCGTGGGTTACGTGAAGTGTGATTTTTGGTTACGTGAAGTTCAATTCCTAGGGCATGTGGTGAATGAACTGGGAATTCATGTCGATCCGGCTAAGATCGAAGCTATTAAAGACTGGGAAGCACCAAAGACGCCATCTGAGGTGCGGCAATTCCTATGTCTTGCGGGTTACTATCGTCGTTTCATTGAGGGATTTTCGAAGATCGCTCAACCCGTCACTACTCTTACCCAGAAGGACCGAAAGTTCGACTGGGATGAACCACAAGAATCAGCATTTCAGATGCTGAAGCTTAAACTTTGTTCTGCACCTATCTTATCTTTACCTTAGGGTACGGATGACTTCGTGGTGTACTGTGACGCTTCTATTCGTGGTCTCGGTTACGTGTTGATGCAACGCGGGAAGGTTATTGCTTATGCTTCTCATCAACTCAAGGTTCATGAGAAGAACTACACTACTCATGACTTAGAACTAGGTGCAGTGATCTTTGCGTTGAAAATCTGGAGACATTACTTGTATGGTACCAAGTGTGAAGTATACACCGATCACAAGAGTCTTCAGCATATTTTCGACCAGAAGGTGTTGAACATGCGGCAGCGTCGCTGGGTTGAACTTCTGAACGATTATGACTGTGCTATCAAATACCATCCTGGCAAGGCGAACGTTGTGGCGGACGCCTTGAGCAGGAAGGAGTCTGCGAACCCTCGCCGTGTTCGAGCCTTATAGCTCACCATTCATTCGTCATTGCCTGACCGAATCCGTTCTGCACAGCTGGAAGCCTTGAAGGAGGAAAACCTTAAGGCTGAAACTATGCACAGTGCTGACAAACATCTTGAACTCAGGACCGATGGCTTACACTATTTTGCGGAACGTGTTTGGGTTCCCTTGTTTGGGGGATTGCGCGAGCTTATTTTGGATGAAGCTCACAAATCCCGGTATTCTATTCACCCTGGCTCCGATAAGATGTATCAGGATTTGAAGATACTTTATTAGTGGCCAAACATGAAAGCTGATATAGCTTCTTATGTCATCAAATGCTTGACTTGTGCTAAAGTCAAGGTGGAGTATCAGAGGCCGTCTGGTCTCCTGCAACAACAAGAGGTTCCGGAATGGATGTGGGAGCGAATCACGATGGATTTTGTCACCAAGCTGCCAAGGTCACCTAGTGGTTATGATATGATCTGGGTGATTGTTGACCGGTTGACAAAATCGGCACGTTTTATACCTATTAAGGAGACCGATGGAGTCGAGCGGTTGGCTCGACTTTACCTTAAGGAGGTGGTTGCTAGGCACGGGGTGCCTGTCTCTATTATCTCTAATCGTGATTCCCGTTTTGCTTCGCGTTTCTGGAAGGCTCTGCACAAGGCTTTGGGTACTCAGTTGGATATGAGTACGGCTTATCATCCGCAAACTGATGGATAGAGTGAGCGGACGATTCAAACCTTGGAAGACATGCTTCGGGCGTGTGTTATCGATTTTGGCAAAAGTTGGGAGATTCACCTACCGTTGGTGGAGTTCTCCTACAACAACAGCTATCACTCTAGTATCAAGGCAGCTCCGTTCGAGGCTCTATACGGACGGAAATGTCAATCACCACTTTGTTGGGCCGAGGTGGGCGAGAGCCAGCTCACTGGCCCGGAACTTGTGTACGAAACTTCGGAGAAAATCGTACAGATTCGTAACCGTTTGGCTGCTGCGCGGGATCGTCAGAAGAGCTATGCCGATCGTCGTCGCAAACCCTTGGAGTTCCAGGTTGGGGACAGGGTACTTCTGAAAGTTTCACCATGGAAGGGCGTCATACGCTTTGGAAAGCGTGGCAAGCTTATCCCTCGTTATGTCGGACCATTCGCAATCCTGGATCGGATTGGACCGGTGGCATACAGACTTGACTTACCGGCGGAGCTCGGTAGTGTTCACAACGTCTTCCATGTGTCTAACTTGAAGAAGTGTTTGGCTGATGAATCTCTCATTGTACCACTGGAGGAGATCAAGATTGATGATCGTCTTCGCATTGTGGAGGAACCTGTCGAGATTCTCGACTATAAGATTCGTAGCCTTCGTCGGAGTAAAATCCGCATCGTCAAAGTTCGTTGGAACTCGAATCGTGGACCGGAGTTCACGTGGGAACGGGAGGATCAGATGAAAGCTAAACATCCTCATCTTTTTCCGAAACGTGCGTTCGAATCGCGGCATGTTACCGCTGAAGCGAAATGAATCTCGGGTCGAGATTCCTTTCAACGTGGGGATGATGTGACATCCGGTAATTTTCTTTTCATTTCATTCTTTCCGTTTCTTTCATTTTGGGGCTTTGAGCAATTTTCGGGACGAAAATTCTTTCAACGTGGGGATGATGTGACACCTGGCATATTTGGCTTAAACATTTTAGTAACGTCTAAGTCTACCTTAGCGGGAAACGTTTATAAACAAACTTAACTAGGTTGGTTGAGTCGGGTCAAGTTAGGATTGTCCAGGGTTCAATGATCTGGAGGATCATTGGGAGTCATTTTGGGAATACACTAGTACCGGGTCCCGTTGTTGGTGACATTACATGAACTAATTAAGTGTATGTGTAGATTATGGGTCGTGTAGTGGATTATATACATAGATGTGTTTAAATGATGTGTAGATGATTATCCGTGCTTAAATATGTTAAACATAGACTAAGGTTGCATGCTCATGTGTTAAGGTGTGTTAAAATGCGTTAAACACGACAAACTGGAAAACTAGATATTCATAGGTCCTGGTTCGACCACTTTGAGTGGTCGAAGGAGGAAATGTGTCTTGGTTCGACCCTTTGCAAAGGGGCGAACCTGGGATATGGAATTAGAAGAATTTCATTCGACCAAGTCATGGTTCATTCGACCCTGTGAAAGGGTCGAAGGAGGCTACCTTCGACCACTGAAAGGGGGCGAAGGTGGAATAGTATAAATACCAAACTTTGTCATTTTTCACCATTTCACAAACCCTAACCGTCTCAAAACACTCTCAAACGATTTTAATCACTAAGGAAGGAGTTTTTGCTCTTCTTTTTCATAATCTAACCTATCTACAACATCTAAACAAGAATCCAAGGTGTGTTCTTAATCCTAAATCTTTTTAAGGCATTTTAATCCGTTTTTATCGAACCCCAAATGTCCAGATCTGTTCTAAGGAAGATTTTATCAATGAAAACCTTTCAAACACCTTTCTAAATCTAAACCCTATCGTAAACATAGGTTTTGGTATCAATAAACATATGTTAAGTATGTGTTATGTGATGTTATGTGTTGTTTAATGATTTGCTACTGTTCTAATGTTAGAAACATGATCTAGGGCTACTATGAATGATAGTTTTAGATTGCAAAGGTTATTATTAGATAGATGATGATATTATGGGTATTTTGGGGGTTTTATGAAATCTAGGGCTTGTGCATGTTGAGTATGATCAATAAAATGATTGGGGGTTTTCGATTATAAGATAAACTGAGTATTTGTAGATGATTATAGGTTGGTATTGAAAAGTTTCCAAATTGGGTAAAGATTTCATGCATGATGTGACATTTCCATAATTTTGCCATTTTGGGAAAGTATTAAAACAAGCTGGTTTTGGGGCAAAATTGGTGGGATTATGTAGGGACATGTTAATCATACTTGACTGCTGTGTTTGATGATGTTTCGGGATGTTTCGAATGTGTTTGAAGCGGTTTTAGGAAAATTATTAAAACAGGGGCGAACCTGGACTCATTCGACCATTCGAATGGTCGAAGGAGAGAATCCAGGGTCGAACCTAGAAAATTTTGGGCGAATCTGATCAAACGGTCGAACGTGGAAAAACGGGTGAAGGAGAACTTAAAAACGGGCGAAGGAGACTTAAAATGGGCGAAGGAGATTTTATTCGACTGGTTCCACCGTTCAGATGTAGAAATGAGATTTTTTATACAAACTAAGTGTTTTATGCTTGAACCTTGTGCGTAATCTATGTGTACTTGATTAGTTAGAGTAATGAGTCACCAACGGGATGTCGGGTCGGTCTAGTGTGTCGGTTAAACATTTAAACATGCTTTAAAACATACTTGGTACGATCTGGACAATCGGGGACTAGATAACCTTATGGTTATTAGTCGGAACACTTATGTGAACATTTTGATAGATCTCCGGTGGAGGGATTACCAAGAGCTTAGCATTTTTACTAGTAATCGAAGAACGCTATCTAAGGTGAGTTCACGGCCCCACTTTTACAACTTTAACTTTTGGGGGAGAAAACATGCGCTAAACTATTTTGGTAACATATGTCATACTATGGTTTTAACTTGTATTGCTATACGATCTTTGGAAGTCCCGGGGGAAACCATGAATGTGCGGGGATGCACAACGGGGGAAATGTGGATAGATCTATTGGGCGTGACCTGCCCCACTCGACGGCTTGGAGGGCCGGGCGGGTGCATGTTGTCTCGAACTTTGCTAAACATGCTGAACATATTCAGGCTGCTTAAACATATGCTAAACATTGCTAAACGTGTCCAGAAATGGTTTCCAATCGTAGTAGTAATAAAACATACGCCTAGCTAGCGTACTTGGTGACATTGGTATAGTATGGACATGGTAACGTTTTGGTAACTTCGGTAACTTATTGAACAAACCTGTGAACTCACCAGCATTATATGTTGACGTCTTTTTGGCATGTTTTTCTCAGGTCGCTAAGGTAGCACAGAGGACTATGCGCACGAGTCTGCATGGCGTCTAGGCTTAGATTCATGTTTTGAATAAAGTTTTTTTTTAACATTGTCGTACATGGTTTTGTAACTAGTTAAATGCTTCCGCTATGGTTTTATAAATTGGGAACTATGTTTGTGTTTACGTATTTCATATGGTGTTGTTTATTGTGACCGTTGACTTGGATCCTGGTTTGTCATGCGCCTCGCGGTAAAACTCCGCAAGTGGAAATTTGAGGGTGTGACACATTACGGGGGGCGAATGTGCAGTCCTATAAATAGTTCAAATTTTGTTTTAAGTTTAACTTTTGGTCATTTGAGTATTGTGTTTGTCCTGAATATTCTCTCTAGGTTCTAAACCTTCTGAGATTGTCTTGTTAACTTGTAAACCGAATTGTAAAGATCTATTTCAAGTTAATTAATGAAAATGTCGATTGAAAAGGTGAATTCGTGTGTTTGATTCATTTACTATCATTTTGTAGCTGATCTAGGGATTCCGCACCTGGATTAGTAGACTTGTATGATCAACTAAACTTGTTTTTGTAAAAACGATCCTCCACATCCAGACATAGGCTCATCACGATAGAAAGCTGGAATCCACATCGATCTCATCTCAAACATATCAGTAAGCCAGTTATTGTCATCCAACTTGTAATTAGTCATTCTAGCAACCCATTCAAAATCAAACTTCTCTGGACTAATCAAATATGTCCAAACTTTACTACATATGCGATGTTTAAATTCATCGTCACTACATAATGCAAGTCCAACCTAACAAAATAAAAAAGGTTTCAGCAAAAATAAACCATGGGGGACATAAAAAGGATAAATGTAAAAAAACACAAGTTTAAAGTAGTTTGAACGCAAATATTAGAATGATGATACAATTTAAACGCAATTGTAAAATGACATACAAACGCAAGTATGAGACAAATCTAACAGGGTACCTTGTTAGAAACTTTTTTCATTATATGCCACATACGAAGTCTATGTCTGCTAGAATGAAATACACACTGTATAGCATTCTTCATCGCAGGTCCTGATCAGTAACAACTACTTTTGGATGTTTTCCAAATGATTTAACAAGCATCTCCAAAAGCCAATTATATGATTACGCCGTTTCAGAAGACAACCAGCACCAAGGGTTAGATTCCGGCAATGGTTGTCAATACCAGTAAATAGGACAAACACCATCTTGTATCTAAAAAACAATAAAAATTACTATAAGAAAAAAGAAAAAAAAACATAACATGCGAACATATATAGTATAAAAATTGGGCATACTTGTTGGTGTTAAATGTCGCATCCAATGAAATAACATCTCCAAACACCATATAGTTCTTCTTAAATAGAGCATCAGCCTAGAATAAAGCAGTAAGAGCATTATTAGCATCAGTTGAATACTCAAATGAATAGTCTGGGAGGTACTTTTTCTTATCATTCAACTTAGAAACAATCATATCAACATCATATTCACCTATGAAACTGTTTAATCCACTTTTAAAATTTTTATAGTCAACAACCGTCGCCCCAACATTCTCAAATCCACCATATTTTGTCCACATAATATTGAATGCTTTGACCGGATCAAGATTCAATGAAGATAGCTCACAAATCATTTCTTCTTGGACATATGTTAAGTGCATATTTCCTGCTAACAAATGCATATCAGACTGGGATACAAACGGATGATTGTGGCCCTCAACAAACCTATGAATCTTATACTTCTTTCCTCCTCAAAACCTTAGAAAATATATGCTTTGCATCCCATACGAATAGACGGTCTTTTCCTCGGCTTTTTGGTCTTTTTGGAACTTTCACCACGGATCACTAAATCATTACCGTTGCCTCTCTTAAATCCCTCTTTATAACATGTAATATACTTAATAGTAATAATATTCTCTGCAACATGTTGGGTACTTTTCCTGGCACAGAAACCTGACTTCTTTGCATACTCTTTATAAAACTCGTATGCAAGTTCTAAACTGTCGAAAGTCATTCCAACTTCTGTCTTGGGAATTCCTTCAACTTCTGGATTAAAAATTTGTTGTGCTTTGTCTGCAACATCTTTTTTGCACAAATCTACAAATTTTTAGATTAAAACGCAAATTATAATTTACCAAAACAAAAAAAAATATCAATCATCGATTGTACAAAAAAAACATTTAAACACAAGTTAGTAAAAAATAAAATGCAAATAAACAAAAGAGTAGGAATGACATTAGCATGCATAAAAACAAAAAATATTATTAAAAACAACAAAATTTGAAAACAAAAATGAAACATCTAATTACAAGTAGAAATCCATTACACGTACATCAAAAACTGATTAACAAAAACATTCACGCGGGTATAAAAAACATACTACATCTAGAAAATGTTATAATATATAAACACAAATGACTGTATAACAAATCTAATAACAAGACCTTGAACTCTTCAAAAACATTTAAACGCAGTTAACAAAAAAATAAAATGCGAGTGAACAAACGGTTAGTAAATGACATTAACATGCAGGAACCTTACAAGTAGATCTGAACTGATAAAAAACTTTCACTCAATTTTAAAAACCATACTAAATCTAGAAAATGTTATAATATACGATCACAAATGAATGAATAAGAAATCTAATAACAAAACCTTGAACTTTTCGTGTTCTTCGATAAAGTTAAAATCATTGTTCAAATTCAGTTCGCCATCATGATTTGGATCATCAGGAACAATATCTGAAAACAAAAAGAACAGTGAATCATATATGAAACAATCGAGCTATCGAGTAAGTAAAATTAACACATTACCTTCAAAATCTCCATCTACATTGACGTTGATATCTGGAATTTCATTAAGATCTGCAAAAAATAAATATAATTCAGATCAATTCAGCATCAATTGGATGCTGATCAAGTGTAGATCAATCACGCAAACATGATATATGAATCTTCAATTATTATTTACCTAACATGATCTATAAATCTTCAGTTGTGAATGCAAGTTTATGAATTTTGATACAGCTATTGAAAATCACCGAATGATTAAACGTAGAAGTAGGTCTATTATAATTTTAAATTTAAAAGTGATCATGCAGTTATATTTGATAAGGATTATAGCATGATTACAGGGATAGTGAAAAAGACTATATTACCCTTTGACTGGAGTACTTAATTGTCGATTCCCAAAAAAACCGTCATTCAAGTGGCAAGTTCTTATTGTTTCTTACACTTTGTACGAATTTGTACTTTGTACCCTAAACTTTCTCTATATGTAATACATGTTAGTAAACGCTAACTTTTTTTATTAACTTAGTCATATCAGACTTGGCAAACATAAAATTTTAATTTCAAATATTATTTAATTTACTATTCTAAATAGTATTTATCTTGTTTAATTCGTAATTAATTCACTATTGAGTTGCCCACGCGTTGCGGCGGTGCCCACAACATTTTGATGGGTGATTTTAAGGGTGTGCATAAACTGTTATTCGGTTCAGTTTAGCTTTGTCTCATAACCAAAACCAAAACTTTCGATTAAGATATTTCAAAAATAGGATGGTTTCACATATTTCAGTTTGGTTAATCGGTTATGAACACCGAATCCAATTGGTTTCGAGTAATAAACGAAAATTTAACTTGAGCTTTGACTTGAGTTGAAGTACTTAAGAAAAGAACCCATTATTATTAATTTATTTATTTATTTTGTTATTGTCCACTACTTTTATAAGGAAGACTATGAGCAATGTTATCTCAACATTTCGATTTGAGACGGTCTTTAATGTAGAAATTCTAAGTAGGTTGATTTAACTAACTCTAAAGAACACAATACGTTTAAAAGAAAACTGATTCAAAATGAATAAAAAAAATTTCCATATGAACAGGCGTGATGATCCATCAAATGATATTGATATTTATTGTAAGTGATACGATGAATCACATAAGAATGATATTGAATGATCTTGCACCTTTATTTTTCAGCTTAATAAGCAATATATTATTTCTTTGTGTCACACCCTTAAATTCCACATGCAGGGTTTTACAGCGAGGCGTGTGACACACCAGGATCCAAGTAAACGGTCACAATAAACGACAACTATATGTAAATACATAAACCAAAACCATCAAGTTTATATAATACCAAGACAAACAATGGACGCTTAAATCTGTTTACAAACCAACATAAAATAAACGTAGTCTAAAAATGTTTAAAACATGAAACTAATAATCTAGACGGCGTGCGAGACCCCATGCGCCTAGTCCATGTACTGCTACCTTAGCGACCTGAGAAAACATGCAAAAAATGTCAACATATAATGTTGGTGAGTCCACAGGCTTTTACAAAACTTTTCGATAGGTTTTGAAAGATCAATCCCGTTACTACTATGTTATATGAACGTTAGCTAGACGTTAAGTACTATTACTACTACCGTTGGCAAACCATTACTTGACACGTCACTATGTATGCCCGAATGTACTACCGTCATCCACGGTATACGTAATGAGACAATATGCACAAGTCTGACATCCAGTCGAGCCAAGTGGGGCTGGTCACACCCAAATAGATCTATCCACATTTCCCCCATTGTGCGACCCCGTACATTCATGGTTCCCTTCGCGACTTTAAGATGAAACGCAGTATATAGTAACAAAATATAACCATAGTATAACATGATCTTTTACAAATCTAAAATATGTAGCATGTTTTTCCCCCCAAAAGCAAAACCAGTAAAAGTGGGGCTGCGATACTCATCTTAGATTGCGTCTCTAAAAAACAGAATAACCGACACGAGCTAATAGTCCCAACTATTGGCGACCTATCATAAAGTTTGTATAAGTGTTTTGACCAATAACCCATTGGTTAACTAGTCCCCGATTGTCCAGATCATGACTACATGTGTTTGAAAATGCGTTTGAACGTTGACCCGACACACCGGATAGACCCGACATCCCGTTGGTGACCCGTTACACTAATGGATCAAGTACATATAATTTACACATAAAACACTTAGTTTTCCATCAAATGTTTGTTCTTGCAGTCGTGGGTTCGAACCATTCACTTGGTATTTGGTTCGACCCTTTTCTTGGGTCGAATAAGATTCAAGAAGTTGGTTCGACCTCACGATTTGTCGAACCAAAATCTGGTTCTACCCCTGTGTCTGATTTATCACTTAAACACACAAAATCTTATCCAAACAGCCTGAAAACATCACGAAAAGTCACAAATAATAGTAGTTGATATGTTTATCCTATCCACATGTAATCATACCAATTTCTCATACAAATATGTCCGCTTCACATAGTAATCACAATCTTTCCCAAATGGCATATTATGGAAATGTCACATCACTGCATGATATCTTTACCTAAAATGGACATTATCAATAAAACTTCATATACAGATGAATATGCACAGGTTTGATGCATACAAAGAACCCCCAATCAGATCATTATCATTATCAATCCCAAACAACTCTAGTTCTAACATAAAACCCCCAAAATGGGTGAAAGTCCATCAATCATCAATTACACCTTATAATAATCATAAATCATCTTCTAAAATAGTCGTAGATTAATAATAAAACATCTATTCACTATTCAACTATCATATACCACATAATCATTCATTTAACATCATTAACATAGGGATTTTTGTATGACAACTCATTATTAATGAATAGATTTAATTTAGAAAGATGTTAGAATGGTTTTTATCCATAAAAACTTGTTTGAATCAGATTTAGACACTTAGGGTTTGATAAAAACGAGTGAAATTTGATTAAAAAGGTTTTAGATGAAAAACACACCTTGAATCTTCTCTTATTTATCTCATGGAACATGTTTTTAGGTTAGGATCTAAAAAACGAGATCAAAAACTCCTCCCTACAGGTTTGGGGTCGAGAGAGAGCACTTGGAGGCGAGTTAGGGTTGTGAGATGATGAAAAAGTTGCAAGGTATGGTATTTATAGTCAGCATTGGTTCGCACCCTCACAGGGTCAAACCCCATTCGACCCTCCCCTAGGTGGAACCAGTTTCCTGTTATGCAAATTTTCATGATTTTGCCATTTTAACCCATTTTAACACATGTTAACACATTCTAACACATGAACATGCAATTCTAACATATGTTTATTATATCTAATCACATAAACATGTATTCACACATTGCAAATTATATATAGAACATTTCAAACTCGATACTTAATCCAAGTATGTAATTTCACCAATAACGGGACTCAAGACTCGTGTGTGTGTATGTTACCCCTAATGATCCTCTGAATCATTGAACCCTGGACAATACATATGTGTAAATCAACTCCTGATGATTCCCTGAATCATCGATCTAACTCAACTGACCTAGTTATGTGTAACGTATGCATGACTCGCTAAGGTAGACATACTAGTTGATAAAAGTTACTAACATGATTTTGCCGGGTGTCACACTTTGTATCACTCAATGTATAGCGTAAATGTCAATAACATCTTGAAGATAGAATTTATATTTATAACGTATCTTAAATAGTCATTTTTTACATAAGTGATAAAAAATTGTTTTTTCTTTATAACGTATCATTAACAAACCAGTGAAATATATATGTTTTTCTTTTATTTTAAAAATTGATAATGGACATAGCTACTATGAATCTAACCATACCTTTCTTTGATATCATTATAAACAAAAACATTCTTCTCCGATCATATAAACCAGTGACCTTCTAGTTTACATCATATAATGCATATTTACGTGTATGAATATATCGTAATAGTTTCATATTTCAAACCATTACTTCAAGATTAAAAACGCAGCGTTTATTATTGATTTCTCGATCTTGATTTCTTATAGAACTTTAAGTTTTATAAAGTACCTAATTTTATATAAAAATTATAACGAAACATGTAGCATCATAGATTTTTTTTATATGTTTTCTATTTAATGTGTTTAAAATAATTCTAGAAGCATGAGCCCTCTTAGGGGTTTTCTTTTACGGGTTCCCATCTTGGGGGTAGGTCACAGGTTCGATCCATGCATGCCACAAAAAAATTCCACGTGGTGGCTTGAGCTTAGGCAAGGAGGACACCGGTGTGTGGGTAGGGATTCGAACTTGGGGCCGCTAGGTTAGGATTGTACAAGGATTTTCACTGAAATAAACCTGTCAAAAAAATGTCATGAGCCCTCATAAACATCTCTTGACACTTAACTTCCTTTTGATTAAATGTAGTGTATTAAAAGACAATTCTACCCCCCAAAAGTAGTTATTATATGCATTGTATGTTGTATAATTAGCAAATAAACTTATACCTCTTAAGTTTTAAGAAGTCCTTGTCAAATGCTTTATAATATAGTATAGATTAAAAATCAGATTTACATGATTCAAAGGCTAAAAAATTTTTAAAATTATTTCTTATCTAAGGGGTCAAAAATATAATTTTTGTTTTCGGAAAAAAAAAATTATTATAATTTACTTCTTTGTCTAATTATTCTATTTAAACCTTTTAAATAATAAATTGTCTTTATTAAAAATAAAACAGAAAATAATTCATAAAAATTCCTTCCCATGCTTTATATATTAGTAGCTTCTAATCGTCATAAAAAACTTATTTATTTTTTTATTTTTTTAAATCTTTTAAAAAAATACTATTGATTGATTTTTTAAGTTATAAATTATATAAACGTATAATAGAAAATATACTTTATTTTAAATTCCAAGACTTTATGTTTTAAATTAAAGATAATCTAAGCTTATTGTTTATAAAATTATGCTTTATTAGTTTTTATTTTTTTATAAAATCCATCGTATATTTTTAACTCATTGCTTTTAAACACCTAAACTTGATTATTAGGAACACTGTTTACTAAATCAAAGACTTAAACTTATTCCCCAAAACTTAAGAAAACCTGAATCACGCGATCTAGAAAACCATGTACTTTTAAGACTTGTTATTCATAGACTTTTTTTTATATCATCTAGGGCGATTCCTTATGTATTACATTGTTAGTTGTACGCTGCTTATTGGATACTTATTTGCTTGCTTGCTAAGGTGAGTTTACATATCCCCACTTTTTACTGTTTTTCAATGTATTTGGAGTGAAACATGTTTGAAACTTTTGCATTTACATTTTTGCATCATACAATAGACTTATATACTTGTGAACTGGTTGTGGTATATAGTCCGCATCAGTACATTCGTTAACTTTGATCAAGCCGTCTGTGTAGACTATATGCTATAGGTCTGAAAATCCCATCCCCCGCATAAATTCAGGGATGATCGAAATAGTAACAGCATTTAATTAACTTGCGAGTTAGGTCTTAGTTGACACAAGAGTTGTGTATAAAACAATGACTTAAGCTACCAGTAGATCATGTTCACACACACTATCTTTGATTAATTCTTTCTCATAGTAATTGCTACATGAACTTTTTAATCACTGGTTTAGTTAAAACTTATGTATACTCACCAACTATTTATAGTTGACCCTTTCCATTTTCCAAACTTAACATGTTTCAGGTATTCAGTTTTGCTTGGAAGTTAACCTTGCTTGTGGAACACATAGGAGTTGAAGCCTTAGATTCAATTAAATTAATCCTGTTATTGTTGTTTGAACTTATTTGATTTGTATGTAAATGTTTTAAATAATCTATTGAAACTTTATTTAGTTGTCATGAGCTATTGAACAATCGTCACATCGTGGTACCCCGATGTTTCCGCCATCGGTTGGAGTGTATACCAAACCAACTGGTCTGAGCAACATAGGTTAAGACCTTAACAGGTTTCCAATCGGGTTCGAGTCCCACCAACCCCCATTTTTTAAGTTCTTTTCATTTAAAACCTTTCACTTATATAATAAATTACCAGCACTTTTAAAATGCTTTTTGATTACTAAATCAAGTCCAAAAAATTTATATAATGTTCCTGAGACTCAAAAACTTATTTTACAACTTTTATTTTCTGAAATAATTATTTAATATAAAAAATAATTAATACAAGTTTAAATTCAAATAACTTAAAAATCTAAAGAATATGACTAAACAGTTTTATAAAATTCCACAAAAAAAAAATATAGTTTAGGCTTATAAACTGATAACCTTTACGAAACTAAGTTGTATTTCCAGAAAAAACAATAATTAATTATTTTTAAGAAATTAAACTTATTTTAATCATAAAAATTCAAATTTCATCATTTTTCCACTAAAATTTCACAGGAATTATTTTAAACAATTTAGGTCAAAATTGTAATTTTATTTTCTGTGATTTGTGAAACTTAATATTCTTTTAATATTATTAACATATTTAGGTTAATATATTATAATTTATTATTGGGAAAATGGATTTTAATACTCCCAATTATCGCTTGTTGGCGGATATCACTCCGAACTTTCACTTTGGCCAATAGCACTCCCAACTTTCAACTTATTTTCTTCCATCACACCCAAACTAACGAAAGTCTAACCTGGTTAGTCTTCCATAGGCTTACCTTATTGTTTGCGAGTGATGGAAGAAAATAAGTTGCAAGTTGGGAGTGCTCATGGCCAAAGTGAAAGTTGGGAGTATTATATGCCAATAGGCGATAGTTGAGAGAATTTAAATCCATTTTTCCTTTATTATTTAAACTTTAGTTATAAAAATTATTTTATAAAAATTATTTTCACACAATATTACTTTAGTATAACAGCCTTTGACCAAGATTTAATAAAGAATTCCTTTTATTGATTTATTTTAATTTCCCTTTATTATTTGGTTAACAATTTATTTCACATAATTCATCAAACAAATGTCTATCCCCAACTAGAAGCCCTAGAATACCTATAGACTAGAAAAATTTGACCTTTAAGTTCCCCAACAGTTATTTTATTGGAAAATTGATTTTAATACTCCCAAACTAACTGAGGTCTAACCCGGTTAGTGTTCATGGCCAAAATGTAAAAACCTAAACTTAAGGGACCATTTTGAAACTTTTTTTATTATTATTATTATATAAAGCAACAGATCTATCTATCTAGAGAGAGGGGGGGGACACCATCACAGTCATCTTCTCCGGTCACCCTTGCCGGTGACCAGTTCCGAGCATCCCCGACAACCCACCACCTTCTTCACCAACACTCAATCGTATCCACACCTATCTTCTTCCCTGTTTACGCCGATAACCTATCTCCATCTCCGACTAACCACCTCTCCAGTTCCGATAACCTATCTCCATCTCCGGCAACCTTTATCAGACACCACACACCATCATTCACAGCCACAAATCTCCATCTCAGGTCATCGTCGGTCCATCTCTTTAACCGGGTCCTGATATCCCTATCCCGGTTAGTGAAGACCGTAGCTTTAAAGTTTTGGATATGAATCGATTATTATGACTTTTAGGGTCGGTTTTTGATGAGGATTAAAAGCCCCATGATTCTGTTTATCATCTGTATCGTTTTCATCTTCAATTGAAACGATTTGGGAACTAGGGTTCATAGACAACCGGTTCATAGACAGTGGGTATTAACAGTGTGGGTTATGGGTTTGGTTCGATTGGAAGGTTATAGAGGAGAGAAAGGTACCGGTTTTCAGAATAGAGGAGGAAGAGGAGGGGTTATCGGGGAGGTGAAGGACTTACCGGAGAGGATGGCGGCGTCGGTACTGGTCACCGGACCGGTGGCTTCTGGTCTGGAACTCTCACCGGACAAGTGTGTGTTTGTGTCTGATTGTCCAGGCAAGAAGAAAGGAGTTTTTATGGGGGGATGGGGGTTGGGTTGGGTATTTAAAATAAAAAGTTTTAAAAAAATGACCCTTAAGTTTTGGTTTTTATATTTTGGCCACATAGAAGTTTTGGTTTTTACATTTTGGCCACGAACACTAACCGGGTAAGACCTCGGTTAGTTTGGGAGTAATAAAAGCAAACAAGTTGAAAGTTTGGAGTGCTATTAGCCAAAGTGATATTTGGGAGTATTATCCGCCAACAGGCGATAGTTGGGAGTATTGAAATCCATTTCCCCTTATTTTATTGCCTTTGAACTTAGGGTGATATTCGGTAACTTTCGTGCCATTTATACTATTTCCAAAAATTCATCACTTTTTTAAAGTGAGTTTACATAGCCTTGTTTTGAAACTTTTTCCATGCTTTAGATTGAAACTTGTTTACTAGAAACTTGATTCTTGATACTCATGCAATTCACTATACGTGTCTAGTTGTAAATCTTTGATGCCACATGTCTTACACAAACTTGATAGACTATAACTTAAAACTTGCATAATCATTAAGTTTGGCCAAATCGACGATATACAACGATAGATCTATTGGATTGACAACCCCTCCTAGATTCGTTGACCATTTTTATGGGGAGCGTGGGTGATTGTTATTGTATAAAATTTATATTAGGGTGAACCATGATTGTGGGATGGACTAAAACTTTGTCGATAGAATTGATTGTGCACCCCAATACTGTGTTTTGTTTTCACATGTAGACTTTAATTTACATTAGGCACATGAATTGCAAACTTTGAAAACTCTTCTTTAAAAACTTATTTGCTATATTAGGCCTATGTATTCTCACAAACTTTTAGTTGACCCCCCCCCCCCAATCTTTTCTAAACTCAACATTTTTTGGGGAACAATGATGTTTGAAGTCTATTGCTGTCTCAAAAGGAGATTATTTGAAGTTTTAATTTATGTTTTGGCATTGGATGTAATAATTTTATTTCATGACATTGGATTTATTTAGTATGGATTTTTATTTAATGGAATAAATGATTGTTTAAACTTAATAATTACCATGAGTTGCTGAACAATCGTCACTACGTGACACCTCGATATTTCTGTCATCAGTTGAGGTGTTACACCTTAAACTCGTTGGAGATAAAAAAACGCAGCATTTACCTAACTTTCATTAAGATTTGAAATGTTTATAAAATCACAGGTTTTAAAGTATAATATTATGTTTTAAAAGTAGGTTTCTCTATTCTTTATTTGATTTGCATCTATAAAACTAAATATTCATCCCTCCAGCTAGGGCAAATGGCAGCAACTATTTAAGGATCTTTTGCCAAACCCTAGACATTAGTTGTCAAGTTTGAGTGATTTTTGTGTGTTTGATTATCAGATCGTATTTGTTGACACCCAAGCTCTGTTTATGATTAAGATAATCATTTGACAACATATCCATACATTGTGTGAGTTAGATTATATACTTGTTACAAACCAAAACCCGAGGATTCCACACTCGTGTTTTGCGCAAACCGTTGATATCTGTTGATATCTTGGTCATTCCAATGGTCCTACCCGTGATACCATATCTGAATATATATATATATATATATATATATATATATATATATATATATATATATATATATATATATATATATATATATATAGGGTAGGGTTCCTGTAAGAAAATGGTTTTGTGTAGGAAGTGTAGGAAGTGTTTTCAACCATTAGATTTAAAGATGGATGGTTGAGATTAAAAGATGGGATTATGTTTAAAATCTAATTAATATATTAAATAATATAAGGGTATGATCGTCAATATGTGTTTTAAATGAGGGTGTCAAGGTCATTTTATATCAATATTTTAGAAACTGTTTGAATGCTTTCTACATTTATGGTATCTCCCCCCATCTCTCTCTCCTAATTATTATTTTCATTAATATCATTCAAGACTGAAACATTTATTTTCATAAAACAAAATCAATTGTGCACCCATCTTCAACATTCATCTTCATCTTATGTGTAAGAAACACGTAACAGTGTTTTTATTTGTTATAAAATCGTAACATCATAAATATTTTATATAAGGCTTTTGTTAGTTGATTGTTCTATATGGATAAACATAAGAAGTGTTTTATAAAATGTTTATGTATATTAGGTGTAGTTGTTGTTGTGGATTAAAACATTTCAACGGTGTTTTGTTTGTTATAAGACACCTCCAGTTATAAAACACTCTTGATATTATACTGTTATAAAACACTTCCGATGATATTATAAAACACTCCTTATTAATGCATACTAGTTTCTCTTTCATTATAAAACACTCCTGACGTTGTTATAAAACACTCCTAATGTTAACCTTCTGCCATGACTAGATTAATCGAACAAGTGATAGAGATGGGTTATATGTTTGAAGAATCGAACAAGTTTTTGGGTATTGATCAACTTATTTGATATGAATATCTTATGATTCTTATGAAAAATAATGAATAATTAGTTAATTTAGGATGATTAATCTTCATAAATATCCAGATGTTAGTTGCTAATTTAGTGGGTTTGTAATAAATAAAAGATGGATAAAAAGTCTATAATGCCCTTCAGCTAATGATTTAATCAGATTTGATCTAATGGTTGAAAATACTTCCTACACTTCCTACACAAAACAATTTTCCTACCGGATCCTCTACCTATATATATATATATATAATTTGGATCTTTTAAAAACCACCATTTAAGGAGAGAACCAAGAAAGTAATGTGAACAGGTGGCATTTTTGTAAATATGAAGTGTGTCTACAAAAACCCCTTCATCAAAAAACAAAAAAATAATAAAAAAAATTATATAACCTAAAAAAAATAAAAAAGTAAAAACACCAAAATGATTATCTAGTATTAATATTTGGAAAAAAAATTAAAAAAAAATGGTTGATATTACGTCATATGACGTCATTCCTGATGCACATATGCATTTCGCTGTTATATATATTCAGACATATACCGTATGCATATGTGCATTTCAATATTAGATCACACTTTTAAATAAATTATCAATTACCATAATTAAATGATCATTTAATCGACGCGATAAGAGATATATGGAGGTAAAAATTTTATTCAATGATCATTATATGGACACAAAATGAGAGAAAATATACTCAAACTCGTCAATTGCGTAGACATTCATATTATAGCATAAATTGAAAATAAGACAAGTGTAGGACAATAAACATGGATAAAATTAAAACAACTCTAAATAAGAATTATAAAATAAGAATCGTGGACCGCATGCACATGTGCATTACACTAATATAGTTAGGCTTTTCGAGTGGTTTAGCTTTAGGTCATAGTTTTTAGGTGTGGTGGGAGGGGGTTAGGCTTTTTAGGGGGGATAGGATGGTGGGTTTAGGTTTTTAGGTGGTGGGGGGGGTTAGTTTTTAGGTGTGGTGGGAGAGGGGTTGCCAATACTCTAGTAATGAAGCTCTTAGCAGGAACCATCTTATAACAACCACCATAGGAGGTCTAACTACCTCACAGGTCTCCTTCTTAAGAAGCTCTAAAAATAAAAACTCATGATAAGGCATCAAAACACAAAATCATAAACATCACGAAAAAGAATATATATTATAACATCAAAACCACTTACTCATTCCAGGTTTTTTGACCTCTATAATAATATGAGTCATATTCCTAGCCTTGTATCCCAAGATCTTCTAGTACCTTTGAAAAATAGAATTGTCAGCTTTATCATTACAAAATGAAGACCTAAAAACAATAAACCAAAATATATCAAGATGAGAGGCTACACATTTTCAAATAATCAAGTAGAAATCTCATTACTTCATAGACTTAACCAATTTAGAAATTCTCAAATGATTTCCTAAAAGTTATAAGCATGGCATATAAGCACAATATTATGCTTTTGAAACAAGAAATGAGTACAAACCTAGCTGCAAATTCTGGTAGAGCAAAGAGAACACAAGCAACCCCCTTTAACATGTTTTATGTCTCTATCAACCAACAAATGAAACTGACAGACACTATTGACTTGCTGAAATACTCTCGCAGATAATCTTCCCTGTTTTTTTATAATCAGTATGGTTAGTCATCACAAATCTCGAAATTTATATAAAAAATATTAAAAAACCTAGATACAAATTTCCAACAAAAAGACAGCGAAATTTTTGAACATCATCTTCATCCTCTAAACTTGATGATGGTTCATCTACAAGCTTTAGAGGCCAATGAAGGAAAAATTAATTGAGAAATCATTAAATTATTAGCAGAAAGAAATAAATGAATTTACCATCTTAAAAAGTAGCAAATGACCATTTCTGCCCTTCATATATGCTTATTAAACATCTAACCATATGAACCTGCTTCAACTTTTATTTTGTTACAATAACACCAAGATCTGGACTCAAACTGAACATAACATTGTTTATAGATGTAGATGTGACACCCCGCATTTTCAGGTTAAATACTTTTACTGAACTCTAGTTAACTTACATGTTCATACATGGCTAGATACTTAACTAGGGTTAGTTAAGTAGGTTTAACATATGTTAGAAGATGCTAACATATGTTATACGTAGGAAAATCCTTGTTAAACACACACATGAGTCCTGTATCCCAAACGTTGGTGAATTATGTGACATACATAGCAATAATATATACAAGTGAATTTTGGTGAACATGAAGTACGTGCTTATGTGAATTACATGTTTTTGTGAGTGATCGCCTAACTGAAAGGTAATGCGTAGATCATGCAAATTACGTGCACAACATGAATGATATGCTATGTAATAATAAAAATAATGGTTTTTATATAATTTAGCATGGTTAATAATATTGGGTCCGGTATTGGGCTAGAACATGGTTAACGGGTCAAGTTAATGGACTAGAAGGGCCCTAATACCAATTGTTTGGGGAACAAGCAAAGCCCTTTTACAATTAGGAGGCAAGAAAAAAGATAAAAACCCTACTCCCTTGCCCCCTTGGTGCCGTGCGAAACCCCCCACCCCCCTCTCTCTTTGTTTTCAAGCAATCAAGCAATCTTTCACTAATCAAGCTAGTTCGGGTTTGATTTCAAGGCTCTAGGGAGTTTAATCTTTCACAAGGTATACGTTCTTACGATTTTTGATGAATTATAATGATTGAAAAACTTTGAAAACCCTAAAAATAATATATACAAAATCGCATACATGTATGTATAGGAGTTCTTGAATGTTCTTGATGATTTGATGATGATGATTGTTATTAGCAGCCATGATTAGGGTTTTCACATGATAATATATGTGTTTTGCTATGATTAATATGGTGTTTAATCAGTATTATAGGTGTTATACATGTATTAGGGATGTTTATGAAGAATTAGGGTTTGTAAGATTACTTGGGATGCAAATTTAAGATTCTGACAGATTTGTTTGAACGTGTTGAAGGGGCTGTAACGGGTTGGTAAATCGAATGTTTTGATAATTTCTTTGCATGATTGTAATGTACAAGGTCTTAGATTTTCATAATGGGCAAAACCATCGATTTTGGACATCGTATGAGTCGTTTTTCGAATTTTAATTGATTAGGGGTCATATCAGATTTTCAGATTTGTAAATTGGGCTAACTTTAAATGGTCATAACTTGAGATTTACAAGGAGTTAGGTTATGAAATTTTTACAGTAGGTCAATACTGAAAACATAGAGCTTTTCCAAGTGGATTCATCTCGTTTGGATGAATACACAATTTTTAAGAACTTTCCTACTAAACTGACCTGTTGAGGAAATTTTCTGGACACTGCTGTGTTGTACGAATTTTTATAATTTTTGCGTTTGGAATTAAGACAAAAAAAAAATAGGTATTGTCGAGTGAATCCCAAATAAAATTTAGTAAAAATTTGGGACTCTAATTCATTCATTAAGTATTTTAAATAAATTGTTTTTCACAGTGCACAATCTGTCCTAAAAACACAGATTGTGTACGGGGTCTTTAAGTGACTATTTGGAGTTCTATGTGGTGTGTAATTGACATGTACTTGTGTGGAAACTTGTATGAGATGTATTTGATGCATTAAACTGATAATAATTGCTATGATCACCAACGGGTTACGTAGGACATACTTGAGCATGTAGAGTCATTAGGTGTCACTACACGGTTTCGAACTTTTAAAAGTCTTGGATAAACGAGTTACATGGTGTGTTGGTTACGCACGTATACTCACCTAGTGACATTTGTAATAGGGAGTCGGTAGCACGTTACTATTCGTGGAATTTGGATTTTCACTTGCGACCTAAGGTGAGTTTCACCACTCTTTTTCTCAAAAGCATGCGTCTCAGGTATGAGACACTTTACTTAACATTATCTAGTCCGGTTTGGGACTACTTACACATCCCGGGTTGGGATGCCATGGATCCTTATGAGGGTCGGTTACTTTGCTAGTTCGCAATTGTGTCCTTGATAAACTAAACCATTTCTATCATCTGTAAGTCCTCACGTACCGAATGAGTTGCCAGGGTTGGCAAGCGGGTTATTAGTTGATAGCGCTATTAGGTCTTACAAACCTCACACCGGCTCGGGGAGCGCGGGCGTGAACTATAACTACGAAACATTATCATTGCGGATAGACAATGATGTCAGGCATACGGCACACTTATGTGGCTACACGTACATAGCAGTTCGGTATAATCGGTTAGTTATCATGAATGGGTTAGCTACCCTTGGCATGCGATGAATTAGTGGTTACACGGTGCGCGGCACCAACATAACTTACTTACTTACGTGGTTTTGGAAACCAGCGCAGTTACATACTCATTTACTTTACCGAGTGAACTCACCAACATTGTTTGTTGACCCACGATTTACATGCTTTTGCAGGTAGTTAGCTTCCGGTGCCAGGATTAGAAAGCACTGCACACTTCATTGCATTTGGGGTCTTGGGCATACACCTAAATTACATATTATGCTTTTACATTTTCTTTCATATGGTTTTAATTTGGGCGCGTTGTTTTGCGCATGGTTTTAAAAGGATTAAATTTGGTTTACGCTTCCACAACTTAACTAAACTTGGTTTTTGAAACGAACTAAATGGTTTGGGCATTTAGAGTTCGTTCATATGACTTATGGCTATGGGATCCTGGTATGTCATGCGCCTCGCGGTATGAACCCCGCAGTGGAAATTTGAGGGTGTGACAGATTGGTATCAGAGCCATTGGTTATAGTGAACTAGGACTGCATGTTGAGTCTAGTCTATAACCATTAGAGCATAAGTACACTCACAACTTAAGTGCACAACTAGCTTTTAGCTACTCATACCTACAACATATGATTTCAGGAGGTATGTTATCTCCTAGTTCTAGACCTAATTCTAAACACGTCAATGGTGGGAACCCAGGGTTACACCAGGTGACGCACTACTGGGAGTAGTTTTCTAACAAACCTCATGGATGAGGAAACAACAAAAGTACAAGGGAGGGAGCCCTTGCGAGCGTTGTGGCGCACGTACACGGGAAGCTGCACGATGCGCATGACGTGGTACCATTAAATCAACTATGAAGGAATTCGAATGCTGAGACTTATCTTTTGTCACCTAGCAAGGAGACAATTAGTTTTTGTTCCTTGTTACTTGATCCTTCTTACTTCCATTCGTAACACAGACGGGACTGGAACACACAAGTAGAACTTATTTCTTAGCTTAGTACCTTACGCCTAGTATGAGCGGGCGAACGTATGACTGCATATCCTTGTTTTCTCATAAGTATATGGTAGATTCATCGGAACACATTAGATCGGGACTTGTTACACACACTCTTGGGGAGTTACGTAAAGCCTGCGATGTAATGCAACATCACAAGGGAGGATGAAACCTACTAATGGCTGATAGCCACGATTGGAGGAACGAGTGGTACAGCTTACCACTAAACTGGTTCACATAGGACTAGAGAAGGAGATTGTACGTTATGAGAACCATATAACATTGACATCGCAAAAGAGGAAGGATAAGAGATGGAGGGGGAACCTGAGCAGGACGAGCACATGGAAGTGAGGATGAAGGCTCTACTATCTAGACAGAGCATGGCGACGATTGGCTCTTACCTTTTCTTACCTATCATTTCTTTCATTTCCCTTTGCTAACTTAGATAAGACTGAGTTCTTATGATCAACGATAGGGTGGTTGAGGCCCTCGCATCTTTCCAAGCTAGTAAAGATCTATTTTGCTAAATCATTCTTTTCCCCTGACTTCCACATTTGAACTTTCTTATACCTTGAACGCACATCGTATTTCCAAGCCTTTTATTGGTTGTAAACCTCGATAACTCCAACGGAACTGAAGGAGACCGTATGATTGCTTCGATAGTATAAGTCTTTGCCATGTGCATTTGTCCCAGGCAGGATGGAGTAATGTATGCTACATGCACACTCGATGAGTTACAGATACCTGGAAGGAGAACGTAACACCCTGTGGTGAAATCCAGAAATTTTGTTATATAAAGACGGATGGGTCTGAGATCGACGCCTACACTACCAGGCTATAGGAGATAGCCACTATAGGCTCAAATCTATTTAACCTACCTTACAAATGGATCGAACTTTATACCGAAAGGGTGGGCCCCTCAGATTCGTGGCTTGGCCACTGCAGCTCACCTACAAATCTTTCACTTGACTCGCAAACTCACAGATGATACTGCCGATCATGGTACTTTTCTGAAGCATGGTGCTTCATTTTCTACTATTGGTAATAGTAAGAGAACGTGGGATAGTGTGAGGTATAAGTCCTGCAACAACAACAACCGTAACGGTAGCAACAACAACGGGGCTCGGGGAAAAGCATTTGTGAGTGGCCTGGGGAAAGCTAGGACTGATAACAATGTCGTGATGGGTACGTGCTCCTTGAACGACACTCTTGCTTCTATCTTATATGATACTGGTGCGGACTATAGTTTTGTTTCATCAAAACTTAGTAAACAATTAGGGATGGTTCCTACTCTTCTTGATACCCCATACTCTATTGAACTGGCTGATGGGAAGCCTGTCGAGGTAACCCATATACATCGTGACTATAAGCTCGAGTTGAACGGGCAATTGTTTGCCATCAACCTCTTACCTATCACCCTAGGTAGCTTTGATCTCGTGGTTGGCATGGACTGGTTGTCCAAGCAACACGCGGAAATTCTCTGTCAGGAGAAAATTGTTCGCATTCCTCTCCCAAGTGGAGAACTATTATCCATACAGGGTGATCGAGGTGGTGCCATGGTGGGCATCATCTCCTATATGAAGGCCCAGAAGTGTATTCGCAAGGGCTGTCCGGCCATTTTGGCTAACATATCTGATACTCGAGCCGAAACCGAAACTAGAATTGAGGACATCCCAGTGGTCCGAGACTTCCAGATGTCTTCCCAGAGGAACTACCTGGACTCCCACCCATTCGTCAAGTGGAGTTTCAGATTGACCTTGCACCTGGAGCAGCGCCAGTTGCGCGCGCACCATACCGTTTGGCACCAGGGGAGCTTCAAGAACTGTCTACCCAACTCCAAGAGCTATTGGATAGGGGTTTCATTAGACCCAGTTCTTCGCCATGGGGAGCTCCAGTTCTGTTTGTTAAGAAGAAAGATGGGAGCTTTCGTATGTGCATAGATTATCGGGAATTGAACAAGGTAACGATTAAGAACCGATATCCTTTACCTCGTATTGATGATTTATTCGACCAACTGCAAGGGTCGAGCTTCTACTCTAAGATTGATTTGAGATCAGGGTACCATCAGCTGAGAGTCCGAGAAGAGGATGTGGCGAAAACGGCGTTTCGAACCCGTTATGGACATTATGAGTTTTTGGTTATGCCATTTGGGCTAACTAATGCACCTACGGAGTTCATGGATCTAATGAACCGTGTGTGCAAGCCTTACTTGGACAAATTCGTCATAGTGTTCATAGATGACATATTGATCTATTCCAAGAGCAGGGAGGAGCACGAGCAGCACCTGCGGTTAATCTTGGAACTACTGAGGAATGAGCAGCTGTATGCAAAGTTTTCTAAATGTGATTTTTGGATTCGATAGGTCCAATTCCTTGGGCATGTGGTCAACGAGGCAGGTATACATGTTGACCCAGCCAAGATTGACGCAATCAAAAAGTGGGAGGCTCCTAGGACCCCTACTGAAGTGCGCCAATTTCTTGGTCTCGCGGGATACTATCGTAGATTTATCGAGGGATTTTCTAAGATCGCTCAACCCCTCACCGCCCTAACACAGAAAGGTATTACTTATAAGTGGGGAGATGCCCAAGAATCTGCCTTTCAGCTACTAAAGTCCAAACTTTGCAGTGCACCGATACTATCGTTGCCTGAGGGTACAGAGGACTTTGTAGTATATTGTGATTTGTCTATCCAAGGTTTAGGGTGCGTACTGATGCAACGTGATAAGGTAATTGCATATGCATCGCGGCAACTGAAGGTCCATGAGAAGAATTACCCCACTCATCATTTGAAACTGGGAGCGGTGGTTTTCGCTCTCAAAATCTGGAGACACTACCTCTATGGAACAAAGTGCACAATTTTCACTGATCACAAGAGCCTTCAGCATATATTCGATCAGAAAGTGCTGAACTTACAACAACGTCGTTGGGTTGAACTTTTGAACGATTATGACTGTGCCATCAAGTATCATCCAGGGAAAGCTAACGTAGTAGCTGATGCCCTCAGTCGAAAGGAAACGAAACCCAAAAGAGTGCGAGCCTTACAACTCACCATTCACTCTAACCTTCCTGATAAGATACGTGAAGCCCAGGGTGAGGCATTGAAGGAAGAAAACATCGGGCTTGAGACCCTACATGGTGCAGATAAGCACTTAGAACTGAGAACAGACGGTCTGCAGTACTTCATGGATCGAGTCTGGATACCACGATTTGGGGATCTCAGACAACTGGTGCTCGATGAAGCACATACCTCTCGCTATTCGGTACATCCTGGTTCGGAAAAGATGTACCAAGATCTTAAGACTCTATACTGGTGGCCAAACATGAAAGCCGAGATAGCCACTTATGTTAGTAAGTGCTTGACTTGTGCGAAGGTTAACATTGAATATCAAAAACCTTCAGGCCTACTCCAACAACCAGAGATTCCGATGTGGAAATGGGATGGAATTTCCATGGACTTCATTACAAAGCTTTCTAGAACGCCAACGGGCCATAACATGATTTGGGTTATCGTGGACCGTTTAACCAAATCGGCCCACTTCCTGGCAATAAAAGAAACGGATTCGTTAGAAAAGCTGGCGAACCTATACATCAAGGAGATAGTCTCTAGGCATGGGGTGCCTACTTCCATTATATCTGATCGCGATGGGCGATTCACTTCTCGTTTCTGGACTACCCTCCAAGATGCTTTAGGAACTCGTCTTGATATGAGCACAGCCTATCACCCACAGACGGATGGACAAAGTGAACGCACCATCCAAACATTAGAGGATCTGCTACGAGCATGTGTGGTGGACTTTGGTAATAACTGGGATAAGCACTTGCCCTTAATCGAATTCTCTTACAACAACAGTTACCACACTCCGATACAGTGTGCGCCTTTCGAGGCACTTTACGGGCGCAAGTGTAGGTCTCCTATTTGTTGGACTGAGGTTGGGGATAGCCAACTAACAGGTCCCTAACTCGTGCACGAAACTTCTGAGAAGATAGTGCAAATTAGAAACCGGATGGCTGCTGCTCGGGACCGACAGAAGAGTTATGCTGACAAATGTCGAAAACCTTTGGAGTTCCAGGTTGGGGACAAGGTTTTGTTAAAGGTGTCACCATGGAAAGGAGTGATACGCTTTGGGAAACGAGGGAAGTTAAATCCCAGATACGTCGGACCTTTCGAGATCGTTAAAAGGATTGGTCAAGTAGCTTACCAGCTAAATCTACCAGATGAACTCAGTGGAATACACAATGTATTCCACGTCTCAAACTTGAAGAAATGCTTATCTGATACGACACTGGTAGTACCACTGGAGGAGATCCAGATGGATGATCAGCTGCGGTTCGTGGAAGAACCAGTGGAGATTCTTAAGCAGGGCGTCAAGAAACTCAGACAAAGTACTATACCTATTGTTAAGGTACGGTGGAATTCCCGTCTAGGACCGGAATACACGTGGGAGCGTAAAGATCAGATGCGGCTCAAATACCCACACCTCTTTACTGAACCTGAAATCGTACATAGATCCAACGCGGAACATAAAGCAGCTCTTTCAAAGTGAATTTCGGGGCGAAATTCCTTTCAACTTGGGGATGATGTGACATCCGGGAACCAAGCACACATTTTTATAGCTGGCTTTGGGAAACGAGGGAAGTTAAATCCCAGATACGTCGGACCTTTCGAGATCGATAAAAGGATTGGTCCAGTAGCTTACCAGCTAAATCTACCAGATGAACTCAGTGGAATACACAATGTATTCCACGTCTCAAACTTGAAGAAATGCTTATCTGATACGACACTGGTAGTACCACTGGAGGAGATCCAGGTGGATGATCAGCTGCGGTTCGTGGAAGAACCAGTGGAGATTCTTGAGCAGGGCGTCAAGAAACTCAGACAAAGTACTATACCTATTGTTAAGGTACGGTGGAATTCCCGTCTAGGACCGGAATACACGTGGGAGCGCAAAGATCAGATGCGGCTCAAATACCCACACCTCTTTACTGAACCTGAAATCGTACATAGATCCAACGCGGAACATAAAGCAGCTCTTTCAAAGTGAATTTCGGGGCGAAATTCCTTTCAACTTGGGGATGATGTGACATCCGGGAACCAAGCACACATTTTTATAGCTGGCTTTGGGAAACGAGGGAAGTTAAATCCCAGATACGTCGGACCTTTCGAGATCGTTAAAAGGATTGGTCCAGTAGCTTACCAGCTAAATCTACCAGATGAACTCAGTGGAATACACAATGTATTCCACGTCTCAAACTTGAAGAAATGCTTATCTGATACGACACTGGTAGTACCACTGGAGGAGATCCAGGTGGATGATCAGCTGCGGTTCGTGGAAGAACCAGTGGAGATTCTTGAGCAGGGCGTCAAGAAACTCAGACAAAGTACTATACGTATTGTTAAGGTACGGTGGAATTCCCGTCTAGGACCGGAATACACGTGGGAGCGCAAAGATCAGATGCGGCTCAAATACCCACACCTCTTTACTGAACCTGAAATCGTACATAGATCCAACGCGGAACATAAAGCAGCTCTTTCAAAGTGAATTTCGGGGCGAAATTCCTTTCAACTTGGGGATGATGTGACATCCGGGAACCAAGCACACATTTTTATAGCTGGCTTTGGGAAACGAGGGAAGTTAAATCCCAAATACGTCGGACCTTTCGAGATCGTTAAAAGGATTGGTCCAGTAGCTTACCAGCTAAATCTACCAGATGAACTCAGTGGAATACACAATGTATTCCACGTCTCAAACTTGAAGAAATGCTTATCTGATACGACACTGGTAGTACCACTAGAGGAGATCCAGGTGGATGATCAGCTGCGGTTCGTGGAAGAACCAGTGGAGATTCTTGAGCAGGGCGTCAAGAAACTCAGACAAAGTACTATACCTATTGTTAAGGTACGGTGGAATTCCCGTCTAGGACCGGAATACACGTGGGAGCGCAAAGATCAGATGCGGCTCAAATACCCACACCTCTTTACTGAACCTGAAATCGTACATAGATCCAACGCGGAACATAAAGCAGCTCTTTCAAAGTGAATTTCGGGGCGAAATTCCTTTCAACTTGGGGATGATGTGACATCCGGGAACCAAGCACACATTTTTATAGCTGGCTTTACTATTTACTTGCTGAATTTCGGGACGAAATTCTTTTCAACTTGGGGATGATGTGACACCCCGCATTTTCAGGTTAAATACTTTTACTGAACTCTAGTTAACTTACATGTTCATACATGGCTAGATAATTAACTAGGGTTAGTTAAGTAGGTTTAACATATGTTAGAAGATGCTAACATATGTTATACGTAGGAAAATCCTTGTTAAACACACACATGAGTCCTGTATCCCAAACGTTGGTGAATTATGTGACATACATAGCAATAATATATACAAGTGAATTTTGGTGAACATGAAGTACGTGCTTATGTGAATTACATGTTTTTGTGAATGATCGCCTAACTGAAAGGTAATGCGTAGATCATGCAAATTACGTGCACAACATGAATGATATGCTATGTAATAATAAAAATAATGGTTTTTATATAATTTAGCATGGTTAATAATATTGGGTCCGGTATTGGGCTAGAACATGGTTAACGGGTCAAGTTAATGGACTAGAAGGGCCCTAATACCAATTGCTTGGGGAACAAGCAAAGCCCTTTTACAATTAGGAGGCAAGGAAAAAGATAAAAACCCTACTCCCTTGCCCCCTTGGTGCCGTGCGAAACCCCCCACCCCCCTCTCTCTTTGTTTTCAAGCAATCAAGCAATCTTTCACTAATCAAGCTAGTTCGGGTTTGATTTCAAGGCTCTAGGGAGTTTAATCTTTCACAAGGTATACGTTCTTACGATTTTTGATGAATTATAATGATTGAAAAACTTTGAAAACCCTAAAAATAATATATACAAAATCGCATACATGTATGTATAGGAGTTCTTGAATGTTCTTGATGATTTGATGATGATGATTGTTATTAGCAGCCATGATTAGGGTTTTCACATGATAATATATGTGTTTTGCTATGATTAATATGGTGTTTAATCAGTACTATAGGTGTTATACATGTATTAGGGATGTTTATGAAGAATTAGGGTTTGTAGATTACTTGGGATGCAAGTTTAAGATTCTGACAGATTTGTTTGAACGTGTTGAAGGGGCTGTAACGGGTTGGTAAATCGATTGTTTTGATGATTTCTTTGCATTATTGTAATGTACAAGGTCTTAGCTTTTCATAATGGGCAAAACCATCGATTTTGGACATCGTATGAGTCGTTTTTGGAATTTTAATTGATTAGGGGTCATATCAGATTTTCGGATTTGTAAATTGGGCTAACTTTAAATGGTCATAACTTGAGATTTACAAGGAGTTAGGTTATGAAATTTTTACAGTAGGTCAATACTGGAAAAATAGATCGTTTCCAAGTGGATTCATCTCGTTTGGATGAATACACAATTTTTAAGAACTTTCCTACTAAACGGACCTGTTGAGGAAATTTTCTGGACACTGCTGTGTTGTACGAATTTTTATAATTTTTGCGTTTGGATTTAAGACAAAACAAAAATAGGTATTGTCGAGTGAATCCCAAATAAAATTTAGTAAAAATTTGGGACTCTAATTCATTCGTTAAGTATTTTAAATAAATTGTTTTTCACAGCGCACAATCTGTCATAAAAACACAAATTGTGTACGGGGTCTTTAAGTGACTATTAGGAGTTCTATGTGGTGTGTAATTGACATGTACTTGTGTGGAAACTTGTATGAGATGTATTTGATGCATTAAACTGATAATAATTGCTATGATCACCAACGGGATACGTAGGACATACTTGAGCATGTAGAGTCATTAGGTTTCACTACACGGTTTCGAACTTTTAAAAGTCTTGGATAAACGAGTTACATGGTGTGTTGGTTACGCACGTATACTCACCTAGTGACATTTGTAATAGGGAGTCGGTAGCACGTTACTATTCGTGGAATTTGGATTTTCACTTGCGACCTAAGGTGAGTTTCACCACTCTTTTTCTCAAAAGCATGCGTCTCAGGTATGAGACACTTTACTTAACATTATCTAGTCCGGTTTGGGACTACTTACACATCCCGGGTTGGGATGCCATGGATCCTTATGAGGGTCGGTTACTTTGCTAGTTCGCAATTGTGTCCTTGATAAACTAAACCATTTCTATCATCTGTAAGTCCTCACGTACCGAATGAGTTGCCAGGGTTGGCAAGCGGGTTATTAGTTGATAGCGCTATTAGGTCTTACAAACCTCACACCGGCTCGGGGAGCGCGGGCGTGAACTATAACTACGAAACATTATCATTGCGGATAGACAATGATGTCAGGCATACGGCACACTTATGTGGCTACACGTACATAGCAGTTCGGTATAATCGGTTAGTTATCATGAATGGGTTAGCTACCCTTGGCATGCGATGAATTAGTGGTTACACGGTGCGGGGCACCAACATAACTTACTTACTTACGTGGTTTTGGAAACCAGCGCAGTTACATACTCATTTACTTTACCGAGTGAACTCACCAACATTGTTTGTTGACCCACGATTTACATGCTTTTGCAGGTAGTTAGCTTCCGGTGCCAGGATTAGAAAGCACTGCACACTTCATTGCATTTGGGGTCTTGGGCATACACCTAAATTACATATTATGCTTTTACATTTTCTTTCATATGGTTTTAATTGGGGCGCGTTGTTTTGCGCATGGTTTTAAAAGGATTAAATTTGGTTTACGCTTCCGCAACTTAACTAAACTTGGTTTTTGAAACGAACTAAATGGTTTGGGCATTTAGAGTTCGTTCATATGACTTATGGCTATGGGATCCTGGTATGTCATGCGCCTCGCGGTATGAACCCCGCAGTGGAAATTTGAGGGTGTGACAGTAGACATCAAAAGACACTAAAACAATTTAAAAACAAGAAAAGAAAACGTTACCGCCTCAATGAAACAATTACCATATAAATAGAATTTAAACAATATAAAAGCTTGTCAAACAATAAAATATCTAATTCTTATAACTTCAAACTAGAAAAGTACATCCAAACCCTAAAACATTGAATATCTGACTCGTCAACATTTTTCTATTTTCTGTCAGTCTCATTTTTTAATAAGCTTGTGTGGAAATAGATAATTTAGTAAAAAGCGCAACAGTAGTTGGTTGGTTAACAAACCAATTAGAATTGATCGGGAATGATCACGGTTTATAAAAATGGGTGAGGCATGCGCGCAAAGGCAAGTCGGTAAGAAAGCGTGTATGAGGCATGCATCGTGGGGTTCAATTTGTACATACAGCCCAAAGGGATAAGACGTTAGCAAGCAAAAACATGGAGAACTTTGAAGGAATGAATTCCATTTAAGTCCATTCAATGAATGGAAAAGTATGATGACAAAAGAAAATAACTATATATAGTTTTAAAAAGTCTAAACTTACGTTTTTGGCTTCCATTACCTTGTGACACGAAATTTAAATAGCTTCGCTGCATTTCCCGTTGCAAAAGCTAACAATAGAAATGTTAATTTTAACTGCAAACAAATTTTAATAAAAGGATGAATTTTTAGAATATGAAAAGTCAATTTCATGTAAAAAGTCTGTGAAGACGATTGATAAAGTGATTAGTTCATATAATGTTGAGCATCACTACAAAGAGTTTAAGGGCTGTTGTTTCGTTTTAGCTATAGGATAAAACATTAAATACGCAACAAACTTTTGTACATTAATACATAATATGTAAAAATGAGAAAGTAAAACTGTATTTAATCAAAGGTACTAAATGTAAACATAATAGATAGGAGAGTATTCTTTTCTTTAAAATCAACATATTCAATACTTTTTTGTACTCTATACAAACCTCTGTATTGAAATAATTTATTCAACTGAAGCTTGAAACAACAGTTGAAGAAAAGAACTAATGTTGCAGAAGATAATCTTATGATAAGATTAAGATTATGACTAACGTGTTTGAATTATTCCATACATCATTTCAAACAACGTTTGTAGCATTTTAGTCTTAACTTGCAATGCATAAATCTGCAATGAGCAGAGAGCTGAATGTCAAAGAAATAGTTAGCGTGAACTTATCGGTAATGTTTTACCATTGACATTTAACCCCATTGCAGTATTGCACTATGTGCAACCCTTATACACTATTTTTAATTTCCATTTGAGCAATTAAAGTTGTACATTTATGTTAGAAAATGAATTATATTAGGATCAGAGAAATATCGTCACTTCCTTTTTTAGAAAAATTGGACAGCTGCTAATTGACAATCAACTAGCCGTTAAGGCTTCATATGATCCTTTCCTTTTATTTATCCTCTTGTTTAGCCTATATATTGTAACCAATATTGTTAATCAAAGAATATCAAAACAATCAATTTTTTATCTGATATACAATATGGTATTAGAGCAAGTTTGATCTTAAACCTGCTCATCATTTACCTAAATCGATCACAATTCAAGCCACCATGTCCGGAGACGGCAACCAAAATCATTACCTATCAATCCAACTCGCAAACCTCCTTAAAAACGGGATTAATTCCCATCCATAAAGCCCCAAACTTTCTGATTGTTTAGTGATTAACCTGAAACTCAATAATCAGAATTATGCTCTATGGACCCAAGTGATTCGGGTTGCCATAGGCAGAAAATCCAAGAGTTTACTATAACACTTAGACTCAAATCCTCCAGATCCACATGATGAAGCCTGTAAACAATGGGAACAAGACGATTTAATCGTTTTTTCATGGTTAATACAAAATATCGAACCCGCGCTTGCTAGCAACCTAACCGAGTTTCCCACATCTAAAACATATCAAAGAACAATGCTTTAGATTAGTCGGTTATCTCGACTGGTGGACCGACGGGCATAAGAAGTAGAACAAAGCCACCAGATCAGAAAAATGGAAAGCCTCGAGCAACAACCACCCTGTAAAGGGGGTGATGGACAGAAATCGTTCGGCTTCGGAGGGATCGACTTTTCTGATGAAGAGCAAAACATGGATGGAGGTAACCTGGTTGAGGGACTACCCTCAATTCCGAATATTATTTGCAACCCTAATTTTTTTCCCCCAAATTTCTAAGATTGATAAACGAAGAAGATTAATGTGCATCATGCTTTAATAGTAAAAAAAACACATCGGCCAACATTAATAGTGAAGGATCGGCCATTGCGTCTGATAACAAGAAAAGTGCACGGATCGATGTGTTTGGTAAAGAGAAAAGCCTATCCTTCGCTGATAATAATGTGGACCAAGTAAAAGAAAGCTTCTTGGGAGGATATTATAAACAACGTTCCATAGGACAAAATAAAAGCCAAAGATAAAACAATATGGGCCGATACAAAGATAATAATATGGACTGATACTATAAAAATGGTGATATGGGCCAACGACAAAATAAAAGCTACATGGGCCGAACTCTAGCCCAAATCATAAAAACTAAAGGTGCTTTGGCCCATATTATAAAAAACGTAAGGGACGGGGATGGTATAAAGGAACTAAAATAAAGCCAAGAAAGTGGTTACGATGTTTTTATAAAAACAAAAAACCTCTGTTTCTAAAAGAAAAAATAAAAATTTCTTAAAGTATAAAATAAATTCAAATGTTCGACAAGCCAATATAGCTCAAAATTGCACAAAAACGGGTGAGTCATGGATTTTTTGTTATGGTGCTACTGACACCATGACCTATGACTTATCTGATATCGTTTCCAAAACTAGGCCGAGAATTAACAACATCAAAACTGCAAATGGGGGGGGGGGGATGTTCCTGTCGAAGGAGGAGGAACCATTGAAATTTCTCCAACCTTAAAATTAAAAAATTGTTTCTATGTTCCATCCCTATCCCACAAACAGTTATCCATTAGTCACATTGCAAAAGAGTTAAATTGCACCGTCTTGATGCATCCAACCTTTTGTATTCTTCAGGATATCAGGACGGGAATGATCATTGGGTGTGGCAGTAAACGATCCGGATTATATTATGTGGAAGAACTGACTCAACGGGGAAATGTGATTCTTCTTATGGGACTACAGATAGAGAAACATGGCTTTGGCATAGGAGACTAGGACACCCATCTAGTAGTTATCTAAATATTTTATTTCGAAAACTTTTTCCTTCCAACAAAACTCTAAATTGTGAGACGTGTGTCCTAGCTAAAAGTCACAGACATACGTATACACTAAATAATACTAGGGTTGAAGTACCTTTTTCTTTGATTCATTCTGATGTGTGGGGTCCCGTAGAGGTCAATGGGGGGTAAAACTTTTGTTTCTTTGTTTTGTTTATTGATTATTGTACTCGTATGACGTGGATTTATTTCTTGAAACACAAATCTGAGGTCTTTGAAAAGTTTACTATTTTTTATAATATGATCCAAACTCAGTTTAAAACTAACATCCAAATCCTTAGATCTGACAATGGAGGTGAATACGTAAATGAATCTATGAAACAATTCTGTCAAAACAAAGGAATAATTCATCAAACGACCTGCCCCTACACCCCCGAACAAAATGGCACTGTCGAATGGAAAAACTGTATTCTTTTAGAGATAACACGTGACTTCTTAATTGAATCTCAAGTTCCCACATCTTTCTGGCCAGAAGCTGCTGCAACTGCCACATATTTAATCAATCGTCTTCTAACCAAAGCACTCAATCTTAAAACTCCTATTCAATCCTCTCTGATTTCACAAAAATTCCTCCACCTCTCACTTTACAACCACATGTCTTTGGGTGTACAGTCTATCCCCATATCCCAAAACATGATCGAGGAAAATTAGGTCCCTGTGTAGAGAAATGTGTCTTTGTAGGTTATGGAATCGATCAAAAGGGGTATAGGTGTTATAACCCAAAACGCTGACATATGTACACTACCCTTGACTGTGATTTTCTTGAAACCGAATATTTCTATACTTACCAATACAGTGGTCAGGGGAGAGAAAAAATAATGACCCACTGGATTGGCTAAAATGGGTCCCGTCATCTGTTAGCGGAAGTCATCACAATACCCAACGAGAGTCACCTACTTTTCCACAATCTGGTGATGATTCACCTACTTCTTCACAACCTTTTGGTGCTACTAACCAAGGATCTTCTTGTCCATGTCCTACACCCCAAGTTGAAAATGAAGAACCTTAAACCAGTCAACACGATCAAACTACTCACCACGAGGAACCTCAAAGTTCTCCCAGCGTAGCTAATCATAATAATTTTTCAAATGGCATTTCTAACAGTAAAATTTCAAGAGAACAGGTTATGCAGGAACAACAAGAGGAACCAGCTGAGAAATATGAGCTTCCTCCAAGAGCCAATAGAGGAGTACCACCAAAACGATATTCATGAAGATCTTTTGCAAGAGCATCCACAGATTTCAACAAGTATTCATGACCCTAGCAAAGGAGAGAATGAGAGTAAGTAATTTACATTCAAAATTATTTTTAACAATTCAATGTCATTCTCAGGATAAGACCATACCTGGAGAGTGAATTGGGAAATCTTCCCTGAAACAGTATCAAAGTTTAACCCCTCGAAAGGAGTGATTTCCTGGGCAATGGTGGTAGCAACACTAATCTTCCTCTTCTTTGAGGCACTAGCAGCCCTAGATTTGGGAAGGTTGGAAGGAGGACTGGCCATGTTGGAGCTGGATGGAGATGCTGAAGTAACCTTGGCTGACTTAACATCCATGCTGTCGATGTTATCCAAGTCGAAGGAAGCAGGTTTTTTGGCTGGAATTAAAACAATAACAGGGTCAGCAACTGAATAAAATAATAAACATCCTCAGGATGTAACATAACATACTCACCAGACATCTCAGAAGCTTGACTGGTAGTGTAACTTTTCTCCACCTCGAAAGTCCTTGCTGATTCAGGCAAGCTAAACACAACCTTACACCGTATGGAAGCTTTGTTTTTCAGAATGTTAACATCCTCATGATGTAACTAAAAATTCTTTCATAACAAACTTTGAAAGATTTTACCACTTTTTAACCAATAAAAAGGAATCTCATCCCCATGAGGAATATAGCTTCTCTTTACAAATAAAAACTTTGTTTTCCAATCTTTCTCAGATTTAATCACATTATACACAAAAGGTGGATCCTTTTCTATAAGCTGAAGGACATAACGCTAGGAGCCATGTGTCCTTAACTTATAAACATGAGCCAAGTCCCCCACTTGAAGATGAATACCATGATTTTCAATAATTCTGCTGCAAACCATCAATATCTTCCAGAGTTCAGGCATGGCTTGGGAGTAAGCCATCCTTGTCATATCAAATAAATCTTTGATGAACAAGGGAAAAGGATACCTCAACCCTAGAGAGAATGGTAAAAACAGAAAACAGGCCCAAGTGGGAGATGCAAAATCAGATCTTGCATAAGGATCGTAAGGACGAAACTCAGCAAAGCTTGGAAAGATCTGTGAGCTTTTTAGGGCTTGAATATCCTTATCAACAAAAGAACAGGTCTCCTGCTCAGGATAGACCAAGAGATTTTGGGGAATGAAGTCACTTGAAGTTACTACACTCCCCGAAGCCCTTGTGGATCTTTTAGCCATCTTCGAAATATTAAATATTTTGCAGGTGAAAGAAAAAGTATGAACGAGATGAAATAGAAATTACCTTCTTAGGAGGATCATGAGTGATTATAAAGGAAGAGATATGCTCTAAATATAAAGGGCGGAAGATGATGTCGTGTAACGGTCATCACTTAATTACCGCCGAAGAAATAGCCGTTGTATCCTGAAGAGATGTCCCATCAGTCATCAGATAAGATATTTTGATTAAAAAATATATTAACCTTGAAAGATATTAACGGTAACATATTTTTGGGGACAATTGTTGGTGGTGAAAATCCTCATGATAATTTTACCTCTCATCCCTGATGTAGCATCCTCAGGATGCTAAAGGGGCCAACTGACTTCAGGATGTAGCAATGTTTCAACATGTGTGCATCATGAGGATGGACTTACGAATTACCTTTTTTTATATATAATTGCAGCTACAACTAAGTTATAATATGGATACGTAAGCACACTCCAACATCTATATTATAACGTTTGGTCAAAGGAGTCAAAGATTGAAGAGTAACTTATATCAACCAAAGGCAAAGCTTGAAGATGAAGTCAAAGATGTAACCGTCATTCATTAAATACCGGCGAAGAATATGGAAATAGCTAAAGCAACGACTATATTCAGTTGAAACACTTCCAACGTTCACCTGAATATATTGAAGAAGCTTAACTACATAGCGGATATTGTGGGATACATTATTTACTTCCTTGTATTATATAAATGGGAATAATGGACGAGATATAGGACACATTGCTTTTACTAGAGCCATACACACACACACTCAACTACTTAGAATACTCACAAATCATTGTAATCTTAGAACACTCGTCCACTCATTCATCCAAAGTTGTAATTCTTTTTACCACATTAATATTAACAAACAAGGTAGGGGCCTAGTCTCCTCCTGAGGTTTTATGCCGGCGATCTATCATTGATCAAGGGCTTTACTCGTACATCGAGTGTCGTTTCTTTATTGCATTTTACTTACATTTGCTTATCTTAGCATAATTCACATTTTTGCCTGACAGTTACCTCCTCAAGATATAACAGTCCATCCTCACTTTTCTCATCACCATCCCGAGCATAGTTGTCAATTCTTAGTATATTCATATTAACTAGTCACCATCCTGAGAATAACACATAGTTTTTATCAGACTGGTACTCTACCTCACTTTAACTAATTTGGAAAACAAGATTATTTTTAGTAGATAATTTTTGACCAAAACAACCACATGTTGATATATTCATTATAACCTAACAGAAACACGAATAATAAATCATGTGTACCATATTAGCCAGTAACCATAGGAAGGGAAGATGACATGCTGTTGAGACTAATCAGACTCCGGTTTAGAGTGTACAGTTAGTACGACGATGGTGAGTTAGAGAACCTGTAAATTGTAGAGAGAGGGAGGTATGGAAACATGGGTTAGTTAGTGACTGATTTACTAGTCAAAAATCCTCTCTAATTATCTCTATATATCCACCTAAGAGGAAACCGTATTTATGGTTCATTAAGGGTAATTATGTCCATCAAATATTTACTAATTAAGCCAATAAGGTATTTAGATAAATGATCTTTTATTATGGAGGATAAGGCACCCCTTGGGTATCGCTACGCAGGTTTATTGTCGAGAAAAAACACCGCTGCCACCCTTGTGGGTTAGCTGGTGGGTTCATCCCATCGAGTTGGGTTACCCGACGAGGGTTGTAAGATTGAAACATTGGGTTGTTACATGTTAACCGTTAGGGACTAGTTTATAAAAATCCAACCTTTAGGGAGAGTGTGTGGTGGAAAATAGTTATGGTGGTGGTTGCATGTTGTGATGGTGTGATGGTGGTGGTTGCAGGTTGGGATGGTGGTGATTACAGGTGTGATGGCGGTAGGTGGTGATGGTGTGATTGCAGGTTGTGATGGTAGTGGGGGTGGGTAGTTGCGGTGGTTGTCGGCTGTATTGAGGTGTTGATGGTGGTGGTTTTTTAGTTTTTTTAATTTAAAAAAATAAATAAAAGATGGTGGTGGTATTTTAGTTTTTTTAATTTAATAAAATAAATAAAAGTTTTAGAATACATAAGGGTAAGTGTTACTGGTAATTTTATGATGTGAAGGTAGAAATGAAATAGCACTAGAGGACTAGTGGATGTTATAGTTTGAGACGTTTTTTAATACCGCTAGAGTAAGTTTAATAAAATTTTATTTAATGCCATTCTTACGATGTCATGTATTAAAAATACTATATATTAATTTTAACCTTTCCAATACCATATAACACTATACATTATGTTATTTATCTTTTTTTTTTTTTTTCATTTAACACAATACTTTATATCATATGTTAGCCATCAACTTTGAAAGAAAATCATTAATCCTCGTGGCTTTCTTTGTCATATCGTAAGCTTTAAAGAATTTCCTGATCACTGCCACCATGCACGCGCAATCTCTCTCCTTATAAAACCCTCTCTTCCACCCTATTCATCCTCCCTCTTTCTCTCCTCACTTTCTCTCTCTAAAGAATCATTCATCATTCAACAAAATGTACCAATGGAGTCATAAATCAGTCAGAGAACCCAAAACAAGAAAAAACCCTGAAAACCCTTCCTTTTCTTCAACCCTACTTGATGAAATCTACCATTCCATCGATGCAGGAGACGAGAAACCAGGTGGGGCTGGTGGCCGAGGCGCGGTTGAGGATGAAGGAATAGCGACTCTCAGACGAGCTTTTTTGGTTCAAAAATGGATGGATATGAAAGTAAATGCTAAAAACTTTACACACCGGCGTAGGGCTTCTTCATTGCCGGAATATTCCGACATTAAGCCCCCAGTCATCATCGAAAACAGCCCGTTTTTCGTTAATCATTCGATCTTCGGGTATGCTTCTGAACCACTAGCTCATTCCAGATCACTGAAACCTTCTTGTTTTCGTCCTTTCGGGCAAAAACCGATCAAAACCGACCCATTTCCTGTTAAGCATTACCAACCGATATCACCGGGGCGTCGACTGGCCACTTTTCTCTACTCTTTATTAACAAATGTTCATATCAAGAGACCGAAAGATTTGAGGGAAGAAAAGAAAGAAAAGAATGAAAGAACATCGAAATCGACATGTTCTTCGGCTTCTTCGTTTACAAGATCATGTTTAAGCAAGAACTCTCCAAGAACAAGGGAGAAGCTTAATAATGGGGTAAGAAGAACGGTAAGGTTTTATCCAGTGAGTGTGATTATTGATGAAGATTGTCGTCCATGTGGTGAGAAGTTTATTTGTGGTGAACAAGATTTTATGACGGTTCGTGTGACAACAATGTGTGATAATAGGTTTGATGACGACGAAGAAGATTGTTATTATTATAATAACGATAACAATAACAATGATAATGATGATGATGTCAAAAGTGATGTAAGTTCAGATTTGTTTGAGCTTGATCACTTGTCAATATTGAAAGAGTGTGATGAGCTTCCGGTGTATGGAACTACACATTTTGGTACAAATCGTGCGATTGCTAATAGGTTGATTTGCTAATGATGTTGTTCAACGTGTTTGTGAGATTGGGTCACATGTGTGATTATAGGTTTTGAGTTTTTAACAATTTTATTGGAAAGTGTAACAATTATTTTATTTTTATTATATTATTGAATAAGATATATGATGTACGATCATTATTATGAAAGCTTTTATGTTCTAGTTTGAGTTTAATCAACCCATCTAACGTGGAGGATGACATTTTGAAATCGAGAAGCAATCGATCGAAAAGACTAAATAAGTCATTTTTTAAAGTGTCAATCCATGACAAACGATATGAACCTGACATGCAATAATCAAGTATTTGATTCATTAACATTTATGAAAATAGTGCATTTGCTTTGGTATAGAAAAATTAATTACTAACACAAAAGTCCGTTTAAGAGTGCCTTTATAGTTGATATCTTTAATACCATACGGTATATAGTATGTTTATTTCAAATTTTGCTTGTAAATATAGCCATCTAACATGAATTGATACCCTAGCGTTCCTTACTCTATCTTCTCATATAAGCGAAGAATACTTAATTAGTCCATAACCTTGAAGTTTATTACTATTATCAAACTCTCAATATTAATTTAATTAAGAGATAAAACAAGAATAATAATAATCGAGTTTGTTGGATATTCCATGGAAATGATTACAAGGTAGATGTAAAGAATATCAAAAACTTTAATTACCAAATAAAGAAACATGCGGGAGTGTGTTTTTTTATGTATTTCTTTATACACAACGATATTAAAATCCACCTCTTTCTTATAGTTTAATAAACAATAGTTCATAAACAAAACAAGAAGACTTTAGGATGGGTATCTATCTCTTAAATATGAGGAAACATATTCTATTTGATATAGATGCTTACATACGACAACTTTTTAGTTGTATGTTGTAGCTAAGGAATTAAGAGTTGTACATTATCTATTCCTTTAAACCTATAACGTGTACAATTGTTTAAAACACAAGTCTTCAATACCTAAATAAAGATCTAGACGAGGCGTCCTAAAGTGTCGTTAGTGATTTGGTGGTTCTACGCTACTTTAGCGTAAAAATGACTTGACACTTTAGAAGTAGTCAGGGTATTTACCCTAGAGTGTCACTTTCCCTTGAAATACAATACTTTTAAGATGCAAACATAACTTCATAAATATTTTGCTTGTTTATACAGAATATGTGTGTGTGTATATATACTAATTATATCTATAGGTCTAGAATAGAGGAATTTGAAATTAATGGGGTAATGGAAGAAAGATAAAGGGTGGGAAATTGGGAATGGAGACAAATGATGAAAAGAAGAGAAGGAGATCAATGAGATGTTTATTGTTCTTTTTAGTTTTGTTTGATCCCAAGTTGATGGATGGATGGATGGATTGGAGAGTGACAGTTTGTGAGACGAGAAAAAAGAAAAGAAAAAGTAAAAGAAGGATAATATTGGAAAAAAGAAAAATAAAGGAGGGTGAAAGTGAAAATCAAGATTCGAAGATCGGATATAGAAGCAAGACCAAGAGAATTATTAAAGAGTAAAGTGATGTTTTTGTATTCTTTATTAGTTCGATGAATATAACAAACAAACAAAGTACTGGAATAAGCCATGTGTGGTTACTATGTTGGAATGTATAACGTTTGATGGGTACAATAATATAAAAATGCATGTTAAATTTACGATGATATTTCATCAATATAAACATATGTGGCTAAATACATCTTATAGAAATCAATAACGATCAACTAATCTATACATCTAATAAAACAAACTCTATGAGGACACTTGGCACTCCCATATTGCACCTCAATTTCTCTCTCTTCCCATATTGTGCCATGTGTCCTCTTCTCATAATTTATAAAATTGTTCTTTTTAAAAAAATAAAAAATAGAGTAATAATCTATACATATGGTAACAATTATCACTTAATAGTTTCCTAATCTAATTAACCTACTCAATCAATTATCCTCATTCTCTCTCATCATTCTCTCATTCTCTCTCACACGAGAATAACTCTCTCTTCTCTGCGATCGTGTATCTCCATCCGATCAAAACCTTCCATCACCATCGTTCATCTTCTTTGTCTCTATCATTCAAGGTAACGATTTCTTCTTTGTTTTTCATACGATTTCTGTTACATATTGTTGTTTCTTATAATTATTTTCAGATTTAATCGATTTTTATGTTTCTCTGTTTCTTTCTATGTTTCCATCGCCGATCATTCATCTTCTTCTATCTCTCATTCAAGGTAATCATTGTTTCTACTTTGTTCGTACGATTCTTCTTATATATTGTTGTTTTTTGTAATTATTTTCAGATTTAAGCGATGAATGATCGGCGGTCTTTCTTTTTTCTCTGATCGTCGCCTATTTAGATTCTAATATTTCATTCAGATTCTAATATTAAACTTTTTTTTTTGTATTGTTGATGGTTTTTGATAATTTTTCAGATTTGGGGCTTTAGGTTTCATCTTTCTTATTTTCTACTATGAGATTATATTGTGACTTTTAAGTTTCAGTGTTTAGGTATTGTTATTTGTTTTCAATGATTAGGTATTATGTTTGTTGTTTTCAAAAATTATGAGATTTTAATAATTTTCAGATTTGTGATATGATCAGTTTCAGTGTTTAGGTATTGTTATTTGTTTTCAATGATTAGGTATTATGTTTGTTGTTTTCAAAAATTATGAGATTTTAATAATTTTCAGATTTGTGATATGATCCTTCATGTTTTCTCAGTAGCAAAAACACGAAAATTTCCCGTTGTTAATAAAAATCGTTGTGTGAAAGAAGTAACATTTTGTTACATGTATATGGAGTCAAATCAACTTTTTATTTTCATCTAAATATAAATCTTTTTACAAAGCTACTCTCTACCGCTCTTTATTCCCACGACAACAATGAAGCTTTTGTTGCTACCTCTATTTTTGTAACCAGTTATGCCTACAACATATTCAAAGTTGTAAAGAAAAGAATTTCCATGGTTATTTCTTTCGCTCTTCATTGTATACTCGAGTCTTTTCTTTTAACGGATCACGAGGAGATTTAGCAGTATCAATAGTATCAGCTAGGTTCACGATCAATACGCAATTCATTTACCATCATGTTCGTGTACTTTATGGGTTTCAAATATCCTAATTACCTATAAAAGTAAATAAAGATTAAATATTTGGAGTCGAATAAACAATTTCTCATTGACGCTTCAGAGTTTTTCTTCATTCTTTGCTTTCATAAAAAAAATCACCATCTATAAAGATCATGTTGGCACATACCTTTACATAGTTGGTTGCAATTAGCATATGTAATAGAAATAAATATAGGTCACATATGTAGAGTCAAATCAACATGTTTATTTAACATCATAACATTTATTCATCCTTAACCGTTAAAAACATAATCTGGAAAGATCACATGTTAGCAAATAATTATATATGGTTTATTACAACAAGCACATGATATTACTATATATTAATAAACCAACCTAATGAATAGTACTTCAAAATGAATAGTACTTATATTAATATTTTATTTATATTATTATTTTATTTAAAAACTTTATTATATTATATATTATTAATATATTATATACTATTAATATATTATACCGATCTCGACAATACCGATATCAAACGGTACGGTACCGGTATGGTATCGGTATTTTACCTTAAAATACCAATACTACCGAAACCATTATTTTACTTAAAAACTTTTTTATATTATATATTATTAATATATTACCGATCTCGACAATACCGATACCGAACAGTACGGTACCGGTATGGTATCGGTATTTTACCTTAAAATACTGATACCACCGAAACCGAAAATCCATAAATATGGGTACAGATACCGATTCCGAAACCACTCGGTTCGATACGGTATCAGGATCGGGACGGGATGGGATCGGTATTCGGCCTTGTATGCTCATCCCTAATTAATATATATTATATACTATTATTTTATTCAAAAACTTTTTATACCGATCCCAACAATACCGATACCGAACGGTATATCAATAATACGCCACATGTGAATATAAAATATATATTATTATAGTAGTAACATAAATGTACACACTGGTTAACGTCAGAAAAGGGTCAGACAGACGTCAGATAATGTCAGACGAACATCAGAAAAGGGTCAGATGAAGTTCAGACAGGTCAACTGAATGTCAGAACCAGATCAGATCAAAGTCAGAAAATTGTCAGATAGAGATCAGAACAGGTTCAAATACTAATAGACATATGAGACAAAGATAACACGTATCTGACTGACATGCAGGTAATGTAATTTCAACGTCAGAAAAGGGTCAGACAGACGTCAGATAATGTCAGACGAACATCAGAAAAGGGTCAGATGAAGTTCAGACAGGTCAACTGAATGTCAGAACCAGATCGGATCAATGTCAGAAAATTGTCAGATAGAGATCAGAACAGGTTCAGATACTAATAGACATATGAGACAAAGATAACACGTATCTGACTGACATGCAGGTAATGTAATTTTAACCTAATTGTAAAGCTGTGAGCTCCTCCTCCATACCAGTGACTGTTTTCGGATATATGTGATTATGCAACATGATTTAGCTAGGGAATTCTTATCATAATCAGTAGTTGACAACGTATGAAGTGTTGGATTAATTGTATGTTGTAGCGAATTCGATCAATCAGTTATCATTTTTTGCTGATGTGATTGTGAAATTGTTTACAATAATGAGCAAACAGGTTGGTTCTTCTGTTGTCACTGTTATAGCTCCATAATGAGCGAATAGGTTATTCGGTAACCCTCTCTATCCGTATGTTAGTCCCACATTTTATAGCTCCATAGTTTGGCCCATTTTCTTTTTATTAGTGATTGTTAGGTTCGATTAGACGCCTCAGTTTATAACGACACCAGTTTAAAAGGCGTGTGTTCAGCCACAGTTTAAAAAGGAGCGATACAATTGATTTTGTTAAGATCATCCAAGTATATTTTGCTATGGCAAATATGTAGGTTAGTATGTTCCCTGGGATTTAAAGCGCAATATATTTTCCAAATCTGATTGATGCCGCCGCAACGCGCGGCCGATTAAAACACTAGTTGAATTAAAAAATAAAAACAAAAATCACACGGGTGGAGTCAAATCAACAATTTGTTTATAGGGTTATGAGATTCATACACCCTGTGACGTCATATTCTGGGGGTGTGACATCACATTTTGGGGTATGTGACAGTCTCCTATTGGTATGTGATATGGGCCAGGGTGTATGAATCCTAAATAGAGGGTGTATGAATCCTAATTACCTTGTTTATAAACCATCACAATTGTCATAATCCTTAATCACTAAATCAACACCATCAAGTCATTATTGTGTGAAAGCATACACAATATTTCTACTGATGTGGAGTCAAATCAACAACTTTTTAATTATATAAATATGAATATTTTTACAAAGCTTATGTACTATTTTTACTCCTAAGTAGGGATGGCAATGGGTCAGGTTTGGGACGTGTTTAGGTAATCCCAACCCCATACCTGATTAGGTATGCTTGTCCTAAACCCGGCTCAAAACTCGTCGGGTTTGTGTCGGGTAATTACCCATCAGGTATCGGGTATGCCCGCGGGTTTCAGATAAACCCATTAATTTTTAAACTTACTCATTGAGTATATCCGACCAAAAACCCGAGTGGCATCTATTAGGTAACTATTAATCAATTACATTTACCATTAATAAATATATATGTAAATGATTACAATGTATAAATATAAAATACTTAAATCATATAAAAACAATTAAACACATAGATAACAAATAATATACACTAACTTTTTGGTAAATTTAGCACAAGATGACAATGTAGATGGACAATTAGATATATTATGCATACATATTTAAAAAGATATATTATAAATTATATTGGGTATCTAATCGAGTAAACGGATATACTTTATCGGGTAATCGGGTCGGGTAAACGGGTATATCATCAAATCCCAAACCCGTCCCAAACCCGCGAAAAAAAATAAAAACTGATCCCATACCCGATTACCCAACCCCAGACCCGTCCCAAATGTGTCGGTTTCGGGTTTGCCCATCGGGTTCGGCTTTGATTGCCATCCCTACTTGTAAGACAATAATAATGAAGCTTTGGTTGCTTCCTCTATTGTTGCTGTTGAAGTAAAAGTCAAACTAATAAGTCAAAATAAGTTCAAGGGTGTCGTAGCTTATTGAACAGAAGTTGAGGGGGCAATTATGACAAGATTGGCTAATCTTTCATAAGTTCGTTGTAACTGTCATCAGCTAGTATAAGAATTGGGGATTAGGGCTGACTAATCATGCTTTTGTATTCTCAATTGTTTCTTTCTTTTGTTTCAATTCTTTCTCTGTATTCGTTCGTAATCATTTTGATCAATAAGAGTTGATGATAGTTGTTCCGCAATAGTGTTGTTTTCTGGTGTAAATTTCTACACTTGCTTCTAATTAAATATGAATATTTTTACAAAGCTTATGTACTTTCTAATTATCAAATACATCTACAACATATTCCAAATAAAAGAATCCCCATTGTTGCTTCTTGCCTCTTCTTTGTGCCAAGAGTCATCTATGGAGCACAAGATTCAATTGTATCAAATGGTATCCATGATGAAAATTCAAGTCTTTTCATTTGTCACCATTGGAACATGTGGATTACCATCGTGTTTTTGTCCTTTTATCCATTTCAAATCGATATCCCAGTCGTCACATGTTATAGAATGAATAAAAATTACATATGTGGAGTGATCAAGTTAAACATTTGTTTATCGTTAACCATTCAAAAAATCGATTTAAAGATCTACACAATTGTATAAGGTTGTTAATTACAATAAGCACATGTTATAGAGGTATATAAAGATCATATATGTGAGAGTCGAATCAAGAATTTGTTTATAACACATCACAATTTTCTTCACCCATAACCGTTAATAACCGTTAAAAAGCTCCATCAATTTAAGATCACATGTTAGCACATAAATATATGTATATGGCTAATTATAATTATCACATGTTATAGAAATAAATAAATGTCACATATGGACCAATCAACAATTTGTTTTCAGCACAATTTGTCTTCATCATTAACCATCAAAAATACCAACAATTCGTTAGTGTGTGAAAGTAAACACGACGTTTTGTTACATCTATTGAAGTCATATGAACATCTTTTTACATTTCAATATGATGCTTTTTACAAAGCTTCTCTTACTATATTTTATTTCTAAGACAACAATAAAGATTAAAGCTTCCATTGTTTCCTCAATTTTGAAACCAATAATATCTATCACATATTTCAAGTAGTTAAAAAAAAGAATCTCCATTGTAGTTTCTTTTGATCGTCTTTGCATATTGAGTCATCTTTAATGGAGCACAACCAGATTTAGTAGTAACACCGGTGTATATGTCACGATCAAAATGCAATCATTTAGTTCAACCATCAACATCTGAATAGAGTCAGCCCAACCTTTTTGGAGGCCAAAACGAACTGTAAAGTTGGGCCTTTTAAGGGTTCAGTTTAGAATTTGACTAATTAATAAATATCATACCCTTAAGTAGTTAGCAACACCTAAAACATATTCACTCAACGATGGCATAAATCTAAGGCAACGGGTTCTAAAAGAATATTTTCTAAAGTAACCATTGTAAAAAAAATGCACCTTAAAAATGAGAATTAAAAAAAAAAATGCAATGTGGCTGAAAAAAAAGGACCTTCGTTAAAATTTTTTGCCCTGGCTTCCAATTCGGATTTCTGTTAAAAAACGATTTGGAATTTTTAATGTACTCTTCGCAATTAATTCCACTACATTATGTGGCTTTAACACATAAAGAAAGCGCAGAAGTTTGAGCTTGGGTTCCCGCAAAAACATTACCTTGTTCTTGTTCTTGTTCTTGTTTTTTGTTCCTGTTCTTGTTCCCATTGTTGTTCCTGTTCTTTATAAGAATAATTATTTTCATTTCAACAAAAGAGGTAAATTATATAAGATTAGCAGGCAAGCGGACAACATTTGTGTCTATTTGGATAGGATTGTTCTTTATCCATTTTAAATATCCCAACTACTAAGAGTGTTTGAGCATATGTATCATTTGCACAATCCTATCCAAATAGACACAAATGTACCAAGCAAACAAATGAATAAAACAAAATAGTTACTATTAGTAAAATATAAGTAAAAACTATTTTGAAAAGCTCACTTCTCAAAAGATCAAAGTTTTAAACTTGATAGATGTCATGAATCCTATATATCAATTGGGGCATGTTATAGGAGCAATACACAATATATAAGTCATGTTCATCTATATAGTTCTACATATATATATATATATATATATATATATATATGTACTTTCGTTGGACTGTATGTATCGAGTGAGTTAAATCAAGCAAAACTCTAACACGTGTTTCACCTTTTTATCTCATTACATTTTCTTTTGTTCTTTTGTATAGCGTTTTCCTGACCTTCACATGTAAAATTAATAATGTAGGTCAAATTATAGTATATGTAAGAAACCAATAACAAGCAAAATCCAAATAAATAGTATTGTAAGTCAAGTCTAATGAAAACTTTTTGTAAAGATGCAACATTCTAAGTCAGTTATGCTTAGAATTCCAAACCCTAGACAAAGAAGTGGACATTCGCACTAGAACATGTTCATTCATTCGATGTACTCCCGATTGTTTTGATTCAAGAACTTCATTGACGTCATTGTTTGTGTCAATAATTTCCCAATAATTGTAAACTCGATCATAATTAAGCCAACTCCCTATCTACAAAATTATATAGAATGTGACATGCAAGAATGATTTGATTTTGTATATATATATTTTACGTCAACCTTTTATATTCGACATGTACTCAACAAGCATTTAGATTATATGGTTGACCTCTAAAGCGTAAATGGTGCCAGGAACCTATCTCCATTGTGAAGCCGACATCCATAAGTTAGTGATTACCTTTATAAGGTCTATTAAGAAACACGGATTTGATAATTACTTGAAATAAACTAGGAATACATTGGACAAAAAGCCTTTGTATGTAAAAAGGCAATTAGAAAATCCACCTAAATGACATAATATACCTTTGGAAGGCTGTCATGAGAAAAATATGTTGAATGGATTATATGATCCACAACAAATTAGTGATGTTAGAACGATTATTCTAAAACAAATAAGTTATTAACTAAAATAAACAATTGCGTTTTAGAGTTATAAAATTTATATAAGTGTAGTTGGGTTGGTTTGGATGATTGCAATGATTTAGAGAATAAAGTAAGTTGAAGAGCGGTTTGCTACAACTTCTAGGAAAGTAGGTGTCTAATCATGTAATTCTACGCGTTTATTCCTTCCATGATAAATTTATTCGACTCTTAAAAACAATTATATAGTTTTTTAAATTATATATAGTTTTTTTTTAAATTATCTTTATATTATTAATCCTATTAATGAATATTTATAAAATGTTTTTACTTATAATCTAAGGTAATTTCATAACCTTTTGCCATGCACGTTCTCTTTTTAAAGTTTATATAAAAAGTTGATTAAGAATATCTTATAGAAAAACACCTTTTGTCATATTGCTTAGGTCCCTTGCATAGTTGCATTATAATTAGATGGTCCCAAGTTCGACTACTCATTGGTTGACGGTGGTTAAAGTAGAAAGCTATTATTGAACTAGTGGGCCAGAATCGACCCGATACCGATACTTGATAATCGTCTTCGAGTTTGATCCGGTCTAAAACTGAGGTCAAACAGAATATAGAGCAAACTAGAAAAAGAACAACTTAATTACTTGGGTTAGTCTCCATGAAGAAAGATTCAACTGTTCTATTGTGTTGTGTAAAAATTTGATGAAGATGTTATTTCATTATAAGTCTACACGGTAAAGAATATCAATGTAAGCGTTTAGGAGTATTGCTATCATAAATTGGTAATGTAGGTAGTCAACACTTTAGATGGTTTAGTTGCTTTAACTAAATAAGTATATCAACTTTTGGATCCTTCACTTTACGTGACAACCTTCCAAAGTTTACCTCCTAAGCATGGTTGCAAAAATCGCTAAGTGGTGCCAACTCGGTTGACTGAGAAGTTGCAAGTACCCGGCCTAGACAGGGGGATTATTCGTTAAGTAATGGGCGCCTAAGCATGATTTTTACAACCATGCTCCTAAGTCTACAATAAAACATAATATAACATTGATATCATTCACTTATGTCAAGAGTAGATTACATAGTAGTTAATCATGAATCTAACTTTGTAGTTTCTGTTGGTTTAATCCTAGTTTGGGTGAAAAGTGAAAGAAACCAAAAGTTGAAAGGTAGTTATGATAATTGTAAACTTTACATGATATCAAGAACTCAAAGTTTTATTAACAGAAATCCCAAACCACAACGATAACCCTTTTACAATGAATACTCAAAGATGATCTACAAACAATGATCATCTAAACACTCTAACAAAACAGACACTGATTACCGGATTAATCACCAGAACAAGATGATTCTGATAATACCAAAACCCTAATCGCCTATCAAAGAGAGAGAATACAAAGAAAAGTTATCTGAGATTATACACACATATCTCGAGATAACAAAAATGTAAGTCCCGAATGCTAGATCTTGTGAAATGCAATAGATTGTTATCACTTATAAACACCTATTTGTTAGGTGTTTTAAGTGATTAATCCAGAAAAACAAAGATACTAGATGAACATGAATATAACCGACACACACAATGAATAACATGATGATTCCATTCTGATTTGATGATGAATAACCTTGGAATACACAGACTAATACGCACCTATTCACGTGTGCTACAAAGATAATCCCCAAAACCCTAACCCTAGAGCTGTGCACACACTAAGATTATATAGGCAGGCTCCTGGGACTGCGCACTTAACACAAGTGCGCAGGGCCCGTGTCATTTAGTGCGCAGCCTAGGGTTTCTTTACTAAACATTGTGTTAATTACATACTAAGTCCTTCAACTATCAAACTATACAACTGGCTATCAAAAGTCTATGATCTGGTAACTGTGGTCTCAATATAACCCAACAATACTCCCCCTAGACCACATCTACCAGTTCTTCCATCTTCAATCAATCTCAACCTCGTTTTGCTCCCCCTCAGCCTGTTCTGGGGGGTCTTGAATGTACAGCGCCACTGGATCTTCTTCAACCACTGGAGGAGCTTGAGTAGATTCTGTTGAAGGTCTTTCCGGATCAGCTACTGTTGCAGGATCTTGTGTCTGTACCTCTGAAGTAGTATCAGCTTCAGATTGAGTAACTTCTGCAGCAGCAGCAGCAGTAGCTTGGGCAGCTTTCTCCCTTTCTTCCTTTTCTTTATCTGCTGAATTGATCCTGTCGACTATATCAAGCATCTCCCTTTTCAGATTCATAGCCCGATCCACAGCCCTTCTAAATAACACCGCTTCTTCAAACAGGACATGCCCAGCACCAACGTTGATTTGATTCGCGAAGAGTATATTCAGATCCGATAGATTAAAAGCAAAAACATCTACCGGATCTAGGATCCTTATAGCCTCCGAATCGTCCTGCAGTTTGATGACTGCTTCACCAGTATTGCTGTCGTAAAACCACTTCTTAAAGTCCCTCAGCATAACTGGAAGCTCAGATCGAATGGGAACTCGTGTGACGACCTGAGGAGGGTCAATCACATAAGTTATCATGCCTCGTCCTGTTGCTGGATCAATTCTTTTCTTGGAGATCCGCCTTCTTGGTTTCTGCGGCTTGAAGATTTGGAAATCAGTGTCACATTCTTTCCTTATAAACTACTCAAGCATGGACCCCGTGGTGTCGTGGGTGTGGTTGATGAATGGGGCCCTGCTAAGCTCCCTGATATCCCATCGAGGAAGAGACTTAAGTTCCTTTTGACCCTTGAAGTACTGTATCACTCCCCCTCTTCTCTTCACGGCAAACAACTTTTTCTCTTAATCATACTTCCAGGAGATAATCTTCTCCTTGTGAGCTTCCCTGGTGTGATGGATGTTTTGATGCAGGGCTGGAATGGTGATGGGCCTTCTAGGAAACCAAGTTGATCTTTCAGGATCCAACTTGTGCCCATCTGACGTCTCATAAACAACCTCTTCATCCATTCCCATCTCCACAAACCTATCGGGCATCTCATCTTCACTAATCTCGTCAACCTCGCTTTCCTCAGCAGCTCTTTCTTTCTCTTTTTCATCCTCCAGAAATTTCCCAAAGTCAAATACCTCATCAAATGTTGCGCTAGGAGCACCAGTTTGCTGCTTCTTGAACTCTTGGAACATATCAAACATTTGCATCTGAACCTGATTCTGAAACTTGATCAGGTATCGTTGATCCTTGATGATCTTCTCCATGTTCCTGTTCTTGTGCTTGAGCTTCTTCACTTTCTTTCTCAGCTCTTGATTGCCGTGCACATCACTTTTCAGGGTACAGATTTCCCTGGCAGCCGTCTTTCCAACCTCTTTCACTAGTTTCTCATACAGTTCCTGATGCACCGGTTTGCGACGTGGTGCAGCAGGAGCTGAGGAGGATGGTTCAGCTGGCTGTTGAGCTGGAGCTTTAGGGGCTGGAGCAGCAGCTGTGGAAGGCCCTGGTTGTTCTGGTCGTTCTGCCCCGAAGATGGATTCCAAAATCACTTGTTCCTTGATATCGTCCTGAGTCATTACACGAGGAATCTCTGACTGAGGAAGCTGTTCTCTCCTTTTCTTTCTTGCTGCCCTCTCGAACTAAGCAACTTGTTGAAGGACTTCAGCAGTTTCAAGCTGTTCAGGTGTCAGTGTTTCTCTTCCTTCTTGTAATAAACCAGCTGGCCTCTTCCTTTTGCTGGGCTTTAATGGAGCAGTTTCAGTAGCAACTCTTTTGCCCCTAGCCTTCTCTAGAGCAATCTCTTCAGCAGTCGGCTGGGCTGAAGATGGAGCAGGGTCAGATGAACCAGGTGCAGAAGCAGCCGTGGATTGTTGATGAGTTTCAGTAGCATCTAGCCTTCTCTTCTTGATCTTGTTGTAAAGTTCCATCACCAAAGGATATCGCTGGGCTGCATACATATTCTCCAGCATGGGTTCCCAGTCCGGCGTGTTGCACTCAGTAAAGAATCGTGCACCCTTGGTGAAATTGTATTGATCACCAAGGGGCAGATTCTCGTGTTGTGCGTTGATCATCATCTGCACGAACCTTGGGTACATAACCCATTTGCATGACCCAGCTTCAGCATTCTTTACCATGTAATCGAAAATCATGCCTGACAAGTTGAAGGCTTCGTTCTTGCAAATCTTTATCATTGCGGTCGACCATTCAGTGCTGAGCGCGTTGTAGCCTCCTTTTCTATGACACAGAGACATAATGAATACGTGACTGATTAGTCTCCAGTCTCTTGTCAGCTGGCTTTTCTTGATATCGCCTCTCTTGTCAAAATCTCCCTTGTAGCCAAAATTCTTGAACTGTTGGTGAATATCTGCTTTGGGCATAAATCTGACAGTTCCTGGCTGATCTTGAAGTCTTAGCACGTTCCGAACGATATCTTTAGTGATGACTACAGCCTTGTTTCGAACTGTAGCGTTGATTCGCTTGACTCTTCCAGCAGTTTCAACTCGAGCAGACCTCCAGAAGTCTTCGATGTGAGAACAGTAAACTGGTACAATGTGCTGCACAGCATATCCGACTTTGATGCGTCTGATCCAGGTCACTACGTCTTTAAACTTGACATCATTGGTTTCAAGATTCATCGGCTGGTTGTGCATTCCTCTCGGATCCCAGTCGAGTGCCATCTGTTTAAACCAAGAGCACGAAAAGCCAATTAGATCTCTTGAATACGAATCGACGACCAATGACTGACCTTAGACTTAAACTTCGACGGACAACGTACTTAGACTTAGATTTTATTATTTTTTTTAAGTTTTGTAATTTTAACAGTCATAGGATTAAGGTTTGATGGATTGGTTTCATCAGTGTCCATGATACGTTTGATTTTCAGTTTTAAGATCATTAACGTCCGGGTTTAAGTACGCAGTCCATTCAAGTGTCTCAATGGTCAAGATAAGGGTCACATTGTATAAAGTTCAAATACGCATGTCCACAAGTGCGCAGGCCAAGTCAAAATCAATTGATTCAAGTACTCAGTCAAGTACGCACGTACTTGACTGAGCACTTAGATTAGTACGCAGGCTCTAGACAAGTGCGCAGATCTACTCATATACGGGCATGGTAACCCCTTGGCAACACATTCAAATCTGCGTACTAGCCAAGTACGCAGATACTTAAACCTTCGTTTAAGATTTTAAGTTCACACTCAAGTACGCAGGTCATTAGGGTTTCAAAGGCTTTGTATGATTATGAGACAAGTGCGCAGTCTCTATGAGACAAGTGCGCACTGTTCATTATCAAGTACGCAGTCTTCAACAGGTTCAAAAACCCATCTTCAAACACGAAACCAAAAGATTTAAACCATCTTATGAAACCTGTAATCACAACACTACACCATTAGTAAAGAATCTACCTCAATCAGTGGTTAGAATCAACAAATGAAAGAGGGTAAATGGAAAGGTGATGATTAAACACGAATTAATGGAAGATGATGAAGATTAGGGTGAAAGGTGAATGATGAGTCGTTGATGATGATGATGATCAGAAATTAGGGTTTGTAATAAGGGAAGAAAAATAGTAAAAAGAAGTTACTGATGGTATATATACAGGGACCATATGGGCTGCGCACTTGAGTCAAGTGCGCAGGGCCCAATCAATTACGCATGGTTCAAAATTTTTGGCCCAATGAGAATTTAAAAGCCCAAATCCATTTTAATAAGTGGGGTTTTACCAAGTCTCACCTTCTGCATTCAAGATCATACTAACCATACCTGCCAGAGCCCGTTTCAACTTCCCGTTGGATAGCTGTAGCCTAAGAACGATTGTCAGTATGCTTGTCCACCTAAATCCATGCCTTTTCTCTTTCAACATGTGTATGGTGATGCGGTTTATCATGTTCTTCGGTAATATTGACGAAAATTTTATGGACCCCACAGTGTGCTAGGTATTGGCCTACCGATCCTCAAGGTTTATTGAAAAATAATGATGAGAGCTTCAGGTCTATGTTACCATAAGCAAAGAAGATGATCATTATCTTGATCAGATGATGAGAGCTTCAGGTCTATGTTACCATAAGCAGATAAGATGATCATCTGATCGTTTGGTGAGCTATCTAAATATGTTTGCACGTCACTAACATTGCGTGTCTTTTGCTGCTCAGTTTCAAAAAATTTCTTAGCCCCGCATTGGTAGCTTGCACTCTTAGGTGTCTTTTGATTTACCTATGCACAAATTTTTCTGTGTCTTTTAATTTCTCAACCTGTGTATGACCGGACTCAGCTTGTGCAGACCTATAGCACAGTGGGAATCCAGCTTTCCGTGTAGATCTTCATTGTTAATCACCTATTAGCAGTTTACTTGATTCCAGGCTGAATCTACCGACACATCGTTGCTTGAGGCCATAACATCCTCTGGGTCCTATTCACATGCTGACAAGATATGATTAGTTCCTATCATTTCCTGAATTAATTTTGCATTAGGAATGGACAGGTTTTACTTTCTCCCCCAAAAATCTTGTTTTAAGTAAAAAGAAGATTTTTTTTATAAATTATGCACAAGTAAAGTTTTTTTTTTATTCAAAATTTATCATCTCAAGCCATGTAACCAACTGATGAAACCGGGTTTTGTCAAAAGCTTTTGTAAAGATATCTGCCTTTTGATCAGCAGTATCTATTGGCAACACCTGTATATATCCTTTGTCGTGAGCATCGCGAATTGAGTGAATCCGAATTTCAATGTGTTTGGTTTTAGAATGATCAATTGGATTCTTCACAATGTCACGACAGGCATCATTATCAATAAAAATAGGTGTATGCATGACATTCAAACCGTAGTCCAAAAGCTGATTTTGGATCCATAACACCTGACAACAACAACTAGATGCAGCTGTGTATTCAGCTTGAGCAGTGGAGATGGACACTGTAGTCTGCTTCTTGCTCTGCCAAGACACTAGCCTGTTACCCAGAAATTGACAACCACCAGAGACAGATTTTTGGTTAATCCTACAACCTGCATGATCACTATCAGAGTAAGCGATTAAATCAAAATTATCACTCTTAGGATACCATAAACCAAGTTTTGGTGTCCCTTTGAGGTAGCGGAAGACTCTTTTTACTGCAGTTTCATGCGATTGCTTGGGATTGGACTGAAAGTGTGCACAGCATCCAATTGCCCACATGATATCTGGTCTGCTAGCTGTTAGATACATCAGTGAGCCAATCATTGATCGATAAGTGTGAAGATTCACTGAAAGGCCTTGAAGATCTGGTACAAGTGTTGTTTGGGCCGCAAAAGGAGTATTGGACGGCTTGCAGTCGGTCATGTTGTATTTTGCCAGAATGTCTCTTGTATACTTGGCTTGATGGATGAGAATTCCGTCTTCTTTCTGCTCTACTTCCAAGCCTAAGAAAAACGATAATTCTCCCATCATGCTCATTTCAAATTGCGACTTCATAATGCTTTCAAATTCCCTGCACAAGTTTTCATCAGTGGAGCCAAAGATAATATCGTCAACATAAATTTGAACAAGGATAGAATGTTTGTTGACTTCTTTGGTGAACAGAGTCATGTCAATCTTCCCTCTGGTGTACCGATTCTGCAGCAAGTATGAAGATAAGGTCTCATACCAAGCTCGAGGAGCTTGATGAAGTCCATAAAGAGCCTTATCCAATTTGTAGTACTTGTTGGGATTATGAGGGTCTTCAAAACCCGGGGGTTGACAGACGTAGACTTCTTCCTTGATCTTCCCGTACAGGAATGCACTCTTCACATCCATTTGAAAGAATTTGAAGTTCTTGTATGAGGCGTATGCCAGGAAGATACGTATGGCTTCAAGTCGAGCAACTGGAGCGAGCACTTCCTCATAATCAATACCTTCCTGCTGACGAAAGCCCTGAACTACCAGACGAGCCTTGTTCTTGATCACCACACCTCTTTCATCCATTTTGTTGCGAAACACCCATCTTGTTCCGATAGGATACTTCCCTTCAGGTAGATCCACAAGTTCCCAAACCTTAAGCTTTCTAAACTGATACAGCTCATCCTGCATGGCTTCAACCCAACTTGCGTCTCTGACAGCATCTTCAATGCTGAAGGGTACCGTCTGAGATAAGAAGGCTGAAAGTGCAATATTAAGTTTATCTGCCTGATTCCTAGTGAGAACACCCTCAGAGATTGGTCCAATGATGTTCTCCACAGGATGATTCTTAGAAGACTTAAATCCCATGTTTGGTTCTTCTTGAATTTGGGAAGGCAGATTAGAAAGGTGATCTACAGGAATTGATGAGCTGGATGGATCATTTGCAGACTGTTGTGCTGAAGATGTTTCTTCTGAAGCCGGAGTACTTTCAGGAGATGGAGTAGTTTCAACAGTTGCATCACCATTTGTGGACTGAGGAGGAACAATTGGATCGGCTACGAGTGGAGAAAATCGGGTGGTGAACGGTGCAGCATCGTCTTCGGAAGAATAAAGAGTATCTTCAAGAGGAGAAGGATCGGCTGCTTTATTGTCAGTTGATTGTTCTTCAATGATACAAAAATTGTTGAAAACAACGTCCACGTCAAAGAACCAGTCAGGACCGGCTCCTGTGTTAGTAGAGTTGGATTTCTGCCAATCAACATAGAAAGATTCGAGAACCATTTTGGTTCGTTTGTTGTACACTCTATAAGCCTTTTGACTCGAAGAGTATCCAACAAAGAAGCACTCATCTCCAACTGCATCAAACTTCATTATATTCTCGTAGTTGTTAAGCAGCGTACATGAGCATCCAAACGGCCTAAAGTAGTCAATCGGAGGTTTTCTTTTAAAAAGCAATTCATAACCTGTTTTCCCGCGCGTCTTTACAATTAAGACTCTGTTAAGAACATAACAGGCGGTATTCACAGCTTCAGCCCAGAAGATGATCGACAATTTGGAATCGATTAACATGGTTCGGGCCGCTTCAATAAGTGTACGATTCTTCCTTTCAGCAACTCCATTCTGTTGAGGAGTTCTCGTAGCACTGTACTGAAGATGAATTCCTTTGTTGTTGCAGAAAGTCATGAAACTTTGATTTTTGAATTCAGTTCCGTGATCGCTTCTGATTGATCTAACTTTTGTCTTTACTATGTTCTCAATGAGAGGAACAAACAGCATCAATATCTCAGCAGCTTCACTTTTGTATTCTAAGAAGTACACCCATGTAAAGCGAGAAAAATCATCTGTTATCACCAAACAATAAGACTTTTTAGCTAAACTTTTAACACTGATAGGACCGAAAAGATCCATATGCAATAATTGAAGAGGTGAGTCTATAGAGTTCACTGTTTTGGACTTGTGCGATTTCTTGTGTTGTTTTCCTTTGGCCCATGCTAAACATTTTTCAGAAAAAGGGAATTCCTTGGAAGGAAGACCTTTGACAAGATTTAGTTTTGAAAGCTTGTTAATGTTTTTGAAGTTAACATGTCCTAATCGCCTGTGCCATAACAGTGACTCTGACTCGGATGCTTTAGAAAGTAAGCATGTCATTTGACATTCTGATTTAGCATCTCTCATATTTATCACATATGTGTTATTTTGTCTAGGAGCTTTTAGCATGATCATATTGGTGGGCGGAATGAATCCAGGTTTCAGAAAGATGCACTCCATGTCATTGAATAACACAGATATTCCTTTGTCGCAGACTTGTGACACGCTCAACAGGTTGTAGCACAATTCTGGAACATAGTTCACATCTTCTAACGTCAGTGCGTCAGAGACCACATCTCCTATTCCTACAATCTTTCCGCCCTTTTCATTTCCGGCGAAGGCAACGAACTTGTTGGATCAGTTTGCTCTTGTTTGCTAAGTAAGAACTTGCTATCTTGACACTTAAGTGTTTAGCAAGTCCTTGTAAATCAGATTATAAGCACAGCGGAATGTTATAAGTTAAAGCAACACTTTTTATGCAAAGGCAGAGTTACAACTCTCCCTTGATGTTTGAAACTAAATAAATGACAAAGTATTTATTATGAATCTTAGTTGTAAATGAGAATTAGATACTTAGCAAGATTCACAATAAATACAGAAATGGAATAATAACAATGAGAGTGTTTGAAGGATTTTTCTGTTAAAAATCAATGTCTAAAATAGAAGGTTGAAGCCTTCTATTTATAGACGATTACATGCATGTATCTTGCTTAAAAAGCAAGTACAGAAAGTCCAGTTACAAGTTGCACAAGTTGCAACATTGAAAGAAACAAATAAAGCTAAAAGTAATATTAAACAACAAACTACTGATGCAAAAGGGCGGTGGCAAATATCTTCTGCTAAGTGCTGATGAAGGACAACTACTGAAGAGTAGTTTTGTCTTCAGTACTTCTGAAGTGAACTTGTCTGGTTTGGACTTCAGAACTTCTGCAACTTCAGCACTTCTTCATATCTTCTAATCAGCAGTTTCTTGTCTTCTATTCAGTACTTCTATACTTAGCCAAAAATGACAGAAGTGAATTAGACTAAGGTTTACAAAAGTGGTTTCACCAATCCTCTTTGTCCTAACAATCTCCCCCTGGATTGATGAAGCCAAAACCTTACTAATTCCTTATGTGTTTCTTCTGTCTTGAACAATCTTCCATATCTCTTTGTACATGGTGTTCTTGAGCTGGTTGTACAGATCATCAGACAGAGATCCTCTCTGTGGTTCTAGATGTTGAATTGTGAGCAGGTCTTGTGTTGACAGTTTCTTTAGATCACTGATCTTCTTGTAAGCCCTGCTTGAGAAGTCTCTTCTTGTCAACAGTACTGAGTTGTTATCAGTAAGTGACCATCTGATGATAGGTATCTTTGACTTGTTAAAGTCAGAAGAATAGGGAACCAGACTTGTCCCTTGGGTTGATGGTCCTGAGTGCTGGATGTCTTCAGTTTCAGATAGCCTCAGGTGGGATTCTCTTCCTTGTTGATGTTGTTGCATACCAGGCATCTGAACAGTTGGGAGATGGTGTTCAGTCACTACTTTGGTATGCAGCTTTTCTGTGATTGTCTTTTGTATTTGATAAGCAAAAGTGGAAGGATCCCTGAACTGTGTTAACAGAGGTTTCTCCTCAATGTCAAAATCTGAATGGACTATTGAGCTTCCCTCAAGTAGTACCATTTTGAAATCAGTTTTGACATTGTCCTCTGTCTTCTTCTTCTGAGCAGCAGATCTTCTAGATACACCAGAAGTTCTAACTACTGATCTTGAAGGATCAGCAGTTTGAAACTTCTCAGGATTTGCAGCCTTGGCAGCCAAGTATTTTCTATATGTATCCATTAGTCTTTCTTCTTTCCATCTGGATACAGAGGCTTTTGAACCATATCCTTCTGCTACTAGCTCTTCTATTATCTGGGCTCTCTTGGCCTTTCCTTCTTTGCTTGTGGCCATTTTGTCTGCAAGCAGTTGTGCTCTTCTTGTCAGCTCTTGCATAGAGAGTCCTTTGAGTGTAAAGGCTTTAGTCTTGCTGTTCTTGGTAATATAAGACACCAGTTGTTGTCTTTTATCCTGTTCAGCAATCTCATCAAGGCTAGCCTGCCTTTGTAGTTCAGCTGCATAAGCCTGAAGTTTTTCTTCATGGCTTAAGTCCAAATCATCCCTTTCTTCCAGAGATTTCCAAATCTGATCTTCTCTGGCCTTCTTGTTGGCTGCAATTAAACTCTTCTCTAATAGTTCAGCTGAATGAGAGATGGGAGAAGGGTTTAATACAGTCATTGTTGTAACAGATGTAGGCCTGATGGGATCAGATGTTGGTTGAGTGGGAGCAGTGGTTCTGGAAGGTTCAGTTGTTTGAGGTTGGGAAGTGTTGACTTCTGATGTGCTGACAACTGCTGATGGTTTGTCAGCTACTGAAGGATTGTCTTCAGTACTTTCTGATTCTTCATCAGAAGTTTGGTAATCAGAAGTTTCTTCATTACACCTTAGGGAATCATCAGAACTTTGGGTCTCATCTTCTTTCTCAGCAGCTTCAATTTCTTCAATAGAGACACCAAACTGTTTGGCCAATTTTTCTTTCCTGGCCTGATCTTTCTGATCTCTTTCAAGGAGTGCCACTCGTGCCTTTACTCTGGCTTGGAATGACTCCTTAGGTTCCCTGATCTTCTCCCCCTTTTTGGATTCATCAATTCTAACCCTTGAAGCAGATGGTTGGGAGAAGTGTCCTTGAAGATGAGCAATCTGTTGGCTGTTGAAGTCTATTTTGTTTGACAGATCGTTCATCTTGGTCTTAATCACCCCAAATTGGTTCTTGATTGACAGCTCCAAGTCAGCTGTATATGTTTGGAAGTGATTTCTGATGAGTGTATTCATCATGTGGTACAGGGGACCCTCTGGGCTGCATAGCTGGTTCAGGTCTATGCTTGCTTGCCCAGGGAATTGGGTAGGCATTTGCTGTGAAGGGGGTGTTTTTGGGAGATCCTCATGTTGTACAGAGGATGCCACTCTAGGGGTTTTAGGGATTGAGTGGACTTTAACCTGTGCAGAGGTGACTGGCCTCTTGAGCCTGGATACCTTTGCAGCAGGACCTTCAGAAAGTGCCGTCAATTCAGTAGTTGTAGTTTTTGAAACATCATCCAAATTAATGGAATCATCTGTATCCCTGATGTTGCCCTCAGTGAGGACTGTCTCAGTTAAATCATGAGCTGAGCCCAACTCAGTTCTCTCATGAACCTCTGTTTCTTGGTACTGAGGATTTCCTACTTCAGGCATTAAGCCTTCATCAGTAGTTGCCACATCTGAGGTCTTAGCTATGTTACTTCTGTCCTCAGATCCACCACTGGGTGGTAACTGAGTAGTAGCAGCCTCAGATGCCCCAAGAGTCTCTAAATTTGGGCTTAAAGACTCTGGTCCACCCTCATCTCTTGGGATAGGGCTAATGATGTCCACATCCATGTCTAAAGTAGTAGTTATGTCCCCTGTTTGTTGTGGTTGATGGGGACTGACATGATCAGATGGGACATTCTCTCTTAGCCCAGAGAGAAGTTTGGCAATTTCTATTGCCTCTTGTTCAGAAATTTGTGGGGATGGTTCAGTAGTTTGGGCAATAGGTTGTTGTTCAGCAGTTTCAAAAGAAGAGTGTGTTTGATATGTTTTTCTAAGTCTTTTTCTTTTGAAATGAACAGATATGGGTGCTCTGGGGGGGGTTTGAGATGGATGAGACTGAGAGGGTGTTTCAGTCTCAACAATTTGAAGAGCAGAATGCTCAAGAGCATGTTCAGGCATCTCAACCTCCTGAACAGCTTTTCTTTTGGGTTGGTGGGTTACAGTTTTTGTTGGCTTGGGCTTTTTGGCTTTTGGTGGTGTGGGTGTGGAAGATGTGGGCTTCAGGGGGACTTGTTGTTGTTCTCCCTGATCATCTTCTGGCCAGGCAGCCGGTTTGTTCAGTCTTGAGTATGCTTGTGATGTTAAAGGGTTTAAAGTTGAAATTTTTCCCACAAGCACCTCATTACCCAGTTCCCCTATTATGCATTGCATAATGAACCTTGGGTACAACAAAAACTTTTTCTTGGTATTATTGTGATGTAACACCAACTCATGAAAAAACAGTTTTGATGCCCTGAATTTGGTTTCATTCACAATGGAATGAAATATTGGTTGAAAAGTGGAGGGCATCTGGTCATATGACCCTGTTTTTGGACTCAAACACATAATTATATAATGAAACAAAAGTTTGTATTTTGGTTCAAAATATTTTTTGAATATTGTTGCATGGGAGAGAGTACCTTGATAACCACACTCAGTCATGGTTAGATGAATATCTTTGTTAGCAACATGGTCAGGGGCAGCTACATCATCCAGACCCAGTCTTGTTGCTAGTGTGGCCGGTGTGATGGTCAGTTGTTTCCCTTTTATCTTTGAGTTGAGGGAAATGACCTCACCACCCATTGTAACCGTCTCAGCATTTTCCCAGAACTCATTCAGAGTTTCAGTGTGAATTGGTGGGTTAATTGTGAGAGCAGTAAAGTATTGGGATTTGACGACAAGATCAATGATCTCATCGTATTGGGACCAGCCTTCTTGTTTTTCAAGAAAAGCTCTTTGATTGTGTCCCTGTTTTAGAACTAGAGCCATTGTGGTTTGGGTATTTTGATCGAACAGTGAATTTTCAGGTGTAGGTTTTGAGAGAGTTTTGAGAGAGAAGGAGGGATATTTTGTGAGTTTAAAAGGATAAGTGTGTGAAAAAGGTATTTATTAGAAGTTTTAACCGCTTGAATCTTCTTTATTAGAAGTTTTAAAACCGCCTTTGGTTAAAAATCTCTTTATCAGAGGTTTTAAACTTATTAGGTCAAACCTCTGATGATGGGAAAAGTCAGATTTGCCCTTTTGACTTAAACTGCTGATGAAGGATTACTTCATCAGTAGTTCCCATTTTCTCTTCAGTAGTTTTAACATCTGATGAGAAATGTTTTTATAAATACTTTGTTCATAACTTCTGAAGTTTATTTTATCAGAAGTTACACACTTTTTCAGAAAGTTATCCCCATACTGATGATTTTTGTTCATCAGTAGTTTCTCTCAAACTGTTTTTGTTTTTCAGAAGTTTTGTTTCAGACTTTTGACATTTGTAAGTGAAAACCAGAAAAAAGATGGAAAAGGTTAACCTGAAATCCACCAAGGTAAACAGGATGGAATCAGGGGTGGAAAAAGAAAAAAAAGAATTTTTCATTTTGATTCCACCATGGTAAACAGGATGGAATCAAGGATGGAAAAAGGAAAAAGAAAAATTTTGATACATATCAGTAGTGATTGATGTAGAAGTTTGCTGTAGAGTTGGGTAGAATCAAGTGTTAACTTGGATTCTAACTGATATGCAGAAAAAAAATAAAATAAACACTTACAAATTTAGCATTCCAAGCATGGAAACTAACTTCTGAAATGTTGATGTGTCAAGGGGCTTAGTGAAGATGTCAGCTATCTGATTAGCTGTTGCTACATGCTTCACCTCAATCTTGCCTTTTTCATAGCAATCTCTTATGAAATGGTACCTGATCTCAATATGTTTAGTTTTTGAGAACTGTACCGGATTTTGAATGATGCTAATGGCAGATTTGCTGTCTACAAACAAAGGTGTCTTGGTCTCTTTGATTCCATAATCAAGGAGTTGATATTGGAGCCATTGTATCTGTGATGTACAACTTGCAGCTGCAATGTATTCAGCTTCAGCAGTTGAAGTTGCAACAGATGTTTGCTTCTTTGATTGCCATGACACTAGACAGTTACCCAGGAATTGACAACCACCAGATGTTGACTTTCTTGTCATCTTACACCCTGCATAGTCACTATCTGAAAATGCTGATAACTTGGTATTGCTTGAAGCAGGATACCAGATTCCCAGTGTTGGAGTTCCTTTCAGATATCTAAAAATTCTTTTGACTGCAATAAGGTGTGATTCCCTTGGTGCTGATTGATATCTAGCACAGACACATGTTGAAAACATAATATCTGGTCTAGAAGCAGTTAAGTATAAAAGGGAACCTATCATGCATCTGTACATGGTTTGATCAACCTGTTTTCCTTGATCATCTGGTTCAACTTGTGTGATAGGTGTCATGGGAGTGGAACATGATTTACAGTCATTTAAAGAAAATTTGTTCAATAATTCTTTAACATATTTTGATTGATGTATAAAAGTTCCATTTGTTTGTTGTTTGATCTGCAGTCCTAGAAAGTACTGCAGTTCTCCCATGGTACTCATCTCAAATTTTGATTGCATGAGTTTCTTAAAATCATCACACAATTTTGTGTTTGTTGAACCAAAGATGATATCATCAACATAAATTTGAACAAGTAAGACATGATTTCCAACATGTTTAATGAAAAGTGTTTTATCAATGGCACCTCTTGTAAAGTTATTTTTGAGTAAAAAGGTGGAGAGTGTATCATACCAGGCTCTTGGAGCCTGTTTGAGCCCATATAGAGCTTTATCCAGTCTGTACACCCACTCAGGATGAGAAGGATCCTCAAACCCAGGTGGCTGACAGACATACACCTCCTCCTTGATTTTACCATATAAAAATGCACTTTTCACATCCATTTGATAAACTTTTATTTTGTTGGAAATGGCATAGGCCAGAAATAACCTGATGGCCTCAAGCCTTGCAACTGGAGCAAAGGTTTCATCATAGTCAATTCCCTCTTCTTGAGAGTACCCTTGAACTACCAGTCTTGCCTTGTTCTTGATTATCATACCAGCTTCATCTTGTTTGTTCCTGAAAACCCATCTTGTACCAATTGGTTGCTTGTTTTGAGGTAAGGGACAGATTTCCCAGACCTGTTGCTTGTTGAACTGTAGTAGTTCATCTTGCATAGCCTGCACCCAATTATTGTCTTTGAGGGCTTCCTGGTACTTCTTTGGTTCCAACTGTGAAATAAAGGCTGAGAATAGGCAAAAGTTGGAGAGCTGGTTTCTGGTCAGAACACCTGTAGCTATATCACCCATGATTTGATCAAGTGGATGATCTCTGTGTTCAATCAGTTGTTGTAAACCACTGACAGGTGTAGGTGGCTCTGGTTCTTCAAACAAACTACTGAGGTCTATGATATCTGGTTCAGCAGTTGCAGCTTCTTCAGTAGTTGCAGGTGCTGAAGCAGATGTTTGAGTTTGGCCTTCAGTATTTGTTTGATCAGAAGTTTGGAAAACTTCTGATGGTGTTGTAGTTGACTTAATGACTGTTTGAGGAGTCCATGGTGCAGGATCCTCATCTTCAAACCTTTGATCACCATAATAAGTAGGTTTGGAAGAAGTAACAGCCTTTTCAGGTCCAAAGTGAAAGTTGTCAAGGTCAAAGAGTTCAGCAGGATGTGCTGGAATAAGAGTGTGTTTTGACTCATTGAACTTGACATTCAATGTTTCTTCTACTATCTTGGTGTGAGAATTAAAAACCTTGTAGGCTTTTCTAGTTGAAGAGTAACCAAGAAAGTAACCTGAGTCAACTTTGGCAGCAAACTTTGAGATAGATTCCTTGATGTTCAAGATGAAACATTGACACCCAAAAGCCCTGAAAAAGGAGATAAGGGGCTTCATGCCATGAAGAACTTCATAGGCAGTCTTGGAATGTCTCTTGACCACAAGAACTCTATTCTGAACATAACATGCTGTGTTAACTGCTTCTGCCCAAAAGTACAATGGCAGTCCAGAATCAGCTAACATTGTTCTTGCTCCTTCTATCAATGTTCTGTTCTTCCTTTCTACTACACCATTTTGTTCAGGAGTTCTGGGAACACTGTATTGTCTAATAATCCCTTTAGACAAACAGAATTCATCCAGAGTTTTGTTCCTGAACTCTGTCCCATTGTCACTTCTAATGGTTTTGACAGATAGAGAATATTGTTTCTCTACTTGTAGAATGAAGAACTTGATGATTTCAGCAGCCTCATCCTTGGAAAATAAGAAGAATACCCATGTGAATCTTGAGTAGTCATCAATGATGACTAAGCAGTACTTCTTTTTACCAAGGCTCATAATCTTGACAGGCCCAAATAAGTCCATATGGAGTAGTTGAAGACATGCAGTTGTTTTTGATTCTTCAATAGACTTATAGGAGGACTTATGCTGTTTTCCCTTTAGACAGGATACACAGTGTTCTTGACACTGGTATACTTTCAAAGGTAGACCTCTGACCAAGCCCATTTTTGTGACTTTATTTATGGTTTTAAAGTTCACATGGCCAAGTCTCCTGTGCCAGAGATCTGTTTCTGAAGTTGATGCCCTTGAGAAGAAACAGGCAGTGTTGTTCAATACTTTGTCTTTTTCAATGTCCACTGCATAGACATTGCCACATCTTTTGGCAATCAGCAAAGTATGATCTTCTATAATCTTCTCAATCAACTTCTGGCCTTCTGGTGAGATGATCTTGCAAGCTGTCTTTGTGAAAAAGGAAGAATATCCTTTATCACACATTTGTGACACACTTAGCAAGTTGTATTCAAGGTTCTCCACCAGATTGACCTTGTCAAACTGTATTTTGCCAGAGGAGACATTGCCATGTCCTAGCACATATCCCTTGGCATTGTTCCCAAAGGACACAGATCCTTCTCTTTGGCTGATAAAATTGTTTATCAGGTATCTGCATCCAGTCATGTGCATAGAGCCTCCACTATCAACATACCATATGCTGTTTAAGCCCCTGGAAACTCTCTGCACATAAAAGCAAATTAGTTAGATTTGGAAACCCAAGCCTGTTTGGCTTTGGGTTTGCTCTTGAGAACAGTTACAGTTTGTTCTTGACCAGGTTGAGAAATCCATGTCTTTTTGGCAATGGATTTTTCATGAAGAACCATGGTGGTATCCTTTTTAGGACCACCATCAACCTTGGTCATCAGTAGTTCTACCATGTTCTTTAGATTTTGAATCTCAGCAGTTTGTGAAACTGCTGATGATTCTGGTCTAACTACTGACAAGGAATTTTGAGAAAAAGATTTTGGTTGAGATTTTATCTTTTTCTGAGAAAAGGTGTTTTCAGGTTGTTGTTTCTTGGGTTTAAAGACTTTTTCATAATCATTTCTGATTTGATTTCCCACAACCTGTTGTTTAAATTTTTGATTGAACTGAATTCCTTTTCTGTATCTACAAAATTCAGTTTTGTGGTTGAACAGGCCACAAATTTCACATGCTTTTGCCTTCTGTTTTTGTTCTGAAGGCAAATTTCTGACAGTTGTGAAAAGATTTTGCTCATCAGTAGTTTTCAGGGTCTCAACTCCTGAAGTAGATGAAACTACTGATGGCTTATTGTCAGTTTTTGTAAATACTTCTGAAGTACTTTCTTTAAAAATGCCAGGATTTCTGTTTAGAAAGTTTTCATGGAAAGATGTGCATTCTTTCCCTTCAGAAGTTTCATTTGAAACAATTCTTCTCCCATCTTCAGTAGTTTTGGGAGAAAAATCTGTTGGTGTTTCAACATGATGGTATCCTATGCCAAACTTCACATTTGAAGCACTTTGTTTGTTTAGCAGTAGTTGATACCCCCTACAAGATTCAACCCATTTTTCACAAGTGATCCTGGTGTCAGCAAGCTCTTGTCTGACATCTCCCAGGTCATTTAGCATCATTTTGATTTGTGCTTGGGTTTCAATGGCAGAGTCAGTTAATTTAGAAACCTCTTTTGTTTTAGCACACAGTTTTCTTTCCAAATCACATTTTATCTGTGTGTATTTTCTTTCTAAATCATTGGCTTTGCCTTGTAGGTGCACGTTTGTCTCTCTTATGAGAGCAAAAGTTTCTTTGCAAGAGTTTGAACATAGTTTTGTCAAAGATTCTTTTGATACCTGAGACAATGCAGATTTTGAGGTACAGCCTTCAAATGCCATTAAGGCAAAGTTCTTTCTGCCATTGTCTGGTTCTCCCCAGTTGATGTCAAACACTTTGTTGTCTGCATCAGGATTACACTCTGTGGTGTCATATGGGAGACTGCTCCAGTCAACATACCCCGAGGTAAAGAGGCTTTGTTGAGGGGGTTGTTGAGGCTGTGGAGGAAGTTGAGCAGCTGGAAAGGGAGGGATTGATTGTTGGCCCTGCATCTGTTGAGCAGGCACTTGAACATATTGTACTTGAGGCATATATTGCTGTTGAGGAGCTTGTGCCTGTACAAAATGAGCACTCCCTTGAGTTCCATTGTTCCTATTATAATTGGGGTTATAGTTATTTCCAGATTGTGATTGGTTAAAGCTAGAGCTTCTACACTCTCTAGCAAAGTGTCCCAACTTCTGACACTTGTGACATCTCAGTTTAGATTTGTCAAAACCAATTTTTGTATTACTGGTCAATCCTGGAAATTTCCTTCCTGACCTTTTATAAAACTTGTTAGTTTTAATGCTTAGCATGGCCAGTTGGTGAAGTATGTCCATTTCTTCCAAGTCATCACTGCTAAAATTTTTCAAATCATCCATGATAAAACATAGATTATCAGCAGTTTGACTTTGGTCATCATTGTCATAACCTGGGAAAGATCTTTCTGATGAGATCCCAGTGGTTATGTCAATATTGTCATAAGATCCATAGGAACAAGTTGGTGAATCTTGTCCCAAAAGTGCTGTACTACCTGGTAGGTAGTCATCAGCAGTTTTACCAGAAGTTTGTAATTTCTTCTTTTGATCGATTTCTCTTTCAAAAGTGAGTAATCTCCCATGGAGTTTTGTAAGAGTGAGGGAGCTAAAATCTGGTGAGGATCTTAAGACAATGGAGTAGGTTTCCCATTTGTCAGGTAGAGACCTTAAAAATCTATGTAACATAGATACTGTTGTATAGGTCTGCCCATTTAACTTTAGCTCAGAGATTAATGAGGAGAATCTTTCAAATTGTTGTGTCAAAGTCTCCCCATTAATATAAGCAAATGTTTCATATTGTTGAGCCAAAATTTCTCTGGTGTTGGCAATCACCTCTTCAGTTCCTCCAAACTGTTCTTTAAGACAGTCCCAAAGTTCTTTGGCACTTTCACAATGTAAAAGGCCAGAGTATATTTCATTTGGGAGAGCCATTGCCAACATAGAGAATGCCTTAGCATCTAGCTCAAGTTTTAGGAAATCTTCATCTGTATAGTCTTTGGGATCCTTAGGAATCCCTTCTTTAGTTTCAAGGTTTATGTTTACTGGTTTGTGTGGACCATATATCACAGATCTCCAACAACCAGTGTTGGTTTGTGACAAGGTATGTGCCATTCTTTTCTGCCATATATTGTACTCATTTCTCACAAGCATGGCAGGTTTGGTGGCAGAACCAGTATTATGTGGATCCATTTTTAAAGAGTATAGATTTGTCTGATGACTCTTTTAAGTGATGGATATTGATAAAAAGTGAACTTTTGATCTTTTTATTGAATATCAATAAGAGCTTTGTGTCTGATTCTCAATTTGTTAGATTGATATGTGATCAGATAAACCAATGCTCTGATACCAATTGTTGGATCAGTTTGCTCTTGTTTGCTAAGTAAGAACTTGCTATCTTGACACTTAAGTGTTTAGCAAGTCCTTGTAAATCAGATTATAAGCACAGCGGAATGTTATAAGTTAAAGCAACACTTTTTATGCAAAGGCAGAGTTACAACTCCCCCTTGATGTTTGAAACTAAATAAATGACAAAGTATTTATTATGAATCTTAGTTGTAAATGAGAATTAGATACTTAGCAAGATTCACAATAAATACAGAAATGGAATAATAACAATGAGAGTGTTTGAAGGATTTTTCTGTTAAAAATCAATGTCTAAAATAGAAGGTTGAAGCCTTCTATTTATAGACGATTACATGCATGTATCTTGCTTAAAAAGCAAGTACAGAAAGTCCAGTTACAAGTTGCACAAGTTGCAACATTGAAAGAAACAAATAAAGCTAAAAGTAATATTAAACAACAAACTACTGATGCAAAAGGGCGGTGGCAAATATCTTCTGCTAAGTGCTGATGAAGGACAACTACTGAAGAGTAGTTTTGTCTTCAGTACTTCTGAAGTGAACTTGTCTGGTTTGGACTTCAGAACTTCTGCAACTTCAGCACTTCTTCATATCTTCTAATCAGCAGTTTCTTGTCTTCTATTCAGTACTTCTATACTTAGCCAAAAATGACAGAAGTGAATTAGACTAAGGTTTACAAAAGTGGTTTCACCAATCCTCTTTGTCCTAACAGAACTCTCCATCAATAAATCTGTAGTTCTTGAGAAGTTCTTTTAGACCAGTCATATGACTAGAAGCCCCGCTATTAACATGCCAAAGATATCTCATCAATGCGATCAGCCATTTTTGTAACTTATTCTGAAATACAAAACAAAAACACAATAAATACACATATAAATACAAGAGACTCTATGTACAGATACGACTCAAACCTTTACTTAGTTAACTTTGGGAATCCAGGCTTGGTTTAATTTTGATCTATCGTGATTTTCACCCAAACCTGACTCTTGTCTTTTCAAAATTTTTGTGGTTTTATCAAAGATTTTTACTGTTTCTTGAAGGTTTTTAATCTGATCAGAAAGACAGTTTAGTGCTTTGACATCACTGAATTTTAAATGACATGTTTTAAACACATGACCCTCATTTCCACATCTAAAGCATTTTGAGTGCTTTGGCTTGATCTTTGGAGAGGGTCTGGATGATGATGATTGTGATGCTCTTCTCTTGATCTTGCTTGAGCATGAGCTTTCACTGGAACATGGTTCATCAATGTTATTGTTGCTTGATTTATCATTTGTGTTGCATTCTGGCTTGCTAATGTCACTTTCTGTATCACTCTGTGATTCTTCAGAAGTTGTGTTATCTGTTTCACTTTGTGATTCTTCATAACATGACATATCTGTTGATGATGGAGTAAACTCTGGAATTTCTTCAGTAAGAAATTTCCCGAACCTGTTTCTTTTTAGTTCTGGTACAAACGGAGATGGTCTATATACATTTTCATTGTCAGAGAATGCATCATTAAGATCAACACAAACTGGCATAACATTGTCAACACAAATATCTGAGCGTTTGATAGGATTCATCCTATCATCAGGGTCCACAACACCCTTTAAATTAAGTTTAGAAGTTAATGTAGTACAGTCATCCGGCCTAGATAAACTATTACAGTTATCCATCCTAGATAAACTAATACAATCATCCAGTTTAGTTAAGTTATTACATTCATCCGAATTCAAAATAGTTTTAGACTTGTCATGACTCCAGATGAACCAATTCACTGTAGAGTAATTGGCACCTGGGTGACCTAACCCCATCGTTTGTCCACCACAACTCTCATCATCGTCCACCTGATCCTGTTGGGTCATATCTGCACTGCTTTTACTTATATTAGAGTTTGACTCAGATTTGACACATTCTTTTTCAAAAAGATCATTTTTTTGGATGTGGTTTTGGAATGGGTATATATTCACTTTTGCTCAAAGGTAAAAATAGAGATTTTACAAGTCCCTTTTTATCCTTATACCCAATTCCATCTTTAACGAATGATTTCCTTGAACAATCAAGGATATCTGTATGAGCATGCTTGCTTACATTCCATTTGTCCACAACAATTTGGAGATGATTTGTTTCATTTCTAGATATTTCTAGTTTTTCTGTTAAGTCATTTATTATAAAATCTTTTCTGAGAACAAATTCTTTTAGAGTTTGCATTTCAGCTATTGTTGCATTTAACTTTTGCTGATATGCTAACTCATTTTCTTTCATTTCAGTGTTGATTTTTCGGATGTCATCCATTTCTCTTAAAATTTTCCTATTGTGGGACAAACAGTAAGCAACAGCTGTAACACACCTTGGTGAGCACAGCTTTGATTTTATTTCAAGCGGAATACTTACCAGATCTCTCTCCTCAACTTTCTTATGCATGCTCTGCGGTTGTTGATCAGCTTTGCTTGTGGAAGTCTTCTCAGCAACTAAAGCTTCCTCGGTAGCAACCTCCTTTCCCTTGTCCTCATTCAGCACACCTTTTAAACCAGCATTCTCCATCCTTTCTCCTTTTGGCATATCCGCTGATGACCCTTCCAAAGAGCTCACACCAAGTGTTGATTTTGTGCAGATCTTTGCCATCAGTGCCTTGTTCACTTCAGCCTCAGCCACAGCAACTTCCTCTCCCCAGTCAAAATCTTGAACCACCAGTGCCTTCTGCTGATTGGCTTCGCCTCCATCCGTGATTGCCACCATTCTCTTTGCTGGTTTAATTTCAGCTTGATTCAACGTTGGACATTCATACTTGAAGTGTCCGAGAGTTTTGCAATTGTAGCACCTGATTTTTGACTTATCAAAGCCAGCCTTTCCCAGTCCAACCCTTCGACCTGTTCTGTCCTGAAACCTCTTCACCCTTAGAGTAATCATGGCCATTTGCCATTTTAGGTCCATCTCTTCCATATCATCTGGATCCACTTGATACATATCTTCCGGACTCATCATATCATTCTTCAGGTCACCTGTCTTCACTGCTTCAAAGCTGGTCATGAAAGCGTTGAAGAGTTCAACATGTTCACTAGCAAGCTTTGTTTGTTGTGGGTTGAGAGTTCTTGCCACTGGGTTGGAGTATGGAACGGCCTTTCCTGAACTGGAGCTACCACCACCAATTCCATCAGCATACACATGAGACGAGCTTGAACCCATGTTACCCACTGGGGTCATTAATGCCAAATTTTTCATTGCAGTGCTGGGTACTACCTTCGGATTGGTCTGGTTCATCTCTCTCTTCGTGATGTCCATCTCAAACGACTTCAGGGTGTTGATAAGGTCAGCCAAGGTAGACTGGGCGTCTAGATATTCTTTCCTGATCAACATACACTGGATGCTCCATTCTTTTGGCAGGGAGTCTAGCAGCTTCTTGATTGAATTTATGTTGTTCACAGGAATTCCCGCCTTCTTCATCTTGGTCAACATACTCATGAACCTCTCGATATGTGAGCTCAAGCTTTCCCCACGAATGCTACCGAACATGTCATATTCTTTCTGCACCATGTCTTGCTTATACTGGCGCATCTCTTCATTCCCTTCATAGTACTCATTTAACGCAAACCACAGATCGTGCGCAGTGCCATACTCCTCAAACATGTTATAAACATCATTTGACAAGGCCATGGTAAGGGCACCATAAGCCTTATGATCTCTCTGGAGTAGCTGTTTATCGACATCAGTGTAAGTGGTTGGATCAGGGTTAAACTCTTCTCCTGTGGCAGTGGTTCTCATTGGAATGTTTGGGCCCAACTGGATAGAATTCCATTGGGTGAAGTCCGTGACATAGAAGAATGACCTCATTCTGTTCTTCCAAGTTCCATAGTCTTCAACACCTTTTAACTTAGGAACTCTAGTTGTGGTTCCGGTTTCAAGTTCTTGTTGAGTGATAGGATTTACTGTTGTGTGGTTATCGTTACCGGCCATAATTTAAGTGAATTTTAAGGGTTTAGTTAATCAGATTTTAGTTAACAGTCCAAAAAATGTCCAAGTCCTTAAGTACGCAGTTATGTGCGCAGAGGTCCAGATCAAGTATGCAGCAACCTGTAAGAATGTAAACAGCCTTGTCAAGTTGTAGTCTTTTGTTAAGTGCGCAGGCCGGAAGTACACGTGTAGCTGTGTTTCTTGATAAGTGCGCAGATCAGTCAACACTTGGGCATGATAAGTGCTCAGTATTTACTGATCAGTCTGCATACTAAATTAAGTGCGCAGACACTTAAACTCTCGTTTAAGATTTAAGTTCGCAGAAACCCTAGCCAAGTACTCAAGACTACACCTATCAATAAGTGCGCACAAATCCAAGATTTCTGTTTAAGTGCGCAGAAACCCTAGATAAGTGCTCAATACAATGGAAGGCAACAAGTACGCATAAGCTTGATTGCGTACTAAAACCAGAGATTTAAGTACTCACAATCACAAGTATGCAATATATGAGCCAAGTACTCAAACCAAGAAACAAGTGCTCAACTTATGAGATAACTGCGCAAAATGTATGAAATAAGTGCGCAAAACAGGCTGTGAAAAACACAAAAACTCAGCTGAATTCTTTCCAAAACATTTTCATTTCATTCTGAAGTGCTTGGATTGAATTTCTACCTAAAATGACATACTATTAACCTTCAGAAACACAATTTTCACGAAATTTGAAGCCAAAATATAAGAAAAACACCTAAATTTGAAAGTTCATAAAGAAAATAATCTTGATAATAAAAACTAACAAGATGAGGGTTTTGGTATCTTAAAGTAGATACAATCTAGAGCACAGAGGCTCTGATACCAAATTGTAAGTCCCGAATGCTAGATCTTGTGAAATGCAATAGATTGTTATCACTTATAAACACCTATTTGTTAGGTGTTTTAAGTGATTAATCCAGAAAAACAAAGATACTAGATGAACATGAATATAACCGACACACACAATGAATAACATGATGATTCCATTCTGATTTGATGATGAATAACCTTGGAATACACAGACTAATACGCACCTATTCACGTGTGCTACAAAGATAATCCCCAAAACCCTAACCCTAGAGCTGTGCACACACTAAGATTATATAGGCAGGCTCCTGGGCCTGCGCACTTAACACAAGTGCGCAGGGCCCGTGTCATTTAGTGCGCAGCCTAGGGTTTCTTTACTAAACATTGTGTTAATTACATACTAAGTCCTTCAACTATCAAACTATACAACTGGCTATCAAAAGTCTATGATCTGGACATTGTGGTCTCAATATAACCCAACAAAAAATAAAGTATATATAGTGTGATCTCGAATCTTCCAGGAGAAAGCACACAAACTATTGATCTTCACCGTTCATCATAATAAGCACACTAAGATTGCCAAGCTGGCAGGATTGCCAAGCTAGCTAAACGACTTGAAACATCTTTAATCTTGCTTATATGGGCTTGGGCTTAATACTCAACCAAGCCCATAATAATAAGTCTTCTGAAATCTTTTATACTGGGCCGCACCACTTGCACCTTATCTGGACTATCTACTATGGACTGCTACTGGACATCTACTGGACTGATCTACAACTTGATCACGAACATCCAAGGCCCACAACATAATCCTGCAAACACACTTATGCAAAATGATGAAATAACAATAATAAAACTGAATATTTAGTTAATTCTTATATTTTCAACACCTCTCCTTAGTTTTATTATTTAAAAACATCAAACATTTTAATTTGATTGCATAAGTTTGTATGTTGATGTTGAAAGAGTCCTTTAGTAAAAAGATCTGCGAGTTGACTATTTGAGTCAACTTTAACAGTTTTAATTAACCCTTTTGAGATCCAATCTCTTAAGAAAAATAAGTCCAACTCAAAGTGTTTGGTTTTGTCATAAAACACTGGATTTCCATAAATGGCTATAGCAGCTGAACTATCACATTTCAGCTCAACTGGAAGACTAATGTTTATGCCAAGTTCAGACATAAGATTTTTGACCCATATGACTTCACAGGCAATTGCACACATGGCTCTATATTCTGCTTCTGTAGAAGACCTAGCCACAGTGGCCTGTTTCTTACTCTTCCATGAAACAAGGCAATTCACTATAAATAAGCAAAAACCAGTTACTGACTTTCTTGTTTCAATGCATTTGCCCCAGTCTGAATCTGAAAATGCAACTAAGTCAAACTTCTCACCCTTAGAAAACAATACACCTTTTCCAGGTGCAGTTTTCAAGTATCTAACAAGCCTGAATGCAATTTTCAGATGACCTATACAAGGCTTATGCATATACTGACTAAGATAGTGGATAGCATATGATATGTCTGGTCTAGTATGAGCCAGATAGATCAGCTTTCCCACCAATTGTTGATAACCAACCATGTTAGTTAACAACTTACTATTGCTAGATATGGTATTAGTCAAAACATGATTCTGTTCTATTGGAGTAGACACAGGCTTTGACCCTAACATACCATATTCAGCTAGTAGTTCAGTGCAGTACTTTCTTTGTGTAAGACATAATCTTTCACTAGTCTTAACCACCTCTATTCCTAAAAAAATACTTTAACTCTCCTAAGTCCTTAATCATAAACTTTGTTTTAAAGTCTATTTTGACTTTCTCAATTTCAGGAATAGAGTTACCAGTGATAATTATGTCATCCACATATACTAGCAGCACTAAGAACACACCATCTTTATCTTTTACAAACATAGAAGAGTCACACTTGCTTTGAACAAAACCAAACTCAAGCAGTGCACACACTAACTTTTCATTCCACATTCTAGGGGCTTGTTTAAGCCCATAGAGAGACTTATTTAATTTACACACTTTATTTTCAGAATCACAAGAAACACCTTCAGGAAGAGTCATGTAGACATCTTCATGAAGATCACCATATAAGAATGCATTTATTAACATCTAATTGATAAATGTTCCAATCATTCTGAACAGCAAGACTAATCATGCATCTAATAGTTACAATTTTAACAACAAGAGAAAAAGTCTCCTCATAGTCAATACCTTCTTTTTGACTAAACCCCTTAGCCACTAGCCTAGCTTTAAACCTATCTATTTCACCATTGGACTTATATTTTATTTTATATATCCACTTGCATCCAATTTTATGTCTATTCTTAGGAAGATCAACTATCTCCCATGTATTATTCTTATAAAGTGCTTCTAACTCATCATTCATTGCCTTAACCCAGTTTTTATCTTTAACAGCTTCATAGTAGTGTTTAGGTTCAACAGTTCTATCTAAAGTAATAGAAAACATTTGTTTTCAAAAGATAGATTTGAAAAATTTACAACATTTTCAAGACCATATTTTACCTTGCCTTCCACAACAAAATCACTATATTTCTTAGGAAATGTTATATTTCTAGTAGACTTCCTAACACTACTTTGAACTGTGTCACCCTCAGATTGGTTGACAATATCATCTCCAGTAGTCACATGGTCAGCCTTCTCAGAGTCATTAGAGACTACACTAGGCTGCTGATCATCCAAGCCTTGAGTATTAGCCTGATGACCTGGTTGTTGTTTTCCATGTGTTCCTAGATCCTCATTACCACTTCATTTTCCTTCATCATAGGAATCATTCACATTCAAAGAGTGTTGAGGTTCAATGTTTTCATACAAGTCAAAAAAATTAGTATGATCTACTGTTTTATCTTTATTTTCATTATAAGTTTCAAAAATATTTTGTTCCTTAAAAGGAAAACATGTTTCATAAAATTTAACATCTCTTGAATAAAAAACAGTTTTACTATCTAGACTGAAAACCTTGTACCCCTTTTTTTTCATGTGAATACCCTAAGAACACACACTTTTCAGCCCCACTTTCAAATTTGTTTGACTCATTTAGGACAGTACAAAAACATAAAGAACCAAACACTCTTAAATGTTCAAGAAAAGGATCAAAACCATAAACCAGCAAATAAGGAGTTTTTCCACCAAACACAGAAGAAGGAGTCCTATTAATTAAATAGGAAGCAGTTAATATACAATTAGTCCAAAACCTAACAGGTAAATTACTGTGAAACAGAAGAGCCCTAGCCACATTAAGAAGATGCCTATGTTTCCTTTCAACCACCCCATTTTGTTGGGGTGTATATGCACAAGTAGTTTGATGCAAAATCCCTTTGGATTTACAAAAACTATTCATATTATTATTAACAAACTCAGACCCATTGTCACTTCTTAAAACCTTTACTTTCATGTTGAACTGAGTTAACAACAAGTTTACAAATTCTACAATGTTATCAAACACTTCATGTTTATGTTTCATAAGACTAATCCATACAGCTCTAGAGATGTCATCAACTATTGTTAAAAAATACTTATGATCTTCTCTATCAGCAACCCTATATGGTCCCCACACATCAATGTGAATTAACTGACCAAGATGAGTAGTCTTATGTTCACTTAAAGGAAATGGTTCCCTATGCTGTTTGGCTTTATGACAAACATCACATGGACTATGTCCTTTATCAACAATCATCTTAAGTTTAGGTTTTAAGACTTTTAAGACCTGATCAGATAGTTGTCCTAACCTAGCATGCCACAAATTAAATTCTATATAGCTATTAAAACACACCTTAGCAACAGAGCATGCATTACCATACATATACAATCCATCACATTGTTCACCAATCACCAGGACTTTCTTGGTTAACAAGTCCTGTAAATAACACCTATGTTCATCAAACCCTACAAACAACTTATTGTCTTTGGCCAGTTTATGAACAGACAGTAGGCTAACAGCATACTCTGGAACAACTAACACATCTTGCAAAATAACAGTTTCAGCTAATTTTAATTTACCAATTTTAGTAACTTTAGCAAATGTACCATTAGGATGTTTAACCCTAATATTTAAGTGTCACACCCCGACTTTTCCCCGAATCGGTCGTGACGTTTGGTAGCTTCGCCGCGCAGCGAAAAGTTGCATTTAAGACCTTTATTTCCGGAACGCCATTGCTAACCCTCTAGGATCCCCGATCCCAATACGTCGACTACTCCAACCGTGCCATTACCAAAGTTTAAACCTGAAAGACATACTTAAAAAGTCAACATATAATGCTGGTGAGTTCATGAGTTTTAGAAAAATGTTTCGTTAATCCTTTAAAACTGTTACCATTACTGTTACTATTATTGATACTGTTCATACTATGCTTGTGTGAACGCTAGCTAGGCGTTATGTATATTACTCATACGGGCGAAACCATTGCTGACCGTGTGATACCCTTGTTTACAGACTACCTCATCTTCGGTAAGCCTAGTGTGATTGAGACAATGTGCACCCGCCCGGCCTCCAACCGTCAAGTGGGGTTTGTCAGGCCCAATAACGCTATCCACATTTCCCCGCTACATCCCCGTATTAGTGGTTTCTAAGGGACTTATATGAACCGTATAGTAATAAAGTGTGAGCCATAGTATAACATGAAAACGCGTGTTTATAATGTATAACATGTAAATGTGTTATCAAAATGTATAAGCATGTTTCTCCCCCGAAAACAAAACTAGTAAAGTGTGGGGCCGTGAACTCACGCACATATTTCATTTTTCCAAAACTTGTTTCGTTTTAAATTCCTCAGGTTTTCATAAAAGAAGCATGTCTTCCACCCCGAAAACATTTATAAAACAGTAAAAAGTGGGGTCATGAACTCACCTTAATTTCCTTGCTAAGCTAGAAAATAAAGTCCAAGCCTCGACCGGCTTCCTCGTGCCCTATTACCAACAAAGGACACCTTAAAAGTCTATCACATATAAGCCTAGCCTATTGTCCGGCTAAAAGATAGTTTATCCAACTATCTAGACTCGTGTGTATTAACCCGAGTCTTAAGCGTCTTAACTCGACGAACCGATCGTGACTTATATATGTTTTCTACGACCTAGTACCCAAGTTACTCACTTGTTACTATTCGTGTGTAAACCATGTTGGACCAATACTATGAAACGTATAACTTATCCTAAGTCAAAACTCAACTTATAATTATATTTTAGAAAAATACTCTTTGATGAAAATATAAGTATAGTTATTTAAAACCGATCCATAACAAGTGTCGCTTCTCTTTCTAAATCCGCAAGCCTTTAAAGGTTTCAAAATATTAACTTTTGTATAATTCTTTCTCCAATACGTCGAGCGTTTTTGTAATTCAAACCGTTAAAATAGAAATGTTTTACTTACTAAAATCTTTAAAGATTGACACGATTGATGCTCAGTAAATAATATGTATTTGTTTTGGAAATAGTGTTCGACGTCTTTCTTTAAATGTTGCAAGAAATCATTTGTCGAAAACCTTTTGCGATATTGTAGAAAACTACATTTGTCAAAATACTTGAAGGTTGTTTATAATGAAATATGCAAGAAATATCGCCTTCGTTTATGCTTATAAATTTTATAAAATTTCGGCAGAGTTTCCTCTGTTTTTGTATGAACTAGACAACACAAGTTGTCTAAAAATTCCCAAAATCAACTTCAAAACACAAGACTACAATTTGTTTATCCGAAATTCCAAATCAAACAAGACTTATACGTTTCGACGCTTTTATATAAACTATAAATACACAAAACAATATATATATTATAGTCCAACCAATTTAGTTCGATATCGATTTTATAAGTCACGCTTTTTATATATTTATCAATAAATATATTTTCGGTTCGATCACGAGATAACAATATTTATTATTTGAATCTACATCTATTTATATTGTTAACTACAATCACTCAAAATAAATACAAAAGATTTAGATATACCATATCGTTCGGGCAACAACACCAACTCGCACAACATGCTGGCTGTTGACCACGGTTGACCAGCCGTTGACCGAGTTGACTCGGTTTGACCGAGACCAAAAACATGAAAAGAGATCCGATCAACCAACACGAACTCGGACTGAATGCTTGCCATAATCGGACAACCAAAAATCCGATCGTCACCCTTCACCAAGCAACAACTATAACCATAACCACCATCGGCCACCCCTTCATGAAAACCCGATCAAAACAGATCTGACCCGAACTAACATCGAGACCTGAGCCTGACTCGAGTATCCAATCAGACCCGGAACCAACCAGACTTGGCTCGATGCTAACCACCATCTCCAAAACTGAACCGGAAACCACCATGTCGACCGGAAAATCACCATCTCAATCCCGAACCACGAACCCACAGCCATAACAGACACGAACCCAAACACAACCAAGGCCGCCATCGGACCACCACCTGCCACCGGTCACTACCTCTGCCCAAAACAACCTCCATGCCGGAACCACCAACCAACCACCACTAAAACCCGTTATCCACCACTGAACCGAGCCGAACAACCACCTACCCCCTTATCTTCATCTGCACAGCCCAACAACACCAACCTCGAGCCCCATCTGACCACCATAACCCAACCCCATGAACCAGAAACCACCTCGCTGCCGCCACCAAGCTTGGTGGTGGCCGGCTGCTACTGAAAGGAAGAAGAGAGAGAGACGAGCGGGAGAGGAAGAGAGGTTTAGAGAGAGAGAGGGGCATCGGTTTTTAGAGAGAGAGAGGGGGTGTGCGGCTGCTGAAATGGGAAGGAAGAAGAAGAGGGTCAGCTTTTATAGTTAGGGTTTGTTGGTAGGTGAGGTATACCGCGTATCGAACCCGGTTTAACGTATTTCGCTTTGGTTTTATTTTAGGCCCGATAATTAATTATAAAAAGTAGTCGGTTTTGTTCGAAATACAAAACTGAGCATAAATATAAATATTTTCGATGTCTGACGCGTGTTTTCAGAACACGCGTTTAAATCGTGTTAATTAAATCGGTCGCAGTTTCGATTGTTAAAATGATCAATAAACTTCCAGAACTTTATATTTAACAATATTTATAATAAATATTTAATTTTTAATAATAAAAATCACATCAGTATAGATCGGAAATTGCCGGTTGTCATATTAAGTCTGACACATCAACAGCATCAAAAACATCTTTATCAGAATTAACCATATGTTCATTTGCTCCAGAGTCAACTATCCACCCAAAGCCAATAATACTACCACTAGCACTAGTAAAACAGTACAAAGTTATACCCATAGCAGAAGCACAATAAATCCTACCAGACAAATTACAGGTCTGAGAACTTTCAGCAGATTTATCACCAAGTAAGCTTAGTAACCTAGACACTTGTTCATTAGTCAAAGAAGCAACAGAGCTTTTAGAGCTATCACAAACAGTGTTATTATTTACAGCTGCTTTCTTGTTTGTGTTCCCCCTTGGCTTTGCCCAAGGGGGATACCCAATAATCTCAAAACAGTTATCTACTAAGTGTTAGTTTTATTACAATATGTACACTTCAAAGACTGATTTGACCCTTTACCAAACCTCCTATTGTTACTAGCAGAATTATTACAAAGGACTTCAGTTGATTGTACAGCCTTAGCAACAAAACTTACAGATTGATTTTTTGACACATTACTGGAATGTCTATGAGATTCCTCTCTAGACACTACAGCAAATGCTTCTTTAATAGAAGGTAAATCAATTTTGATTAGTAAAGCAGTTCTAACATTTTGATATGAACTATCTAACCCCATTGAAAACTGCATTAATTTTATCATGTGATTGTAATTATTGAACTCTCTTGAAGCATTACACACACAGGAAGGCAGTTGTAAAATTTGATCAAGTTGGTTCCACATAGAATTCAACTTATGATAATATTCAGCAATAGACATACCACTCTAACTAAATGAATTAATCTTTTGATACAAATCAAATACCACAGAACCATCAATTTTGTTATATGTGTCATTAAGATCTTTCCAAACTTCTGATGCTAATTTAGAATATACTTGACCCATATACAAATCATCAGAGATAGAGTTCAGAATCCATGTTAATACCACAGAGTTACATCTATCCCATTGCCTAGCTAATACAACATTATTAACATGTTTAACACATTCTCCATTAATAAACCCTTGTTTGTTTTTAACCTGTAATCCTAACATCATGGCATTAGCCCATACAGTATAATTTTCTGTTCCTTTTAACTTTATATTAACTATAGTGAGATAAGTTAAATCATTTGCATGCAGATATAACGGATCACTTGCATCTATTTTACTTACAAGAGTAACATGATTATCCTCCTGATTAACTATTGCATCACCACCACCACCACCAGTTGCAGCAGCAGCGGCAGTAGCATCAGCATCAGGATTAGGATCCATATTACTCAGTCAACCACAAGATATCAATTAACCAATACACAAAGAGCAGAAAACAAGTACCAAGCACACCAAACAGATCACAGAAACAACACAACAACAATTAAAAAAAGAAAATCAACCAAGACACAACGGCGAAGCCAGTCCGGTGATCCAGATCGTTGGTTCGTCACTCAAGGTGCCAACGCAGGTCCTGGAAAGGGAGCCTCCTAGACCTAGACCGTCCTTAAAGCTAAAACAGAGGATACACACTCTGTACAATACCCAAAGACTCCTTAGGACAACTCTAAGCGAGAAAACAATACAAACATCAAAAAACAGGAAAGATCTCACCGGGAGGGGGCCCAAGTTAGGGTTCGCCTTTATAACCTCACAGTTTGTAACCTTCACTTAGGGTTACAGAACTGGAGAGCAAAGAAAACCAGAGAGCAATCCACTCACGAACCAGTATACCACCTTGCAAAACTCCAAACCCTTAGATCTAGAGTTTTTGATGTCAGATCTACCAGATTCAACCAGATATCCCCAAGATCGAAAAGATCCAACTGTAGATGATCAATCCTCAAGAGTATCAGCGGAAACAAACCAGAAATAACCTATGACGCTCTGATACCATGTAAACTTTACATGATATCAAGAACTCAAAGTTTTATTAACAGAAATCCCAAACCACAACGATAACCCTTTTACAATGAATACTCAAAGATGATCTACAAACAATGATCATCTAAACACTCTAACAAAACAGACACTGATTACCTGATTAATCACCAGAACAAGATGATATTGATGATACCAAAACCCTAATCGCCTATCAAAGAGAGAGAATAGAAAGAAAAGTTATCTGAGATTATACACACATATCTCGAGATAACAAAAATAAAGTATATATAGTGTGATCTCGAATCTTCCAGGAGAAAGCACACAAACTATTGATCTCCACCGTTGATCATAATAAGCACACTAAGATTGCCAAGCTGGCTAAACGACTTGAAACATCTTTAATCTTGCTGATATGGGCTTGGGCTTAATACTCAACCAAGCCCATAATAATAAGTCTTCTGAAATCTTTTATATTGGGCCGCACCACTTGCACCTTATCTGGACTATCTACTATGGACTGCTACTGGACATCTACTGGACTGATCTACAACTTGATCACGAACATCCAAGGCCCACAACATAGTCCTGCAAACAAACTTATGCAAAATGATGAAATAACAATAATAAAACTGAATATTTAGTTAAATCTTATATTTTCAACAATAATTCTTAGTGAATTAAATTAGAGATAAATGTTAGTTAAATTAAATAGATTTAGTTTATGAGATAGATAAGTATTTGAGTTTTAGTATTGGTTTAGGAAACTTGTTTAGGTTTAGTATAAATAGATTGGTAGGGTTAATGTCTTATTTGTGGTTTTTGATTTCTTAGTGAAAAAGACTTTGTGTCTAATATTGTTCTTCGTTTTTTATCGTGATCGATCCTATTGGTTCAAACAATTGGTATCAGAGCTTGGTGAAGCTCAAGGACGCTTGAAGATTCTGTGTGAATCAACCGATGAAGCCAAAGAGCAAGAGACGAAGTTCGAGAGTGCTGAGAAGAAGTAATCAAAGCCACCTGAGTGTTTCTGTGTGAAGATTCATACAAGTGTTTCTGTGTGCAAGCCAAGAAAATTGCAAGAGGTTTTGTGTGAATCAATTGAAGAAAACAACTTGTGTGTTGTTGCTACATAGAAATCAATTGTGAAGAAATTCTTGTTACGATTGAAAGAAATAAGGAAACGATAAACTAGGAGGAGAATTAATTGTGAGTCACATTGATCAAGAGGAAGCTAAAAAAACCCAACAACCAACTTGGATTAATTTATTGTTTCTTGACACGGAAGTCAAGCAAGAAAAATAGAGAAACAAGCTAGGTGGTGAATAATTATCACATCACCATTTGTTAGTCAAAGGAGATTGAATTAAAGGTAGCAAGAAGTGGGCTTGACGGTAAAACAAAAAAGGAGACGAGCAAACTTATTAATTTTGAAGCCACCATCGGTTCCTTTGTGTAAACCGTGGGTTGGCCGTAATATTCATAAGCCGAAGTGCTGATTAGAAGGTTCTTAGTGTGATCGTGTTCGTGATTGGAATCTGTGTGAAGGGCGATCAGGTTCTGTGTGTGACAAGAAGATAATCGGATATTCTGTGTGAAGTTGGGCATTAACCAGAATTCTTATTGAAACCGGAGAGGAGTTCTAGGTGAACCAAAAATCTATGTGATCGAAGAAGAAGACCACAATCTGTGTGGAAGGTGGTTAAAAAAGAACTGTGTGTTCGTTGAAGTTCTGGGTGAACCAAGAAGAAAGTAGAGCCAGTCGAAATCTTTAGTGGAACTGTGTGAAATCGATCAAGAGAAGTCTTCGTGACGAGTTGAATCTAAGTGATTTAAAATAGAGAATCTGTGTGATTCAAGAGGGTGATTGAGTCCGTGTGAGGTACCAAGGTGTGTTCGTATTAGCTAGAAAAGATAATCGAAGACCATGATTACTATCATGATGATGAGTGAGATAAATTTGCTCGAGTTGATGAGTCGATACCGTTGATGTGAGGAATAAGTGGGCGCGAACTAGGATTAAGGGGATGAATGTTGGTTTACTCCTAGTTTGTGTGAAAAGTGAAAGAAACCAAAAGTTGAAGGGTCGTTATAATAATTCGTAGTGAATTAAATTAGAGATAAATGTTAGTTAAATTAAATAGATTTAGTTTATGAGATAGATAAGTATTTGAGTTTTAGTATTGGTTTAGGAAACTTGTTTAGGTTTAGTATAAATAGATTGGTAGGGTTTATGTCTTATTTGTCGTTTTTGATTTCTTAGTGAAAAAGACTTTGTGTCTATTATTGTTCTTCGTTTTTTTTTATCGTGATCGATCCTATTGGTTCCAACAGTTTCTAAACTACTATAACACATGTTTTGTATTGATCAACGAGTTAAGACTTTTAAATTTAAAATCCATTTATCTATACTACTATATAATGAGTTCTAAAGGGATAAAATTGGAATTTCACATCAACTTAACAAACTTCATTTAATAAACTCTATTTAACAAACTTATTTATTTAATAAATTCATTTAATAAACTCCATTTAGTTAATTCTATTTAATAAAAGTTCAAATGTAATATGGACAACAAGTTTTAATATTGGTAACTATTTTTATTTACAAGTTGTGAGAGATATATTAGTGCACCCGTAGTGGACGTTATGAGGGGCTCCATTCAGATTTATAGCGCCGCATAGCGCCCCGTACACCGCCCTCTTGGGCGCTATGGGGGCTCCATGGGGAAGAACTTTATGTACATAACGGGCTCCATCCAAGACAAAATCAATTATATATTACTAGCTTATACCCCGGGAGCGTCCCGGGTTGAGAAATCTAAGTAAAGTGAATAAAATTAGAAGTATCTAAACTATAAAAATGGCATCTATGTATCAACTTATATTGGATACTTTTTAAAAAAATATATACCATAAGATCCATTTCACCTTACAACATCAACACCTAAAACAAAATATTAAGATCCCAAGCACTTCAAAGGGACAAAGATTGTTTAGCACCAATACATTCAGTCAAAGGTCTTTAACTGCATATAATAAGATTTGAGCTATTTCAGAATATGATAGAAAAAGAAAACATAGCAATTACCTGTTGGAGAGCGTCCCGGATTGAAATATCTAATATGACATAATAAAATATCTAATATGACAACATAATTAATGACTTGCCAATATATGATTAATGAATATTATTATTATTATTATTATTATTATTATTATTTTAAACAAATCTCTGCCATAAGTTATCATATTCTAATATTAAAAAAAAGGGTAATTGGGTCGGGTATCACCTAATCCCAGGCCCGACCCAAACCCACAAAATTTTTTTAAACTAATATATCCCGGGAGCGTCCCGGGTTGAGAAATCTAATTTGAAATTTCAATTTTACACCTGAAATAGACTAATGCGTTTTACAATTAAATGCAGGAAAGCTTCGGATAACACTTAACCTAAAACAATTAACACTGTATCTTCAATGTTAGTGCATAACCTTAAACACTGTATAACTCTAATATTAAAACCTAACCTAAAACAATGTACAACTCCAATGCTAACACATGTTGTAAATAAAAATCATATTTACTGGTTTGAACATAACTAATGACTTGCCTATATATGATTAATGAATAACCTGAACACTTTGTGTTTTTTTCCTGTATGAACAAAACCACACAAAAAAAAATAGTCGTTTTTTTCTCCGTTTTTTATATAGCACTATGGTACCCGTTGGAAAGATAATAAAACGCTCGTTAATTTGGTGTAATTGTTTTCTTTAAAAAATCTCGTATATAAAAGATATTAACGTTTAAAAGTTATGGGAGAAAACATTAGAGATAAAAATCTAATTTTGTTTTTAAATTTTAAATTATTATTTTCCTAAAATAAAGTCCTTGCCACATGAGATGACACATGCCACACTCAATGAAGAGAATACCCTCTTTGAGTGCCATGTCATTAAAATGGTTTTGGTTTATTACATGTATAGATAGATTTTTTTTAATCAATTTTTAAAACCTCTTCTTCTACACCCAATCAAATAGTAATACACCAAATCAAATAATAATATTTAAATCCTTATAGAGCCCCATAAAGCCCCTCACCCACTACACACATATTTTCCATAAAGCCCCATGAAGTCTTTTCTAATATTTTATTAATATTTTAATCCTATAGAGCCCCATAAAACACCCCCACTACACATGCCCTTAGACCTATCATTAGAATATTGCCTTTTGCTCAAGTTGGGGACTGGATCTCCTTAACATGTCTATTGGTTCGCATAATGAGTAAATGTTCGTTTGACCATTGTTTAAACCAGTGAGTTGATTAAATGATTGACGACTCTAAAAAAAGGTGTAAGCACCTTATTTGGGAACCAACATACATAGAAGATGCCACAATCTGCATTGCAATAGTCGTCATGTTACTAATTTCACCTGCATATGTAGCTATGCATCTTTTTAAATAAACATAATAGTATGTTACAAATTACTTCTGAATATATAATGTAAACATAACAACATTAGTTTGTATAACGTTACACTAGGCGTGTAAAGGGCATATTTTTATATGGGTAAAAATTTGAAGATGTAACGCGGTAGAGTTGTATTTAGCGTAGTCACCATTCTATGAAACCACTGTTTTTGTATTGTGTCCCCGCCGCAACGCGCGGGCACCCCTCTAGTGTAATTAAATGGACAAACCGAACCGGTTTGAGCCCATGATGAAGCCGGCTTGTGAACCGAACTGCTTTGGGGCTAAACCCGGTTTCCAACTTTCCGTACACATCTATTAACAACTTTGTAATTTAATTAATTAATTTGAAATTATACTTTACTTGGTTAATCTAAAACAAGGAGGGATTTGAATTGGAATTAAAGAAAAAATATGTAATTAAACACTCATACCGGTATTCAAGTAGTGACGGGGAACCTATCGTGAATGCTCTATCATGCTAAATGTTGAATATAAACCGAAACACACGAACTAGGTTACCAATGAAAAATATGCTAGCATAAAGGGTATAGCCCTTGAGAAGCTATTCAGCAATTAGCATGTTTGAAGCTCAGTATCAAAGATTATACTAACATATTCATAAGTGTTCTTAGCAAACCTCAGTTCACTACGTATAACCTTTTTCATTACATCAATAAATTGTAATCAGCACCTTGTACTCAAACTCGTGCTGGTAATGTTGCACTCGGAACAACATCATTGTTGTTGTTATTGTTACAGTTGTTACTATTATTACTCATAATTGTATTCAATTTGGAGTAGTACATTAATGAATCAATAATATTTGAGAATGCGTAAATGGTCAACCCAACTCAACAATTGAAACCAAGGTGACCAAACTGGTTCGTTTTATAACAGGTTAGGATTTGGTTGAAAGAAGTAAAACCCGGATTGGTCCAAAATTGAAAAACTGGTAGCAAATAACTATGGTTCAAAAGCCTCTGTGTCAAGATGGAAAGGAGAAAGACTACTAGACACATACAAGAAGTACAAGGCTGCCAAGGCTGCTAATCCAGAGAAGTTCAAAACTTCTGAAGTATCAACTTCAGTAGTTAGAACTTCTGGTGTTACAAGACCTGCTACCAAGAAAAAGAAGACAGAGGACAATACAAAGACTGACTTCAAGATGGTACTACTAGAAGGAAACACAGTAGTCCATTCAGACTTTGATATTGAAGAAAAAGCCTCTGTTAACACAGTTCAGGGATCCTTCTACATTTGCCTACCAAATCCAGAAGACCATCAAAGACAAACTGCACACTAAGGTAGTTACTGAACATCACTTACCAACTTTCCAACTACCTGATGTGATGCAACAAGAAGAAAGAAGTGAATCCCACCTGAGAGTCACTGAAATTGAAAACATCCAACACTCAGGAACTTCCCAAGGGACCAGCATGGTTCCCTATACTTCAGACTTTGACAAGTCTAAAGTGCTGATCATCAGATGGTCCTTTACTGATGACAACTCAGTATTAGTGACAAGAAGAGACCTCACAAGCAAGGGCTACAAGTCGATAAATGATCTGAAGAAACTATCAACTCAGGGCCTGCTTACAATCCAACATCTTGAACCCCAAAGAGGATCTCTCACTGATGAACAGCTTAATCAACTAAAGAATTCCATGTTCAAGGAAATATGGAAAATTTTCAATGACAGAAGAAGACAATAAAGGAATTAGAAAGGTTTTGGCTTCATCAATCCAGGGGGAGATTGTTAGGACAAAGAGGATTGGTGAAACCACTTTTGGAAACCTAAGTCTAATTCACTTCTGTCAAAAATATTCTAAGTATAGAACTACTGAAGAAAGAAGACAAAAGTACTGAAGAAGGATTCTACAAGTACTGAAGAAGAAATGCATCAGAAGTTCACATTTGAAACCGGTTTTTCAGAAAAGTAATAAATCTCGGTTTAAAACCGGTTGTTAACCAGTTTAGTTCGGTTTTCACCGGTTTCAGTACATTCTTAAACCTTTAACTAGGGGTGTAAATGAGTCGAGTCGAGCCGAACCCAAGCTTGACCAGGCTCGAGCTCGATTAACGTATCAGAGCTCGGCTCATTAGTAATTTCCCAAGGTCGAGCGCGGCTCGTTTATTATCTATTAGTTAATATATTAACTTTCTTATTTATTCCATTCAAACGATAAACCCACAAACACATTACAAGTGGACGGCTGGTAAGCGGGCAACAAGCTGTGCCGCCACTCCCTTTTGGATAGCAAAACCTACTCTATATTAAATACAAATAATATAAATAATAGGTTTGCGAGCTCGATAAACGAAGCTCGGGCTTGTTTACCAACCAACTCAACATGAGGGGCAAGTATTATTTAATATTAATAAAACTATCATTACACTAAGCCTCGACTAACGAGCTTCACATGCCAAGCTCGAGCTTGGGCTCGATAAATCAACGAGATAAATCAACGAGCTTTGTTTTAGGCTCAAGCTCGGCTCGGGCCCGATAAAGCTTGGCTCGTTTGCACCCATACCAATAACAGACTAGTGAACTCAAATAATAAATGTATAAATCGATTTCAGATCCTGAACCAGTTAAATTTCCATGCTATCAAATTAGGTATCAAATTTTATTTGTAATGATAAAAAAAAATCATGCATGAAAATCAAGTTTACAGAATTAAAAAAATACATTTATTTTTTTTAAAATTGTGTTATAAAGTGTCTTATTTGTTAACCCAAAGTGTTCACAGTTGACAAATCCATGAAATACAAGTAAAACAAATTGACAAGTCTTTACAGCAAAAGCAGAGGGTCTTTTCCCATATAACAAAGCACATGTAATTCACATGTTCACCATGTCACTTATCTTGTAAGGTACTCACCTTACTGTCATTTTCCGTGGCAGCCTCTTCACCACCGGTGACAGGAGTCGCTGGCGGTGTAGTATCAGTCAAGGTGGCTACTGCTGGCGGTGCAGTCGCAACATTACTATCTTTGTTTACCACTGCTGGTGAAGAATCCTTCAAGCTAGCGGCTATTGCGGCCTCCAGATCATCATCATGATCATTTCCAGAGGTCCCAACTTCACCAGTGGTGTCCCTCAAACTAGCGGCTATGGCAGCATTCAAGTCATCATCTTCTTCCATTGGCGGAGTTCTAGGGGGCTGCAACTGCTGCTGTTGTTGGTGTTGCTGCCGCTGCCCGGAATTGCAGGACTTGATAATACGCTCTGCGTCTTCTGGCAGCAGCCACTGACCGAAACCATTTGTAGTTTCACCAGATGTCATCGGGCATTCTTTTGGGAAGTTACCCCGGACCAAAAAGATACTCCACCCGAAACCTTTTAATGTGTCAAGATAGGCAGAAAGATAGAACTTTGATAGATGTTCAGGGGCTGCATATAAACTGTCAAAGTTGTACCATTCACCATTGACTTTTCTGATGCAGAACCAGTGGTCTTGCAAATGACATATAAACGCGTTTTCGAGTTCCGGGTCCACCTGCGCTGGCTCAGCTACTGGACTGTGGAGGGGAATGACCTGTAGGTCCCATACCTCTAATGCCTTCTGTAGCACCTGCACACATTTATTTATTTAGATTTATGTTCGATTAAGTAATAATTTATGCTCCAATAACATATGTTAGGACTCAGGAACTAGCAAACTTGCAAATCAACCTATAATGAACCAAGTAGTTTTCTTATCGGAACAATTGCATACGTGCTTTAAGTACGTTAACAGTAAAGGTGGAAATACAGATGAAAGCGTCAAATCCAGTCTAAAAGGCTTATCTTTAATTTAACCTCCTAATCGAATACTGCTTTTGCTTTTATAATCATCATTGGCATATTTATTTAATGAAAGATATTAAATTGGAGACGTGTTTCAACCCATACTAATAGGTACCTGTTTCAAACCAAACCGGCCTCACCCGCCCATATTGCCACCGGCCTCACCCGCCCATATTGCCACCGGCCCACCACAAAGCAGTTTTCCACCCTGATAAAATTGGATCAAAACCTTATGAAACCTCTTATTTGTTAGTTTCTATGTTCAAAAGCATTAGGGTTCATAGAGCTTCTAATATAATATATTAGAATTTTATTTAACAATTGATTAAGCCATGATAATATACATATATAAACACATATTTAGCCAGTTTAAGTACCATAATATACAAAAAGAAAACATAATTTTGATAGTTTTAGCTCCAAAGAAGTTACAACACCACACAATTATCCAATCATATTGTATTCTTTTAAGTCTTGCTGTCTTTCCTTAAATTCTTTTTACTTGGCTTTGACTAGATTTTCCCATCACTCCAACTCTTTCTTACCCCTCCAAACCCTAGCTAGTAACTATATGCTAACCGCCCACATACTAAATACTATCACAGTGATGATATAGAGATCTAGCAACAGTGTGTTAAAGCACCTTACAAACGAAAAAACTACAAGGCACAAGCACACATAAAGGCAAATGTTTCATGACATTAATATAATGTTCTTTCATATTTAACTATATAAGTAGAGTCATATATATGTTTAATGTGAAGATAAATGTGAAGATCACTCATCTTTAAAAATAATGATCATCAGAAAATTAGATATACTCATGGTTTAAAAAAAAAAACTTTTGAGGGATGCGCCTCGAGGAGCGCCTCAAGGCAAAAAGCTAAAAACACGAGTCTGAGGCGCGCCTCATGGGGTTTTGTTTATACAACGCCTCTAAGGGCTGAGGCCTTGACCGCCTCAACTACGCCTCAGGTGGACAGGTGATTTAGGCATAGTTATCAAAAGTGATCGCCTTGACCGCCTAGGCGACCAATTTCCTAGAAGCCACCAGATCCCACTTTTCCCTCCTAGATAAAAAAAAAAAGCCACAGTCTGAATTTTAAAAACCCAATCCCTTGACGAATATTATCGACCAATACTTACCAATTTATAAAGATACATATAAATTTCAATCAAATCATTTTTAAATATACTTGATTTTTAAAACACTTATAGATATTGAATTATTCTTCAATATATAAACACCTCAACTCATTGATCTACTCTACTACATTGTTATCAAAGGCGTGTTAATTCTTTTAGCAGGTATGGCTAAATCAATCAGTTTATGTTTATATTATATTATAAGATGATTGTTATTTATAATGATTTGGTGATTTTTTAATTTTTTTTATTTGCGCTTTTTTCTTCTCAGGCCCACACTTTTTTTGCGCTTCTCGCCTAGGCCACACGCGGAGCCTAAGCGCCTTGAGTGCGCCTCATGCCTTTGATAACTATTGGTTTAGGGTGTTTTTGATGTGTTTTTTTTTTTTTTTTTTTTTATGTTTTAGACTTTCGGGGTCAATTATTTCAATTTTGATGTGTGTTATTTATGTTTGACTATTTTTTAGGTGAATTTGTTTTTTGTAAGATATAGAATTTTTATATATTTTTTTATTCCGCTTCGGGCTTATGCCTCAAGGCTTATGCGTCGTGAGGCGAAGAGAAAAAGCTTCGAGGCTCGTTTCCGTTCTTTTAAACTTTGGATATACTTAAAAAATGACATCATGAAATGAATTGAACTCTTAAGTATCTGTATCAACTTTTTGACACATTCTAAGATTTTCCATACCAATAAAGCAACATTTGTCTTCGAGATATAATGGTGTAAGGTGTAACATGTCACATTTTAAAATGTTTGGTCTTCATCATAAGCAAATTTCCTTAGTAGCTTGTTTCTAGAATGTCATGGGCCAATACTTTTATTCTCAAGGGATGGTACTAACAATATAGAAAAGTTATAATCAGATGAATACATAACAAACTACTCATCTTCTAAAAATGATAGCTACGTATACGAAAGTGTGGCATAACAAGACAATTCATCTTTTATAAAAATACGGCTTTATAAAAACATGATGGAACTCAAAAAACGTATCGTTAACTGACATTAATTTTCTAAGACAACTAAAAACCAAATCGGCCAAAAAATACAAAGGAATAAGGAGAAGGGGAGTAGGAGTGGAGTAAGGTGCCGAGGAGGGGAAGTGGGGTAAGATGAAGGCAACACGTTAGTATTGACAAGTTCTAGAAAAAAAACAATTGGCTTTTAATATCTAAATGGACTCAAACAGATGGTACATGGACCCAAAAATTGACATACCTGATAACGTTGACCTAATGGATCAATAATTTGTGATGTCAATGAATCATATTGGATCTAGATCAAGACCCGAACCCAATGACAAGCCCTAAAGGAATTACTCTAATAAGTCACTTAAACGAACATAAAGGGAGCACCATTCCTCTTTTGGTGAACAGAATAGAAGATATGCACGTCAAATCAAAGTGTTAGATGGTGTAATGAAAGTTTTTATAATACGAGTGACTAAGCCTTTAGGATTCCTTATATTGAAGATCTTAATCCATTTGGAAGGTTACATTACTAGCTAGAGTCCTTAATATTGTTAAGAAAAAGAATGTGATGAATGAATAGTATCTTAATATACACATAGTATACAGGAACACAGAATAGAGCACAAAGAAACGATACAAACAAGGATGTCCAAAAACCAAGTTACTTTCATTTTAATTTTTAAGAGATCAAAACAGAAACTTATTTCTCAATAAAAGATAAGTATACATAAAAATAATACAGACTAAGCCACTAAGGTAATGTTAAAAATAAATATACAATAAAGGACAGAAATTAACATTTTTTCTTAGCAATAACATTCATAATCAGATAAATAATATTAGGTAACAGGATGCCCTATACCTAAATCATAGACTATAATATATACTTCGTAGAGCTGGACCATGGTATGACACATATGGGGTAAAATGTAGAATATTTGTAGCCTTTCTTGGGATAAATCTCCTTGCAACTATACAGTTACACAGTTTTCACTCGTTAGCCAAGTTAGTGGAATTTTCAAGAAGCATAATTTTGGGTTAATTCTTTTCAGGTTCCACAACCTTATTGCAACTTTTTGTGACTTATTCAAATTTGCATCAGTTTTTCTTGTTTCAATATTATATTTCACATTTTTTGGCAATAGTTACTTTTATCATCTGATTACAAAAATCATGTCCAGCAGAAACTCCCACACATACCTTATATGTTCCCTCTGCTTATCTCAGTATCTCAAGCATTGATAACGAGCTTGTATAAGGCTATTGATACTAAAACACTAAAACCTATATATTTGAGCAAGTGTCACCAATCACCATCATCCATACAACCAATTTAACTTCTATGTTTCAAAGGATGCCAGAAAATAGTATTTCGCTCCAACCTCTTCAAAATTACAGTTTACAAATAGATGATATACTTAAATGGTACCTGTTAACACTCCATAACTAGTATACATATTCCGCTTTCGCTAAAAGTGTCTTGTACACCCCAAATCCATTTTTCAATGTGTGCTTCATTTTGCCTTGGCCCAGAATTCTCAAAAACACAAATTCTTAAAAGAGATAGTTACTGAGAAAATTCTTCTAATGAAACCCGATTTAAGATCAACTCTAAATAAGACTGCATGTAACCATTCCTACACTACGGTACATATTCCTGAACCATCCGGGAGCCTATTAAACTAACTTTCATTGTTTCAAAACTTCAGATTGTTTGTTTCAAAACTCTGAACATCAGATCTCAATTTCCCTTTTCTTTACATCACATTTCAGTTTCTCTTTACAAGAAAAGACCTTCATCAGGTACTGTCTATAAATTACTATGCTGCTTGGTTCAATACAGCTACAAACTCATAGTTTGTGACTTCGTCCAACACAAAACGTTAAGCTATAAACACATAGTTCGTTAGAAAACGTCAAACAAGCCCTTCATAACTTCCTAACATTTTAACCCATCGTATCCTCAACTGTACATGTATATCATAAAACCTAAACAACTATTAAAAACACACCAAGCCATATACATTCCAGGAACATAACCACTTAGAGAAGATACATATATATCATAAAACCTAAACAACTATATCATAAAACCTAAACAACTATCAAAATATTGTAACTGCCAATATACACATTCAAGATCCAACAAGCAAAATGCAAGTTCCATAACATAAAACTCATAAGCTTGCAATAATATCTTTCTACTAATCCCCCCTCTATGGCTTGCAATAATTTCTTTATATTACAAAATTAACCTTTTCTTTAAAAATTTACAAAAACCAAAACAATAATTAAAAACACAAAATCACAAACAACAAAATATTATCCAAATGAAACTAACCTGGATACTGAAATCACCATCCATGGACACATTAAACGATTCTTCCGTCAAGAAAGCATTTTCACCAGAACCAGCAGAGCCTTCAAGCATCATCTGATGCTCTCTGCGATCAAGATCTGAAGCAAGTGCGGCCAAATCGAATTCGGAGAAGAAAGGGCCCTGCAACACCGTGTTTACGCAATGAACGGCGCATAGCTTTGATTCTTGTACCTCGTGGTACAACATTCCTCCGTTGATTGGGCCTCCTTCCATCGTTTGATTGTTTGATTGAAAAAGAACAAAAAATAGGGTTTAGATTGGTGTTGAAGAAAAGATTGGATTGTTTTTTGTGAGGGTTTGTGGTTGTATAAGGGTGATTTTAGGTCACCCGTCACCTGTCTGTTATTGCCGTCAACTTCCTCGACACGATAATTGAAGGACAACCGTTTTTTCTTTAGAAAATAATTAAAAAAAAAAAAAACAGAAAAAATATGTGATTTTATCTTAGGGTGGTGGTTGTGGAATTCGGGTCGTGTAAGGCTTAGTTAGGGTAGTTGTTTAGTTACACCGGCATTTGTCTATCGGCTACGTGTTTTGGTTACGTTTCTCGGGTAGAGGAAACGGAAAGAGGGTGGGTGTGTAATGTTAAAAAATATGACCCTGAGCCTTTTATTTTAAAAAAGATAATCATTTTCCATTTTCTATATAAATTCCATCATTTTCACCAAAAGTCATTAAACTTTTGTCATTCTCAGACCCTTTTAAACCTAAAATTCATACAACCTTCAACATTTCACAAAATCTTTTTAAAAAACAATTGATGACGACTGGACTTTCTTAGAGTAATCATTCTACCGCTCGATGATGACGATGATATATTCTCAACGGATAGTAGCTTAGAATTTATAACGGATATCGTATCGCGAGCCGTAGAGCAAGACACTGTAACATCTAATAGAAGATTTATGGAACGTTGTCATTGCAGGAAGTTGAAGTCGAGTGTTGCTCAAGATTTGAAGAAATCACAAACGGTCATAAAGGCTCTACATATCCCGAAAATATCGGGATATTTAGTTATACTGTTTATCTTAATAATGGGGCAGATCTGATCTATTAGAAAGATGACATAAAACTTTCTAATACTACATTCATACTCACATTACTTCGTAATCACTTGCTTACACACCATCACATCTTGTTCTTGAGTTGTAACTGTTTTATGTTTAATATTAGAAATAGATGTAGTGTGAGTTTTGTCACCTCCCGAGGTTTAGTGAAGGCGATCCCATAAGTTTAAGAGCTTTCCTCATACATTTTGTGTTCTTGTTTGTTCTCATTTTCATTTTTGCTTTATATATCCCGATCGATATTCCGAGCAGTAACAATCCTCATCTTTTGTCAAATTCTTACCGACATTCCTAACAGCACACTACCTAACAATCTAATTTGGAATATAAAGTTATTGAACTATTTTTTGACCGAAACAGTATTGGCATGCGTCTTTTGTTTCCCTAGATCGAGGAAATACGTTAATGTTCTCCTATAATCTCCATATTTCACTCTGTACGGAATGGTACCGCTCCTAATAGTTCATTGTACGTAAACGGTCAATTTTACAAATGTTGGTACTATCTTACCGATGGGATCTACTCTGCTTGGTCAATGTTTGTGAAAACGTTTCGTTATCTGACCAATCAAAAAGGAAAGAGGTTAACAAATGCGCAACAGTCAGCAAGAAAAGATGTAGAGTGGTTTTCGGTGGTCTAAAGGCAAAATGGAGTATACTTAGGCGTCTAATCCGGAAGATGTGTGTAGAAAGAATAGGGGAATTATGTATGCGTGTATGGTGTTGCACTGTAACACCCCAACCGATGGCGGAAACATCGGTTGTCACGTATTGATGATTGTTCAGTAGCTCATGGTAAATAATAAGTTTCAATAAATGATTTAAATAAATTACATACAATTGTTCTAAGAATTTGTACATCAAAATAACAAATACTAGCTACGCATCTTCAAGCATTGACTCTAATCTTCGAGCAAGCTATAACCTGAAACATGTTAAGTTTGAAAATATTTTGGGCCAACAAAAGTTGGTGAGAATTACATAGGTTTTGATAATTGAATAAAAACTTGTACAATTCGAGTGTCATGGCAAGTCTAGTCCATATGTGAAAACAAAACCATCGGGTAAATCGAGTGCATAATCAAACCTTGTGACTAGAATATTGTGGTCCATCCCATACGCTCATGGTTCACTCGATTATGTTATAAATTCGATAACAATCACCCACGCTACCTATGTAGGAGGTACACGTATCCGGGTGGATTGTCAGTCCAATAGATCTATCATTGTATACCGTCGGCTGATCAATGTTAATGATTATGCTAGAATATTGTGCTTACCCTAGTAATGTTTAAGACATAATGCAACATAGAATAACACATAGACACTTGTGATTGAATTGTAAATTGAATGTTGTAACATGTTTCACCCAAAAAAAATAGTGAATGGAAAAGGGGCTATGTAAACTCACCTTAGGTGCTTAATGAGTTTGTGAGTTTTCTTGAGCGTGCAAACACTTAGTAATAATGCATTGGAAAACTCGGAACTAGCTAGAGGAGATAATGATGGATGAAAACTTTAGTATGTGGGAGATGGGATAATAATGTTTTTTTTATTGAATGTTATAAAGAGTTGAATGGTAGGCTATTGTATTTATAGTGTAGAAATTGGAGTTGTAATTAGAGACTATTTTGACTAGGCTAGAATTTAGGAACAACTTTGACTTGACTAGAAGACCATATTTACTAACACTTTGACTTGACTAGGAGACCATATTTACTAACACTTTGACTTGACTTGACTAAGAGACTATGTTTGACTTTTCAGGTTTGACTAAGGGACCTTGAAAGTGTTTAAGTTTAATTGGTTTTAATTAACATCACAAAACACCAAATGGTGTAGTGGTTTGTGTGGTGTGGTTAAGGTTTAGCCCGCCAGGGACTCGGGTTCGAATCCTGACTCAGGCAAACATTTTTTTTAACGTTTTTAAATCAGAATTTTTAATAAAATCCAATTTAATATTGATTATAAGTCATTATTTAAACAAAAAAAATTAATAAAATGGATGGGAAAGATAATGTAAACATGAATCGGATTAATAAACGAGGGAGTTCTATATATATATATATAAAAAAATTGTGTGATGTTACAGTCTCCCCTACTTTTAGGAACTTCGTCTCGAAGTTTATTAAAAACACAAGGTTGAGGATGATTAGGTAGAAATTAAGTCAACTGGGGTTTGGAAAATTTGGGTTAAGGCAAGACATGAATTTATAGTAATAGAATAATCTGATTCGAATAATTAGGATAAAAGGTTTGATATGTGTGAGTTTTAAGGGTTGGATTAGGTTCGTCTGAAATAGCAAGGAGAATAAGAATCTAGCAAAACACTAAACTTAAGTGTTAGGAAAGAAATGCATGAGTTGATTGACTATAGAAAGACTAAATGAACTACCAGGTAACTAGAGTTTATAATTGATTATCTACCGAAAACCTTGATAGAATTCCACACTACCTTAACGTACCTGTAAATTCATGATTACGTTCCGGACCACAATCACCAATTTACCTTACATTAGGGTTTTGTGTCCTTCTATGACTCTAAACACATATGTAAGTAATGCAAAATAACCTTGTGATTGAATCTTTGTATCAATGAGTCTAATAAATCTTTGTATCAAATTACATGTATGATGTATCCAAAAATGAGTCCAACTGTTGAGCAGGAAAAGACCTCTACCAGTCAGTGAGTAGGAACCTCTACCGATTGTTGAGCAGGTGCGATAGCCTCTACCAATCGTTGAGCAGGTTATTAGAACCTCTACCGACTGTTGAGCAGGCATGATGACCTCTACCAATCGTTGAGCAGGCTGTTAGGTACTCTACTAACTAATGAGCAAGTACTTCATCCTCTACCAGTTGTTTGATTAAGTGTAACAATTGTTTTTTATTTAACACATAAGTTGCAAGTTCGTAATATATACATGTAAGTAAGTTTGTAAATGCATCAAGTATAGCATGCGAGTTGTAATAGAGTTGTCCTAGACAAGATTAATGACTCTAGGTGTGTTTATAGCAAATAGTTTATATTCCATGCTTTCAAGTATCATGAATAATCAAATGTTCAAGTAGATAATCAAATCCTCATGTATAACTAAGAATCAAGTTTGATGCAACGAACAATCAAGTTTTCAATAGTCTGATTATCATAGGGATCAAGTTTTTGTTCCAGAAGGTGAAGAATATGAATTTAGTTCTTGAGAGGATGATGAAGAACTCAAAGCATCATCAAGGTTATGAAAGATAGTGAACGTGAAAATAGTTAATAAAGGGTTTATTTTATAGTAAGGAGATTATGTAGCAGTGTAAATCGTGGGGTTTGGATCAAAGGTTAGAATCTAGCGTATGAGAAAACATGATTGTGATAAATACCAAAAATTGTAAAAGTTCGAACAAGTTGAAAATAATTAGGTGGCAATGGAGATTAAATTTTGTTCATGAGGATGGAAAGATCTTATCATTTTTCTTTTTAAAACTGGTTTCTTATATAAAACAAAAATTGCTAAATAGTACAAACTAAGTGGCTTTAGATCAGAATATTTTAGTTTAGTCGAAGATTTTAAACACGACGTTAGGTTTTATAGATCAAGGTGACATTATATCAAAAATCCTTTGTTATGCTAATGAATAAACATTTGGATTTAGAAATTAAGTTTGAGGATATCTTATAACAAAAATATGTATTTTCCATGGTTTATAGGTGATGAAAATTTTGACAATATTAAGAAATCTTTAGTGCTGGGCTAGGGTCTACCCAGGTTATGAGGTTACAGTTTAGAAATATGTAACATGTTGAAAAATGAAATAATATGATTTGGGGAGGGTGTTGAAAATAATCAAACATGTGGCTAAGATGGTAAGATGAAATGTGATTGTGAAATCCATATATGATTAGGAAATGGGATTGATTTAAGCTGTAAAATTTTGAGATTTTAGAGCTTAGTTTTAAGGAAAGTGAGTGTAATCATTTATTCATTAATTAAAACGAATAAACGAAAACGTTGACTTATCAAAGCTTCTAGATTCTAATAACATAGTGAAGACATGCTTTAGCCTATAAGTGAACACTCATCCCGAGAATTCCCAGGTAGGCATCCGAGTCCCTCGTCTGATTGGGATTTATGCGCAATGCCAGTCCTAGACAGAAAACTCAGAATACAGGCGTTCACCCTTCCAGATTGCACGTGTTCGTTATTAGAATATAGAGCTTCGACGAGATTTATAAGGTATTTCAGGTTAGGATCTGAGAATTTTGTTCCAGTTATGGAGAGCAAACATCTTGTAGGGACTAAAGTAGGGATAAGAAGTAGGATAGAGGTAGAGAATAGAAACAAGTAGAGTTGCAAATAAAGGAGCAAGTACTGGTTATAATCGTATGGTTATAGACTAGATTATTTTTCTAATAACCTAATTCCCCATAACCATGGCTCTGATACCAATCTGTAACACCCCAACCGATGGCGGAAACATCGGGATGTCACGTATTGATGATTGTTCAGTAGCTCATGGTAAATAATAAGTTTCAATAAATGATTTAAATAAATTACATACAATTGTTCTAAGAATTTGTACATCAAAATAACAAATACTAGCTACGCATCTTCAAGCATTAACTCTAATCTTCGAGCAAGCTATAACCTGAAACATGTTAAGTTTGAAAATATTTTGGGCCAACAAAAGTTGGTGAGAATTACATAGGTTTTGATAATTGAATAAAAACTTGTACAATTCGAGTGTCATGGCAAGTCTAGTCCATATGTGAAAACAAAACCATCGGGTAAATCGAGTGCATAATCAAACCATGTGACTAGAATATTGTGGTCCATCCCATACGCTCATGGTTCACTCGATTATGTTATAAATTCGATAACAATCACCCACGCTACCTGATGTGTTGCAAAACACATCTCTTTTCCTATGTATTTTGTATATTATTTGTTCAGGTTTGTATTCGTTCGAGTCTTTTTTATTATGTATTTATTATTTTAATTATTTTGTAGGTGTTCGTGAGAAAAAGAGCTTAAAACAGTGAAAAATAATCAAGACGTGAGCATTTGGTTCGAGCAAAGCCGACTACTACTAATAAAAAGATAATAATAATAAAAAGAAAAGAAAAAAAAAACATGAACCGTGAAAAGTCAAAGGCCTATCGGCCCAAAGAAACCAATGAAAAATAAAGAAAGGGCTCCATATTATTATGGACTAAGAGAACATATTAATGGGGATTGGGAACACATCACAGAAAACATTATTTTACGAGAGATATCACAACAGCCGCCAAGGTTATAGAAAAAGGCATCGATCTCGACAGCAGATTAAAAGCATAGAGATTAATTGAAGGCCAGTAAGGCTCGGGTTCAAGATTGAAGGCTCGGGTTTGATCACTAAAAGTCTAGTTTTTATATTTATTTACTTTGTGTTATGAATATTGAGACCATGACTTTGAATATTTTTGAACCTTTGTTTTTATTGTTTTCCATTATTATGAGTAGCTAAATCTTGAACCACTACCTAGGCCAGCAATGATGAATACATGTTAATTTTATAGTTCTCGGTTTTGGATTTATTTTTGAATGGTTAATGTTTTGGTAAAAATTTAGTTGGTGTTTATTATGATGTGTGTGCATGCCTAAGTCTAATTTATTATTTTTGAGAGTTCCATAAACGTCTTAGTGAATGTCTTTCATGTTTGGATGTTTATTAGGGTTACCTGCTAGGTGCTTGTAGCTTATTTTATGGTTTTGGATCCAAAAGCCATAGGAACTTGATTAGAGAATTTAGAGGACTTAGGTATTCTTCCATTCTTGAGACCGGGAGGTGATGGAATGTTGGGTTGTCTAGAGCTTTAGGTGTTAGGTTTTGGGTGAGACCGGGAGGTGATCCTATCCTAGTTGTCTTAAGTTTCTTGCAATTCCAAGTCATAGTTAACCCAATTAAATTACTCCTTTACATCTTCGGGTGTATTGTGATTAGAGAGACCGGGAGGTGATCGAGTCATTAGAGTACCTTTACATTCTTAGTGAGGTGAGACCGGGAGGTGATCCGAGCTAGATAGCCAGTGTTTTATTCCTTAGGATTCTTTGGGGTGTGTTGGTGAGACCGGGAGGAGATCTAGCACGTCTTAGGGCTTCTTAAGTTATCTTTAGAATTTGGTATCCATTCAGTTTTCCATTACCGAGAGTTGTGAGTTTGCATGTAGGATTCTTGGCCTATCCTGATATTTTCCTCAATTATCCTTGCTGTCAATTTATCCTTGTTTATATACTTTATTTATTTTATTTAATTAATTAAAAAGACCAAAAAAAAACCATTTTAAAAATCATTTAGTTTAAGTCTTAGTCGAGTCTAGTTTTGTTTTCTATTAGTGTCCTGTGGGTTCGATACTCGGACTTACTTAGTCTGTACTGCATTGATAGGTACACTTGCCTGTCGTGTGGTCTAGTTTAGTTGAGTCTGTTTTATATTACTAGGTGTCTAGGTAGTTTATATTTTTAGACCATACATAGCACATCAAGTTTTTGGCGCCGTTGCCGGGGTCACTTGGCGATTGCAAAATTAGCTTTGATTAGGACTTCACTGATTAATTGGTCTTATTTGAGTCTTTTTGGTTTTTAGCGTGTCTAGAGAGTCTTAGGTTTTTATTTTCTTTTTGCGTTTTTTTTTTATTTTTATTTGTTGTTTTTATTTCATTTATTTTTTTCTTCTTTACGCGTTTTTTTTTAATCTGTGTTGCAGTCTTATGCCACGTACTCGTTCGCAGGGACCATCTGAGCCAATCATACCAAAGCTTGTCACACCACGTCTAAGGCGGAAACACGTGGCGCGACGGTTCAAAAGTATTAAGCCAAGATTAATGCAAACCACAATAGTAATTAGAAAAACGGGCATTTATTCAATGCTAATAATCATGTCAAATTATTCATACATAATTATAAATTGTTTTTAAAATTGATAAGGAGGCTCCTCCCTTTATCCCTAAGTCCATGGAATAAAGAGATGAGACCCTTTTACGACATTCCCAACGCCCAACTTGGAGACATCCCCGACCCGGCTCGCCATGCTAACTTCCATCATTCAATTACCTGAAAGATATGTTTCGAAAATCGTCAATATATAAATATTGGTGAGTTCACAGGTTTTTAATTTAATAAATCTTTATAAAGTGGGAATATCCTTGTTATGACATTTATAGGAGTTGCAAAGTCCTACAATTTACTTGAGCCTATAACCAAACCAAGACAATTAATAATGCCCCCGCCCCAAGTCGTTACTCGGTATTTCTACGACTTTATTTCAGAATAAGTGCACCCCAGGCATACGCCGATGCATCATCGACGCTATCGATTAGGGGTGGGCCTTGTCAGGCACCAATAGTACTATCCAAATATTCCTTTGGTTTCTCATTCCTGAATTAATGATTATAGTGGGGAGGTCTCAACCCCGAGTGGCGATCTTTACTCAAGTATCCAACCCGTCATACAATCCCAACATATCTTTCCCCCGTAAAAACGTTAAATAGTTTAGAAATGGGGCCGTGAGACTCACCTGTAACTGTGCTCGGCTCAAAGAAAATAGTAAAGTTTGTGATCCCGTACCTACAAAGGTTCTAGGCGTATAAGTCACTTACACCTACGGTGTATGTGCCTTGGCAAGTTGTACACCCAACTTCCCGACCACGTCTTTATCCCAATTCCCGTTTAATAGTTTCGTATCCTAGGTTCAATGGCGATGGATTACCCTTTCCTTACAAGTCGTATATTATCCTTATTAATATTCTTTAAGACTTGTACAACATTATACTCGACACGACTCTACCCAACGTATAATTATTTTCCCATTTAAATAATTATACTTAGGGTCGTTTCGCTCGATATAAAGTGTTTTTCTTATTATCCGACCCGACTTTGCCACATATTTATTTTCCCATTTAAATAAATATGCTAAGTCTTTGTCGTTTGGTAACATAATCTTAACGCCCGACTAGACTTACCATACCGTACATTTATTTTCCCATTTAAATAAATGTACTAGGATCTTGTCGGTATTCACGCGTTGGTAGATATATTTCACCCACTCGTCTCGGTTTTTCCTTCTCGCATATCTATTTTCCCATTCAAATAGATATACTAGAATTTCGTCGAAAACGAGTATATGTACATATATCATCGCGTGGATACTACTTGTTAAGTTCATGTGTCGTTAGCGTTTTTAATTCGTTACGTTATGTTTCTCCTTTCCCACGAATATTCTTTCTACACTTAGGAAAGTGTTACGCACGTTTCACCTTTGTTATATATATTTTATTTCCTTAAAATATATATGTATAATTTTATCTCGACGTAATGGTCTTTTCCTCATAAGTCCGTTTACGTTGGTTCGTGTAACTAAGTTCGTTAGTTAGCGTTTTTCATATTTATTTCCGTTGCGCGTTCTCATGGAAGTATTGTTCCTACTTCCGATTCCGAACGTTTATTTCTTGGAAAAATATACTATGTACGTTTTAGCCCGACTCGTCCAACTTGTTACCAAAAATGTTTCCGATACTTTTATATTCCCATTTATATAAAAGTATCCCATTTTTGTACAAGTCTTCTCAAGTCTTTATTTTATAAAATCTTACTTTATAAAATACTTGCGTTACTCCATTTATTTTTATAAAACGTCCACTTTATAAAAATATACTTTTCATATAAAATGCCCAAGTGTGCTACTATTATTTACCAAATCTACCTTGTAAATTATTACTTACACTTTTGACACCAATCTTTCCATTTTAGTGTTTTTGGACTAATAGTTTCTAAAATATTTATTTTAGTCCCTCAACTTCCAAAGTTGCCATATTAGTCCCTTAATTTATACTTGTTGCATTTTTCACCTTATCTTACAAAGTTAATATTTTTCTTCCACTTTAGTGGACTTTGAAGAACCATTTTCATCATGTTTAGTTGTTTTTACTTCTTTTTACTTTTAATGATCTTCTAATCCATCCTAGATGTCATTAATATGCTTATTCCATATTTTTATCCAAAACATCCAATTTTCACTCATCCAAGTGAGTGGACTTTGAAGATGAAACTTTTTCATCTATGATTTTATGATCCTTTTTAACAACTTTTTGACATTAGCTAGTCATCTTATGATGATTAAAACCACTTTTCATCATATTCAAGTCATTTTCCAAAATCTAGTTCTTCTCATCTTCCAACTTACATGCATGTTCTTATTATTACATTTTCTTCAAAATATCACTTTTGTTAATAATAATCCAAGATTTCTTCATGTTATTATTCTTCCATTTTTATTCAAGTAAGACTCATTAGCTCAAAACCACATTTCCCATCAATGCACAACTTGCTCATAAGACACTTAATATGAACATTATCAAACAAAACAAGGTAAAACTTACTACTAGCACTAGGCTAGGGAAGACAAGAATCCTTGGATTGGATGGGGTTTTAGTGTGTTCTTCCAATGGGTTAAGCTCCAAGCTCTTGAAACACACAATGGGGTTTTGAAGGATAATGATCTAGAGGTAATTTGGTAGTGTAAAAATTGAAAGAAAAGTGTTAATGTGGGGGTGGAAAGCTACGGCCAAGAGGAACAAAAAGAAGAGAATTTTTGTGTTTTCTTCAAGTGTTCATCAAGTGTATTTATGCTATCTTACTCAATCTTCCAAAGATCACCTAAATCTTGTCTTGGATTATGTAGATATGGAAGGATTATGCAAGATCACAAAAAATATCTAGTGGTGTTATAAGAGGGTGTTTGGCCGAGTTTAAGAGAGAGAGAGGAAGAAATGATTTGGTTAATCTCTTATCCAATCCTTTTTCATGCAAGCCCATCATTGCTAATGATATGGGAGATTTTAAAAAAAGCTTAAGTGAACTACACTTAAGTGGCCCTTTGGCCGGCCCCTATGGGGTGTTGGTGGGGTCCACTTTGCTAATTACTTCTCCATATTATGTTTAAGTTAATTCCTTTCGGGTACCGCCCGGGTATTTCTCGAATTTTATTCGCGGTTTACCTCAATATTAAAATACCGTTAATATTCATAAAATTTTGCCCAGTTAAATTACTGATAATTTATTTCGGCTTTTGCCGGGTGAATTTACGTGTTACGCGCGTATCGGGTGCGGTACGCGCACTTTATTCGTTACCGGGAGATTTGTGCAATAAGTTTTCACGTATGGCTTTGGGTTTCCAAAACTCATAATATTTTGTGAAAATATTATTTATTTTATATTCCGGGTGTCCGGTGTTCGTTTCGCTTATTTGAGTTTTGCCGGGTAATCGCCAGTGTCCATACCGGATAGTTTTGTCTGCGCATGATCCTATCATGCTTTGCTATTAAACTTATGCATTCCTATGCATTACTTGGGAACTTCTATCTTTCTAAGGCCTCAATTAAATAATCAGCACATAATTACGGTTAATTACGTTAATCGCGTTTAATTAATTAGTACGTGATTACCTTAATTTTGCCGGTTGTTACAAAGCCCGAGCGAGACATTGCTGAAATTCGGAGGGAACTTCGTCGTGCTATCAACCAAGCCAAAAAGGTACGTTTTTCTCTCCCTGCTACTATCATGGGCGACGCTCAGCCACCACCACCTAGACGTACTGTCCACCAGATGGCCTGTGAGGGAGCCACGGGAGTGAGAACTCCTATTACTCGGACTGCCATGCCCAATAACCACACTTGGCAGATCCCCTCACACGTCATCAACACCATCGCCCATACCGCCCAGTTCAATGGCCTGGATGATGAGGATGCTCCAGGCCATCTGTCTCGTTTTGTGCGCATTTGTGACACCTTTGGTCTGACAGGTGTCACCCCAGACACGATCTATCTTAGAGTTTTTCCATTTTCTCTGTCTGGGCGTGCTGCCACTTGGTTGGATACTCTTCCCCAGGATTCCATCACTACCTGGGAAGACTTGAAGACCAAGTTTCTAAAAAAATATTATCCTCCTTCTAAGGCCGCTCGCATTAGGGACCAGATCCACTCGTTCCGAATGGATCCAGACGAGCCATACCACTTGGCCTGGGAGAGGTTCAACACTTTGTTGAACAAGTGTCCCCAGCATGGACTTTCTGATTGGGCCCTTGTAGAGAAATTCTACAATGGCCTTACTTATACTACGAGGCAGATGTTTAACACTGCTGCTGGGGGACACATTATGGATAAAAAGGACCCCGATGAGTGTAAGGACATGTTTGAGAGTTTTGCTCTAGCTGAACAGCAGACCCCAGCCCATGGGGATTCCATCCCAATTACTAGGACTACCTCCTCCACTACTAGAGGTGTTCATCAGGTCACTCCTGAGACTAGTATGGCTGCTGCTATAGAGGCTTTAGCGAGAGAGGTTAAAGAGCTTAAGATGAGTGCACGCAAGTGTGAGATTTGTAGGGGTGGACATGACACCATAGATTGCCCAGTAGGAAACCGTGAGCATGTAGATTATTTGGGTAGTTCTAACCGGGGAAATGGTAATAATTATAACTCGGGGTGGAGGAACCAATCTAATTCTGGGTGGAGGTCTGATAGAGGAGACATAGGTGATAGTTCAGGTTCTAGTTTGAAGAGGATAGAGGAGATGATAGCTAGTCAGAGTCAGATGCTCACTCAGCTGGTTGCAAAAGACCAGCAAACCACTCAGAAACTTGAGGAGCATGACCTAATGCTTAGGAACCAGCAGAATACTTTGTTAGACCTAGAGAGAAAAATAGGAGATATTTCACAGAAACTCTCTGTTAGGTCACCAGGTACTTTCCCTAGTAACACTGAGGAGAACCCTAAGGGTACAGTGATGGCTGTGAGCACTCGTAGTGGTAGGGGTGCGACTGAGAGAGTAGAGATACCGGTTGAGGATAAAGAGGAACCGGTAGATGAGGAGATAGAGTTAGAGACACCTGCTAGGACACCTTCTAGGGTAGCTACATCCAGTCCTGTGTCTAGCAGTGAGGGTCCTTCTGAGAGAGTGGTGGTGGATAGAAAGAGTGAGAGGCAGGTAGAGCCCACTAGAGTGTATAAGCCCACTGCTCCTTATCCAGGTAGGTTGTTGCAGAATAAGATAGATCACCAATATGATAAATTTATTGAACTTATTAAGCAACTTAAGGTGAACCTACCCTTCATAGAAATCCTCCAGAGCATGCCTAAATATGTTAAGTTCCTCAAGAACATCATGGCTAATAAGAAAAAGCTTGAGGAACTTTCACAGGTTAGTTTGAGTGAGGAGTGTTCTGCAGTCTTGCAGAATAAGCTGCCAGTTAAGATGGATGATCCTGGTAGTTTTATCATTCCATGTTCCATAGGTGACTTGTCCATTAAGAATGCTCTTGCTGACCTAGGTGCTAGTGTTAATTTAATGCCATACTCCATTTTTAAGCAACTAGACCTAGGAGAACTTAAGCCCACCCGCATGTACATCCAGCTGGCGGACAAGTCCACCAAATTACCTCGTGGTATTATTGAGAATCTTTTAGTTAAGGTGGACAAGTTCGTGTTTCCTGTGGATTTCGTAGTGTTAGATATGCCTGAGGATGATGCCGTGCCATTGATTTTAGGTCGTCCTTTCTTGGCTACTTGTAGAGCTGTGGTAGACATGGGTGAGGGTAAGATGAGCATAAGTGTGGGGGAGGAGCAGGTTGAGTTTGGGATTAAGCCTAGGATGAGAGGAGATTTTTTAGATGAGTTACAGGCTATAGATGATCATCTGGATCATGAGTTGGAGAAATTAATCCCTAAGGAGATTGAGAGTAGGAGAAGAAAAGGGAAGGAGAAAGAGACAGTAAGTGTTGTGAATTGGTGGGTGAATTTACCGGGTAGGTATAGGAATAGGAAAGAACCCGAGAGAAAGGAAGAAGTTTTGAAGGTGTATGATTTCTGGGGTGGTTCGTATTGCAAGGAGAAGCCACCCGATGCTAGAGTGATTGATGCATAGGCACACTCGGATGCTTCCGAGTTGTAGAGTTTGTAGAGTTCTAGATTTTTTTCTTTGTTTTCGGTTTGTGTTTGTTTTGTTTTGTAGGTTTTTGTGTTCGTTTGGCAAGGACAGCTCACACCATGAGCGAATCCCAGGTATTTATTTATATATTTATATGATTGGGATTTTTTGTGGAGGTTTGGGTAATAAAAGAATATTTTTTTCTTTTTCTTTTTCTAAACAATAAATTTGATTAACTTTCTGCGAAAAAAGGTTTTTCGTGTAATGTGAGGAGCCTGGGCTGACCTGTTCGCTATACACGAATAGTAATTACCCCGGAAAGTTATATTTTATTCGCTCGCGACGCGCGTTGAGATCACCAGTGTCCTTCACGTTGCGCGAGTTAAGTAGAAAAAAAAATAAATTTCCACCCTATTTTCTTCCACCACCATTCACCATCATTTCATCACATCTTTTACCATCACCCACCACTTTCCACCGTCTTGCCTTTCAAGTACGTTTCATGCGTTTTGTATATTGAGTCGGTTGAGTCTGTATTTTTTTAGAGTCTTTTATTTTATTTTTGAGTCAGTGTTCTCTTAACCCACTTTAGGGATATCTTCCCTTCAAGTGTGGGGATGATGGAGAGAGTCTTTATTTTTGAGTCATTGGTTTGTGTAATATATTTTATTGCAGGTTTGGATCTAGCCACCCGTACTCAATCTCCATTCGGGTGGGGACGACCCAACAATTATTTAAGGCAACCATTTGTTTTTGTATTTTCCTTTTAGTTTTTATCTGTCAGGTTTGAGTCAAAGGTCGCGAATGAAATGCTATACGGCCTGGTTTAGAAGGATAGCTTCAGATCGCTTGCAGCTACATCGCTTATATCCAGGGGAGTCTGTTCCTTTTTGTTGTATTTTTTTTATTTCTAATTTATTTTATTCTACTCTCACATTGAGGACAATGTGTCGTTCAAGTGTGGGGATGGAAACTTCGTTTTATTTTTAGGTAGTTTGAGTCATAAAATTTTAAAAATCCAAAAAAAAAATGAAAATTTTTTTTGAAAAATGTCCCTGATTTTTTGTGCATTTTATATGGAAAATGATAGTAAAATTGGGATTTTTGGTTTTCAAAATATTATATATATGAGAATATAAATAGATTGAAAGCGTGTTTGCTTAAGATGTGTCGGTAGGCACAGCTAGCTTTGAAAGGTTCCCAGGATTGTTCTTAATATACCCTAATAAATCATGATGTCTTGTGGGTTCTCATCTTAGGAGAAACGGTAGAACTGAAACCGTTGATTGTAATTAGAGGTACCACTGTAGGTTGAAACCCCATATGTATTATTAATTAAATGGCACACTTGATCCTTTTTATGAGAATAAATCCGGTGAAAAGTGGCGCCCGCAAAAAAAAAAAAAATCCACATGTCCATCAATTGAGCTAGACTAAAAAAAAAAAATAAAAAAAAAAAACTGAAGCCTCTGATCGAAACTCCCTCGAGGTCAAGTTGAAAAAAAAAATACCGAAGCTCATGCTGTCGCTCTTGGGGATGGTGACTCTGATTGAGACAACCTCTGGGTTAGGTATAAAAAAAAATGTGTCTAAGCTCATAGACTTCATCCATCATCCATCATAAATTTAATTTCTAATACATTAGGGAGTTTAGTTTACAGTGGTTGGTAAATCTATATGGTTTAACCTTTGCTTCGAAAGCTTGAGGTGGGATTAGGTGAAGCTGTATATCTTGAGTGTGAGACCCATAGATTGATTGTAATAATATGAACTTAATTGCTTTACATGACTGGGGCCTGATTAGCTGGTGGTTGGGTTTAGGTGGACAACAATACCGACAGTTTTGGTTGTGCGTGATTAGATCTTAATTAATGAACCTAAAAGTTTTTGAAACCGAGAGTCCTGATTATGATTCCATTGCAGTCTTTTTCGGAGACGAAAAAGGTTTAAGTGTGGGGATGTTTGATGTGTTGCAAAACACATCTCTTTTCCTATGTATTTTGTATATTATTTGTTCAGGTTTGTATTCGTTCGAGTCTTTTTTATTATGTATTTATTATTTTAATTATTTTGTAGGTGTTCGTGAGAAAAAGAGCTTAAAAAAGTGAAAAATAATCAAGACGTGAGCATTTGGTTCGAGCAAAGCCGACTAATACTAATAAAAATATAATAATAATAAAAAGAAAAGAAAAAAAAAACATGAACCGTGAAAAGTCAAAGGCCTATCGGCCCAAAGAAACCAATGAAAAATAAAGAAAGGGCTCCATATTATTATGGACTAAGAGAACATATTAATGGGGATTGGGAACACATCACAGAAAACATTATTTTACGAGAGATATCACAACAGCCGCCAAGGTTATAGAAAAAGGCATCGATCTCGACAGCAGATTAAAAGCATAGAGATTAATTGAAGGCCAGTAAGGCTCGGGTTCAAGATTGAAGGCTCGGGTTTGATCACTAAAAGTCTAGTTTTTATATTTATTTACTTTGTGTTATGAATATTGAGACCATGACTTTGAATATTTTTGAACCTTTGTTTTTATTGTTTTCCATTATTATGAGTAGCTAAATCTTGAACCACTACCTAGGCCAGCAATGATGAATACATGTTAATTTTATAGTTCTCGGTTTTGGATTTATTTTTGAATGGTTAATGTTTTGGTAAAAATTTAGTTGGTGTTTATTATGATGTGTGTGCATGCCTAAGTCTAATTTATTATTTTTGAGAGTTCCATAAACGTCTTAGTGAATGTCTTTCATGTTTGGATGTTTATTAGGGTTACCTGCTAGGTGCTTGTAGCTTATTTTATGGTTTTGGATCCAAAAGCCATAGGAACTTGATTAGAGAATTTAGAGGACTTAGGTATTCTTCCATTCTTGAGACCGGGAGGTGATGGAATGTTGGGTTGTCTAGAGCTTTAGGTGTTAGGTTTTGGGTGAGACTGGGAGGTGATCCTATCCTAGTTGTCTTAAGTTTCTTGCAATTCCAAGTCATAGTTAACCCAATTAAATTACTCCTTTACATCTTCGGGTGTATTGTGATTAGAGAGACCGGGAGGTGATCGAGTCATTAGAGTACCTTTACATTCTTAGTGAGGTGAGACCGGGAGGTGATCCGAGCTAGATAGCCAGTGTTTTATTTCTAGGTAGTTTATATTTTTAGACCATACATAGCACATCACTACCTATGTAGGAGGTACACGTATCCGAGTGGATTGTCAGTCCAATAGATCTATCATTGTATACCGTCGGCTGATCAATGTTAATGATTATGCTAGAATATTGTGCTTACCCTAGTAATGTTTAAGACATAATGCAACATAGAATAACACATAGACACTTGTGATTGAATTGTAAATTAAATGTTGTAACATGTTTCACCCAAAAAAAATAGTGAATGGAAAAGGGGCTATGTAAACTCACCTTAGGTGCTTAATGAGTTTGTGAGTTTTCTTGAGCGTGCAAACACTTAGTAATAATGCATTGGAAAACTCGGAACTAGCTAGAGGAGATAATGATGGATGAAAACTTTAGTATGTGGGAGATGGGATAATAATGTTTTTTTTTTATTGAATGTTATAAAGAGTTGAATGGTAGGCTATTGTATTTATAGTGTAGAAATTGGAGTTGTAATTAGAGACTATTTTGACTAGGCTAGAATTTAGGAACAACTTTGACTTGACTAGAAGACCATATTTACTAACACTTTCACTTGACTAGGAGACCATATTTACTAACACTTTGACTTGACTTGACTAAGAGACTATGTTTGACTTTTCAGGTTTGACTAAGGGACCTTGAAAGGGTTTAAGTTTAATTGGTTTTAATTAACATCACAAAACACCAAATGGTGTAGTGGTTTGTGTGGTGTGGTTAAGGTTTAGCCCGCCAGGGACTCGGGTTCGAATCCTGGCTCAGGCAAACATTTTTTTTAACGTTTTTAAATCAGAATTTTTAATAAAATCCAATTTAATATTGATTATAAGTCATTATTTAAACAAAAAAAATTAATAAAATGGATGGGAAAGATAATGTAAACATGAATCGGATTAATAAACGAGGGAGTTCTATATATATATATATATATATATATATATAAATTGTGTGATGTTACATGCACAACATGATTTTAAAGTACGAGTGAAGAGCGATATCCCATGTCTACATATTGGATCCACCAGTCGCGGAATCCTTTGACAAGAATGTTCTTAGGTAGATGCAAAATGAAAAGACGCATTTCCAGCTTCGATTTGATCTTGTGGAACACCTTGCATCTGTAAATCTACCATACATCGATGCAGACAACGATGAGGACTAGTTTTATTTTGAAAAAGTCGTATTTTTTTGTTATTTTTAATGTAACTTTTTTATTTACTTTAATGAATTTTAGTTTTTGATTAGTTATATTCAAAAGTATAATGTATTTTTATTTTATTTTTTTAAAGTGTCTGGGTACTTTAAGGTAGGGCCCCTCCAAATATTGTGTTTTAGAGTAGTGTTTTACAAATTTAATGTGCAACCTAGGATTGTTTACGATTTGTTTTGTTAATTTATAGAATATCTTGGACCATGTTTTTTTATATGTTTTGTGTTTGTGTGGCTTTGTATGTTAACCTAAGTAGTTTTATAAGTTAAAAGTACAAATAAATATAATAAAGGTGGAAGTAATCTTAAGGTTTTTTTTTATATACAAGTATACTAGGTTATTACACAAATGGAATAAATATAGCTTTATATATTAAGTAATAAAATAATTAAATATTTAAAAACACGTGTATTACAAAGGTTAAATAAATGTAAATAAAAAATTCAATTATCTAATTATCTAATAAAAATAATATTTTAATACTATAATTTTTTTGCTATTATTGTTTGGGTCGTATGTCATTATAATAAGTTTATTTTTATTATGTTAATTGCTATAATGTTGATCATCAGTTATAAAAGTTATTTCTTTTATATAATTCGTTAGCCTAAAGGCCTTCATTATTTTATTCGGTCAAGACACTTAAATCTTTAGGAGCGGCTCTGCCAACTGATCCTTTAAAAAAGATGAAAAAGTTCACCGTAAAAGAAACACTTGCTATAAAAGGTATAAAAGGTACATGGATCAAATACTCCATAAACAATTAGAGGGTGTTTGGGATTGAGTTTCAAAACAACTTATTGAGTTATTGGCTTTTTCAAGAAGCCAATAAGTCAATAAGTTGTTTGTGTAACCCAAAAGCACTTTCTGTTTTGGCTTTTAAGGGTGGAAAAACTGTTTTTAAGAAGTTAGAAATCGTGTCTTTTGGTTTTTAGCTTTTGACATTTGGAAAAAAATTACAAATCTACAACTCATACAACCAATATTCACAATAAGTTAAGCGAAACACTTAAAAAACCAATCTATTGACTTTTTGACGTTTTTCATCCCAACAGCTAATCCAAACACTTTTTTTAAAACTCCTTTTCAAAACGTCATAAGCCAATAAGCCAATAAGCACTTGTGACCAAAAGCACTTTTGATTTCCAAACTCAATCCCAAACACCCTCTTAATATGATGTTATTACCATCATAAAAACAACAAAATATTCTAGAGGGAAAAAACAAAAAGTTCATTTAAATGGACCCCTAATCCCTCGAAATGTTAACTTGACCCCTTCCATACCAAATGGCCAAAACAAAACGCTTGGCCGCGAAATATATCTCTGCCCCCTCTCTTTATTATAAGACATTACTCCGTTACAATACTTCTCATTAATTAGTCCAAATCACTAACGATATCTTTGACTCTTCCCACTCTAGTCAATAATATCTGTCAACTGTTAGAAAACTGGGTCGTTTCCGAAGGCAAAATTTACAAAGATGAGTATGGGGCTAGCCAAGGAAGAGTCAAGGATCGAAATACATGACATTCACTGGGAAATGCTAGATAAATCCAAGTTTTTTATCCTTGGTGCCACTTTATTTTCCGGTGTTTCGAGCATGTTATATCCTGTTGCCGTGTTGAAAACACGGCAACAGGTACTAGTAAAAGACACACCGTGCTTCAAGATGGCAGTTTCTATCCTACGACACGAAGGTTTCAAGGGGTTATATAGAGGGTATGGGACTTCTCTAATGGGTACTATTCCAGCTAGAGCGCTTTACATGGGCGCTCTAGAAATGACCAAGAGTAATCTTGGTTGCACCGCGGTGAAAATGGGGTTTTCGGAGGTAAAAGCAGCTACTATAGCGAATGCCGCGGCTGGGTTAAGTGCAGCCATGGCTTCGCAGTTGGTGTGGACACCAATAGATGTAGTTAGTCAAAGATTAATGGTCCAAGGTGGAAAAGGTGGTAATTTGGTTATGTATAATGGAGGCATTGATGCTTTCAAGAGAATTATTCAAAGAGATGGTGTTAGGGGATTGTACAAGGGGTTTGGTATTTCGGTCTTGACATATGCTCCATCAAATGCGGTGTGGTGGGCTTCTTACTCGATGGCTTATCGATCTATATGGGGTGGTGTTAGTTGTTATGGTTTGAAGAAAGAGGATTCAGTGTCGGTTGTGGCGGTTCAAGGGCTAAGTTGAAGGTTTCAGGATCGATGTGAGAGGGTTTGGGTTTGAGAGAGAATATAATAAACTTGAGAATCAATACATGAATGAAATGTTACAATGTGTTTGGTATTTATACAAATGAAGGGGTGTGTCCCCTATGACTCTAACCAACACAATGGTTAGTTAATAACCAACATGACTATTCAACTTAGGATAACTAATATGTCACACTATATATGTATATATATATATACTTAGGATAATTGAGGGAAATAAGAATTATGTCTAACATTCTCCCCCCTAATTCTTGATTTCCCCAAGGTCTTCAATTCCTATGAGACTTCGCATCTCTATGAACTTTATCCTTGGTAATGCCTTGGTGAGGATGTCGGCTTTCTGCATCTCTCCACTGATGTGATCAACTTGTATCTGCTCGTTCTCTATGCATTCTCTGATGAAATGATACCTTGTGTTGATATGCTTTGATCTTCCATGAAACACAGGATTCTTCATGAGTTGTATTGCTGACTTGTTATCTACTCGTAGAGTTATCTTCTTTGGTCTTTCACCTGTGAGTTCGCTTAGTACTCCTTGTAGCCATATTGCTTGACATGCTGCTGATGTTGCTGCCATAAACTCTGATTCACATGATGATAAAGCTACCGTGCTTTGTTTCTGACTTGTCCATGTGATAGGTGAATCTTTGTAGTAGAATATTGTTCCTGTTGTTCCTTTTCCATCTTCTTGGTCTCCATAACTGCTGTCGCTGTAACCAATGATTTCTGCTTCTTTGCCTTTGCTGTATTGAATTCCATAATTCAATGTGCCTTTGATATATCTTATCAAATGTTTAACTGCCTTCATGTGAGTCATCTTTGGTTTCTCCATGAATCTGCTCACGTATCCAACTGCGTAAGTGATATCTGGTCTGGTATGTGTAAGGTACCTTAAGCTTCCAATTAGCTTTCTGTATTCTGTCTCATTGACTGGTTCACTCTCGTCTTCTTTATCGAGCTTCAGACCTGGTTCCATTGCTGTCTTTGTTGGATTGCAGTCTTCTAGTCTAGCTTCCTTGATAACTTTCTTAGCGTAGGCTGATTGCTTCAACTGTATCCTTCCTTGTGCTTGGCGTACTTCTATTCCTAGATAGTATGTGAGTGGTCCTAAATCACTCATCTCAAACTTGCCTTGCATTTCCTTCTTGAAGCTTGATATGTCCTTCATTGAACTTCCTGTCACTATTATGTCATCGACATAAACTCCTATAATGATTGTTGATTGTCTTGAAGTTCTCTTGTAAACTGCTTGTTCTTGCGGACATCTGATAAATCCTATCTCTTTTAGGATGTTGTTCAGCCTTATATTCCATGCTCTTGGTGCTTGCTTCAAACCGTATAGAGCCTTCTTTAGCTTGTAGACTAGCTTTTCTTTTCCTTTCTTTATGAATCCATCTGGTTGTGATACGTAGACATCTTCCTTTAATTCACCATGTAGGAATGCTGATTTTACATCCAAGTGATGTACTTCCCATCCTTTCTGTGCTGCCAATGCTAGTAGTAGCCTGATTGTTTCCATTCTTGCAACGGGTGCAAATACTTCATTGTAGTCTATACCTTCTTGTTGTACATACCCTTTTGCTACTAATCTGGCCTTATGCTTGGTGATTTGTCCACTTGCGTCTCTCTTAACCTTGAATACCCATTTTAGACCTATTGGTTTCTGACTTGAGGGGAGCGTAGTCAGTGTCCAAGTATCATTCTTCTCTATGGAATCTAACTCGCTTTCCATTGCTTCTATCCATTGTGGGTAATCTGCTGCTTCTTTATAGTTTGCAGGTTCTTCATCATATGCTAGATAAAGATGTTCATAATCTTCTGGTCTAAGAGGTTGTGTGGCTGCATAGATGTCACTAAGTGATCTAAGGGCTCGAACTGGTCTATTTAAGGAGCCTGGTGAGTCTTCTAACTCTTGAGTACTTGTCTCAACTGCTGGATCACTTGTTGGTGTCTCTTGTACCGTTATTGGAGTTCTTGTAGCTGTAATTGGACTGCTGAAGAAATCATTATCGCTCTCTTGATCTTCACTGTCGTCGTCATTCTCTTCTTGTACAGCTTCATTCTCTGAATCTCCATGTATCTCAAATCTTGTCCAAGATGGTTCATCTTCGCTTCCTTCTTTCAAGTAGTTGTCCCAATTCCATGGTTCATTCTCTATGAATTGGACATCTCTACTGATATGTATCTTCTCTTCTATGGGATCAAATAATCTGTAGGCTTTGGAACCATTCTCGTTTCCTAGATGTACCATTTTCTTGCTTCTATCTTCTAACTTCTTCAAATAGGGCGTCGTTACCTTTGCATATGCTGTGCATCCAAATACTCTAATGTGCTTGATATTGGGTGCCTTTCCATTCACTGCTTCGTAGGGTGTCATTCCCTGTACTGCTTTAGTAGGTAACCGATTTAGTATGTAAATCGCCTGTCTTGTTGCTTCTGCCCATAAGTTCTGTGGTACGTTCATAGCCTTTAACATGCTTCTTGTCATACTCATTACTGAACGGTTTTTCCTTTCTACTACACCATTTTGCTGAGGTGTGTAAGGTGCTGTAAGCTGTCTGAGGATTCCTCTGTCCTCACAATACGTGGTAAGTGCTTTGGAAGTAAATTCTCCTCCACGATCCGTCCTTAATCTCTTGAGCTTTTGACTTGTCTCTGTCTGAGCTTCACTTAGGAATTTCTTGAAATTCTCATAAACTTGATCTTTTGACTTAAGCATGTAGATCCACATGTATCTTGAATAATCGTCAACTATCAGGAAGAAATAGTTGTTTCCTGCTAATGATGTGGGTGTAATCGGTCCACATAAATCTGCATGTACGAGCTCGAGAGGTCTCGTTGCTCTAAAACTTGCTTGAGAGGGAAACGGAAGTCTGCTTTGTTTTCCCGTAATACATGCATCACATACTTGAGATGGGTGCTTAATCTTTGGTATTCCACGTGCCATTCCTTTAACGCTTAACTGTCTTAGTGAATCAAAATTCACATGTCCCATACGTGCATGCCATAACCATGCAGGTGATACTATTCTGGCTTGTAAACAAATCGGACTTGTTATTCTGAGCCTTACTTTATAGAGTCTATTCTTAGCTCTTGGGACTTTCATCAATAGGTTGCTGAAGGCGTCATAAATCCATAGATAATCATTCTCCATAATCACTTTACATCCATTTTCCGTAACTTGCCCGAGACTTAGGATGTTGCTTTGGAGTGTTGGAATGTAGTAGACTTCTGTAACTAGTCTTTGTTCTCCATTGTTGCATTCCAATAAAATTGAGCCTTTACCTTTGATGTTGACACATGATCCATCTCCAAACTTTACACTTCCTGCTATCTTTTCATCTAACTCTGTGAAATAGGAGCGTCTTCCTGTCATATGATTGCTTGCTCCATTGTCCAAATACCATATCTCATTTCCATTATCTTCACTATGATAACGTTCTGGTATGACTTTCTTTTCTTCTAGAACTACACTACTTTCTTCACCGACTGCCATAAGTAATGTGGGATCCTCTTCTTCCATTACTAGGTGAGATTCTTCTTGTTTACTTCGAGGTTTAGGACATCTGGGAGCTATGTGTCCTAATTCATTGCAGTTGTAGCATCTTACACTGCTGCCATCTCTCTTGGGCTTGTAACTACTGTCGTCATGACGATTCTTAGTGGGATTGCGATCACTTCTCTGATCTTGATGGCCATTTCTGTCAAAGTTCTTTCTCTCATTTCTTTGACCTCTATTGAACTTTCTAAAGTTCTGTCTGCCTCGATTCTGATTGTAGTTCCTGTTGTTGTTGCTGAAAGGCCTTCTATCTTGCCTTGTAAATAACAGCTTCTCTTGACCGGATGGTCCAAATTTCTTCTCATCTCTTGACTTAAGGCGTTCCTCATAAGCTTTAAGTCTACCAAGCGCTTCATCTAACGTCATGGTATCTATATCTGAATATTGCTCTATGGATGCAATAATCTGTAGGAACCTCTCTGGTACGGAGTCCAGCAATTTTCGTACCAACATCGACTCTTCAATTGTCGTTCCTAAGGTTTTTGACTTTGTACTAATCGCACTTAACCTACCAGCAAACTGGTCTATGGTTTCTGTCTCTCTCATTGTTATCATCTCGAATTCTGTGCGTAATGATTGAAGTCTTGCTTTCTGGACTCGGTCAATTCCAATAAATCTTAACTTTAATGCTTCCCAGATTTCTCTCGCTGTAGGATGTGATGCCACCTGCATCACCATATCCTCTGGAATTGCCTGAAAGAGATAGGCAATCGCTGTCCTATCCTTCTTTACATCTACCGTCGACGTGCCTTCTTCGGGTTCCACTACTTCCCAAAGACCATTTGCACTCAATATTGCTTTAACACGAACAGCCCAAATCGTGTAATTTGTAGATGTCAACATCGGTGTCTGGAGGTTGAAAGTGAGAGTCTCCTTCGTGACTGTCTCCTTTGACGCTGTCTCTTTCGACATTGTGGGTTTAACGGGCGTCTGCTTCTGCGGACTTTTATTCTTCTTCTTCCCTATTGTCCAAATCTAGTATGGACTATCCCACGCTTCTATGGAACTTTGTTTGACTAGCTTTGTCAAACACGACTATGATATGTCTGAAGAAAATATTCTTGTTTAACAAAGTTTGATGTTTTGTCGGGCCCACAACAAAATATCAATATCCTTGCTATAATATTTCTTTATACCACTAATGTTCCAAAATTCTAAAGTCAATCCTATGACTTGATAATCCTCCAACGATGATTGATTAGTGTCCTTTAACAACACCCTTTGTCAATCCTAAACACCCTTCTAAAACAAATCACTTGTTTTTCTACTATGCTTCAATCCTTTTTCTTTTCTTTTTTTGTTTAATCAGTGATAAATTCCAATAAACAAACACTGATATAATATCCTTTACAATAAAGTACCCTCAAATAAAATATTATAACTTCTGTTTGACTTTGAAAAAGTCAACTTCTTCTTCTTTGTTCTTTGCGAACACTTCTGCCCCAAAAAAAATTTTCGGTTTTGATCTTTCTTGATCAACAAACAATGGAACTAACACTTCTATGTTCCACAAACACAATTGTTTTGGATACTAATCCAAAACCACGATCGAATACGGGAAAAACGATTTCAGAAAATAAAACCCGGTTCTTCTTGAACCCGATAATAACCTTAATCTTTGATGTGTTTTATTTGCAAAACAACTCTGTTATGTATATATAATTGTTCGGAAAAACAACACTTGATTTTATAAATTTGTTTTTGATCAGAAAATTTTTGGCGGGAAAGACGTTTGAAGAAAAAAACAGAGTATCGAAAAAAATGATTTTTTTTTATTTGATTAAGATTATATGTATTCGATATTGATTATAAACAAGGGCAGGGAAAGATATAACCGGTTGAATGCGTTTAAACGATTTGTGGATTGATTCCGGTTTCACGCCGGAAACTTTCGGACTCGCCGGAAATTCTGATTTGATCGGAGAAAACTTGTCCGATCGTCTTCTTCCTTTCAACGGTTGTATATCTTGATGTATTGATCTTGCACGAATCCTGGTTGGCCTTGAATAGATGTTCCAGTGGCCGAATGATCCTCTGTTGTATTACTCTGTTTCGAAAACAAAACAGGGATGATACTTTGATCGTCTTCTCCGATTGTATTCTTTATAAACGACTGGAACAATTGATTGCCAAACTGCTCTGATGCCAAATGAAGGTTTCAGGATCGATGTGAGAGGGTTTGGGTTTGAGAGAGAATATAATAAACTTGAGAATCAATACATGAATGAAATGTTACAATGTGTTTGGTATTTATACAAATGAAGGGGTGTGTCCCCTATGACTCTAACCAACACAATGGTTAGTTAATAACCAACATGACTATTCAACTTAGGATAACTAATATGTCACACTATATATGTATATATATATATACTTAGGATAATTGAGGGAAATAAGAATTATGTCTAACATAAGTGCCACAATCGCTAGCGGATTTTCGGCGTTGGTTACAATGCCATTGGATACTATCAAGACAAGAGTGCAAGTTTTAGAAGGTGGAGGGGGTAATGGGAAGGCAAGTGTTGTGCAAACTATTAGGAATTTGGTGAAAGAAGGGGGGTTAAGTGCTTGTTACCGAGGGTTGGGGGCAAGATGGGCTTCAATGGCTATTTCCGCAACTACAATGATAACTACTTATGAGTCAGTCAAGAAGATGTCTACTAAGAATCAAGAATTCTATGGGTTCCTTCACTGATTGGGTTGGGTGCTATGTAGACTAAGAAAAACAGGAAACTTAGAAGGGTGGATTACACTAGAAAACACCTTTTGATTGTAAATGTGTAAATGTGTAGAGATGTAAGTAGTAGTAGTTAAGAACATTATTATCTAGGCTATATTGATGTTATAAATTATCCCTCATCCGGTTGAAGAATAATACATTAGTTGCTTTGTAGAATGGTTAGCGCAGGAGTAATTATAAGCATTACACATAACAATTATTGAAGATCTACAAAAACGATGATTTGTAATTGATTATGCATTTATGTGGACGAGATTGACTATATGCATATTAGGAGATTTGGAAAATCTTTACACTTAGTTACAATTAGAGAGCCAAAAACTTGGTTTTATAGTCATGTCATGTAAAAATAATAAAACAAACTCTTAACCAGTGATATTTGTTCTAATAATAATCCATATACATTGCTCAAAATTATCTATAGGTAAATCTATAAATACTTATATATACAAGACTCCTTGGGACGCAAGATACTCAATAGTGTGATCCTCAATTTTTTCCCATTTCCCGCTAGAGTTTCTTTTTACAACCTGTATCGGATCTTTGGTGGATTTGATCAATTTACATTAAATCACTTTTCTAAACGATAATCAATTATAATCTCTCTTCTCTGATTCTAAACAATCGCCTTCTCTCGTTCCGTTTCATCCTCTACTCGAATTCGATCATCATTTAATCATTGTCAATTGATCCTTCATCATCAGTAGATCCGTAACAATCCTTTTTCCACCAATTGAAAGTAATATGCCGCTTCTTATCTTCAATCCTTTTTGTTATTATTGGTTTTCAAACATTCAGATCTTTTATTTATTCAATCTTTTTTTAATAAATCATTGTGTCGTAGATATTCTTCATCATCCATTACCGTTGTCGGCGTTTTCATCATGTTGCCAACCTCGATAAACAAGCTTATCTGTTCTCCATAACCAACTTACAAAAATCAAGGTTCGAATCTTAATCTTTTTGGTCATACATGCACATGCATGTACTTTGATTCTTACTGTTATTATAGTTTATAAAATGTTATATTACAACCTATTTTTCGATTTGGAATCATCGGACAAAAATGTAACATGACGATTTCTAAAGGTGTATTGTACGATAGGCCACGTACCAGTTGAAGAACAAGCCGGGATTCGGTAATGGGTTGATCCACATCGTCCAATTGGTTGGCAAGATCACTGAGCCGCTGACAATAATCTTCGACAGATGAACAGTTTGCGAGGGTTAGGTTACAAAATTGAGTTTCGAGGGCAGCCGTGCGTGCCTTCTTGTTGCTGAGAAAAGACTTTTCAAGCTTGAGCCATGCAGCCCTAGCCGTCGAGACTTGTCCCAGCAGACGAGGAAGGAGTTTATCCGCGACTGTGCAAACAATCCATTGTAAGACGAGAGCATCAAGTTCCGCCCAAAGGGGGTACTCAGCTGCTGACTCATCAGGTGGGTTTGTGCCATCAATATGGTCGAGAACCTTGTAGGCGGTAGCATGAAGATGGAATAATCTGACCCAGGCTGTGTACGTAACGGTTTTGCCGTCTAGGGTGCGAACTTTGCTTTGAATGTTGGATACGGAGTATGCAGGATGAAGCGGAGTGGGTTTGGAGGCCGTAGCCGAAGCAGCCTATTCGTCGGAGTCTTTTGCCATAGACAGAATCGATCGAACAGAAAAAAAGAAAAAATAAGGGGCCGGCGATTTTGATTTTTAGGGTTTGAAGAGCCGTAGCTCTAATACCATAAAAGTGGTCTATGGTATTGATTATTATTGATGATCAGAATGATACAATGTAATCCCTTTATATAGGGAGAGTAATACAAGATAAACATGGAAAGAGAATAATCTCTATATCTATACAAAACAATTCAAATCATTCTAAAGGATAATATATATCGATATGCTAAGAAGAGCTTTCTTGGAAACCTTTATATTCATTAATTAATGTTAACATATCTAGAATAATAAATTTACATACGTGCATAGTAATTTCTAAAGAGAAAGTATAGCGTACAAAGTTCCTTAACCTAAAAAGAATAAGAAGCCACCAGGTGATGCAATCTGTTAACTTAACCAAACCCCAATTAACCTAACTAAACTCTAATTAACCTTAATCGCAGTTAAACCCAAGGGCAAATCAGATTTTTTTTCTCTGTAATTGATTACTGCAATGCCGTTCTATAGTTTTTGTAAACGATTTCATAACATACGTGAACAATTTCAAATTTGAATTAATATTATACAACATCAGTCGATCAAACACATTATTCAAAGAACAAACAAATCAAGTACACCAAATAAAAAACTGAACGTGTAAATGTAGAAGAGTGCAAAAAAAAAAAAAAAAAAAAAAACGATTATAGAGAATCATTCCAAAAATCAAAAAACAAAGTATGATTACTAAATGTAAATGAAGAAGATAGAATGTATAAACGTAAATGAATGCAGGTGAGATTCTAAATGATGAGAAAAAAAAAACGCATTCTTCTCCAATATTATATTTGCTCATTTGGCTTCATGAATAATTATTCTCTCGTTTGGCTTCTGGATTGGTATCCATGGAAGAGGATAAGGCAAATGTTCTTGAAAGCAATTATTAAAGAAATAATATTGTTTCATATTATTGGTGATATTATTGGAGAAGAAGAATGAAATTAACTTGGCATGATATATATATATATATATATATATATATATATATATATATATATATATATATATATATATATATAGATTTAGGATCATGTACAAAGTACATTTTTCGTAAGAAGTGTGAGAAAGACTAAGAATTGACATGTAGATATCATTTTTTGGATTTAGGAATGATTTTTTAGGTTGTTTAAACTTGAAAAACACCAAACACAACAATCTAAAAACACAATACAATGTATTATAGTCATTAAACTTAAAAAACAACTAAAACACACTACTTAACGCTTAAAACACACTGCTAATGTTTTTAGCATGGTGTTTTAAGTTTTGAACCTAAAATACATTGTTTTCGGTTTTTAATTGTTATGTTTGGTGTTTTTATAGGCAAAACAATCCAAAACATCACGACTAAGTTCAAAAAATGATGCCTAAGTATTTATTTTTAATACTTCTCACACTTCTCACAAAAAAACCACTTTGTACATGATCTTGACCCTATATATATATATATATAGGGTTAGGATCAAATACAGAAGACACTTTTTCTAGGAAGGGTAAGAAGGATTGTGATCCATTGATCATATATTTGAAGGGTTAGATTAGTTTGTTTGAAAAAAATAAATAATAAATTAGAGGAAGGGCATAAAAGGAAAACCACATTTGTTGACTTTCTCTCTCCACATGCAATGCACATGTCAATTCCCCCCATTATTTTAAAACGTCCACAACTTTTTCATACGACATTTTTTTTTTCAAAAAAATTTCACCATATTAACGAGCGGTTTTTTATCTTTAATATGAGTACCACATTGCTACATTAAAATTGAAAAAACAAATTCGTACTAAATGGGTTTTCTTCTCCGTTGTGTCTTTCTGCTCGTTCATTGTGTTATAGTATGCATGTGTGCTTTATAAATATGTTATTTATGTTTGTTTTAGTCTACACATGATTTAACTTTGTCCATTGTGTTATTAGTATGCTTTTAATTGTGTTTTACGCAAATGAGTTTTGTATTTAGGTGTACATTGTGTTTTATTATGTTGTTCATTGTGTTTAAGTCTATTATTCATTGTGTTTTAGTCTTCTGTTCATTGTGTCTTTTATATGTCGCCCATTGTGTTTTACACAATTGGGTTTTTAACTTTTTTTTTTTCAAAAGTATTCATTGTATTTTAGTCTTCTGTTCATTGTGTCTTTCGTATGTCATCCATTGTGTCTTACGCAACTGGGTTTTCAACTTTTTTTTCAAAAGTATTCATTGTGTTTTAGTCTTCTATTCATTGTGTCTTTAGTATGTCGTCAATTGTGTTTTACTAAACTCTTGAATGTGTTTTATACCCTATATTTAATTAGTGTTCATTGTGTTTTACATTCCATTGTGTTTTACATTTCATTGTGTCTTACGCAAGTGGGTTTTGAATTTTTTTTTTCAAAAGTATAGCAATATGGTACTCACATTAAAGATAAAAAGACGCTCAATTTTATGGTATAATTTTTTTTAAAAACGGATGACGTATAAAAAAGTTACGGGCATTTAAAAATGAAGGTGGAAATGACATGTGACTTGCATGTGCATATGTTTTTGACAAAATTACCCTTCCCACTTGTTAATCTTTTGGACACATGTCATTTTCTAGTGGCTTCTCACCCTTCTCATTTTTTGTAGCCTTTGTAGAATAACCCAACCATATATATATATATATATATATATATATATATATATATTTCAAATAAAACAAACGCATTACTTGTTTGAAGGGTTTTGTAATTTAAATAAAACAAACGCATCTATAGTAATGACAAAAAAAAAACAAACACATTAATTGTTTGAAGGATTATATAGTTAGGAAACAAACGCACGCAATCAAACCATGAGTGCGTTTTATTTGTTTTGTCAAAACCATGAGTACGTTTTTATTTGTTTTTGTCAAATACATGAGTGCGTTTTAATTTTGTTTTGTCAAATACATGATTTTTCAAGGTGCGTTTAAAATTTTTCTTAGTGCGTTTAAATATTTGTAAGTGCGTTTAAATATTTGTAAGTGCGTTTAAACGTCTCTGTTTTCACCAACTTCGTCTTTTTCATCTACAACGTATTTTTAACCTAATTTTTATGTTTAATCATACTTATTGAAACAAAATCGAAAGTATTTGACAACTATTATGAGCGTTTATTCATAATTGTATGTTTTTCGTATGATTAATCGTCCTAGTGTAAAACTCTGTTTTTCTAATTTTTTCGTTTTCGTTCATTTGTAATCGAATGTTTTTTGTTATTTTGATTGTGTAATCATTCAGATTAGTTTAATCGATTTCAATTGTTGAAAAATTTTGTTTCGATTGATTCTGTTGTTATGATTTGAAAAAAAATTAGACGTTTTTTCCTAATTTACCCTTGGTTAGTTTGACCCAAGTATGATTAGGGTTTTTAATCAGCATCCAGCCATTTTATTAATCTAATGGCTAAGATTGCTTCTTACGCTTTGTACGTTAAGAAGCTTTGTAAGTTATCTTTTCCCATTTCTAAAATACAAATTTTGGTTTAATCTATATAATTTTCTTACAATTTCGGTTTGGTTTGGTTTGTTTTAATGTATGGTTAATTTTTTGAGAAAGTATACGATACAAAGATTATTAACTTAAAAAGTGTAAGAAGCAACCAAATCATGCCACTTGTCAACTATGGTTAAGTTTAATTAACCTAATCCTGGTTGATTAAAAGGGTAATTTAGTCGATCTATGTTTTCGTTCAATCACGTCATAATCAACGTTTCAATTAATAGGATCGAATTCAATTAATCAGTTTCAAATTCATGATTCGAACGAACATCAAATCAAATGAGGATTCAATCAAACCCAATTCTAATTTCGATTACAATTATGCTCTGTTTTTTGATCGAAACCAGGTGTTGATTTTTATCGAAATAATATGTCTGATTATCATATGGTTGAAGGTTGTGCATTCTGTTATTTGAAAATCATTCAAGGTGTGTATGTGTTTTTGTCACAATTAAGTTTGGGAGTGATTTTTATCGGTAGAAGTAATCACAGTAAACATTCAGGTTTACTGTTGAAGATGATGATAATAGAATGCGTTTGAATGTTTGTAATTTTATTATAAAGTGCGTCTGTTTTTTGGATGGGTTTGTTTTTCTGTTGTTTTAACTAGTGCGTTTAAAATTTTACTGAGTGCGTTTATATACATCAGTTTGAATTATTATTCATTTGCTTTTACAGATCAATTATTAGAAGCAAACAATAACAGTATTTTCTTGTGAATGATTTTTTTGTCACCTTGTTATTATTGTGTTTGTTTATATATATTTTTACAGATGTATATAGAATGAATTCTCAATACACAATTCAATCACAGATTAATTTTCTTTTTTTTGTTGTTTTTCAGTAATGGCTTCTTTATCTTCATCATTAAAATCTGAAATGATCAAAAGGATGCAAGAGCAAATTGCCAAAGATTATGCTCATGAGGGTCGTCTGGCGGATAACCTAAGCAGGATAAATGATGGAATGAGTAAGAGAGATGAGATTTCCAAGCTTCTTATTCGTATGCCTGACTCGAGTCTTCATGAACTGGCGGTTATGTTCATGATTGATGCAAAAAAGGCGATGTTAATCTTGTTGAACAACTTACAAAATGCATAGCTCTTTTGAGGTGTTCTATTGAATTTAAAATTCAGTTCCTAAAGTCTATGTAATCTCAAGATCATGAGGAACTGATTATGTAATTTGTTTTTGTAGTTGTTATTTAGCTGTTTATGATGTGTGTTGTAGTTTTAAGTGCGTTTGAATTAATAAAACACATGAACAAGTGTGTTTAATTAAAATCACCGTAATCTATTTCTATTTATAAAGTGCGTCCAAGTGCAAACTCATTTGCAGATGAGTGCGTCCAAACTAATATATTAGAAACCAAAAACATTAAGTATGCTGTTTAAAAGCATTAAGACAAAAAAAAAAAAAAAAAAATCCATGACAATGTTTATAATGAAGCCACCCTCTTCTCTAATTTTGCAAAGGCATTCTCTAACAGCTGTTTTCTTTGTTTGGCTGACCTTTTTGCAATTTTGTGAGCCTCTTTAATTATTTGATCTCTGAGTATGTTGTGTGGTGAGAGTATAATTTTTGCCACGTACTTGAACCGCAATGCATCCAATTATGTTTGTTGATAGGCTGACTCACTTGCAAATCCACAGTTCCAAAATGCATGCCCTTTGAATGTTTCGAGGTGTCTCATAGCGAATATGCCACAGTCTACATGGTTTTTTGTAGTCCTCCATGTCATTTCTCTTCTTATAATTGGACCTGTTAGAAGTTTCTCAATCTCCGGGGTTGAAGGACATGATTTCTTCCACAACCTGTATAAAGTGTGTCTCTACAAACATTTTTTTTACAAAACCATTAGGTTAGTTATCATAATTTTTTTTCTCTATTTTATGTGTTAAATAGAAACATACCAATATTTCGGAAACGCCTTTATATCTTTTTGCTAGGTCGTCTCCCTCTTTAGAGTTGTCAAGCAACTCTGATATCCCATTTCTCACATCATAAGATAAGACATAGAAATGCCTGTCCATCCACACTGGCCGCAGAATCATGTTGAACTCATATAAAGATTTTTCTTCGATCTTTCAGAAGATATTTTCAAGATTGCTAAGGAAAACCTTTTCTCTTGTTGACCAAGGAACACTTTTTTCATAGAAGTTTGGAGTCTGAAAAAAAATATCTATAAAAAATAATGAGTGCGTCCAAATATATGTATGAGTGCCTTTGAATTATTTTGCATTTACAAATATTAGTAAAAATTTATAAGTGTGTCCAAATAAATATATGAGTGCGCCTGAATTATTTGTTAGGATCTGAGTTTGATTTGTTTTGATTGTTTGTAAATGAAAAATGAATGAAGTTAAACAAATATGGAAAGTGCAACGGAATATTAAACTATGAATCAAAACAAAGAGAATAATTGTTTTCGAATAGAATGTTTCTCATTACTCAAATGATTACACAATGATTACAATTACTCCCCCCTCAGCCTGATCACTCACTGATTGTTTGTCTGAGCGAATGTTTGGAGTGATAGAATAGAACAGTACATGCACTGTTCTGTTTATAGACAAACTAAACCACTGATGACCTACGACTGACGTCACCTAAGACAGTGACATCTAACAGATAAATAACAACATAAAACAACTGTTAAATACATACACTGTTACATTGCAAGCTCTGATGACTAAACAGCTGATAGGCAAACCACTGATCCTTCTATCCACTGTTGGAGCCTAAGTGCTGTTGGTGCCAACAGTCTTTGTCTTTAACAGTCTTTTGACTTCACCAGTTGTTTCTTCAATCAGCACTTTGTGATTAGCACTTGTACTCAGCAGTTGTTAGGGGAACAGCAGTTGTTAGAAGCCAACAGTCTTTTGGGAGAAGTAACTTGAAAACACTGATTTTATTATGGATCAAATATAGTATGTTTTGGCTTTTCAGATCATCCGTTCTTCTCCAGGTCAGCAGACACAACAATCTCCCCCTAGAACAGATGATGCCAAAATTCAACCTTTATTGCTGATCTTTATTCCTTATCAGACTTTCTCTAATTTGCCCTTTGAACTATAACTCAAAGTTCAATGAGAAAAGGTCTTTAGCATCTCTGTCCAGCTCTAAGTTAAGAAGGTCTAGGAGATCATCTGCACATAGACCATATGCATCATCCATTCTCAACTTTTGAGCCTCTCCATTAGATCCGAGCAGAGTCAATTCGTGGGTGTCTTCATTAACCTTCCACTTTAGAATTTTTGAACCTGAGAATTTCTTGAGCTGCAGATTTATTTGGGATGAGTTTGGTGATGGAGGTCTCCCAATGATTCTTCTGAGTTCTTCAGAAATGGGATCTGAAAAATAGTGGACTTGGTTGAAGATTCCATCTTTTACAAATGTATCAGCAAACTTCTTTTGATCTTCTTCTGACATCTCCTTCTGCTTTTTGTACTGTCTTTTGGCAGCAACAGACATGTCAGATATTTCAATTAGGCTGTCAAGTGTAAAGCCCGGTTGGGATCTTTTAACCACTGGTGCATTAGAGTAAATTGGTTTTCTTGGTAGAGTGGGATCTGTTTTTCTATTCTCTTCAAGTTTCTTGTAAGTTTCAACCAGCCTCAGCTCAGACCATCTTGCAACAGACCTCATCTCTCCATACTTAGCAGCCATAATCTCTTCCCTCATTCTTTTGTACTTCAATGCTCTGGCTGGGTCTCTGCCTTTTCTGAAATCAGGGGCAGAGGCCTTTAGAGTAGGATTCTTGGCCATCTCTTCAATTCTATAGAGTTCTTCTTGAAGGGCATGACTGGTCCAGCCTGCAAATTGTTTCTTGTTTGCATTGTAAGGCATGGTTGCCAAGATCTGATTAAGAATAGATTCCCTGACTACCCTTTCCAAATCACTGCTGAGTGGCATGTTTGACATGGAATTACTCAGGGTCTTAGCAAAATCCTCAATCCTTCTCAATTTGCTAAGCTCTGCTGAATGGATGCCCTGAGCAGTCCTGTCATCCTTCCCTTTGCATTTCTCCTTGATGATCAAATCTGTCTGTTCAGCTTTAAACTTCAAGTATTGTTCTATGTTTATGGGAATAGGAAAATTTGGGAGAGATTGGAAGGTTCTTTCAGATGAATCCTCAGTATTGTAGAAGGATTGAATTTCCCCTTGAGTCGATCAAGCTCAAGAGGATACTGAGCAGCCAATGGTGTGATGGATGGTGGTGGTCTATGGGAAGTAAAATGGGACGTGTGTGGTGAAAAAGATGTAAGTGGAATGGCTGGAATAGGTGCAGATTTTGATGTTGAAGTGGGAGGTGGTGTGGTTTCTATGTTCTCATCCTGTACCACAAAGGTTGACTTTCTCTTTCTTTTGTACAGGATAAGAGGTGATGATGGTGTTTGAGTAGTAGTGGATGTGTTGACATCTGTTAGCACTTGTGCAGGACCAGCAGATGTTTGGGATTGTAATGGTGAGGTGGGTGGCATGGTTATAGGTGGTGTATTGGTGGTTGTTGTAGTGGGTTCAGTGGTTGGTTTAGTGGATGTGGTGGTAGCATATGTTTTGGTGGTAGCAGTGGTTCTAGCAGCTGTTTTGGTAGCAGAGTTTTTTGGTTTTGGATGGTAGTTGCCTAACATGTTTTGCAGGCATTTTCTTCCTTTTTGAGGAACCAACATCTTCAACTTCTTGCTGTTGCTCTTGTTTCTTTTGTACTAGAGCCTCTGCCTTGACTTCTAAAGTATCAGACCTCTTTTGCTTAGCTTCAGCAGCCTCTTCGGCAATGATGTCGGCAGAGTTATCAATTTCTTTTTCCTTACCAGCTTTGGCAGATTCAGCATTAGCAATGGTTTAATCAGTGGGTTGTGGTGGAGCTGGAGCAGACCCTGGTTTGTTGGCAGCAGACTTTTGTGATTGACCTTTTTGAGAAGATGAACATCCAAAGGGATCTAGCTTTGGCAATCTATCTCTGCCACTCTCCCCCTTTTTGGCATCATCAGCAGTGAATTCATCATCATTTTCATCTATTAGAATAGTTGTGGGGGCAGAGCCAGTGGTCTTCAGCAGATGATCTTTTATGGCTTTAATGTCTACTTGGGTATCTGTGTACCTAGCATCTGCCATGGTTCTGATTTGAGCCATATATGTTTCATGTGTTTGGTCTGCTAGTTTCAATGAACTATGATGATGGGGCTAACAGATTTCCATAGCTCACTAGCAATGTCTTCTTTTAATGGTTGACTTTTGGTGAGAACAGCCAAATACTCCATTATTGACTTGAGATCAGTCTTGATACCAGCAACAGATGTTTCAATGAATTAAACTCTCTCCGTCAATTCTTGGTATTTTAATCCATTACTTAAGTTAATAGGGTCATCTGGATTCCTACCAGAGGTGTTAGTTGTAACTGGTTCAGTTCTAGGAGGTGAGTCCATAGAATAAGAACCAGATGCCCCTTTTTCTTGGTTATGGGGACTTCCAACTGATTTTGGGGTCACTATAGTGGCCTCATCAGTTGTTGCCTTCAAGGAAGTCTTAGGGATGTAACCACTGTCCTGTTGTGAGACAATGGTCTATACATCAGTAGTGGCTGCTTCACTTGAAAAGCCACCTTGAGTTACATGTAACTCAAGAGGTGTAACCTCCTCTGTTCGTGGGCTAGCCAGTTGATTTTTCTCAGACCCAGTCACTTGTTGGTGTATACTCTCAGTGATAGGTGATGGAGAGGAACTAGGATTGTCCTGAGTTTTATCAATCGCTTCGAATAGTGGTTGCATGGTAGGGAGGACATGTGATGGTGAAGGTGGAGGAGTGAAAAGAGAAGCAACCCCGGGAGAAGGGCTTTTGAACATATGGTCAAGTGACTCATATGCTTCTTGATGTGTGTCCCCTTGGCTTACAACATGATCCTTTTGTGAGGATTCATGAAGAGTTTGGTTGGGTTGAGATATCTCCAACTGTTCAGAGGAAGTATCAACAGTGGTTTGTTGTTGCTTTTGTGCTACAACAGGGTTTGCCTCTGGTATCTCATCTTCCAGAGGACCCTTTTTAGATTTCTTGGGGGTTTTTGTGGATGGATGTTTCCTTTTGGAAGTGGCTGGTGTGGGTTTCACAACACTAGATGTAGTGCCATGATCACCAGGAGCAGTGGGCTCAGCAACAGAGGTTTTGACAACAGTTGTTGTGTTAACACCCTTTTCTTGTGTTTTGGAAACTTTAACTTTTGATACTTTTTCTGGGGTGTTTGGACCCAACATTCTTGTAAAAGTTTCTTGTGAGAGACTCTTCATTTGAAGAAATTCTCCCCTTTTAAAATCCTTTTCAGGTAAAACCTTTTGTAGGATAACACTTAAAAGTCTTGGGTACAAGAGAAAAGCATTGTTGGACCCAGACTTGACTCCTTTCATATTTGCTACTAAATCTAGAAACAGAGCCTGGGATAGATTGTAGTCAGATTTTGACAACATTGCATATCCCAAGTACTGAACTTTCAATAGGATTTCATTGAAAGAGGTGGTTTTAGCAGAGAGACTGATAAGGAGTGTATGAAAGAAAAATTTCATGACTGGTGGGAAAAAGTTTTTATAAAGTGTTGAACCAGTCATCTGTGAGTCATAACCCCTTTCCTGAAACTCGGTGTGAAGTTCAGTCTTAGGAAAAGAATCCATACCTACCAAGTCGTTTAGAGAGAAGATTGTGGACATGAGTGGGGGGGGGGGGGGGGGTTATGGTAACATTTGTATCTCCAATTTTTGAAATAATGGTTGTAGGCTTTTTGTCTTGAAGTAGAAACTCAACATTTAACCATAATTCTTGAAGAGTGTCAACATATATGGGTGCATCAGCGGTGAGGATTGACAAGAATTTGGATTGGAGAAAGACGTCAATGGTGGTGTGGAACGGAATGTTTTCATCTGTTTTAACCAGATAAGGAAGGTAATTGTGAGGGGCTTTGGCTTGAAGATCCATTTTAATGGAGTTCGAGTCGGATGATGGAAGAAATTTGTATGAGGGTTTGAGGTTGAAGAAGGCGGTTTTAGTATTTTGAATACAATGAGACAGTGTAACAACTGTTAGGGGAAAACAGGGTTTTTATAGCCTCTGATGAAACCGCTGATGTGGCCAAAGCTCTGCTTTTGAGAGCAGACGTGGAAAACATTTGATGGAGCATACGTGGCAAACAGCTGTTGAGGGTTGCCAAAGTGCTGATGATTTTATATATCTTTAATACATTATAAATGAGGAGTGATGTACCATATTGGAATTTTGACATGGGTACAATTTTTAAAGCAACAAGTATAAGAAAGTAAAGCTTATTTCATAAGGGTATTATAGGGATATTGGGGACAATTAAGACACTTTGAAGGGTAATATAGACATTTCATCATCCTCCTCCTTTACAATATCAAAACAAATTGACAATTCTACCCTCTGATTCCCTTAATGCCCTCCATCCGTTCACCTTCTCTGATCCTTTTCAGTTTCATAACCCTAATTTACTCTCACACTTATCATCTTCTCTTGAATGTATTTCACTTTAATCCCTTTGGAAACTCCCAACTCCATCCAAATCTCTGAATTTTTTTTGTAATCATGTTTGTTCTTTATTTTCTTTGTTCTTTATTTTCGATTAATGTTGCTGAATGTTATCACCGATGTTAGATCTTCCCTGCCACCGCCGTTTCTTATCATTGCGATATCTTCATATGGTTTCTTCTCAGTTCTACATTGTTTTTAGAATTAGTATATATTTTATATATCTAATCTTCTTTGATTCGGATGCCGATCAAATGACTGGGCTACATTGTTTTCGTCACCTCGAGTATCATGTAGTTGTGGTACTAAATTCTGTCAATAGGTTAGTGTATATATCAATTACGTTATATATATGTTTTTGTTTGTATATGAGGTATCGTTTGATGTATTTTAAGTATTTCATAATTCACATCTGTACTTGAGGGACTGATTAAATTTTTTATTACAAAATTGAATTTGATATGTGCATACCAGATACTCGATGAAATGCATGTGAGATAACCTGAGGTGATTTTCGTACATCTATGGAACTATGTTAGTTGAATTATATGATTCTCATGATTGATACTAATGTAGGTTTTAACTTTTTCACTTGAGGTGGCAGGTCTAATGGGTCAGGTCAAAATACATTATTTGTTACAAGTTTAAGGGGTTCTTGTTTGGTTAGGTGAAATAAGTTTTGTGGAAATTATTAGTGCAGTATGTCGAGCGCACGTTGAACACCTCGGTTTGAAGGAATACAAACCGAGTATTCAACCAATTAAACTAACCCAATTTATCTGCCTATAATGTGATAATAGGAGGACTCACTTTAAACAACCATTATCATGAAGCTGTTACTATGTTTAAAAGAATGAGGGAAACTTTTGTGCATTCCAGGTTGCTTTTGATTTTGGCAGCACATAAAATGAGTGTTCAACTATGGGACACAAGTAGCATGTTTCTTTTTTTTTTCATCTCAGTTTTGAACACCAAATGAGTGTTACTCATCAGAAAGATCATGAGATGGAACTGAAAATAATTATTTAAATACTATTTTTATAAATATCTAAAAAATGTAATGTAAACTGAAATTTGTATCTGTTTAATGTAAACTCAAATTTGAGGTTAGCTTTGTGTTTTGTACTTTCAGAACTATGGTGCCTTTCTTGAGAAAGTCAGAGCAGGCTTCAAGGATTAGAGCACTCTAACTAGATTCCATATAGGGATGATCTCACAGGCTCGCCATGTACATATCAGGTACTATAATGATGTAATGCTTCTCAAACATGTTTTCTTATATTTATTACTTGTTAGTGAGTATTTTAGGATCTCATCTAAGCTTAACTGATCAATATGATTTGCGACAATGTGAATATATTCAGTTTATTTATGACATCTTTCTAACGCAGCTAATTTTTGAATTTAGGTTCTAAAGTTGGATTCTAAGACTCGGAAGATGATTGGTCGACCTTTATTGCAGGTAAACAAATAAATTAAAGGTGGTAAAAAAATGTGCACATTAGGCCGGTTGGGTAATATATAGGACAATAACCGCGATCTGCGCATTTTGCCACTAAACTGTTCACCCCATTCCCATTTTTGTTATTAAAAGTTTCCTCCCTCAACACAACACTTAACTTTGGTCAGTACTGGTATGGTGGCTACATCTCAAACCGACGGCCATTAATGCGGCGGTTACTCCCCAATAAAAACGATGCCAAATACATGAGCTTTCATGATGACACACAAAGGTTTTTTCTTTCTGCTTTATTGATTTGATGGTAGATTTCATTGCCACGTTTCTTTGATATGTGTCCTCTATAACTATTATCATCTCTCTTTACACATATCATGTGTCTTGCACTGTCTCTTTTCTAACTCTAAATCACCATAGCCATAAAAATTGTTCCAAAATAATGTATTCTTATTTTTTTAATTTTTTTTGTTAAACATCTATAAACAAATGTGGATATACAATTTTTTAACCGTCATATTTAACTTCGGTTTTATAGTTACGTTCTGCTCAGAGTTCTCCATTGGGTGTGCTTAATTACGTTAGGTTTGTAGTGCTCCATTTATAATTACCTTAATTTTTTGTTTTATAACTAATACAAAATGGAATACATGGTTATTTGTTTGGGTTGGTTAGTCTCTTTTTAATATGCAAATATCTGATGGCATTATCATTTCACTATCCAAATTGGCATCATCAGTTCGTAAATTTAATGATTTGGTGCAGATTATCTACTACACAAATTTGGGCTGAAGTGCAGATGGAAGCACAAAGCACTTTATTCAGTCGATATACTGATGGAGTTGTAAATGCCTTGATTTCGGGAGAACAGAAAAATGGACATGGTGCGGGTATGCACTACTATAATCTTATGGGATATCTTTTTGCCAATGTTTGTCAATTTCTTATTGTAATGTCTCAAATTAGTTTCATTAGGCACACACATGCAAACAATCAAGTAGTTCATATAGATAGTAAGCTCATTTAGGCTTGCGAGCTTACTCGAGCTCAATAAGTCAAGGCCAGCCCTGTTTATTAGGCAGCCTTATAAAATGACCTGATATGGTAACCTGTGTTTTAAAAAGCGCGCCTCAAGCGCGCTTAAGCGCGAGGCGCACTGAGGCGCCAGGATTTGCGCCTTATGTAACCCTAGGCGCACTTTGTACAAGAAGCGCAGGAAAAGCGTGATTTCCTAAGGCATGCGCTTTTTGTACGGGAGGTGTTTTTATGCTTAAAATTGTTATATATGTAGCTAAAAGGGTTGTTAAATCATGTATAAACCTTATTTGTATCTATATTTTGGGTAAATGATGCTAAAAACCTATAGCATATATAAAAAAAATTATATAATCGTCTTGCGCTTTGTGTACGGAAATCCCACCGTTTTTGCGCTTTGCGCCTCGATTTTGGACCTCGTCGCTTTAGTGTGCTTCACGCTTTTTAAAACCAAGATGGTAACATAAAGCGAATGGGATGAAAAAAAGATGTTGCGGCTTTTAACACAAGAGGTAATTAGAAAGAGGCATCTTGTTCAACCAAGTATAGAGGTAGCATACACAATGTTCATCTGGATTGATCCACTATTTGTTCTCGTTTAACCAACTAATTCTTAATTTTCTTGAAAAGGTTACTCGATTTCTTGTTAACTTGAAGAAGTTCCGGACACCTTCCATGTCTCGGCTGAGGTTGGTAGTGATTCCATAGCTAGGAGCATATGTGATTTCCATGACGTAAGTGTTTGATAATGTTGGTATATTTTTAAATAAAAACATGTTAATTTCTCTTTCCTCCTATCTTAGAAAATTTTCAAGATAACCTCTTTTGGCAATATACATTACATGCAAGTGATGTCCAGGTTGTGAAGCTTCTGCAGAAAGATACTCGCCTTGTTGTCATAAGAGAACAAGGAAAACTATGTCATGGTCGAATGTAAAGTTGTTATAAATTTGAAATATTATCTCTTTTGGTTATAACTAGAGGGGAAACTGTGCGTTGTACCAGCCGCAATGAGTTAAGTTGTTACAACATGTCAGGTTGTCAACCCATTGGACTTGTTTAAAGAAATAGGTTAAATTGTTTACATGATTTCAAGTATGGTTTCAAGTATGGTGGTTCCAATTCTTATCAACACATGATAATGAGACAATAGATTTATAAATTTTTAATATTATTTTAAACTTATTAACATAATGAATTTTATTTTGTGGAATCAGAACACATTGCTTGTGGAACAAACTACGTACAATGAAAGATTTTATAGATCTTACTAGAAGTTGAATTTGATTACACTACTTTTAACTGTATAATATAACGTTAGCCTCTCTTAAAAATCTCAATGGTAAAGATTTTCTTGTATATATGTAGTTTTATAAATATCGAAATATGACAATTGTATATAGTATCTACATAGTGTGTTCTTTTACAAACTTATTCAAGGCACTCAAGACTTAAGGGACACTCTATAATTTATAACTAAATAGTTGTTTCTGACATACTTCATGTCACCTTAAGTCCTTAACAAATCATTCGCAAATGCCATGCACACCAAAAACCCAAACAATAATTACGAGGCAACAAAATAAAGGCACCCGCATCAACGCGCGAGCATTCTCACTAGTATATATATATACTAGTAGAAAACCTGCGCGATGCGGCAGCGGCAACAATTTAGAACGCGATTTTCATCTTCCGTTAGTGACTTAGTGGAACAGAGCATAAATAGTCATTTTGTAGGGGAAAATGATTTTTTTTTATCAAGGTTTGCAATTTAATTCAAGGGGTGACAATTTATAACGTGATACTTGTATATAACTATTTGTTAGTTTACTTATTTGTATAATATTATAAAATATTTCTTATTTGAATTTATGAGTTAGCATGAGTGTTCTATCTATATAATAAGCCTTATATATATATATATATATATATATATATGTAAAAACAGTGATAATTTAACATTAAGCTATGGCACTATAACTTAGTGGCATCTTCAGGGCGGAATAAGATTTAAAAACCATTTGCTCCTGTGTTCAATTCCCTTTTCTTCTGAATTGGTGTCTATCAGTGATCCAAATTTACCGTTAAAAAAAGAGAGATAATTTAACATTAAAATTATCAACTACTTCTTGAAATCATTATTGTAGTGCAATAACTAAATCACGAACAATAAAAGGTCAATCACAAACAAAATAATTAAAATTATCTAATTATATATAAAAATGTTTAAATGATATCTTAAACAAGATGAACCATTTTTGGAGTTAGAGAGAAAATTCCTTTTGTTCTTTGATAAAAACCTAAAAGAAATTCTGTCATTTTAATGGTTTTATTTGATATTCATGTGTATATATTAATTTTATAAGATGTCAGCTAGAAAATAAAAGCATAGAAACCAATTAATAATGTGATTTAAATTAATTTATCAAACAAAAATGCTTAAACCAATCCTTTTTATAATGAATGGGGTCACATATTACATCTTATTAATTTAAAATGACAACAAATAAAAAGTATGTCTCTTATTAATTTGATACATCGGTGGATAATAGATCTCCCATAACAACAAAATGCACCTACACCAGTACCTGCTCATGGACCAAAAACATAATCAACAACCAAAGTAACAAAATCTCAAAAGTCAAAATCTTGTTCCTATTTTACTAAGTCATACCTTTCATTGCAAAGATCTGGTCAAATTCATAGAATGTAGGTAGTCAAAACTTTTTGGTCATGAGTGTCTTTTCAAAGGATTCAATATGCTCAAAGTATGTCGGAAGCATCCTCCTTAGTACCTGAAATGGTTACTAACAAAAGCATGTCAAACAAACATTATAATCAATGACATCAAGTAATAAAGAAGGTGAATTAGATTGGAGGAAATGAAGGATCAACTCACTTTCACTTGTGCCTTTTTCATTGTCTTTATCAAATGCTGGTTATCTGATCTCATGTAAAAGAACAATGACTCTATTATCTGAGATCAAGCTCACCTTGAATCATCAACACTACTCATCATCATAAGTCACATTTTTATATGTACTACACAACCAATCCAATATTCAGTACCAAACAAAATAAGTATGCATCCCAAATAGTTTTACACATACAAATTCACTTAGCAACCTATACACCTTTGCTTTCCAACACACGCTATTTTGGCATACAAATATTGTCCTGCACACTTGCATGTCTTACAAAACCATTGTACCATTAAACAATTTTGTTCTAAATACTTTGCAGATGAGAAAACTATATTCTAACATGGCCACCAAGTTATCTCTACATCATCTTTTTTTATATATATAATATTCTAATTTTGACCATCCTGTAAAGCTTGCCTAGAACAAAAGTTATAGAGATAAACAAAACCACACTCAGACCCTACACACAACTCAACACTATTTCACTCTACAACCCTTTTCCTTTACACTCTCGTGGTTTATCGGCTGGATGAGTTGGAAACGAGTCAATTGGGTTAGCTTCAAACGGGTCAATTGGGTTAGTTGGTTAAAGGTAAAACATAGCTGACAAAAGGTTTTAATGGACCTGTTCATTGACCAATATGGATAAATGTTGGACAATATTCAACTATTCCTGAGCACATGCAGGTAGAGTCAAAGTAATAAAGGGATTCAAAATACCAAGATGAACACATATTAAATGACTGTCACAAGATGAACATGATTCCATCTATAGTTGATTTCTAAATTTTGGTTTATCACACATATAAACATAGAAGTAAGAAATTTTTTGAAAGAATTAACGTGGAAAAACATAGTAACTTACTATTGCTACTGCTTCTGATAAAAATCCTAAAATATGTGAAAATTCTAGCCATGTTCATTAAGCTTGTTGAGCAGACCATGGTCGTCACTGCTTCAACACGAACTACTTCAAGCTTTCACCCATTACTGTTTGTGCTTGTATTCACCATTTTTAGGTAAGTTTGGCTCAATGTCTTGGTAATTTTTGTAACACCCCAACCGATGGCGGAAACATCGGGATGTCACGTATTGATGATTGTTCAGTAGCTCATGGTAAATAATAAGTTTCAATAAATGATTTAAATAAATTACATATAACTGTTCTAAGAATTTGTACATCATAATGAAAAATACAAGCTACGCATCTTCAAGCATTAACTCTAATCTTCGAGCATGTTATAACCTGAAACATGTTAAGTTTGAAAATATTTTGGATCAACAAAAGTTGGTGAGAATTACATAGGTTTTTGATAATAAAATGAATAAAAATGTTGTGCAATTCATGTGTCATGTCAATCTAGCCCATATGTGAGAACATACTAGAAATAAATCGAGTGCATAATCAACCCTGATGACTGTTATAAAATGATACATACCATACGCTCATGGTCCAATTGAATATGTTATGCGATAACAAACACCCACGTAACCTTTGTAGGAGGCACGTATCCGGGTGGGATTGTCAGTCCAATAGATCTACCAATGTATACCGTCGGCTTGTACGGAGTTAATGATTATGCTAGAATGGTGCTTACTCTAATCATGCTCAAGACATAATGCAACATAGAAAACACATAGACACATTGATGATTGAATTGCAATGATAATGTTGTAACATGTTTCACCCCAAAAACGGTGATAAATAAAAAAGGGGCTATGTAAAACTCACCTGAAATTCACTGTGTAAGTATTTGCAAGTAGCAAAAAGTCTGAACTTGAATTAATTGAACTCTTGTATCCTATTACAAACAAACGATGCCTTAAATTCTAATGCAAATACGCTTGTTTCATTTATTGATTGTATAGATAGTTTATTCAACTACCTAGACTCGCATTGAATGAATGCGCGTCTTAAAGTGTGTATGACTTAACGAACCGTTAGTAATTTGGTTTGGATTTCTTGAAAATATAAGTGTATGTATAGTTGTTTGAAATAATTGCTTTAATATCTCATTCAAGGTCACGATTTGATGTTATTGGTAAAGACATATTTTTGCTAAAGAAAATAATATTTGGGTGGCTCAACTCACAAGTTGACTCGTTTCGCAGATTGGATCGTATTATACATACTTGTTAATAAATACAAATTTTTCTATTTTCGACGACGTAAGATTTGAAAGTTAGAGTTTAGTTGTAAAAACATAATCTCATCTTCACGTAATTATAAACTTGGGAGGCCGATTAGTTTCTTATATTTTTTATAAAATTTGGGCAGAGTTTCCTCTGTTTTTGTAAGAAACCAGACAACACAAGTCGTCTATTTTTATCCCAAAAATTAATCGCCCAATATAGTTCAACTAAAGTTAATCAAGTCTTTATATTAAAACAAGTGGTTCGAGTTATCAAAGCTATAATTATAATGAACGAGTGGTTATACGTTTGTTAAGTGATACATACAGTTATAGTTCGCCATTTAACCATTCTAATAACAATATGTATTATCATAAGCTAGTCGTTATTCTATTCGTCAAGCAAACCAAACAAATAAATAGTTCTTGTTACCACTCGGTTTGGTTCGTTTAGATTTTAGAATAAATATTTAATTACAATATGTATGAAAAAAAATAATAAAAATAAAATGAGAATAACTAAGATCGTGGCGCGCGTTTATACCTTCCATTAATAAGCTCGTGAACCGTCAAGTACCCGCCTCGAATCGAGTTGACTGATCTGACCCGGTTGACCCGGCTTGACTGAGTTGACCAGACTTGACCCGAAAGAAAGATGAAAATGAACAGGCCACAACCAAAACTGACGGGAGCCAACCTGCCAGATCTGACCCGTTGGCTTGCGTCTCGACGGCTCGAACACCTTAACTGGAAAAGAAGACCAACCATGACCAACACCAAATAACCCTTCCTGCTCCATACCAACCCGACCCGGTACCAACGATCTGACATAACCCATACGTTTTCCGGCCACCACAGTCCGTTGTTTGGCCGGTGTGACCATCTCCGGTCATCGGAACAGAACCAAGCCCAAAAGCCGCACCATAACTGACCTATATCAACAAACTGGTCGGTGACCTGCAAATCAGACCATTCACGTGCTCGGTTAACACCCCGGCTTCAATACTAAACCAGCTTACACCCTGTCGTTGCTGTGCTGTGGGCCGACGGGTTCAATCGGAACCCTAAGTCCGGTCACTGGACTATAGCAAGAAGGAGAGAGGGAAATAGATGGGTTTAAATGTTTGCTCAAGGTGGATTGAAGATGGGAACAGGGTGGTGGTTGTAGCGGTTGCCGTTGTTGTTCCAGAAGGGAAGGGAAAGGAGCCAGAGGTGGTTGGCGGCGGCGGTTTATGGTGGTTGTCTGGTGGCTCGGGTGGTGGTGGTTGGCGGGTGTATGTGTGTGTGTGTGTGTGTGTGTGTGTGTGTATGGGTCTTGGATGAAGAAGGGGATGAAGAAGAATATAAGGGGTGGTGGCTAGGGTTATGGAGAAGAAGAGGATATGTAGGAGATGAAGGGATGAGGAGGTTAAAGATATTATATAGGTAGGGTTTTGGTGTAGGTTAAATGGTTGGATACCGCGTATACGAACCCGGTATCGTCTCGTATCTCGATAATTACATAGTTTTGTTTAACCGCTAAAATAATTATTTTTGTTAAATTTATTTATATAAACCGACGTAGAACTAGTATTTGGACCATATATATTTTACTTGTATAAATGTAAATGCATATGCTCGTTAGAACTTTAGGGTCGTCTAAAATATGAACTAACCAACATTATTACTCGTTGCAAGTTGTTAGATCGTGTAATTGTAAGTGATGATAAATCTCAGTTCTTAACGTAAGAGAATGTATTTTAACTAAAAATAATAACAATATTGTTTTGAAATAAATAAAATAAAGTAATTATATGAATATAATATTTTAATAATGTTTTGGAAATAGCTGGGCGTTACAGTCTCCCCTACTTTTGGGAACTTCGTCCCGAAGTTATTAAAAACACAGGGTTGAGTGTGATTGGGTAGAAATTAAGACAACTGTGGTTTGGAAAAATTTGGGTTAAGGCACAACATGAATTTATAAGAAATAGAATAATATGTTTCGAATAATTTGGGTAAGAGTTTTGATATGTGTGAGTTTTAAGGGTTGGATTAGGTTCGTCTGAAATAGCAAGGAGAATAAGAATCTAGCAAAACACTAAACTTAAGTGTTAGGAAAGAAATGCATGAGTTGATTGACTATAGAAAGACTAAATGAACTACCAGGTAACTAGAGTTTATAATTGATTATCTACCGAAAACCTTGATAGAATTCCACACTACCTTAACGTACCTGTAATTTCATGATTACGTTCCGGACCGCAATCACCAATTTACCTTACATTAGGGTTTTGTGTCCTTCTATGACTCTAAACACATATGTAAGTAATGCAAAATAACCTTGTGATTGAATCTTTGTACCAATGAGTCTAATAAATCTTTGTATCAATTTACATGTATAATGTATCCAAAGATGAGTCCAACTGTTGAGCAGGAAAAAGACTTCTACCGGTCAGTGAGTAGGAACCTCTACCGATTGTTGAGCAGGTGCGATAGCCTCTACCAGTCGTTGAGCAGGTTATTAGAACCTCTACCGACTGTTGAGCAGGCATGATGACCTCTACCAATCGTTGAGCAGGTTATTAGGTACTCTACTAACTGTTGAGCAAGTACTTCATCCTCTACCAGTTGTTTGATTAAGTGTAACAATTGTTTTTGGCTTAACACATAAGTTGCAAATTGATAATACATACATGTAAGCAAGTTTGTAAATGCATCAAGTATCAAGTATAGCATGCGAGCTGTAATAGTGTTGCCCTAGACAAGATTAATGACTCTACATGTGTTTATAGCAAATAGTTTATATTCCATGCTTTCAAGTATCATGAATAATCAAACGTTCAAGTAGATAATCGAATCCTCATGTATAACTAAGAATCAAGTTTGATGCAACGAACAATCAAGTTTTCAATAGTCTGATTATCATAGGGATCAAGTTTATGTTCAAGAAGGTGAAGAATATGAATTTAGTTCTTGAGAGGATAATAGAGAACTCAAAGTATCATCAAGGTTATGAAAGATAATGAACGTGAAAATAGTTAATAAAGGGTTTATTTTATAGTAAGGAGATTATGTAGCAGTGTAAGTCGTGGGATTTGAATCAAGGGTTAAAATCAAGCGTATTGAGGAGACATGATCGTGGTAAATGCCAAATTTTGTAAAAGTTCGAACATGTTGAAAATATGTATTTGTCAATGGGGAATTTAGAGACTAAATGTTGATCTTAATTTGGTTTTCGGTGAAAGCAAGGATGTCAATTTTTTTTTGTATATAGTACAAACTAATTGGATTTAGAATAGGATATTTCAGTGAGTCAAAGACTTCAAACACGATGACGGGTTTCAAAAATCAAGATTTTGTTCAGACGTTTTGTATAATAGGCTTCAAGTAATCCATAAAAGAAGTGATTCTTAATAGGTTAAAACATTTTTATCGAAAATCATTTGTTACGCCAATGTATAAACATTTGAATTTAGAAATTTAAGTTTGAAGACATTTTGACAAAAATATGTATTTTCCATAATTTATAGGTGATGAAAATTTAACAATAATAAGAAATCTTTAGTGTTGTACTAGGGTATACTCAGGTTATGAGGTTATAGTTTAAAAATATATAATATGTTGAGAAAGAAAATAATATGATTTGGATAGGGTGTTGAAAATAATCAAACGTACGAGTAATATTATAAGTTTGTAAAATGAAGTGTGGTGGTAAACCCCACAGATGATTCATGAAAGTTAGGCTAACAGGGGAATTACATAAGGGAACAGATTTGGATTGCAAAAATTTTAAGATTCAAAACTTAGAATTTATACGGGAGTGAGAGGGTATAAATTAAAATGAAACACGAAGATTGTAAACATTTAATCACGAATAAACGAAGATGTTGACTTATCAAAACAGATCAGGACTAAGCCCAAGGAATTTGCCCTAATAACCTAGAAGTACGTTAGGATTGTACCAAGTAAGTGAAAGAGAGTAGGCAAGACCAAATTAGGCTAAGAATAAGGATGAGGATAGGGATAGAGATAAGGATAAGGTAGAGCTACAAGCAACTAAAGCAAGTACTGATTAATGTCCTAAGGCTATAGACTAGATTATTTTTCTAATAACCTAATTCCCTATAACCAAGGCTCTGATACCAATCTGTAACACCCCAACCGATGGCGGAAACATCGGGATGTCACGTATTGATGATTGTTCAGTAGCTCATGGTAAATAATAAGTTTCAATAAATGATTTAAATAAATTACATATAACTGTTCTAAGAATTTGTACATCATAATGAAAAATACAAGCTACGCATCTTCAAGCATTAACTCTAATCTTCGAGCATGTTATAACCTGAAACATGTTAAGTTTGAAAATATTTTGGATCAACAAAAGTTGGTGAGAATTACATAGGTTTTTGATAATAAAATGAATAAAAATGTTGTGCAATTCATGTGTCATGTCAATCTAGCCCATATGTGAGAACATACTAGAAATAAATCGAGTGCATAATCAACCCTGATGACTGTTATAAAATGATACATACCATACGCTCATGGTCCAATTGAATATGTTATGCGATAACAAACACCCACGTAACCTTTGTAGGAGGCACGTATCCGGGTGGGATTGTCAGTCCAATAGATCTACCAATGTATACCGTCGGCTTGTACGGAGTTAATGATTATGCTAGAATGGTGCTTACTCTAATCATGCTCAAGACATAATGCAACATAGAAAACACATAGACACATTGATGATTGAATTGCAATGATAATGTTGTAACATGTTTCACCCCAAAAACGGTGATAAATAAAAAAGGGGCTATGTAAAACTCACCTGAAATTCACTGTGTAAGTATTTGCAAGTAGCAAAAAGTCTGAACTTGAATTAATTGAACTCTTGTATCCTATTACAAACAAACGATGCCTTAAATTCTAATGCAAATACGCTTGTTTCATTTATTGATTGTATAGATAGTTTATTCAACTACCTAGACTCGCATTGAATGAATGCGCGTCTTAAAGTGTGTATGACTTAACGAACCGTTAGTAATTTGGTTTGGATTTCTTGAAAATATAAGCGTATGTATAGTTGTTTGAAATAATTGCTTTAATATCTCATTCAAGGTCACGATTTGATGTTATTGGTAAAGACATATTTTTGCTAAAGAAAATAATATTTGGGTGGCTCAACTCACAAGTTGACTCGTTTCGCAGATTGGATCGTATTATACATACTTGTTAATAAATACAAATTTTTCTATTTTCGACGACGTAAGATTTGAAAGTTAGAGTTTAGTTGTAAAAACATAATCTCATCTTCACGTAATTATAAACTTGGGAGGCCGATTAATTTCTTATATTTTTTATAAAATTTGGGCAGAGTTTCCTCTGTTTTTGTAAGAAACCAGACAACACAAGTCGTCTATTTTTATCCCAAAAATTAATCGCCCAATATAGTTCAACTAAAGTTAATCAAGTCTTTATATTAAAACAAGTGGTTCGAGTTATCAAAGCTATAATTATAATGAACGAGTGGTTATACGTTTGTTAAGTGATACATACAGTTATAGTTCGCCATTTAACCATTCTAATAACAATATGTATTATCATAAGCTAGTCGTTATTCTATTCGTCAAGCAAACCAAACAAATAAATAGTTCTTGTTACCACTCGGTTTGGTTCGTTTAGATTTTAGAATAAATATTTAATTACAATATGTATGAAAAAAAATAATAAAAATAAAATGAGAATAACTAAGATCGTGGCGCGCGTTTATACCTTCCATTAATAAGCTCGTGAACCGTCAAGTACCCGCCTCGAATCGAGTTGACTGATCTGACCCGGTTGACCCGGCTTGACTGAGTTGACCAGACTTGACCCGAAAGAAAGATGAAAATGAACAGGCCACAACCAAAACTGACGGGAGCCAACCTGCCAGATCTGACCCGTTGGCTTGCGTCTCGACGGCTCGAACACCTTGACTGGAAAAGAAGACCAACCATGACCAACACCAAATAACCCTTCCTGCTCCATACCAACCCGACCCGGTACCAACGATCTGACATAACCCATACGTTTTCCGGCCACCACAGTCCGTTGTTTGGCCGGTGTGACCATCTCCGGTCATCGGAACAGAACCAAGCCCAAAAGCCGCACCATAACTGACCTATATCAACAAACTGGTCGGTGACCTGCAAATCAGACCATTCACGTGCTCGGTTAACACCCCGGCTTCAATACTAAACCAGCTTACACCCTGTCGTTGCTGTGCTGTGGGCCGACGGGTTCAATCGGAACCCTAAGTCCGGTCACTGGACTATAGCAAGAAGGAGAGAGGGAAATAGATGGGTTTAAATGTTTGCTCAAGGTGGATTGAAGATGGGAACAGGGTGGTGGTTGTAGCGGTTGCCGTTGTTGTTCCAGAAGGGAAGGGAAAGGAGCCAGAGGTGGTTGGCGGCGGCGGTTTATGGTGGTTGTCTGGTGGCTCGGGTGGTGGTGGTTGGCGGGTGTATGTGTGTGTGTGTGTGTGTGTGTGTATGGGTCTTGGATGAAGAAGGGGATGAAGAAGAATATAAGGGGTGGTGGCTAGGGTTATGGAGAAGAAGAGGATATGTAGGAGATGAAGGGATGAGGAGGTTAAAGATATTATATAGGTAGGGTTTTGGTGTAGGTTAAATGGTTGGATACCGCGTATACGAACCCGGTATCGTCTCGTATCTCGATAATTACATAGTTTTGTTTAACCGCTAAAATAATTATTTTTGTTAAATTTATTTATATAAACCGACGTAGAACTAGTATTTGGACCATATATATTTTACTTGTATAAATGTAAATGCATATGCTCGTTAGAACTTTAGGGTCGTCTAAAATATGAACTAACCAACATTATTACTCGTTGCAAGTTGTTAGATCGTGTAATTGTAAGTGATGATAAATCTCAGTTCTTAACGTAAGAGAATGTATTTTAACTAAAAATAATAACAATATTGTTTTGAAATAAATAAAATAAAGTAATTATATGAATATAATATTTTAATAATGTTTTGGAAATAGCTGGGCGTTACAATTTTGGTCAAATAATCCAATTAGACAGTAAATGCATGTAAAATGTATGGGTCAAGTGATGGTTTTTTTAGACACATTGAATGACCACCTGATATTCCACGGAAAAAAATGCTAATGAATCTCCATTAGACAAAAAAGGAGGGACCGGCTCGAAGCTGTAAGCCTGAATTGTTTCTACTCTTAACGGTCGGCCAACATGGGGTAATAAGAAAATGACTTGAAACTGGTCAAATTGGTATGCACCAGTCAAAAGTCATCCATGGCGTGTTTTAAACATGCAGGCCAATTCAGGAAGAGCAAGATAGCAGGTCACGCTTAAGCGCGCATGAGGCACACTTTTTAAAACCTAGAATATAACCAACTCTTTAAGTGGAGAAATTGAGAACTCCATGGTTACATAATGCGGCTTAGTAGAAAAAACATTATTATTGGGTCGGGTCGTCTTATTGTCATTTGTCCAGCATGTGTGTCAACCTTTTATTAACAAATGAGAAGCAGGGGACTAACCCACCGTCATATTTACATAAAAACACTCCATCTCTATACATTACATACACCACCAAACAAACAGACCCTTTCTTAGACTTGCATTTCTGCCACCGGTATGTCAACAATAGTGTATTTTTTAACTAAAAAAAAAGTGTGATCAAGAAACAATTTTAAAAGATAAAACTTACTAATTGTAGAAAGACAAACCTACTTAAGGTAGACAATTGGAGGGGAGTACCTTGAGAGGTTGAACAGATAAGAGCATGTAAAACATTGACAAAGTGACAAACTGCAAATACAAGTTATAAACAAAAATGATTTCATTATTAATAATCTTGGATCAAATGTGAGAATTTTAATTGTTCATCCATAAAATACCTTAAAAAGATGGACTTAGACCCATATTGTATTGCTCTGCACATCTTGGTAGCTTCAGCATTGTTCAAATACATAACAGCTAGAGCAAGTTTTGTTTTTTCCATCTAGTGTCCTCTTCCATTGCTCTTAAGAGCAAATAATAATTGAAACAATCAATCAACCAGCAAATGTTGTCCCGTTAAACTCATTCAACTTGAATAAACCTGAACATATATGTTATCTAATTTAATTTCCTGACAATCCATCAAAATTTATTCAGCAAGCATACAATATCTTAAAGCTAATTTAAGTTTTGAAGTTGAGTAACATGTTTAGCTATTTTTACGGTCATAAATAATTAGTGTACACATGATTTCAGTCCATTGCCTTCATACAGTATTCAGATCTGCATCAGTGGGTTTGAGAAAAAATGGAAATTTTGGGAGATTTGAGTTTCATACCTTACAAGACAAAAAAATTGTAGATAGATAAACGAAATCCCTTTTACCACTCACTCCTCCTTTAGGGTTTTGTAGAGAAAGAAATCACAGAGAGATGAAGGAAGTTATAATGAGATGTAGATTTGAAGCATATGTTTTGAACTTTAACCAACATTATAAAAAAGATCTGAAGAGAGAGTGGTAAACATATGCGTGTAGGACGGTGGATGAGAAGTTAGCAGGAGCAGAAAGTCAGACCTCTGTTAGGGATAAATTTTGAGATCAGACAATGTGGTGAGATTTTTAGGGATAAGGTGATGGTAATTCAAATTTCAAAAATTTTGAACAAACGTCAATTTCCGCCAGCTCTAAATGTTTTGAAAAAGTTGTGCTTCATGGGTTGTAACACATGCATTAAGGGTTGATTTTAAGATATTTGTGGAAATGACTATTTTACCCATCCTATATGCTTTATAATATAGTATAGATAGGGTAGGGATCATATGAGAACCAACTTTAGGGAGAGACCCAAGAAACCAATGTGAACAGAGGATATTATTGTAAATATGATAACAAATAACTACACTGCAAACCTCCTCTCTGCCCCCAATCGTTCCTCCCAAACTTCTCTTCCATAGCCCTCTCGTTCCTCCCAACTTTCTCCTTCATGCTACCCGCCGACTGTAGATCTATTTGTGCAAATATCTAACCTTCCACATATTCGACGTATACTCTTCGTATGCTTTGATTTCTTTCTATGTGCTCCGTCTTCGGGTTCCAAACGCAATAGGTTTCCGGCATAAATCTGTACAAATCACCTGTCTCTGATGATGACGTCAAAGTCGGAGAAGTTTCTCAATCGTCGTCAAACAGTTTCATCATCGATAATCGTGTCATTAACGATGGTTTATATTATGTTACCGTAGTATCAACGCCGTTAATGATATTAACATCACCATCTGACTCCAACAACAAACTTTGATCAAATAGTGGATATCGAAATGTAGAGAAAAAATGAAGAAATGTATAAATATGATTTCTCTTTCAGCCTTGGATGTGCTTCTGGTGAGGTCGATTAGAGGTTTAGAGTGCAGGTGCCATTGTAAAGAAAATGTGAAGAAGAAGAGAATAATAAGATTCTCTTTAAGTAATTTAAGTTTCAGTAAGCCATGGTAAGAGAGTAAACACTAAAGCATTGCATATTTGCATTTATTTTAAACTTTAGTCATAGATGCTTCATGATATTTTTTCTTATAATTTAGTGGATAATATATACTATAAAACTTTATAGGTAATATAAAATTACTATAAAACAGTATGGATATGTGGATTCATTGCATTACCTACCATTAACATCATTTTTATTGATGCACATGTGCATAATTTATATGGTCATAATAAAATTAATGATAATGCACATGTGCATTAAGATTTAATTCTTGTTATCATTACGGTCATTCATTATAACGTACATGTGCATATGTTATGTGGTAACGAAAAAAGTAAAGTTAATGCACATGTGCATTATGGTTAAAATTTTGATTTTCTTATGTATTATTTATTATTTTTAGTCAAAGATGGGATATAAATCAAATAACATTACTTCTGTGTTATAATCGAGGTATAAAGGGTCAAAAAAGCGATTGAGTATGATGATATAAGTATAGGTTCATGTACAAAGTACATTTTTCGTATAAAGTGTGAGAAGTCTATATAGTCATTATGTTTTAAAGTTTGTCTATAATGTTTTTTATTCCTTTTGCATTGATTTATATAGAAAAGCACCAAACGTTACAATTTAAAACACAATCAAATGTATTCTAAACATTAAATTTAAAACACACTGATTACTATCTTCGTAGGGTGTTTTAGATTGCATGTTGAGAATACATTAATTAGTGTTTTAAATTGTTAATTTTTGTGTTTTTCTATATAATGCTATGCCAAAAGGAATATAAAACATCATGCCTAAAATTTAAAACACAATGCCTATATAGACTTCTCACACTTTGTACGAAAAATGCACTTTGTACAGGAACCCCACCCTGATGATATAATCGTAGATTATGAAGTTAAAAAAGGACGGTATTAAGAATTTAAGCAATTTAGATATATATGCACATGTGCATATATGTATATTTATCATGTTAACTAATAAATGTTAATTATTAGTTGTTTAAACACACGAACAATGTGATAAATTTAAGAAGTATACGTTGTTCAGGTTGACGGATGTTAAAACAAGGGAGATGTTAGATGAGGAATCAATGAGGTGTGAAGAGCGTTGTAAGAAGATAAGTAAAAGGGGAAGGAGATGAAAAGGGGGACAAATAAGCAATAGAAGGGAACATTGTTGGTGAACGTGAGGTTGTGAGATAATTAGAAGTTTGTAAGTAGGTGGTTAGTGGTAACATGTTCTGTTATCATCTGTTTTATTGTGTTGATGGTTTGGTAGAAACTAAATGTAATTGTATAATAAAACAGATGGGTACAAAAAAGTTTGTTGTTTGAAGGATGATGAATACACATATGTATACTGTGGGTGATCTTATATGGTGGTGGATAGGTTGATTATGTTTGTGATTATTATTTTAGCGTATGTAAATTTGTATGATAAGGAATTGACATATGCACATGTGCATAATTATAAGTAAAAACACCACCACCTAAAAACCTAAACACATCACCCCACCTAAAAAACACCTAACCCCCATCCCACGACCCACAATACCTAAAAACTAATCCCTAAAGCTAAACCAATAAAAAAACCTAACTATATTAGGGAAATGCATATGTGCATGTACTATACGTTTCTTATTTTATAGTTCTTGTATAGAGTTTTTTTTTTTAAATTTATTCATTTTTCTTGTCCTACACATGTTTTTTTTTCAATTTATATTATAATATGCATGACCAAACAATTGACGAGTTCGAGTATATTTTATATCTCACTTTGCGTCCATTTAATGATCAGTGAATAAAATTTTTGACTCTTTATATATCATATCACGTCCATTTAATAATCATTTAATTATGGAAATTGACAATTCATTCAAACGTGCAATTTAATAGTGAAATGCACATGTGCATACCGTATATTTCTATATATATAACAGTGAATTGCACATGTGCATCAGGGATGACGTCATATGACGTCATAACAACCGTTTTTTTTGTTTTTTTTTATTTTTTTGAATTATTAATACAAAATAATCATTTTTGTGTTTTTACTTTTTTTATTTTTTTATTTATTTAGGTTATATAATTTTTTTTATTTTTTTATTTTTTGATGGAGGGGTTTTTGTAGACACCCTTCACATTTACAAAATGACACCTGTTCACTGTAAGACCCTCAAAACCGACGGGTCAAACAGTTGGCATTCAAGACTAAAACCATGAATTTAATACTCAAGAAGTCTTATTTATTATCAGAAAACACGCAGCGGAAAAGTAAATAGTTAAGTCATCCAAACATGAAATTCCCCATGACGGGTCAAAGCATATTTGTAAAACAAAAGTTTAGAAAATTGTTTTCAAATAAATAGAGTAGACTCTTTATTTCGAAATGTCAACGCCACCGAGTAGTCTTGCTGCAAGCCAAGGCATCCCTCTTATTTCTTCAATTACCTGAAATCAAGCTAATATGAACGCAAAGTCAGACGAGCTGAGTGAATTCAAGTTTTATGAAGTTTTTAAGTAATAAGTATATTGTCAAATAAAAATTAACAAAATACTTTAACCTTAGAGTTACAATAAGCGCAATCCGCCTATAAGTTCCCTAAGCAAAATGTAAAGTATAGAATGAGCGCAATCCTCCTACTCAATATAAGATTTTATTTTAAATCTACAATAAGCGCATACCGCCTATATGTCACAAAACAACATTCAGTCTACATAAGCGCACATCGCCTACTAAGACTCAAACCGTAACTATAAATTAGAGCAGATATTATATACGATCATAGCTCGATTTATAATATTTAGTAACCGTCATAAACAGTATATATATTAATACGTATAGTAAAGCATTAAACCTAATCAAGTATAAATCAAGGCAAATCCCGATCTAACAAGCAAGGTTTCACATACAATTTCAAGACATGCATACTAGCCCAAAATGTTTTAAAAACAATAAAAAGGGCACATGAATTCACCTTATTATGCGGGTCGTGTCACAATTAGCTTAGAACTCTAGCTGAGACGCGTGCCGCCAATAATCTGGTACATTATACGTAGTGTTACTTACACTTTATTTATATATATTTTGTTTTGCGCGTAGCCTACTAGCGACCTCCTCATAGTAGTGGCATGCTAATGCGGGATTTTATTATTATTATTATTATTATTATTATTATTATTATTATTATTATTATTATTATTGGTGTTATTATAAAAAAAACAAACGCACAGTGAGTTAAATAACTCTACCATGTGCCTAGTAATTTTATGCAAACCACAATTGCCATGAACACATAGCTACAACCATCCACATTTCCATGAACTAACATGCACCCCATGAGCATTGGACAACATGTTGCATGAGTATACAAGGATTATGGTTATAATTATATAAGGAAAAACATGAACGCACATTGAGTCCAAAACTCAATTCCATGCGCCTATCATTTGATAACATCACTTTCCTTGAGTTCCTCTGTGACTCACGACAAAAAAATCAACTCGACCCAAAACCATTTTTATTAGTTTAGGTTCCTAGCATGCCACATATCCACGAAGGTGCTAATGGAAACAAGCGAGCGCATGACCGAATCCCAAGTCGGGTTTCGAATAGGCCGCTGGTATGCTACCTCGACCTCCCGGACTACGTGTGCCGTACTTGGAATGATTGCCAACAAACAAGTCGGTAACCCAAGCCTTAGCACGATGATAAAGGGTTGACGGCATTTTTCGTCGAAAGCGAAGAACTAACCCGGTTCCAGAATGATGAGAGCCACTGACTTTGGCGAGAACCCGTTTAGCTCCTACAGCCAAAGATCCACGCGTTAGTTTAACCTAGCCACAACAAGGTGATTAATTTTTTTGACCAACAACCTGACCATTCCCGCTATGTCATTCGACAAACCGAACCATCCATGTAACATGAGTTCGTAAAGTTCTTGACAAACCTGAATGACTTCTTGGATTCGGAACCGACGACTTCAACACCGGTGTGGTATGGCAACAACAGAATCTTTGGATGATCCCCGAATAGGAACGGTACTCCGAGGCTACGGTAGAAAACCGTCAAATCCTAAACAAAACCCGATCCGTTAGTCGAAGGTGATATGTAACCAAATGACACGGAAAGGAGCAATATTCATCGAACATGAATGATTCTCGCTGATATGGTTCTCCTCGTCGTGGGCTTCGAGTAAAAAAAAAGAAATGGATGTTATGTGGTTGATATGGCTCTCCTCCTGGTATCATCGAAGGAGATGAAGGAAACAAATAAAAAAAAAGGATGTAATGATAATATACAAAATCTTCTGACGAAAGATGGAATATCATTAAGGATAATAAGCATACCTTGTTTCTTGTGTCAAGGAGATGAGATGCAAGGATGGGTTGTGGTTGCTCTTGGCCGATAGGAACAAGAGATGGGTATTAGGGTTTTTTTTACTTGCAACACTTTATAGTAGAGTCCCTTTGTTTTCATTCCATTGTATCTTGTCCCCAAAGCTACTCAAATGGGTTTAGGAAAATGCTAAAGAGCCCCCTCAACAAGGCCAAATGGAACTATACAAGTGTACAAACTTTACAAGGTGAAACACGAGTGCAAAAATCTACGGGTGTTACATTCACACTGGTTCCTTGGTTCTCTCCCTAAATGGTGGTTCTCAAATGATCCAAATCCTCTATATATAGATATTGAAAACAATTGTTTTATCTGATCAGACGTTTGAAAACAATTTTTTCAACCAAGAAGTGGTTGTTTTATCTGATCAGATGTTTGAAACAGATTTTTCAACCAATAGATGATAAAGTGGATGAAACAGTGTTGTTTTATCTTTAACAGATTTTCAACCCAAAAGCTATTTTTATGGATGGATTTTGATTTTCTAAAAACATTTTAATGTTTTATTTAAGAAAACATTTTTGTTGTTAATCCATGTTTAGCATACCAATCCGAGAGATCAGATTTTCAAAGGTAGATGTGTCTAAAGCTTTTGTCAACACATTTCCTAGCTGATCCTCTATTGGAACATGGTGGAGAGAAATCAAACCTCTTTCATAGCTATCTCTAACAAAATGATGTCTGATGTCGATGTGCTTTGTGGTGGAGTGAGAGACTGGATTTTTGATGATATTTTCAGCAGCTTGGCTATCCAGCATTGAGTGGAGTCCTTAGTGCAGTTATACTAAAATCCAGTAGTTGATTTTGAAGCCACATGAGTTGGGCTGTACAGCTTACAGCAGCAATGTATTCAGCCTCAGTTGTTGAGGTGGAAACAGCTGCTTGCTTTTTGCTTTGCCAGGAGAGTAAGGCATTCCCTAGAAATTGGCACCCACCTGATGTGGACTTCCTTGTTGTGTGGCAGCCAGCAAAATCACTATATGAATAACCTAAAAGCTCAATGTTTCCATTAGCATGATACCAGATACCAAGTGTGGGAGCACCTTTTAGGTATCTGAATATCCTCTTCACAGCAATAAGATTTGACTTTCTAGGTGATGCCTGGGATCTTTCACAGACACAAGTGGCAAACATAATGTTTGGCCTGGATGTAGTTAGGTACAATAAAGACCCAATCATGCATCTATAATGTGTCTGATCAACCAGTTCATCTTTGTCATCAATAGTGAGTAGCTTGGCTGTGCTCATGGGTGTACTACATCGCTTACAGTCATTCATCTCAAATCTTGTTAGTAAGTTTTTAACATACTTGTTTTGATGAATGAATGTGCCATTTTGCAGCTGCTTCACTTGGAGACCAAGGAAGCACTGAAGTTCACCCATAGCACTCATCTCAAAATCTGCTGTCATGAGTTCCCTAAACTCTTCACACATTTTGTTACATGTAGATCAATTTTATCTCTTGTGAAACCAATGGATAAGAGAAATGTGGAAAGAGTTTCATACCAGGACCTTGGTGCTTGTTTTAGTCCATACAAAGCTTTGTTGAGCTTGTAGACATGATCAGGATGGAATGTGTCTTCAAAACCAGGTGGTTGACATACATAGACCTCCTCCTGAATTTTGCCATAAAGGATTGCACATTTAATGTCCATCTGATACACCTTGATGTTGTGGTTGATAGCAAAGGCTAGGAAGAGTCTGATAGCTTCTAGCCTAGCTACAGGAGCAAAGGTTTCATCATAGTCTATCCCCTCTTCTTGTCTGACGCCTTGAACCACAAGCCTGGCTTTGTTCTTGACAACTATACCCCTTTCACCAGTTTTGTTTTTAAGACCAACTTTGTGCCAATTGGACAGACATCCTTTGGTAGTGGTACAAGTTCCCATACATGTTGTCTTTTGAACTGAAGGAGCTCTTCCTGCATGGCTTCTACCCAACTGTTGTCTTTCAGTGCCTCTTGGTACTTGACAGGTTGTGTGAGAGATAGAAAGCCTGCAAAAAGACAGATATTTGAGGATTGACTCCTTGTGAGCACTCCCTCTCTGATGTTGCCAATGATTTGGTCCGGTGGATGAGCTCTTAGGTAGATTAAATCTCCCTGGTATGGTATGATGGCATTTTGAGGTGAGGGACAGAGGTTTGGTGACTCTGTTGTTGTAACATCTGTTCGCACTTCTGTAGTACCAACAGATGTTTGAAATGGAAGTGGGGGAATGGGTCCAAGTGGTGTAAAGTTGGACTGACTTTTGTCAACAGAGGTTGGACTTTTGTCTACAGATGTTTGAATAGTGGTTGAACTTGATGAGGCAGTGGTTTGAGGGTAAGACTGGTCAACAGTGGTTGACACAGCTGTGGCAGAGTTTTGACAAATGTTTTGAACATCTGCTTCCCTTGATGCAGAATTGACTTTGTAGTGACTTAGAATCATAACATCAAATCTGTAATCTTGTTGTGGAGATTGTGGAATACCTGCACTGTTAGATTTAGCAGTAATATCATCAAATTTAAATTTTTCTAAATCAAACAGTTCAGCAGGATTTGCTGGGATTTTTAAGGATGAAAGTTCATTGAACTTTACATTCAGAGTTTCTTCTATTGTCATAGTCCTTGTGTTAAACACTTTATAGGCCTTGGCAGTAGAAGAATTTCCCAGAAAATAGCCACAATCTACTTTGGCTGCAAATTTTGAAATGGAATCTTTAAGATTTAAAATGAAACATGGGTAGCCAAAGATTTTGAAAAATGATATTAGTGGTTTGATTTTGAACAGAATTTCATAAGCAGTCTTTTGATGTCTAGGGTTAATTAAAACTCTGTTTTGAACATAGCAAGCAGTGTTTACAACTTCTGCCCAGAAGGACAGTGGCAAACCAGAATCTGCTAGCATAGTTCTTGCAGCCTCAATGAGAGTTCTGTTTTTCCTTTCAACCACCCCATTTTGTTCTGGTGTTCTTGGAATATTGTACTGCCTCACAATTCCTTTTGACACACAGAAATCATCCAACTCCTTATTTTTAAACTCTGTTCCATTGTCACTTTTAAAGACTTTTACAGGCAAGTCATATTGTTTTTCAACTTTGGTGACAAAGTCCTTCAAACAGGAAAAATCATGTAAACCTAGAAAAATCATGAACTATGACAAGACAAAATCTCTTTCTTTTTAGACTTATGATTTTAACTGGGCCAAACAAGTCCATGTGCAACAATTGAAGATATTGACTTGTTTTGGACTCATCAATGGATTTGTAAGAGCTTTTATGTTGTTTTCCTTTTAAACAGGAAACACAATGCTCATCACATTTGAATTTCTTTGATGGAAGACCTCTTACAAGGCTTTGTTTGGAGAGTGAATTGATAGTTTGAAGGTTGGTGTGACCCAGTCTCCTATGCCACAATTCTGTCTCTTTAGTGGAGGCAGTAGAGAACAGACAGACATTTGCCATAGGATTATCCTTCAACATATCTACTACATACACATTGCCACTCCTGTGAGCAACAAGTTGTGCTTTGCTCTCAGCTATGACGGTATCAATCTTTTTAACCACTTCTGGCCCAATAATCTTACAAGTTTTCTTAGTGAAGAATGACCCATAGCCTTTGTCACTCATTTGTGAGACACTAAGAAGATTAAATTTAAGATTATCAATAAGATTGACATTTTCAAACTTGAGTTTCCCAGACCTTTAGAATCATTACCAAAAGATACATCACCCCCTCCATGAGCTAAGAAGTCCAGAAGTAGGGCTCTACATCCTGTCATATGCCTGGAGCCTCCACTATCTGCATACCATAGACTATCTAAGCAAGCTGAAGCTCCCTGCACATCAGTAATGGATTAGTTTTGGTGAGTGTCCAAAGCCAAGTTAGCTTTGGATGGGTTCCCAGACTTTTCAGCCTCAAGCTTAGGAGAATGATCAGTGGTTTGAACCAGTTTTTAACCAAGTTCAAAAAATGTTGCTGACCATTTGCTAGTATTTGTATGTTAACAATTGGTGTAACAGATGTTTGACCATTTCCTGTCAGATGATAGTAACCATAAGGATTTCTGTTCACTCTTGGTTTTGAAGGCCTCTTGGGATCTTCATAAACATGTGACAGACTATGACAAGGTGGTTGTCCATATCCTCTTGGGTACTTGTTTGAGGGTGGAGCATCTGTTACTTTGACATCCCTGGGAGCAGATTATTCAAGACTTTTGGTAACAGATGTTTGGGTTGGTACATAAGTCTGTTTGGGCTTTCCTTTTAAAGTACTAACCACTTGACTTGCTTGAGTTTTAGCCTTATACTCTTGTATTTTGACATCAAAAATTTTGAGATAAAGACACTCTTTGGTTTTGTGATTCTTTTTACCACATATTGAACATATGGCTTTAGAATCACACACACTTGTTCCTTTGTTGATATCATATGCTTTTAGAAGAAAACAGTTTTTAGTAACATGATTCTTCTTTTCATAGAAATCACAAAACAAGTGTTCACCCTTTTCATTCTTTTTCCCTTTTTCAACCTTCCTTTCAACATATGTTTGAGCATCTGCTGGAAGATCTCTCAAGGGAATGACCTTTGCCTGTGGTGCTTTCTTACCATCAGGGGTTTTGAAATCAACTGGTTTGAAGTTTTCAAGAGTATCACACTCATCTGACCAAGTAGGTTTAAATTCATACTTTTCAAGTTTAGTAAATGATGAGGAACCCTCAGGTTTTTCAAGAATAATTTTCTTGCCATTAGGTTCAGTGATTTTAATTTCTTGACCCTCCAAATTAGTTGGAACAACCTCAACTAACTTTGGTTCCGTTTTGTTAGTGTTTTGAAAAGCTTGAGCAGTGTTTTAAAAACTAAAACCAAACTTCACATGACTTTTTGTAACACCCCAACCGATGGCGGAAACATCGGGATGTCACGTATTAATGATTGTTCAGTAGCTCATGGTAAATAATAAATTTCAATAATTAAATTAAATACATTACATACAATTGTTCTACAAGAATTTGTACATCAACATGAAAAATACTAAATACACATCTTCAAGCATTAACTCTAATCTTCAAGCAAGGTATAACCTGAAACATGTTAAGTTTGAAAATATTTTGGGTCAACAAAAGTTGGTGAGAATTACATAGGTTTTGATAATTGAATAAAACTTGTACAATTCAAGTGTCATGGTAAGTCTAGTCCATATGTGAAAACATACTATCAGGTGAATCGAGTGCATAATCAAACCTTGTGACTAGAATATTGTGGTCCATCCCATACGCTCATGGTTCACTCGATTATGTTATGAATTCGATAACAATCACCCACGCTACCTATGTAGGAGGTACACGTATCCGGGTGGGATTGTCAGTCCAATACATCTATCATTGTATACCGTCGGCTGATCAATGTTAATGATTATGCTAGAATATTGTGCTTACCCTAGTCATGTTTAAGACATAATGCAACATAGAATAACATATAGACACTTTATGATTGAATTGTAGATAGAATGTTGTAACATGTTTCACCCCAAAATAGTGAAATAGAAAAGGGGCTATGTAAAACTCACCTTAGTGTTAGTATGATGACCCTTGTTATATAAGTAAATGTGGCTCGTGTGTATCCAAATATCACCCTATTTCAAGGTAATAAATAAGTGTTGGGGAAAACTTAATAAGTCTAAGTTTTCTAGTCTAAAATATGCTAGGGTTCCTAATTTGGGGATTAATAATTGATTTATGATTAAATTTGAATAAATAAAGAAATAATTAATGAAAATGTTTTCTGACCAATATTATCTAAAAGTAATTGAATTATATTGTAATAAATGTAAAAATAATTTTTATAAAATTATTTTCTTAATTAATGAATATTTGTATATAAATACTTATTTGACAAGATATAGACTTAATATTTAAAAATATAAAAAATTATAAATTTCGAATAAAAAATTTATATTTCTGATCTAAATGATTAATAATAATAATAATTTATGTGAAATTTTGATGCAAAAATAATAAAAAAAATGAATTTATTATGATTTATTTATGATTTAAATAACAAAAATCGATTAAAAATATTAAATAAAAGATTTTCCAGAAATAAAAATCATTTCTGGAATGTTTATTGTTTTATAAACTCAGAATAATTTTTGTGGAATTTTATAAAATCCTTTTGATATTTTTATAAAATTTTATAATTATAATAGAATAAACTTGTAATTTTTTAAATAAAAGATTTTCAAAAAACTAAAAATTGTATGATAAACTTTTCTATTAGTACATCATAAAATAATTTTTGTAGAATTTATAAAGCAATTTTAGTATTTTAAAACCATTTTTTTAAAAATAATAGTGAATATATATATAAGTATAAAGGGTTAAAAAAATTGTTTGCATATGCTAGGGATCGAACTCGGGCCACTGGCCGGTTCGATGTTTTATATCACAAGCCTAGACCATCTGGTCTAGACTGTTAGGACAAAGAGGATTGGTGAAACCACTTTTGGAAACCTTGGTCTAATTCACTTCTGTCATTTTGGCTAAGTATAGAAGTACTGAAAAGAAAACAAAGAACTGCTGAAGAGAAGATAAGAGAAGTGCTGAAGAAGAAATTTCATCAGAAGTTCTGAAGTCCAAACCAGACAAGTTCACTTCAGAAGTACTGAAGACAAACTACTCATCAGTAGTTTGTCATTCATCAGCACTTAGCATCAGATATTTTCCACCGCCTTTTGCATCAGTAGTTTATTGTTTATTATTACTTTTAGCTGTATTTGTTAGTTTCAATGTTGCAACTTGTGCAACTTGTTTCTGTTGTTTCTGTACTTGCTTTTTGGGCAAGATACATGTATGTAAACGTCTATAAATAGGAGGCTTCAACCTTCTATTTTAGACATTGATTTTAATAGAAAAATCCTTCAAACACTCTCAACTGTTCTATTCCATTTCAGTATTTATTGTGAATCTGTCTAAGTATCTAATTCTCATTTACTGCTTAGATTCATAATAAATACTTGGCATTTATTAGTTTCAATCATCAAGGGGGAGTAATAACTCTTCCTTAGTATAAAAAGTGTTGCTTTAACTTATACATTCCGCTGTGCTTATAATCTGATTTACAAGGGCTTGCTAAACACTTAAGTGTCAAGATAGCAAGTTCTTACTTAGCAAAAAGAGCAAACTGATCCAATAATTGGTATCAGAGCATTGGTTTATCTGATCACATATCAATCTAACAAATTAAGAATCAGACACAAAGCTCTTATTGATACTCAATAAAAAGATCAAAAGTTCACTTTTTATCAACATCCATCACTTAAAAGAGTCACCTGACAAATCTATACTCTTTAAAATGGATCCACATAATACTGGTTCTGCCACTAAACCTGCCATGCTTGTTAGAAATGAATACAACATATGGCAAAAGAGAATGGCACATACCTTGTCACAAACCAACACAGGTTGTTGGAGATCTGTGATATATGGTCCTCACAAACCAGTAAATGTTAATCTTGAAACTAATGTTAAGGTCCCTAAGGACCCTAAAGAATATACAGATGATGATTTCCTAAAACTTGAGCTAGATGCAAAAGCATTCTCTATGTTGGCAATGGCTCTCCCAAATGAGATATACTCTGGCCTTTTACATTGTGAAAGTGCCAAAGAACTCTAGGATTGTCTTAAAGAACAGTTTGGAGGAACTGAAAAGGTGATTGCCAACACCAGAGAGATTTTAGCTCAACAATATGAAACATTTGCTCATATTAATGGGGAAACTTTAACTCAACAATTTGAAAGATTCTCCTCATTAATATCTGAGCTAAAGTTAAATGGTCAGACCTATACAACAATGTCTATGCTACATAGATTTTTAAGGTCTTTACCAGACAAATGGGAAACATACTCCATTGTTTTAAGATCCTCACCAGATTTTAGCTCCCTCACTCTTACAAAACTCCATGGGAGATTACTTACTTTTGAGAGAGAAATTGATCAAAAGAAGAAATTACAATCATCTGGTAAAACTGCTGATGACTACCTACCAGGTAGTACAACACTTTTGGGACAAGATTCACCAACTTGTTCCTATGGATCTTATGACAATATTGACATAACAACTGGGATCTCATCAGAAAGATCTTTCCCAGGTTATGACAATAATGACCAAAGTCAAACTGCTGATAATCTATGTTTTATCATGGATGATTTGAAAAATTTTAGCAGTGATGACTTAGAAGAAATGGACATATTACACCAACTGGCCATGCTTAGCATTAAAACTAACAAGTTTTATAAAAGGTCAGGAAGGAAATTTCCAGGATTGACCAGTAATACAAAAATTGGTTTTGACAAATCTAAATTAAGATGTCACAAGTGTCAGAAGTTGGGACACTTTGCTAGAGAGTGTAGAAGCTCTAGCTTTAACCAATCACAATCTGGAAATAACTATAACCCCAATTATAATAGGAATAATGGAACTCAAGGGAGTGCTCATTTTGTACAGGCACAAGCTCCTCAACAGCAATACATGCCACAAGTACAATATGTTCAAGTGCCTGCTCAACAGATGCAGAGCCAACAATCAATCCCTCCCTTTCCAGCTGCTCAACATCCTCCACAGCCTCAACAACCCTCTCAACAAAGTCTTTTCACCTCAGGGTATGTTGACTGGAGCAGTCTCCCTTTTGACACCACAGAGTGCAATCCTGATGCAGACAACAAAGTGTTTGACATCAACTGGGGAGAACCAGACAATGGCAGAAAGAACTTTGCCTTAATGGCATTTGAAGGCTGCACTTCAAAATCTGCATTGTCACAGGTATCAAAAGAATCTTTGACAAAACTTTGCTCAAATTCTTGCAAAGAAACTTTTGCTCTCATAAGAGAGACAAATATGCACTTACAAGGTAAAGCCAATGATTTAGAAAGAAAATACACACAGATAAAATGTGATTTAGAAAGAAAACTGTGTGCTAAAACAAAAGAAGTTTCTAAATTAACTGACTCAGCTATTGAAACCCAAGCACAAATTAAAATCATGCTAAATGACCTGGGAGATGTCAGACAAGAGCTTGCTGACACCAGGATCACATGTAAAAATGGGTGGAATCTTGTAAGGGGTATCAATTATTGCTAAACAAACAAAGTGCTTCAAATGTTAAGTTTGGCATAGGATACCATCATGTTGAAACACCAACAGATTTCTCTCCCAAAACTACTGAAGATGGGAGAAGAATTGTTTCAAATGAAACTTCTGAAGGGAAAGACTGCACATCTTTCCATGAAAACTTTCTAAACAGAAATCCTGGCATTTTTAAAGAAAGTACTTCAGAAGTATTAACAAAATCTGACAACAAGCCATCAGTAGTTTCATCTACATCAGGAGTTGAGATCCTGAAAACTACTGATGAGCAAAATCTTTACACTAATGTCAGAAATTTGCCTTTAGACCAAAAACAAAAGGCAAAAGAGTGTGAAATTTGTGGTCTGTTCAACCACAAAACTGAATTTTGTAGATACAGAAAAGGAATTCAGTTCAATCAAAAAATTAAACAACAGGTTGTGGGAAATCAAACCAGAAATGATTATGAAAGAATCTTTAAACCCAAGAAACAACAACCTGAAAACACCTTTTCTCAGAAAAAGATAAAATCTCAACCAAAATCTTTTTCTCAAAATTCCTTGTCAGTAGTTAGACCAGAATCATCAGCAGTTTCACAAACTGCTGAGATACAAAATCTAATGAACATGGTACAACTACTGATGACCAAGGTTGATGGTGGTCCTGAAAAGGATACCACCATGGTTCTTAATGAAAAATCCATTGCCAAAAAGACATGGATTTCTCAACCTGGTCAAGAACAAACTGTAACTGTTCTCAAGAGCAAACCCAAAGCCAAACAGGCTTGGGTTGCTAGATCTAATTAATTTGCTTTTATGTGCAGAGAGTTTCCAGGGGCTTAAACAGCATATGGTATGTTGATAGTGGAGGCTCTATGCACATGACTGGATGCAGATACCTGATAAACAACTTTATCAGCCAAAGAGAAGGATCTGTATCCTTTGGGAACAATGCTAAGGGATATGTGCTAGGACATGGCAATGTCTCCTCTGGCAAAATACAGTTTGACAAGGTCAATCTGGTGGAAAACCTTGAATACAACTTGCTGAGTGTGTCACAAATGTGTGATAAAGGATATTCTTCCTTTTTCACAAAGACAGCATGCAAGATCATCTCATCAGAAGGCCAGAAGTTGATCGAGAAGATCATTGAAGATCATACTTTGCTGATTGCCAAAAGATGTGGCAATGTCTATGCAGTGGACATTGAGAAAGACAAAGTATTGAACAACACTGCCTGTTTCTTCTCAAGGGCATCAACTTCAGAAACAGATCTCTGGCACAGGAGACTTGGCCATGTGAACTTTAAAACCATAAATAAAGTCACAAAAATGGGCTTGGTCAGAGGTCTACCTTTGAAAGTATACCAGTGTCAAGAACACTGTGTATCCTGTTTAAAGGGAAAACAGCATAAGTCCTCCTATAAGTCTATTGAAGAATCAAAAACAACTGCATGTCTTCAACTATTCCATATGGACTTATTTGGACCTGTCAAGATTATGAGCCTTGGTAAGAAGAAGTACTGCTTAGTCATCATTGATGACTACTCAAGATTCACATGGGTATTCTTCTTATTCTGCAAGGATGAGGCTGCTGAAATCATCAAGTTCTTCATTCTACAAGTAGAGAAACAATATTCTCTATCTGTCAAAACCATTAGAAGTGACAATGAGACAGAGTTCAGGAACAAAACTCTGGATGAATTCTGTTTGTCTAAAGGGATTATTAGACAATACAGTGTTCCCAGAACTCCTGAACAAAATGGTGTAGTAGAAAGGAAGAACAGAACATTGATAGAAGGAGCAAGAACAATGTTAGCTGATTCTGGACTGCCCTTGTACTTTTGGGCAGAAGCAGTTAACACATCATGTTATGTTCAGAATAGAGTTCTTGTGGTCAAGAGACATTCCAAGACTGCCTATGAAGTTCTTCATGGCATGAAGCCCCTTATCTCCTTTTTCAGGGCTTTTGGGTGTCAATGTTTCATCTTGAACATCAAGGAATCTATTTCAAAGTTTGCTGCCAAAGTTGACTCAGGTTACTTTCTTGGTTACTCTTCAACTAGAAAAGCCTACAAGGTTTTTAATTCTCACACCAGGATAGTAGAAGAAACATTGAATGTCAAGTTCAATGAGTCAAAACACACTCTTATTCCAGCACATCCTGCTGAACTCTTTGACCTTGACAACTTTCACTTTGGACCTGAAAAGACTGTTACTCCTTCCAAACCTACTTATTATGGTGATCAAAGGTTTGAAGATGAGGATCCTACACCATGGACTCCTCAAATAGTCATTAAGTCAACTTCAACACTATCAGAAGTTTCACAAATTTCTGATCCAACAAATACTGAAGGCCAAACTCAAACATCTGCTTCAGCACCTGCAACTACTGAAGAAGCTAAAACTGCTGAACCAGATATTATAGACCTCAGTAGTTTGTTTGAAGAACAAGAACCACCTACACCTATCAGTGGTTTACAACAACTGATTGAACACAGAGATCATCCACTTGATCAAGTCATGGGTGATATAGCTTCAGGTGTTCTTACCAGAAACCAGCTCTCCAACTTTTGCCTATTTTCAGCCTTTATTTCACAGTTGGAACCAAAGAAGTACCAGGAAGCCCTCAAAGACAATAATTGGGTGCAAGCTATGCAAGATGAACTGCTTCAGTTCAACAAGCAACAGGTCTGGGAAATCTGTCCCTTACCTCCAAACAAGCAACCAATTGGCACAAGATGGGTTTTCAGGAACAAACAAGATGAAGCTGGTATGATAATCAAGAACAAGGCAAGACTGGTAGTTCAAGGGTACTCTCAAGAAGAGGGAATTGACTATGATGAAACCTTTGCTCCAGTTGCAAGGCTTGAGGCCATCAGGTTATTTCTGGCCTATGCCATTTCCAACAAAATTAAAGTTTATCAAATGGATGTGAAAAGTGCATTTTTGTATGGAAAAATAAAAGAGGAGGTGTATGTCTGTCAGCCACCTGGGTTTGAGGATCCTTCTCATCCTGAGTGGGTGTACAGACTGGACAAAGCTCTTTATGGGCTCAAACAGGCTCCAAGAGCCTGGTATGATACACTCTCCACCTTTTTACTCAAAAATAACTTTACAAGAGGTGCCATTGATAAAACTCTTTTCATTAAACAAGTTGGAAATCATGTCTTACTTGTTCAAATTTATGTTGATGATATCATTTTTGGTTCAACAAACACAAAACTGTGTGATGATTTTAAGAAACTCATGCAATCAAAATTTGAGATGAGTACCATGGGAGAACTGCAGTACTTTCTAGGACTGCAGATCAAGCAACAAACAAATGGAACTTTTATACATCAATCAAAATATGTTAAAGAATTATTTAACAAATTTTCTTTAAATGACTGTAAATCATGTTCCACTCCCATGACACCAATCACACAAGTTGAACCTGATGATCAAGGAAAACAGGTTGATCAAACCGTGTACAGATGCATGATAGGTTCCCTTTTATACTTAACTGCTTCTAGACCAGATATTATGTTTTCAACATGTGTCTGTGCTAGATATCAATCAGCACCAAGGGAATCACACCTTATAGCAGTCAAAAGAATTTTCAGATATCTGAAAGGAACTCCAACACTTGGAATTTGGTATCCTGCTTCAAGCAATACCAAGTTATCAGCTTTTTCAGATAGTGACTATGCAGGGTGTAAGATGACAAGAAAGTCAACATCTGGTGGATGTCAATTTCTGGGTAACTGTCTAGTGTCATGGCAATCAAAGAAGCAAACATCTGTTGCAACTTCAACTGCTGAAGCTGAATACATTGCAGCTGCAAGTTATACATCACAGATACAATGGCTCCAATATCAACTTCTTGATTATGGAATCAAAGAGACCAAGACACCTTTGTTTGTAGACAGCAAATCTGCCATTAGCATCATTCAAAATCCGGTACGGTTCTCAAAAACCAAACACATTGAGATCAGGTACCATTTCATAAGAGATTGCTATGAAAAAGGCAAGATTGAGGTGAATCATGTAGCAACAGCTAATCAAATAGCTGACATCTTCACAAAATCCCTTGACACATCAACATTTCAGAAGTTAGTATCCATGCTTGGGATGCTAAATTTGTAAGTGTTTATTTTATTATTCTGCAAATTTTTCATTTTTCACTTACAAAACAGACAAAAAGTCAGAAACAAAACTTCTGAAAAGAGAGAAACTACTGATGAACAAACATCAGTATGGGGATTATTTTCTGAAAAGTGTGTAACTTCTGATAAAATAACCTTCAGAAGTTATGAATAAAAGTATTTATAAAAACATTTCTCATCAGCTGTTAAAACTACTGAAGAGGAAACGGGAACTACTGATGAAGTAATCCTTCATCAGCAGTTTTAGTCAAAAGGGCAAATCTGACTTTTCCCAACATCAGAGGTTTGACCTAATCAGTTTAAAACCTCTGATAAAAAGATTTTTAACCTAAGGCGGTTTAAAAACTTCTAATAAAGAAGATTCAAGCGGTTAAAACTTCTGATAAATACCTTTTCTCCATACTTATCCTTTCAAACTCAAAATATCCCTCCTTCTCTCTCAAAAACTCTCTCAATAACCTAAACCTGCAAATCAACTGTTCGATCAAAACCCAAACCACATGGCTCTAGTTCTAAAGCAGGGACACAATCAAAGGGCCTTTCTTGAAAAACAAGAAGGCTGGTCCCAATACGATGAGATCATTGATCTTGTCGTAAAATCCCAATATTTTACTGCTCTCACAATAAACCCACCAATTCACACTGAAACTCTGAATGAGTTCTGGGCAAATGCTGAGACGGTGACGGCGGATGATGAAGTAATTTCCCTCAACTCAAGAATAAAAGGGAAACCACTGACCATCACACCGGCCACACTGGCAACAAGACTGGGTCTGGATGATGTAATTGCCCCTGACCATGTTGCTAATTCTGATATTCACCTAACCATGACTGAGTGTGGTTATCAAGGTACTCTCTCCCATGCTACAATCTTCAAAAAATATTTTGAACCAAAATACAAGCTTTTGTTTCATTATATTATTATGTGTTTGAGTCCAAAAACAGGGTTTTATGACCAGATGCCCTCCACTTTTCAACCAATATTTCATTCCATTGTGAATGAAACTAAATTCAGGGCATCAAAATTATTTTTCAATGAGTTGGTGTTACATCACAATAATACCAAGAAAAAGTTTTTGTTGTACCCAAGGTTCATTATGCAATGCATAATAGGGGAACTGGGTAATGAGGTGCTTGTGGGAAAAATTTCAACTTTAAATCCTTTAACATCACAAGCATACTCAAGGCATAACAAACCGGCTGCCTGGCTAGAAGATGATCAGGGAGAACAACAACAAGTCCCCCTGAAGCCCACATCTTCCAAACTCACACCACCAAAAGCCAAAAAGCCCAAGCCAACAAAGACAAAAACCCACCAACCCAAAAGAAAAGCTGTTCAGGAGGTTGAGATGCCTGAACATGCTCATGGGCAATCTGCTCTTCAAATAGGTGAGACTGAAACACCCTCTCAGTCTCATCCATCTCAAACCCCACCAAGAGCACCCATAACCATTTTATTCAAAAGAAAAAGACTTAGAAAAACTATTGAAACACACTCTTCTTTTGAAACTGCTGAACAACAAATTTCACCTATTGCCCAAACTACTGAACCAACCCCACAAATTTCTGAACAAGAGGCAATAGAAATTGCCAAACTTCTCTCTGGGCTAAAAGAGAAGGTCCCATCTGATTATGTCAGTCCCCTACAACCACAACAAACAGGGGACATAACCACTACATCAGACATGGATGTGGACATCTCTAGCCCTATCCCAAGAGATGAGGGTGGACCAGAGTCTTTAAGCCCAATTTTAGAGACTCTTGGGGCATCTGAGGCTGCTACTACTCAGTTACCACCCAGTGGTGGATCTGAGGATAGAAGTAACATAGCTAAGACCTCAGATGTGGCAACTACTGATGAAGGCTTAATGCCTGAAGTAGGAAATCCTCAGAACCAAGAACAAGAGGTTCATGAGAGAACTGAGTTGGGCTCAACTCATGATTTAACTGAGACAGTCCTCATTGAGGGCAACATCAGGGATTCAGATGATTCCATTAATTTGGATAATGTTTCAAAAACACAAACTACTGAAATGACGGCACTTTCTGAAGGTCCTGTTTCAGGGACATCCAGGCTCAAGAAGCCAGTCACCCCTGCACAGGTTAAAGCCCACTCAATCCCTAAAACCCCTAGAGTGGCATCCTCTGTACAACATGAGGATCTCCCAAAAACACCCCCTTCACAACAAATGCCTACCCAATTCCCTGGGCAAACAAGCATAGACCTGAACCAGCTATGCAGCCCAGAGGGTCCCCTGTACCACATGATGAATACTCTCATCAGAAATCACTTCCAAACATACACAGCTAACTTGGAGCTGTCTATCAAGAATCAATTTGGAGTGATCAAGACCAAGATGAATGATCTGTCCAACAAAATAGACTTCAACAGTAAACAGATTGCTCATCTTCAAGGACAATTCTCCCAACCCTCAACTTCAAAAGTTAAAATTGATGAATCCAAAAAGGGGGAGAAGATCAGGGAACCTAAGGAGTCATTCCAAGCCAGGATAAGGGCAAGAGTGGCCATCCTTGAAAGAGATCAAAAAGATCAGGCTAGGAAAGAAAAACTGGCCAAACAGTTTGGTGTCTCAATAGAAGAGATTGAAGCAGCAGAAAAAGAAGATGAGACCCAAACATCTGAAGAATCCCTAAGGCACAATAAAGAAACTTCTGATGGCAAAAGTTCTGATGAAGAATCAGAAAGTACTGAAGACAATCCTTCAGTAGTTGACAAACCATCAGCAGTTGTCAACCCATCAGAGGTTAACACTTCCAAACCTCAAACAGCTGACCCTTCCAGAACCACTGCTCCCATTCAACCAACATCTGATCCCATCAGGCCTACAACTGTTACAACAATGACTGTACTAAACCCTTCTCCTATCTCTCAATCAGCTGAATTATTAGAGAAGAGCTTAGTTGCAGCCAACAAGAAGGCCAGAGAAGATCTGATTTGGAAAACTCTGGAAGAAAGGGATGATCTAGATTTAAGCCATGAAGAAAAACTTCAGGCTTATGAAGCTGAACTACAAAGGCAGGCTAGCCTTGATGAGATTGCTGAACAAGATAAAAGACAACAACTGGTGTCTTACATTACCAAGAACAGCAAGACTAAAGCCTATACACTCAAAGGACTCTCCATGCAAGAGCTGACAAGAAGAGCACAACTGCTTGCAGACAAAATGGCCACAAGCAAAGAAGGAAAGGCCAAGAGAGCCCAAATAATAGAAGAGTTAGTAGCAGAGGGCTATGGTTCAAAAGCCTCAGTATCCAGATGGAAAGAAGAAAGACTAATGGATACTTACAAGAAATACTTGGCTGCCAAGGCTGCAAATCCAGAGAAGTTTCAAACTGCTGATCCTTCAAGATCAGTAGTTAGAACTTCTGGTGTATCAAGAAGAAGAACTGCTACTCAGAGAAAGAAGGCAGAGGACAATGTCAAAACCGACTTCAAAATGGTACTACTTGAAGGAAGTTCAATAGTCCATTCAGATTTTGACATTGAGGAGAAACCTCTATTAACACAATTCAGGGATCCTTCCACTTTTGCCTACCAAATACAAAAGACCATCAAAGAGAAGCTGCATACCAGAGTAGTGACTGAACACCATCTCCCAACTGTTCAGATGCCTGATATGCAACAACAACAAGGAAGAGACTCCCACCTGAGGCTAACTGAAACTGAAAGCATCCAGCACTCAGGACCATCAACCCAAGGGACAAGTCTGGTTCCCTATTCTTCTGACTTTAACAAGTCAAAGATACCTATCATCAGATGGTCACTTACTGATAACAACTCAGTATTGTTGACAAGAAGAGACCTCTCAAGCAGGGCTTACAAGAAGATCAGTGATCTGAAGAAACTGTCAACACAAGACCTGCTCACAATTCAACATCTGGAACCACAGAGAGGATCTCTATCTGATGGTCAGTTAAACCAGCTCAAGAACACCATGTACAAAGAGATATGGAAGATTATTCAAGACAGAAGAACAACATAAGGAATTAGTAAGGTTTTGGCTTCATCAATCCAGGGGGAGATTGTTAGGACAAAGAGGATTGGTGAAACCACTTTTGGAAACCTTGGTCTAATTCACTTCTGTCATTTTGGCTAAGTATAGAAGTACTGAAAAGAAAACAAAGAACTGCTGAAGAGAAGATAAGAGAAGTGCTGAAGAAGAAACTTCATCAGAAGTTCTGAAGTCCAAACCAGACAAGTTCACTTCAGAAGTACTGAAGACAAACTACTCATCAGTAGTTTGTCATTCATCAGCACTTAGCATCAGATATTTTCCACCGCCTTTTGCATCAGTAGTTTATTGTTTATTATTACTTTTAGCTGTATTTGTTAGTTTCAATGTTGCAACTTGTGCAACTTGTTTCTGTTGTTTCTGTACTTGCTTTTTGGGCAAGATACATGTATGTAAACGTCTATAAATAGGAGGCTTCAACCTTCTATTTTAGACATTGATTTTAATAGAAAAATCCTTCAAACACTCTCAACTGTTCTATTCCATTTCAGTATTTATTGTGAATCTGTCTAAGTATCTAATTCTCATTTACTGCTTAGATTCATAATAAATACTTGGCATTTATTAGTTTCAATCATCAAGGGGGAGTAATAACTCTTCCTTAGTATAAAAAGTGTTGCTTTAACTTATACATTCCGCTGTGCTTATAATCTGATTTACAAGGGCTTGCTAAACACTTAAGTGTCAAGATAGCAAGTTCTTACTTAGCAAAAAGAGCAAACTGATCCAACATAGACCTTGAGAACGATTAAATCTGGGTTTGAATTAAATAAATAGTTTATATGAATCAGTTATATAATCATTTTTTAGAAAAAAGAAAAGAATGTGGGAGTGGGACTCGAACCCTGGCCGTGGGCCGGTTCGCGTTTTTAACATATAGAGCCATACCAACTGATCTACTGATCAGTTGGTGATGAATGTTGTTTTGTTTAAATTATATAATGATGTCTGCAAGTGTTTTATCCCCAATTATAATCGCTAGAACCCTAGAATCTTTAATAATCAAAACGAACGAGCAATAACCCGATTATTCATGGGGTTATTGCTGTCCTATGGCCGATAATCAAAACCAAACAAAAAAATTGAACTTACAAACAGATTTTGATGTTGAATTAGCTCGGTCAAACGTAAAGTCAAACGCGAACGATTGGAGATTAAAAGGAGATTTTTAGAAGAAATTGGAAGTAGGGGTTTTGTTTTCGGCGATTAGAGACTGAGAATGAGTGCTCAATTTATACCAAAGCATTCGGGTTCAGAGATTTGGAAGGTTTGACCAAGGTTTAAAGATAAACGCGTAATTGGCCTAATTCTGGTATGATTTGATGATAATTAAGAGTGTAGAATATGCGAATAGGTCAATCAATCAACAATGTTTACCATAACAGGATTAGAAAACGCGGATTGGTGTTTTATTTTGGAAGATTGGATCGCAGTTGACTTTTTCCAAGTCAAATGTGATGAACATGGAAGGGTTTAAATGTAATTGGGTTGGGTTATGTTCACAAGAAGATGGGTAGCCCAGCTGGTTGTGTCGTGTGCTTGTGTGACTTGGCTGTGGTCACCGGTTCGAGTCCGGCCCACACAATTCTTTTTTTTTTTGTTTCATTGCTGTGCAGGGGAGAAGAAAAGGAAAGTGGGCCGGGCTTTTTATTGGGTTTGGGCTTAGGCTGACTTGGGCTTAGGGGTTTAGGCCAAAGTAGTTGGGTTTGGGCTTTAGTTATAAGTTTTGGTTTAAAAAAATGACAATATACTAGAAAAATAAATCTGATTATTATTATTATTATTATTATTATTATTATTATTATTATTATGTATATATACATTTATATATGTATGAGTTATGAGTTAGGAAAATAAAGACTTAGGCACATTTGTATAAAATTAATGATAAAGATCTATAAAATAAGGGCTTTTACGTATTAAAATTTGGGGAAAAATTTTGCGATGTTACACTTTTGGTCTGTTTGTTGAGGAGCATCTCAAAACCTTTACATGGTTCCACCCATTTTTCACATTCAACTTGGGTGGATTCAAGCTCCTTTTTACAACTCTGATATTTTGTTATCATAGTTTGGAGCCGGTCTTTGGTTATGGTTGCTTCATGTTTTAAACTGCTGAATTCAGATTCTTTTTCAGTCAATTTTGATTTTAACTCTTTTGAAAGTTTTTCAAATTGAACTTCATCATCTAAAATTTCTTCCCAAGGTTTTCATTCACCTCTTTGATGTTAGCAAATGCTATTATACATTTGTTTGAACACAAATCATTTAAGATATGAGGAGATACCTTAGCAGCAGCCATCAATGCACAATCACACTTGCACTCACAATCATTATCACCCTAAGGATTTGAGAGATTCACAACCTCTTCTTCAGACTTTTTATCTGGAACTACTGCATCAACAATATCATTAGTAACATTTTCAGATTCAGACACCACATCCTCAGATTCAACTTCTTCTACTATTGTGTCCAAAGCCATGAAACAAAAATTTTCTAGTTCATTTTCAGCTTTGGCAACAAGAGAAAAATGCTCATCTGTTAACTCATCTGGTAAACTGCTCTAATCAACAAAGCCTTGTGTGAAGAAACTCTGTTGACTGGTCTCTGCAGGGGCAGAGGGTGGAGTAGCAGTTATTAGCATTTATGCCTGATCAACAGGGGTTTGAACATAGTGAATCTGAGGAACAGTGGTTTGGACATAATGGACAGGAACAGTGGATGAGGACTGTGCAAAATGAGCAGTGTTTTGCACATTTGGTCCAGGGGTATTATGGGAAACTTGATAAGTGTTTGTCTGTGGCCTTTGATTTGGATAGGTAATAATAGGTGTACCATGTTGACTCCTACATTCCCTAGCAAAATGACCAAGTCTATGACATTTATAACACTTAATTTTAGATTTATCCAACCCCACTTTTGACCTGCCAGTCAACCCTGAAAATCTTCTGCCAGTTTTCTTGTAGAAATTGTTAGTTCTAACACTGAGCAGAGCCAATTGGTGCATTATGTCCATTTCTTCCAAATCATCAGGGTCGAAATATTGAAGGTCATTATACTCAAAGGATATGTTGTCAGATGCCTGGATATCACTACCACTTGCTGCAAAAGCATAGTTGGGTGAATAAGGATTAGAGTTAAAACCTGAAGTTATGTCAATGAAATGATCATAACTCTGATCCTTATTATTACCAGGCACTTCATTCTGACCCAAAAGTGCTGTATTACCGAATACATAATCATCAGACACTTTTCCAGAGTCCTGAAGCTTCTTTTTCTGGTCAAGATCTCTCTCATAGGTCAAGAGCTTACCATGAAGCTGGATCAAAGATAGGTCCTTGAAACCAATTGAGTTTTCATAACTATAGCAATAGTGTCCCATTTGTCTCGTAATGATCTTAAAAACCTATGGTTTAAAGTTGAATTAGGATAAGTTAGACCCATGAGTTTTAGTTCACTAATAAGACAGTTAAGCCTCTCAAATTGTTGAGTTAATGACTCTCCCTTAACATGACTGAATGTTTCATATTTTTGGTTAAGTATTTCACGGTTGTTTTCAATAACCTCCTTAGTCCCACCAAATTGTTCTTTCAAAGCATCCCACAACTCCTTTGCACTGTTACAGTGTAACAGCCGAGCATAGATATCATTTGGTAGAGAAATGGCCACAATACTGAAGGCCTTAGCATCTAACTCAATTTTCTGAAAATCCTGCTCGGAGTAGTTTTCTAATTTCTTTGGCTCTTGAACCTTGGGATCTTCGGTACTCGGCACCATCGGAACATGTGGTCCGAAGATAACCGACTTCTAATACCCAGTATTCTACTGAGCTAGAACATGGCTCATCCGACGTTGCCAGATATTGTATTCAGATCTGACAAGCATCAGTGGCTTGTTGTTCATGCAAGTGTTATGTGGATCGTGATTGATTGAAGTCATTCTCTAGTTGTTTGTAAAACAAAGTCTGTTTATAAAACTTTTGAACGTAAATAAACTATTACTCTATTTTCAATCCGACAAACAAACGATATCAATAATTGTGAGCTGATCTGTTTATATTAAATTGATTGGTTAGATCGAATTCAATTGACCAAGCTCTGATACCAATTGTTAAGATCTGAGTTTGATTTGTTTTGATTGTTTGTAAATGAAAAATGAATGAAGTTAAACAAATATGGAAAGTTCAGCGGAATTTTAAAATATGAATCAAAACAAAGTGAATAATTGTTTTCGAATCGATTGCTTCTCATTACTCAAATGATTACACAATGATTACAATTAGTCCCCCTCAGCGTGATCACTCACTGATTGTTTGTCTGAGAGAATGTTTGGAGTGATAGAATAGAACAGTACATGCACTGTTCTGTTTATAGACAAACTAAACCACTGATGACCTACAACTAACGCCACCTAAGACAGTGGCATCTAACAAATAAATAACAACATAAAACAACTGTTAAATACATACACTGTTACATTGCAAGCTCTGATGACTAAACAGCTGATGAGCGAACCTCTGATCCTTCTATCCACTGTTGGAGCCTAAGTGCTGTTGGCTCTAATAGTCTTTGTCTTTAATAGTCCTTTGGCTTCAGTAGTTGTTTCTTCAATCAACACTTTGTGATTAGCACTTGTACTCAGCAGTTGTTAAGGGAACAACAGTTGTTAGAAGCCAACAGTATTTTGGGAGAAGTAACTTGAAAACACTGATTTTATTATGGATCAAATATAGTATGTTTTGGCTTTTCAGATCATCTGTTCTTCTCCAGGTCAGCAGACCCAACATTATTCTTTTTGCATTTTTTCAAATTTAGCACATCTGAATGTTAATTAGGGTGCCTCTATTTTCATACCATCATGTTGGAACAAAGAAACAGCCCTCTTATAGACCCTTCCTTCTTTTTCTCCCATTTCTCCTTTTCTTCATAGTTTAGAATGTCGGTCCATACATCTATTGTATTTGTACACAGCCATATCCCAGGATGGAAACTTTCAAAAATCACTTTCATGATCTCATTTCCACCTAGATCCCAGTAACAGATTTTCTGAAATTTCAATATGTTAAAAACAATCAGTAAACAGTTAATAATATTTTATAAACAAAAGGAAAAAAAGACACTTACATTTTTCTCTCTGATTGGTGCAAACATGTATTCTGTTATCCTCACTTCATCTTCTATTAACTTTTCAATTATGCACACTTGCTTCCCGGCGTATGGTGATCTTAACACCCATGAAGGGTTTTGTCCATAACTGGCTTTTCATAAACATGCACTACTTTCCCTTTGTCTTCCCTTTTTGCTTCTTCTGCTTCCTTTGCTTCCTTCTCTGGTGTTTTTTCTTTTTCAGCATGCTTCTTTTTTGGTGTGGCTTGTTCATCCTGAGCTGCATACACACCTGGTTCTATTGTTTGCAGCTCAATGAATGATGCGTCTGATATTTCTTGTGATTCTAAAGACACATCAACATCATGCAATTTTTCTGTCATGTCTTTCTCCACGTCTATCTCAGGTTCTTCGTTTGCTGTTTCATTCCCATCTCTTACCTTATATACACCTGGTTCAACTGTTTCCAGCATGTTAATTGCTGTGTCAGTTATGTCATCTACTTCATTTACATTTTCCAGGTTTGTATCAACAGCCCGATCATCCATTACCAACTCATTCCCATCCTGATTCATTTTTGAAGTCTCTAACACTTCAACATTTTGGTTTTCAGGTTCAACATTGTCTTTGACACCTTCATCATCCTTGTCCAACTCAGCTTCAAGCCTCACTATATTTTCTGTCTCAGATTTTCAGCATCAATATCTGTACCCTTGTTGTTCAATTCGTCCCACTTGTCACACAACTTCATCAACTCTGGTACCCACAAGTATTTGGTTCTTGCCGCTGTAACCATTTCCCCATCTCTTTTTGTATTGCTTCATATTTTTTAATGTTTCTCTCTATGGTTTTTACTCAAACCTGTTTGAAAATATTAGTGCATCCAAAAATAAAAATTAGTGTGTCTGAAAAAACATTAGTGCGTCCAAAAGAAACATTAGTGTGTCCTAATTTTTTTAATACAAATGGTTACAAATATACAGATCAGAAAATATATAAGTGCGTCCAAATTAAAACATAAGTGCGTCTGAATCTTGATTTGAAGTTTTTTTTTACCTATTTGGCTTTCATTGCTGATTCATATTCTTCTCTTCTAACACCCTCATTATAACCCAGATCTGGTTGAGTGTTGTAATATTCAAACATTTGTTGTGTTTGTGTACTCATTTCATAATCTCTCCAATCTGCATTCTCATATTCTTCAGTGTCATCAGCATCACCAACTTTGAACCGTCTTGGTGGACTCGGTCCCATATTCAGATTGTAATCATCACAATCCAAAGCTGTTGCTGTTCTATCACCACCTTTTTCACCTTTCATTCCAATCAAGGCATCCACAAGATCATTTACCAGATTTTAATTTTCTTCAGCATCTGCATCATCTTCGTCATCCTCTTCTCCATCATTAGCTTCACTATCTTCTTCATCAACCTTATCAGCATCACCCTGATCATGTCCATCATCTTCTTCAATGTCAGTCAACGGCCCATGGTTATAAAGATGAGATTAAATTTTAGGAAAAACAATTTTATGTTCTTTTGTCATTGTGTTATATAGTAACAATAAAAGCAACAATTTAAACACAATCAAATGTAATATAATCATTAAATTTTAATACATAATAATTATCTTTAAAAACACTAATTATATATCTTTGCATAGTGTTGTAAATTTAATGCTTCAAATACATTTGTTGTGTTTTAAATTCTTAGTTTTATTGTATTTCTATATAACATAATGTCAAAAGAATATAAAATATTTTTTTTTCTAAAAATTAAAACACAATGTCTACATAGACTTCTTACTCCTTTTAGAAAAAATGACTTTTAGCCAACTCCTTATATATAAACATATATACACACATACACACAAACATATCCACTAGAGGGCGTCCACATAATGAGGAAGGGAAGACAAAATTGTTAACCACGTATCACGTTAATTTTTTGAAATTAGAGAGAAAATACTATAACATGACCATACTCAAATTCAAAAGAACAAAATGCTCGTATTTGTAGTATAACTTTTTAAAAAATAACATATCTGAAAGTCGTGGATGTTTAAGAAATCGTGTGGTAGTTAGGGCTGTTCATAAGCTAAGCCAAACTGAGCGGACCTTTGCTCATGCTTGGCTCATTTACAAACCGAACCGAGCGGAGCGACTCATTTACAACCAAGCCAAAAACCGAGTAAGCATCTTTCAGGCGTGAACTTTTCTAAGCGGGTGTCGAGCAAGCGATGAGCGGAGAGTAATTTGGACAACCATATATTTGGTATGTTTCTGTCACACCCCGCCAAGGCGGAAATACGAGGTGCGACTTCGAATGTTTTCCAAGTACAAAGGTCACACGAGTATTAGTTAAAATAAAACATGAACTTCCATTAAACAACCAAGTTTTACTAACATAATGTTAATTGTTCAAATTCAAAACCATTGTATAAAAATGTTTAGGGTTAAAATGACACAACAATGGTTCAAAAGGAGGTATCTCATAAATGCTCGCACACGACCTTCCCAAGTTCCATACTCCGTGTTAATTTTCTGAAAAACATGCATGTAAAATAAAGGTCAACATAAAGTTGGTGAGTTCACAGGTTTGTATATGATGGACATGTAATCCAAAACCGACTAAATTACCGCCTAGCTAGGGCAATAATTAATATGTGATCTGACATGAGCCCATAACCAAACCTTGACATGTTGTGCGTCGCCCATTGTACACTAAAGACAATTAAATAATGTGAAATACAAGCACTCTTTTGATATCTGTCATCCGGTCAGAGGGACTGACCAAGAGTGGGGGTGTCAACCCAATAGATCTATTCTGGTGTTTCATGGCTAACTCCATAGCTAATTGTTATGGTATGATGTCTGACACGAGGGCTTAATGGATCCTGAACCTTAATGTCTCATGGTCACATAATAGTCATGACTGTAATTGAAAACTGTACGCATGTTTTTCCCCCGGAAAAATGTAAAAACAGTGAAAAGGGGCCGTGAAAAACTCACCTGATGTTTGAATGCTAAACTGGACTGCATCTGACTTGGTAATGTCTGGACTGACATGCCCTAAATTCATTAATGGCAACTTAAGTATATGGTTGTACTATCTACCATGCGTTTGTTCACCCGACTTGAACTCTTATGGACTGTGTGTTTTAGTGCCACAATCCATGTGTATCACAAATTGTAAGTTGGAAATGTTCATTTGTCACTATATGTAGCTATTATTACCCCTTTATGGTAAGCTAATGCCTTAGTTTATCTTTGTGTTATCGTATTGCACATTTATTAGTTATTTATACCCAAGAGTGGAAATATTGATACAAGTTTCGGCTATGGTGTATACAAATGCCATTTTTATGTATCTTGTTCTTGTTAACACATACACTTAGACATTTAACACATGTCTAAATACAAAAGCTAGTGTTAAGGTTAGTTAACACATGATTATGACTTCCTAACACATGTTTATAAAATTACCCTTTGTATATGTATCGATTTAGTGTTTCTAAAAATGATTATTTCCATTTCTAATATTGTCTAGACACACACGCATACACTTGCGTGCATGTGTCGTCCATTTATGGGTATTTATATGCGTAGACCAATACTTTATGTGAGTGTACATACAAGTGTGTTATTTTACAAGTTTCTATGATTAAAGTAGGCTTTAGTCGATTGTTTTTCTGTTTGTGTGACTCGGTGTAAGTGTGCGGGTGTGGGTGGGGGGTCGGGTGATACTTATCATGGATTGAATCATATGTAACAAGTATTATAAGATGGTTTTGTGAACATACCACCATGACGAGTGTTGGGACTAGAAGGTGATTGATCTAGAGCTGATTTCTCCTCTCCTCTCCACAACCTTCAATCTTCCAAATGTTTCCGCGTCGGGGTTGTTATGTGTTGTTGGTTCGAAATGGGGTTCGGGTGAGGCTGATTTGGGGTCGACCGAGGGGTCTCCAAAGTGAAGAAAGGAATTTTCAAGTGTTAGTGATATTGTGAATGTGTTGTAGTGCAATCCTCATGATCTCTTGTGCTCTATACATAGCTGAGAGGTTGTGATGGAGGCCATGTATCATTGGTTCACAATTAAGGCAGGTCAACCTTCTCATTTCATGATGTGCAAAAAGGTGATATCCTTGTTAGTGAAATTGGTTGACCTTGGCATCTAGTTGGCTCATGTGGGGGGAGGGGGGTTTTGGCTGATTATTATGAGGAAAGGGCAAGGAAGTTTTGGCAACTCAACAATGCTTGGATGTTCACGTCTTTTATGTTGTTACTATGTTGGTATAAGGCCTAGAGAATGATGAGGTTTAGATAAGAATGGTGAGTGGTATGTGAGTGTATATATGCGTATGTATGTATATATGTATATGTAGTGTGTGTATAGTGTAAGCTAGTAATATGTCCAAAGTCACACTTGTTCTTGCCTTGGGAATGTATGGGCCGAATTATAAGGTGATTGGTGGATAATTTGGGAATGTATGGGCCGAATTATAAGGTGACAAGGTTTCTAGTTGGTGAAACACATGGGTTTTTTTAGATCATTGGATTGTGTTGGTGTGTTTGGTTGTGTAGGGCGACTTATAGCCGATTATGGGGAAGAGAATTGTGATTTTTGGATAGTCAACATAACCTTTGATGAATGTGTGGGTTTCCTTGTTTGTATAAGGCATTAAAGTTTGTGTTCTAGGCTTGTATTGTAGTGAGTGTGTGTGTGTGTGTATGTAACCGTGTGTGTATATGTATAGGATTGTGTATCTCTTTTTTTTTGAAGCATGTTATTACTTGTCTTGTATCACTCCCTTGTTACACATGGTATCTAAATGTTATTGGAGGTTCTTGTACATGCCTATGTTAGTTAAAATAATTTGTCATTGTGTGTACATCATTTTCTTTTTAACTAGTTGTATTTCTAGTCGTTTATGGACATTGTGTTCGTGCAATTCTCGTGTTTGGATATTGTTTGTTTTTGTTCTCGATTAGATCACAATTGTAGTGTTATCTTAAATTGTGTGGATACCCAAACTAGGGTTTTGTATTGATTTCCTATAGTTCCTGGTAAACTATTTGACTAGCTACAAAATTGTATCGACTAGTGTGTCTAATGTTAGACTGTAAGCATCGGGATTGACTTATTGTAACCTTGTATGGCCCAATTGAAATGAAACATGAAAAATGTAATGTCATGAACAATGTATACGTGTACCTAGGTTTACGGATATGACCTGTGATTTGACGGGTGTCACATTCTCCCCCTGTTAGAGGAATTTCATCCATGAAATTTTCGGTGTCGGTCATCTGAACTAGTGGTCTCCTGGAAGAGATATGGGTACTTGCGTTTCTTCTGATCCTCAAGTTCTCACGTGAACTCGGGTCCGCGTTTGGAATTCCAATGCACTTTGACTAGTTTGACCTGACTGCGATGATGTTTCTGAACCTTGGAGTCTATTATCTCGAGTGGCTCCTCTATGAAATGGAGTTGTTTGTCAATGTTGATTTCCTCTGGAGGGATAATCAATGACTCATAAGCAAGACACTTCTTAAGGTTCGAAGCATGAAATGTTTCGTGAACACCACTAAGTTCTTGGTGTATTTGAGTTTGTGGTAACTGTTATTGTAGGAGAATTCGATCAACGGAAAATGTGTATTCCAATTTCCTCTAAAATCAAGCACGAAGCATGTCTTCCAGCGTCTGGATGGTAAGTGGTGCTTATGTCCAATCGGGAACCAAGGGCTTCTTGTAACGACTACCAAAATCTTGAAGTAAAGTGTGACACCCGGCATGTTTGGCTTAAACATATTAGTAACATCTAAGTCTACCTTAGCGAGAAACGTTTATAAAAAGACTTAACTGGGTTAGTTGAGTCGGGTCAAGTTAGGATTGTCCAGGGTACAATGATCTGGAGGATCATTGGGAGTTGTTTTGGTAATATACTAGTACCGGGTTCCGTTGTTGGTGACATTACATGAACTAACTAAGTATATGTGTAGATTATGGGTCGTGTGGTGGATTATATGCATAGACGTGTTTAAATGATATGTAAATGATTATCTGTGCTTAAATGTGTTAAATATAGACTAAGGATGCATGCTTATGTGTTAAGATGTGTTAGAATGCGTTAAACACGACAAACTGGAAAACTAGTTAAAAAGGAGTCTTGGTTCGACCACTTCGAGTGGTCGAAGGAGAAGAAGTTGTCTGGTTCGACCCTTGTAAATGGGCGAACCAGGGAAGTGGAATTTAAGGAATTCCCTTCGACCAAACAGGGCTCATTTGACCCTGTGAAATGGGTGACGGAGACCACCTTCGACCAATGAATTGGGGCGAAGGAGGATTAGTATAAATACCAACCTTTGTCATTTTTCATCATTTCACAAACCCTAACCGTCCCAAAACGCTCTCAAACGATCTTAAACACTAAGGAAGGAGTTTTTGCTCTTCTTTTTCATAATCTAACCTATCTACAACATCTAAACAAGAATCCAAGGTGTGTACATAATCCTAAACCTTTTAAAAGCATTTTGATTCGTTTTCATTTAACCCTAATTGTCCAGATCTGTTCTAAGGATGTTTTTATGATTAAAAACCTTTTAAACATCTTTCTAAATCAAAACATGATCATTTAACATAGGCTTTCATGATGAATAACAAATGTAAATTGTGTGTTATGTGGTGTTATGTATTGTTCAATGATTTACTGCTATATCTATGATAGAAACATGATATAGGATTGTTATTAATATTGGAATATTGTTGTTTAGAGTTAGGATTGGATATGATGATATTTGGGGGTTTTATTGGATTAAAACTTGATGTATGAATATTTATGATCAATAGAATGGATAAGAAAGATCGGATAATCGACAAAACTGAGTATTTCAAACTAAACATGAATCGATTTCAAAAGTTTCCAAATTGGGTAAATAATTCATGCATGAAAGTGATGTTTCCATAATCTTTACCATTTTGGGAAAGGGCTGAAACGGACGTATTATCGGGGGAAATCGGTGGGGTTTTGTAGGAATAAGATATCTATGCTTGACTGCTGTGTTTGATGATGTTTCGAGTCGTTTTGAATGTGTTTGAAGCGTTTTTAGGAAAAATCACACAACAGGGGCGAACCTGGCCTCCTTCGACCAATCGAAGGTGCGAAGGAGGGATCCAGGGTCGAACCTGGGTTTTTATTGGGCGAATGTGATAAAACGGGCGAAGGAAGCATCAAACGGTCGAACGAGATGTAAAACGGGCGAAGGAGACTAAAAGGTGCGAATGAGACTTGAAACTGACTGGTTCGACCGTTCTGATGCAGAAATGAGATTTTTGATACAAACTAAGTGTTTTATGCTTGAACCTTGTGTGTAATCTATGTGTACTTGATTAGTTAGGGTAATGGGTCACCAACGGGATGTCAGGTCGGTCTAGTGTGTCGGTTAAACATTCAAACACGTTTTAAAACATACTTGGTTACGATCTGGACAATCGGGGACTTGATAACCTTATGGTTATTAGTCAGAACACTTATGTGAACATTTTGATAGATCTCCGGTAGAGGGATTATCAAGGGCTAAACATCTTTACTTGTATTTGAAGAACGCTACTTAAGGTGAGTTCACGGCCCCACTTTTACTGCTTTAACTTTTGGGGGAGAAAACATGCGCTAAACTGTTTTGGTAACATATGTCATACTATGGTTTTAACTAATTATTGCTGTACGATCTTTTGGAAAGTCCCGGGGGAAACCATGAATGTGCGGGGATGCACAACGGGGGAAATGTGGATAGATCTATTAGGCGCGACCTGCCCCACTCGTCGGCTTGGAGGGCCGGGCGGGTGCATATTGTCTCGAACAGGAACATTATCGTGCTGAACATACGGGCTGCTTAAACATGCTGAACATTGCTAAACGTGTCTAGTAATGGTTTCCAATCGTAGTAGTAATGAAACATACGCCTAGCTAGCGTACTTGGTAACATTGATATAGTATGGACATGGTAACGTTTTAGTAACATTTTGAACAAACCTGTGAACTCACCAGCATTATATGTTGACATCTTTTTGGCATGTTTTTCTCAGGTCGCTAAGGTAGCAATGAACGGAACTAGGCGCACGGGTCTGCATTGGCGTCTAGGCAAAGTTGCACGTTTTGTAATAAAAGTATTTTGAACAACTTTTGAGTTGCTAGCATAGTTGATTGAATGCTACTTAAACGCTTCCGCTTATTAAATTAATGGTTATGTCTATTTACGTTTTCATATAGAGTTGTTTATTGTGATCGTTGACTTGGATCCTGGTTTGTCATGCGCCTCGCGGTAAAACCCCGCAAGTGGTAATTTGAGGGTGTGACAGGTTGGTATCAGAGCCACTCCTGTGTCGTTCGGGATGGTGGGTGCACACCTCATCAGGGACGATGAGACTCTAACAGGGGGTGAATGTGACACCCTAGGAAAATCCCACATCGGCCGTGGCCAGGAGAGATCCTTGGTTTATAAGTAATATTCTGCCTCTTAAATCACCAACGCGTTTTGGGGCTTAATGTTAGTGGATGAGAGGAGAACTCCATAGTTAAGCGTGCTTAGGTGGGAGAAATTTCAGGATGGGTGACCTCCTGGGAAGTCTCCACTGGGCAACCAAAAACAAATCCGTGAGCTCTGGATGGGCAACCCATCGGGGCAAAGCGGACAATATTGGTGGTGAGAGGGGCGGGGTGTTACAGATGGTATCAGAGCCAATGGTTATAGTGAACTAGGACTGCATGTAGAGTCTGGTCTATAGCCGAGTCGCACACACTAGACGGTCACATAGTTTGGGTCTATTAGTGGGATACGTACTAACGTTGTCGGGGTGTCCTTACATCATCATCATGCTTCTCCGTTACATCATCCGCTTTTACTTGGGTTCTTACTTGCTCTTGTCTTCTTCTTCTGGATTGAAGAAGGATGGGTTGATTTGCTGGTTCTAGCACACACATGCCTTCTTACACTTGCACACGTTATTAGGCGACAATGTTCGATGACTGGGGTCTAGATTAGGGGTACATCTGGAGGACCATGTAGAGCAGTTTATCATTTCGGGTGCACACGAAATAATAAACTGGAATGCATGAAAATACCGATGGACTTCGAGTTTGGATGTATAGTCCTGGATTTGTCCCTAGGTTAACTCTTGTAAATTTCTAGTGGTTGACACTGGAAGTGACTCTGAATCTCTCGATTTCTTGATTTGTTAGATCATGTCTGGTGCTCGCGGTGGTGGACGTCGTGGTGGCGGCGGTGGCCGTGCTGGCGGTGGTGGTCGTGCCGGAGGCGGTGGTCGTGGAAACATCAACATGACCCAAGCTGAACTGAACAACTTGCTCCAGCAGCAAGTGAACATGGCTATGGCTAATTTCCAGGCTGGGATTAATGCCATGGGTGGTGAGTTGGTTTTTGTCGACCTTGCCTCATTTTTGGGTTTCGTGTCCTTTCGTTTGTGTTTTACTCGTGTACCGTGTTTTAGGTGCTGGTGCCAATCCACCCCCACCTCAGTGCTCTTATAAGAAGTTTAGGGACTGTCAGCCCCATAACTTCGCTGGAACTGAGGGAGCGGTGGGACTGCTCCGATGGCTGGAGAAGGTTGAATCTGTCTTTGTTATGTGTAACTGTCCTGCTGGGGACCGGGTGAAGTATGCTACTGCGACATTTGAAGGGCCTGCATTGTCGTGGTGGAATGCTACTACTCAGAACGTGGGATTGGGAGAGGCTATTGCCATGCCTTGGGCGGAGTTTGTGCAGCTGTTGAGAGGTGAGTACTGTCCGAGAGAGGAGATACAGAAGTTGGAACATGAGGTCTGGAGTTTCAAGATGGTTGGGTCTGAGATTGAGGAGTACACTGTGAGGAGGAACGAGCTGGCGGTGTTGTGTCCTGATTTACACACACCCGAGTACAGGAGGATCGAGCACTATGTGTCTGGACTAGTGCCCGAGATTGCTGGGTTGGTGGCTGATGGGAATCTTCCCACTATTGCTGAAGTTGTTCGATCAGCTCATCGGATGACTAACCTGAAGGTGGCAGAAGGCGTTTTGCCACCCAAGGGTGCTACTGTGAAGGTTGCTGAGGGGAACAAGAGGAAGTGGGAGAGTGTGGGGAAGAGTGTGGTGCCAGCTCAGCCGGCAAAGAAGGTTGAGTCATCTGAGTCTTCTTCTGGGCAGAAGACGAGTGGGTATGTTGGGAAGCATCCCAAGTGTAACAAGTGTGGTTTTCATCATTCTGGGAGTTGTGATAGGGCTCGTTGTCATCGGTGCCATCAGTTGGGGCACCATGCTAAGGATTGCAAGGTGGCGCTCACCCCAACCCAGACTCCTGCGGCTACTCCTGCTCCTGCTGCTCAGGGGACTCAGGGGAGGCAGGGGTGTTATCACTGTGGTGACACGGGACATTTCAAGCGTGACTGTCCCAAACTGAAGCAGGGCGATAATGGGAGGGGCGGGAACGGTAATGGGAACAACGGCGGCGGAGGCAGGACTGCACGTGCTTTCGTCATTGGATCTGCAGAGGCTAGGCAGGATCTAGACACAGTTACCGGTATGTTCCTTCTTAATGATCGCTATGTTTCTGTCTTGTTTGATTCTGGTGCCGATAAGAGTTTCGTATCTTCGGATATTAGTCGATTGCTAGATATAGTACCCACACCTTTAGAGGCTAAGTACTTAATAGAATTGGCTGATGGTAAGAAAATCGAAGTGACACACACCCTTAGGGAATGTCGCTTGGAACTGTCGGGTTTGTCTTTCCTATTGACCTTATGCCGGTACCCCTGGGTAGTTTTGATGTTGTGGTTGGCATGGATTGGTTATCGTTGTATCGCGCGGAGATCGTTTGTTTTGACAAGGTTATTCGGATCCCTCTCCCTGATGGAGAGATTCTTTCGGTTCGTGGCGAGAAAAGCGGTGCTCCGCTGAGTATCATTTCTAGCATGAAAGCCCGTAAGTATCTTCGGAAGGGCTGTTCGGCCATTCTGGCACTTGTTAACGTTTCTGCTGAAGATGAGAAGAAGATCGAGGATATTCCGGTGGTTCGTGACTTTTCTGATGTGATTCCTGATGACCTACCTGGTCTTCCTCCTCATCGTCAGGTTGAGTTTGGTATCGATCTTACTCCGGGCGCAGCTCCTATTGCCCGAGCTCCATATCGTCTTGTACCTCCCGAGATACAAGAGCTGTCCAGCCAGTTACAGGAACTCTTGGAAAAGGGTTTCATCCGACCGAGTTCTTCCCCGTGGGGAGCTCCTATTTTGTTTGTGAAGAAGAAGGACGGAAGTCTTCGCATGTGTATTGATTATCGTGAGCTGAACAAAGTGACCATCAAGAATCGTTATCCTCTTCCTCGCATTGATGATCTCTTTGACCAGCTACAGGGCTCCAGCTACTATTCGAAGATTGATTTACGGTCCGGTTATCACCAGTTGCGCGTCAGGGAAGCTGACATTCAGAAGACTGCTTTTCGCACTCGTTATGGCCATTTTGAGTTCTTGGTCATGCCTTTTGGCCTCACTAACGCACCGGCGGTGTTCATGGATTTGATGAACCGCGTTTGCAAACCTTACCTTGATAAGTTCGTCATCGTGTTCATTGACGACATTCTGATCTACTCCAAGAACAAGGCGGATCACGAGGAACATCTGCGGTTGGTCTTGGAACTTTTGAGACAGGAGCAGTTGTATGCTAAGTTCTTGAAGTGTGATTTTTGGTTACGTGAAGTTCAATTCCTAGGGCATGTGGTGAATGAATTGGGAATTCATGTCGATCCGGCTAAGATCGAAGCTATTAAAGACTGGGAAGCACCAAAGACGCCATCTGAGGTGCGGCAATTCCTAGGTCTTGCGGGTTATTATCGTCGTTTCATTGAGGGATTTTCGAAGATCGCTCAACCCCTCACTGCTCTTTCCCAGAAGGACCGAAAGTTCGACTGGGATGAACCACAAGAATCAGCATTTCAGATGCTGAAGCTTAAACTTTGTTCTGCACCTATCTTATCCCTACCTGAGGGTACGGATAACTTCATTGTGTACTGTGATGCTTCTATTCGTGGTCTCGGTTGCGTGTTGATGCAGCGCGGGAAGGTTATTGCTTACGTTTCTCGCCAACTCAAAGTTCATGAGAAGAACTACACTACTCATGACTTGGAACTGGGTGCGGTAGTCTTTGCATTGAAAATCTGGAGACATTACTTGTACGGTACCAAGTGCGAAGTATATACCGATCACAAGAGTCTTCAGCATATTTTCGACCAGAAGGTGTTGAACATGCGGCAGCGTCGCTGGGTTGAACTCCTGAACGATTATGACTGTGCCATCAAATACCATCCTAGCAAGGCGAACGTTGTGGCGGACGCCTTGAGCAGGAAGGAGTCTGTGAACCCTCGTCGTGTTCGAGCCTTACAGCTCACCATTCATTCGTCGTTACCTGACCAAATCCGTTCTGCACAGTTGGAAGCCTTGAAGGAGGAAAACCTTAAGGCTGAAACTATGCACAGTGCTGACAAGCATCTTGAGCTCAGGACCGATGGCTTACACTATTTTGCGGGACGTGTTTGGGTCCCATTCGGGGGATTGCGCGAGCTTGTTTTGGATGAGGCTCACAAATCCCGGTATTCTATTCACCCTGGCTCCGATAAGATGTATCAGGATTTGAAGATACTTTATTGGTGGCCGAACATGAAAGTTGACATAGCTTCTTATGTCAGCAAATGTTTGACTTGTGCTAAAGTCAAGGTGGAGTATCAGAGGCCGTCTGGTCTCCTGCAACAACCAGAGATTCCGGAATGGAAGTGGGAACGAATCACGATGGATTTTGTCACCAAGCTGCCAAGGTCGCCTAGTGGTTATGATATGATCTGGGTGATTGTTGACCGGCTGACGAAATCGGCACGTTTTATACCTATTAAGGAAACCGATGGACTCGAGCGGTTGGCTCGACTTTACCTTAAGGAGGTGGTTGCTCGGCACGGGGTGCCCGTCTCTATTATCTCTGATCGTGATTCTCGTTTCGCTTCGCGTTTCTGGAAGGCTCTGCACAAGGCTTTGGGTACTCAGTTGGATATGAGTACGGCTTATCATCCGCAAACTGATGGACAGAGTGAGCGGACGATTCAAACCTTGGAAGACATGCTTCGGGCATGTGTTATCGATTTTGGCAAAAGTTGGGAGATCCACCTGCCGTTAGTGGAGTTCTCCTACAACAACAGCTATCACTCTAGCATCAAGGCAGCTCCGTTCGAGGCTCTTTACGGACAGAAATGTCGATCACCACTTTGTTGGGCCGAGGTGGGCGAGAGCCAGCTCACTGGTCCGAAACTTGTGTACGAAACTTCGGAGAAAATCATACAGATCCGTCAACGTTTGGCTGCTGCACGGGATCGTCAGAAGAGCTATGCCGATCGCCGTCGAAAACCTTTAGAGTTCCAGGTTGGGGACAAGGTACTTCTGAAAGTTTCACCATGGAAGGGCGTCATACGCTTTGGAAAGCGTGGCAAGCTTAACCTTCGTTATGTCGGACCGTTCGCAATCCTGGATCGGATTGGACCGGTGGCATACAGACTTGACTTACCGGCGGAGCTCGGTAGTGTACACAACGTCTTCCATGTTTCTAACTTGAAGAAGTCTTTGGCTGATGAATCTCTCATTGTACCACTGGAAGAGATCAAGGTTGATGATCGTCTTCGCATTGTAGAGGAACCTGTCGAGATTCTCGACTACAAGATTTGTAGCCTTCGTCGAAGTAAAATCCGTATCGTTAAAGTCCGTTGGAACTCGAACCGTGGACCGGAGTTCACATGGGAACGGGAGGATCAGATGAAAGCTAAGTATCCTCATCTTTTTCCGAAACGCGCGTTTGAATCGAGGCATGTTTCTGCTGAAGCGGAATGAATCTCGGGTCGAGATTCCTTTCAATGTGGGGATGATGTGACATCCGGTAATTTTCTTTTCGTTCTGTTCTTTTTGTTTCTTTCTTTTTGGGCTTTACGCAATTTTCGGGACGAAAATTCTTTCAACGTGAGGATGATGTGACACCCGGCATGTTTGGCTTAAACATATTAGTAACATCTAAGTCTACCTTAGCGAGAAACGTTTATAAACAGACTTAACTGGGTTAGTTGAGTAGGGTCAAGTTAGGATTGTCCAGGGTACAATGATCTGGAGGATCATTGGGAGTCGTTTTGGTAATATACTAGTACCGGGTTCCATTGTTGGTGACATTATATGAACTAATTAAGTATATGTGTAGATTATGGGTCGTGTGGTGGATTATATGCATAGACGTGTTTAAATGATATGTAAATGATTATCTGTGCTTAAATGTGTTAAATATAGACTAAGGATGCATGCTTATGTGTTAAGATGTGTTAGAATGCGTTAAACACGACAAACTGGAAAACTAGTTAAAAAGGAGTCTTGGTTCGACCACTTCGAGTGGTCGAAGGAGAAGAAGTTGTCTGGTTCGACCCTTGTAAATGGGCAAACCAGGGAAGTGGAATTTAAGGAATTCCCTTCGACCAAACAGGGCTCATTCGACCCTGTGAAAGGGGCGAAGGAGACCACCTTCGACCAATGAATTGGGGCGAAGGAGGATTAGTATAAATACCAACCTTTGTCATTTTTCATCATTTCACAAACCCTAACCGTCCCAAAACGCTCTCAAACAATCTTAAACACTAAGGAAGGAGTTTTTGCTCTTCTTTTTCATAATCTAACCTATCTACAACATCTAAACAAGAATCCAAGGTGTGTTCATAATCCTAAACCTTTTAAAAGCATTTTGATTCGTTTTCATTTAACCCTAATTGTCCAGATCTGTTCTAAGGATGTTTTTATGATTTAAAACCTTTTAAACATCTTTCTAAATCAAAACATGATCATTTAACATAGGCTTTCATGATGAATATCAAATGTAAATTGTGTGTTATGTGGTGTTATGTATTGTTCAATGATTTGCTGCTATATCTATGATAGAAACATGATATAGGATTGTTATTAATATTGGAATATTGTTGTTTAGGGTTAGGATTGGATATGATGATATTTGGGGGTTTTATTGGATTAAAACTTGATGTATGAATATTTATGATCAATAGAATGGATAAGAAAGATCGGATAATCGACAAAACTGAGTATTTCAAACTAAACAAGAATCGATTTCAAAAGTTTCCAAATTGGGTAAATAATTCATGCATGAAAGTAATGTTTCCATAATCTTTACCATTTTGGGAAAGGGCTGAAACGGACGTATTATCAGGGGAAATCGGTGGGGTTTTGTAGGAATAAGTTATCTATGCTTGACTGCTGTGTTTGATGATGTTTCGAGTCGTTTTGAATGTGTTTGAAGCGTTTTTAGGAAAAATCACACAACAGGGGCGAACCTGGCCTCCTTCGACCAATCGAAGGTGCGAAGGAGGGATCCAGGGTCGAACCTGGGTTTTTATTGGGCGAATGTGATAAAACGGGCGAAGGAAGCATCAAACGGTCGAACGAGATGTAAAACGGGCGAAGGAGACTAAAAGGTGCGAAGGAGACTTGAAACTGACTGGTTCGACCGTTCTGATGAAGAAATGAGATTTTTGATACAAACTAAGTGTTTTATGCTTGAACCTTGTGTGTAATCTATGTGTACTTGATTATTTAGGGTAATGGGTCACAAACGGGATGTCGGGTCGGTCTAGTGTGTCGGTTAAACATTCAAACACATTTTAAAACATACTTGGTTACGATCTGGATAATCGGGGACTAGATAACCTTATGGTTATTAGTCAGAACACTTATGTGAACATTTTGATAGATCTCCGGTAGAGGGATTATCAAGGGCTAAACATCTTTACTTGTATTTGAAGAACGCTACTTAAGGTGAGTTCACGGCCCCACTTTTACTGCTTTAACTTTTGGGAGAGAAAACATGCGCTAAACTGTTTTGGTAACATATGTCATACTATGGTTTTAACTTATTATTGCTATACGATCTTTTGGAAAGTCCCGGGGGAAACCATGAATGTGCGGGGATGCACAACGGGGGAAATGTGGATAGATCTATTGGGCGCGACCTGCCCCACTCGTCGGCTTGGAGTGCCGGGCGGGTGCATATTGTCTCGAACAGGAACATTATCGTGCTGAACATACGGGCTGCTTAAACATGCTGAACATTGCTAAACGTGTCTAGTAATGGTTTCTAATCGTAGTAGTAATGAAACATACGCCTAGCTAGCGTACTTGGTAACATTGATATAGTATGGACATGGTAACGTTTTAGTAACATTTTGAACAAACCTGTGAACTCACCAGCATTATATGTTGACATCTTTTTGGCATGTTTTTCTCAGGTCGCTTAGGTTGCAATGAACGGAACTAGGCGCACGGGTCTGCATTGGCGTCTAGGCATAGTTGCACGTTTTGTAATAAAAGTATTTTGAACAACTTTTGAGTTGCTAGCATAGTTGATTGAATGCTACTTAAACGCTTCCGCTCATTAAATTAATGGTTATGTCTATTTACGTTTTCATATAGAGTTGTTTATTGTGATCGTTGACTTGGATCCTGGTTTGTCATGCGCCTCGCGGTAAAACCCCGCAAGTGGCAATTTGAGGGTGTGACATAAAGTGACTATCTCGATCGGAGATTATGGAACTAGGCACACCATGCCTTGTCATGATTTCATTGATGTATAATCTGGATAATTTCTCCGTTTTGTCCGTTTCTTTAATTGGCAAGAAATGTGCAGACTTTGTTAAATGGTCGACAATTACCCAAATCGCATCATGACCACGAGATGTCTTTGGTAACTTGGTGATGAATTCCATAGAGATTTGCTCCCATTTCCAAACGAGAATCTATAGTTGGTGAAGCATACCTGACGGCTTCTGGTACTCTGCCTTGACCTTTGAACACGTTAAGTAACATCTGACATAGGCCGCAATACAACCCTTGATGTTAGGCCACGAGTAAAACTCTTTGAAGCCCTTATACATCTTATCTGCACTAGGGTGTATTGAGTATTTGAACTTGTGTACTTCATCTAAAACAAATCACACAATCCTCCGTACAAGGGAACCCATATTCTATTCAATAAATACTTTGTCCCGTCAGGCTTTGTTTATGAGAATTCGGTTTGAGACCGAATCCATGGATCGATTAAGCGAATACAACTCGGTTTCAGATGGAGATTGGAGACGAAACAAGAATAGATGAAAACAATGTCAACATAAATTCGTATTACATCAAAAATGGTTTACAGACACTGTCATAAGTAGGATAAAGATCTATCTCGCGGCCGGGGGAGGTCGGGCATGACCTCCCCCTTGAGAGTATTCTAAGCACAAACTCACAATCTTAAATGAAAAATAACACACGAGATTGCTATATATAGGCCCAGTTGGTTCGACCCTTGCACGGTTCAAACCAGCTGGTTCGACCCTTATGTTATTGGTTCGACCTCACGATGCTACGAACCAACTAGGTAACCTCTAGACAAATACGTCAGATCCATAAAATGCCCTTATGGATCAGCACAATCTCATGTTAACCCTAGTCTATTCGACAGCGACGACCACACAAAAAGTGCATCAACAGTTCCAACCGACCAACCTGATTGTATAGAGCTTCTTTGCCAATGTTACTGTCCTTAAGTGCTTCTTGCTGAGCTTCACGAATACGAGAAGTGAGATCGGTATGAATGGTCATGCCTAACGCACGACTACGCAACGTCTTGACACGTTCCTTTCGGCTTAATACGTCTGTGTAACATTTGCCTTCCATGGATGGTACTTAATCTCGTAGTGGTAATCATTGAGCAGCTCAACCATTCGTCTCTGACGCATGTTCAGATCCTTCTGGTCAAAGATATGTTGTAAGATCTTGTGATCAGTAAAGACAGTACACTTAATCCCACACAGAATTACCAACTGATTTTACTCCTAAAACTGCTGATGAAGGGAGTAAAATAGTTCAAACTTCTGATATGAAAGTCTGCACATCTTTTCATCAGAACTTTCTTAAAAATGAAAAAGAAAGTCCCGCAAAAGTAAATACAACTGACATTAAGCCATCAATAGTTTCATCTACATCAGGAGTTGAGACCCTGAAAACTGCTGACGACATAACTCAAAATCCTGATATTGTCAGTACTTTGCCTTCCAAAATTCCTGAAAATTTAAAAGGAAAGGCAAAATCATGTGAAATATGTGGTCTGTTTAACCACATAACAGAATTTTACAGATATAGAAAAGGAAATCAGTACAATAAAAAGATCTTACAACTGGTTGTGGGAAAACAATTGTACATGCACGAATTGCGACTAGTTGCTTTGGATTGTCAATATAAGTGTTTTGATGATTTACGAGAGGTCGAAGGAAGGATTAATATAGGTCGAAGGAAGAATACTTTGGTCGAAGGAAGTTATTCAGAAGACATGTTTTAATTCGAGCTTTGAAGATGGTCGAAGGTACACATTCGACCTAGACGTGAGGTCGAATGTGCATATCTATATAAGCTAAAAATTTGTTTAGTTTGTAACTTTGCCATTTCAATGAGTGTGTTGAGTCTAGGTTTTCTCTCTGTGTCTAGAAAGTTCTCAAGTTGATTTATTTCATTGTAAACCTATTTTGTAAGGCATATTAACAATGTTTATTAATGAAATGGAGATTGAAAAGGTGATTGATTGTGTTTGATTCGATTTATATCATTTTGTAAACAATCTAGGGTTTCCGCACCTCGATTGTTAGACTTGTATGATCATATTGTTGTTTTCATAAAAACCGGTCCTCTACAAAGTGGCATCAGAGCCTATCTGGATCATACAACTACAAATTGATATATTTTGAACAGATTTTGATCCAAAATTGTCCAAAATTTTTCTGTTTTGCATGAACAATGAGTTTTAATGGAGATTGATTGATTTGGACTAGATTTGATGGATATAATCAAAATTTTCATTCCTTAAAGTTGATCTCGACATGGTTCATCCGAGGGGAACAGAGGTATCATAAGCCGGTATTTGAGAATAGCCCTGTATTCGATCGCCGACATCCGCTGCCCAAGCCCTTCAATGGGCACAACACTCAGAAAATCTTGAGCATGAGCCTCTTGAAGGCATGCAAACACTGCCTGTTGTCGCGAAGTCATATCAAACTGTCCCTCCATAGTCTGCACGTGTTTACCATAAAGAGCACTCGCCAAGGTTTGTTGAGGTTTCTTGGGGGCGGTCTCCTTATTGGTATAACCGCCTAGATCAACTTCCAGAAGAACTGTTTTGATATTACTAAGTGTGAGGGTGTAGTCAGAATCCACCCCCATCACACCAGCACCCCGCAGGATGTGGTCCTGCAATCCCCACGACTGAGCCCTCGACGCTACAAAGGCGTATGTTGACACATCCCCTGCCGCGAAAATCCCTAAGCCCCCATGCCGCATAGGCAAGGATGCTAGCCTCCATTGGAGGTCCCCAAAATGTGCCCCTCCACTGACAACAATGCTTTCAACCGCCTCCCGAAGGCTTGCATCAAAAATGGACACTGCCTCTTTGACATGCTCTGGCTGACAAGTCCGGAGCCCGAACACTAATTTAGAAACCCCCATGCATGAGCGCAATAAGAGAAGCTCACTTTAAGGGTCTCTTAATTTCGGCAGGTGTTCCATGAGTTCAACCGCGTGCAAAGCCCTTTTTGTGGCCAAAGAGCGTATGTAACCTGCATCCCTGCTAGCAGCTCCCCCAAGGAGTTTAACCCCTCGGTCGGGCCTACCTATCTCATTAGGAAATAAATCGGACGTTGTTGCTGACCCATTGCACGTCGGCCAAAAAATCTCAGTTTTACGCACATTATGCATAAGCCCCAGAGACGGCCCTTCAAATCGAATAATATCAAGTGCCCTCGCTACGTCTTCAGTTTTACCTATAATAGTGCCATCATACAGATACCAAGCATGGAAGGGGAGGGAGCAGGCTTCCTGCACCCGGAGAACAAGCGGATGAAGGACCAATGCAAAAAGGAGGGGGCCGAGGGGGTCCCCTTGCTGAACCCTAGTAGTAGCGCCAATATGAGTATCACCCACGTATAACTTGGCATGCCAGGCATACAAGAATTGCACCCACGGGTAAAAGGATGGGCATCGACAATTAACTTCCCTGAGAAGTGCCGTACGATCGACTACGTTAAAAGCATTGGAGAAATCAACAGTACGCATAGCCCGACATTAATGATAGAACCAACGATTGCCTTACCAAGTACTTATCAGCGAACCATCTATTTGTGTTTGGTTGGTCTAGCTCTTGGATAACCATCACATTTGTGATCAAACACAAGGCAAATTAATTCATTTGAACATGTTAGAAAAAGTCCTACCACCAAATGCTAAGTCCATTGAGTAGATCATCAAGCAGCGACTAGTGAGCTGGTGCTTCAATGGGGTTTTCCATGTCAATTAATTGGCTGAAAGTCAGTGGTGGGCCAGAACCAATCAGGATAACAAATATCCCTAAATAAGTGTGAGCACTAATATAAACATATAAAAGTAGTTTCAAGAAAGTCATGTCATCATGAAACGAAACTATTTTCTTAAAATTAAATTCAAATACTAAATGTTGTTACCAAATATCAAGATTGCGATAGACCATGAAGTGCCTGAAAAAAAATAATCAAAAGAGGCTATCACCAAGAGATCTGGTTGCCTGGCTATCGGCCAATATTACATGAAGGGGGTGAAAAGCGTACCACAAATGCAAAAGGTAACCACAATGTGAATCTCCCCCACCACTAGCCACCAGAAGTCCATCGTAGTTCTGCCGTGTAGTGAGCAGACGAGGTGTATTCGAACCAATCCCTGTAAGGAATAATATACGCATCCATGTTTTAAGGTTTATTTCGCAAGGAGCCCTGGATATATATTAGGTTTGAAGAAACCTGTTATATGGTTAAACACAAAGAAAAAAGTAGTACTAGTTAGTACTAACATCTTCACAAAAATGCATGGAATATATTATTGAAAGTGATGTGTATTACAAACTCCTATATTAAAACCATATATTATTGCGAGAAGCCGATAACATAAAGATAAATATAAATCTTTTCCTGAATCAATGGTTCATATGTAAATTTTGTACTAATACAAATCTATGTATTGTGAACATAAAGACCATCAACTATATATAGTATTTTACATAAATTCCTCAACGTACAAATTATTAATCTTCTCTTCCAACTCCTACAAAGCTAAACAACACTGTGTACTATGGTTGCGCATTATATAACAAAATATCAATCCAACCTAAAGAGCAGATGAACACATCTTCGTTTTACCATTCGTCTTGGTGATTGATTACAACCCAAATTATCATTCTTGTCAAAATCCAAAAAAAAACTTAAAAGTAAAAAATATACGGCAAAAAGCATTAAAAAACATAGTTATCAAAAGTGATCACCTTGACCGCCTAGGCGACCAATTTCCTAGCATTCAAACTATAGTTTTCTTTTAGCATATTAGCAAATACAATGGATACTTTGCATTATAGAAAGACTATCATGGTGATTCATAAATTTAATAAATCTACCAGACAATACGAAGACTTTAAATATCTATTTTTAATGACGTACATGAATATCAGGGGATGATAAAACTGTCAAAAAGAACAGGTCAATTATGAACAAGGAACCAATGAAAACCAGCTTCTTATGTTGCCAGGTTGCATTAATAAACTCGAGTAATCGAGTTAGGTAGGATTTATACATCAAATTTTTGTGATCTTGAAATCTAAAATCAAAGTAATCAAACATCGATAACAAAAATAATGTGACGGAACCTATAAAAAAACTCGAATTAGAATTATGGTTACATTAAATGACATTCTTAGTAATGTACCTTGATAACATTTTTCACGCAGATACTTAGAAAAAGACAGAAAAACATAAATATGACAAAAAGGAGAGATGATCGTACAGCCCAAGCAGATTCGACAATCAAACCATGGATAGAACATAGATCCAGTGAGTGTGTTTAAAGACATCGCTTATGCTGATGATGATTCCAAACAGCTTCTGACCTGCACATGAAATAAAACGGTTAAGAATTAAGGGAACAAGTAAAATAGCCATTTCATAACAATACATCCTCTAGAACCCGGCATCTATCCATATATGTAAAAAGAAAATGAAGGTGTGACCTAACCCTAACCCTCACAAGCCACAAATCAGTTACAACAAACTAATCCAATAATCATTTTTCTACAATATATGATAAGAACAAATGACTTATTCAATTAAGCGAATAGATGATAACAATATATGCGCAAAATTGAAAGAGGGAAATGGTGATAGTGTTGACCAAGACGCTGACCTTAACCCATTTGCCCTGCGTCCCTGCCATTTTTGTTGCTCAGTGCAAATAATTTTGTTAAATCAAAACCCAAAGCTTCACTCAAACTAAGTACAAACACAATTTTAACTTTCAAGTTAATAAAATTGAGAACAACTTATGGTGGGTAGAACTTACAGATGACGTTCTTGAAGCATCCATGGCAGCCACACCCAAAAGTTTAAAAAGCTAAAAAAACATTAAATTTATTGGTGCAACACATTTTAGGAATTGTGGTGTTGTATCAACGAACAGACCTTCTAGGGGTGATGGACCGACTTCGCTTGTATATGAGAAGGGATGGATACGATACTATTAGTTTTGGGAAATTTAATGAAAACTAGTGTTATCAAAACCGGCGGTTTCACACGGGAATTTGGCCAGTATAAATTCGTTTCATTATGATATAATCAAAAGCATACAAAAGCTGATATACATCAGCTGAGAACAACTGTTGGGTACGAATCGATTCGGCTCGTTTTGGCAGATAGTTAACGGAAAACCTCACGCTTCGTAGTAGTATTAATAACCCTCGAAACACCACAATCGTGTTTCTTTCCTTCTTTATCCGCAGTTGTATGCTATAAAATGCAAGCTGCAAGTAACCCCAACCAGATTAAACAAAGTTGCTATTTGACTGGTTAGCAAAAAGTCGAAAAGAAGTTTGGTTGAAATGTTTGATTTGTCAATACGTCAACCAACTCAAAACAAGTAAAAATAAACACGAAAATGCATTATATTTGACCTAACTCATTACTAAGAAAAAAATTATACTGAAACATAAATCAACTTGGATTTATATTGAAATGCACTTAAAATACAGACGTAAGAAAATAGTGTTTTTAAGTTAAAGAATGATATCGAGCGTTACGGTGACGTCGAAAGGGAAAGTAACTTGAATTTATAGCGCCTAGTAAAAACGTATTAGAAAGAACGGTGTGGGTCTCGGGTGTATGACACGGTACACCTGCTACTGTCACCGCCTCTACGGGTAGGTGAGAGATAGATAGATATATAGAGGGAGTAGTGGGTAGTGCGCGTAAAATGGTGGGATCCATGGTTCAGTTTAGTGTTGCTAACAATTAAAGTGTTTTAATATAGTTTAGGATATAAGCGAGTTGCAAATGCGTGACTGACAAAACTTAGGATAGTATGAGGTTGTATACCATATATTTGACCCGATTAAAACTAACTTTATCAAAGTGGATATTTAGTTTTGTTGGACACTATAATAACAACGTTTACTCTTCTTGAGAGAGGCTATTGTACAAAGCCTTCTTAACCTACAAAGTGTGAGAAGGGATCCTGGCCCTCCATTGCGTTTTAATCTGAGATTATTGAACATTAATTACCCACGTTTGTTTTTAATGAGAGTTATCAATATAAGGGTAAAGCAGACAAATTGCAATTCTAATAATTTGAAATTTTTTAATAGTAGCGCCCAAATCAAAATCATTTATTGACGGTTACTTGCTATAATCGTGCGATTCATTAACCAAAAATCAAAAAACTGAAACAAAACTCACACAAAAACCCACACACAAAACAGAGCATCGAAAAAACACTGATCATAGCAGCAATATGGCTCCAAAACGCAAATCTGGTAAGTAATTGTTCATGATTTTAATTGAGTTTTGATCGTATGTCAATAACTGAAACAAATAATGGTTTTCAATCGTTAATTTTAAAAACCTAAATCAGGTGAAGGACGTGAAAGAAGAAGCAAGCAATGTCATGATAGGCCTTCAAAACAAACGAATACAGGTATGATTTATAAGATAAATGATACATTCTAGTTAATGTTAAAAGCGTTTTATTGTTAATTGAATGATGAAGACGACGGTTGATTGATTTTTTTTATAAAATTAGTAAAGGCGTTTTGATAGATTATGTTAATAAACTAATGATAATGAAGGCGTTTTATCAGATCTGAGTTATTATTGAAAACAAGCAGTATATAATCCATAAAAGTTTCAAAAAACAAAAGGCGTTTTAGTAGTGTTATTGAAGGCGTTTTATCAGTAGAGGCGTTTTGATAGTTAAACATTACTGATTACTTGTTGAGAACAACAGACTATTGACAAGCAAAAAATTTGAAAAAAACAAAAGGCGTTTTGTGAAATATGTAGCTGCGTTTTACTAATGACAAATTAGGGTATATCAAAACGCCTTTACTAATAATAGTAAAGGCGTTTTACTGATGTATAAATAAAATAGTTATAACAACTAATGAGTATCTCAAAACGCATCTACTAGTAGCAATAAAGGCGTTTTACTGATGCAAAACTATGGATAACAACCAATGGATAGCTCAAAACGCATCTAGTAGTAATAGTAAGGGCGTTTTACTGTTGTTCATTGTTGTGTTTGTATTAAGCAGAACAACCAAAGGATACAGGGTCTGATGATGATTTCCAGACTCCTTTAAAAGATTTAAATAAAGTAAAGAAAGTCATAGAGAAACCAAAAAAGGTTGTTCAAAAGGAAAATGTGCATAAAGAGAAAAAAAAGAAAGAAACAAAGTAAGAAAGATTCAGAGAGTGAGTCGGATAGTGATTTTGTAAAGCTAGTGAAGAAAGCAAAACAAAAGGAAAGGAAAGCTTCAAAGGAAAGGACATTCATTGAATACCGGGATACAAAATTGAAACTAAGATGTTCTCCCGGGGAATTTGTAAAGGACATGAAAGAGTTCACAAATGAACAAAAAGAGGCGGTAAGGAGTATGGGATTTGGATCAGTGTTAGAAATCGATATAGATTCAATTCAAACTGGTCTAGGTTTCTGGTTGCTTTCGAATTATGACGAAACAACAAGAACAGTTAATGTTGGGAACTGGAAGATAAAGATAGCAAGTTCTTTGGTGCAAGAGTGTTTCGGGATCCCGGTAGGAACAATTCCTGTGTTGGAGCACGGAAGGCCAAAAAAAGGATCGGGTTCAACGATAGATGAATTCAAATCTCAATTCAACACATCTACTCCAAGTGTTGGGCAAGTTTTGGATGTGGTTAAAACACTGGTAAATGGTGGGAGAATGTTTAAGCTAAATTTCTTGGTACTGTGGAACACAGTTTTTGGCGAGATAACAAAGTCAACAAAAGTTAACCAGAGATTTTTGCTTAGTGTGGATAATGAAGATGATATACCAAACATGAAGTGGTGTTCATACCTACTAGAGTGTCTAAACAGAACAAAAGCAGACTGGAAACAAGATCAGTACAATGGGCTGATAGCAATGTTAACTGTAAGTTTCTGTTATAGTAAAACGCATTTGTTATTTAATAAAACGCATGCATTGTTTTCAATTTTTTTTAATTATTTAAAACTTAAGTTGTTACTATGTGCAGGTTATTTACACCCATGAATACAACAAAAGGCATAATCCAAAAATTGTGAAGAATCCTGCAATTAGTTACATTACATCTTCATCGTTGCAGGATATAGAAAGTTATATATACGATAATGGGCCTTTAACAGATATCGAAGAAGATGATGATGTTGAAGGAAATGAGGATGATAATGTTGAAGGGAATGAAGAGAGTGAAAAAAGAAGCTCGGAAAAAGGAGTGAGTGAAACGGTGAAGGACGCTGTGGATGTTTTGGTGGGCTTGCATGAAAAAGAGGTTGATGAGGAGGAAGCAGATTATGACAACCTAGATTGGCGAGATTTTGACATGGGGACACAAACCCAGCAAATGTTTGAGTATTGTGCAACGCCACCACAACTGAGTGGGGTTGAGTGTGATAAAGAAGAATTCGACGCAACTATGAAAGCTAAGAAGGTATATATGTCATGACAAATGGTTGTTTTTTGTAGTAAAAGTGTATATTTGTTTGTAAAACGCATTTATAAAAAACTAAAATGCATTTGATGTTTTCATGGCAGGTTTGGATGAAAAAAATGGACAGGAACATGAAGAAGTATCTAGACATCCAAGAGGAAATGGATGATATGGTTTCACAGGCAAGAGAGAAGTATTTCTAGTCTAGGGATTTGATCGATAGGTGCCAGAAATGGGATGACATTAGAGGTAAGTCGTCAAAAGGAGATGACGTTGTTAAACAAAAGGATGGCGATGAACATGTGGTCGGCCTGGGAGAGAATGAAGGTTTTGGAGACTTGGGTGCGCAATTGGGTGGTGAGGATGATAGGGTTGTTGAAGAAGAACAGGCGGCAGGGATGGTCCCAACCGTGACCACAAAAACATTGGTAGGATACAAACGATATGGGCATGGTCGGAAGAAGAAGGCTGGAGATCAAAGTGGACAGAATGAAAAAGTGGCTGAACAGGTAAAACGCATTTGTTTAAATCCTAAAACGCAAGTATTGTTATACTGACATTTTTACAATTATATGTAAAACGCATTTGAATAAAGTCTAAAACGCATGTGTTGTTTTTTGTGACAACTTGTAAATCTTGAAGACAACACAACATTGAGGCCTGATGAAACAGTTTCAATTGTTAAGAATGTTGATGAAAATGTTGTGGGGGAGTCAGCAAAGGTGATGGAAGATAATGTTGATAAGGCAAGTGTTAATGAAGAATTAATTGAAGACTATGGTATAAGTGATACAACACTTCCTATAATACAAACAATAGAGCCAGGTGTATATGATGTAAGGGAAGCAAACATTAGGGATGAACAACAGGATGAAGTCGAAGAACAGGTGAATTTGCCAGAAGTTCTAGCCAATGTGCCTTTGCTACAAGTAGAGCAGGAAAAGGATCCAGAAACACCAAAGGATCAAATTATTCAGAAAAAAAAGGAAAAGAGAAGGTTGATGATGTTAATGCTGGTAGGCCAGTCAGAAAGAAAAATCCGTCTTGGGCTTTAAAATCTCCTTACATCGGGAAAAAAAGTATCACTCTTTGAGCCTCTAACAAAAGATGAAAAGATTATGGCAGAGTACATGATGGCGCCAACAAGGGAGAAAATGTAAGTGATGTGTATGAGCTTAGCTTATAATTTGTAAACAACTAATATTTCGTTTGTAACTTTCAGGAAAGTGGTCTACAAATCGGATGGGTGGACATCGATATATAAGGTGGTTCTGGAAAGTTTCTACCCTGATATATGGTTGCACACTAACGCAGTGGATGCATATATAGAGCTGCTCAATTATGAGGAGAAAAAAAGTAAATGAAGATGGAGTGTACAAGCTTTATTGCACCACTACAATGATGGTAAAAAAATAATAATGATTAGTTAAAACAGACAGTAAAATGCATGAATGAAAACAGTAAAACGCATTTGTTTTCTATATTGTTTTTTTTATTTGACTGGTTGTTTTTTGATATATAGCCAACAGACTACTACAAGCAAGGGGTTTGTGAACATGATAGGGTGAAGGTTTTTAAAAGGAATTTGCAACATCTGATGCAGAAGTTCAATATCAAAACTCTGGATGAATTTGACATCATTATAGTGCCATTGCTAATAAAGGGTCATTTCTATCTTATGTGCTTTGATATAAAGAGTGGTTTCATTGAGTTAGTTGACAACTCAAAGAATGAACCAGATTTTCATGCAAGATATAAAGGGGTGCCCAAAGTCCTGGTATGTAAAATTACTAATTAATGAATAAGAAAAAATATGTTATTGTGAATACGTTAACTTTGTCTTGTTTTATTGCGTGCAGAGACACACTTTCTACTTAACTTTGAGAACATTGTGTGAGAGCAGCGTAGGAATCGAGATGATTGAAGGGGGGACAATACATAGGAGAGAAATGCCATGGAGGACTGAGAATAACAAAGAAGACTGCGGTATATTCGCAATACGGCACATGGAAACATATAAAGGGAATAAGGTATGGAATGCCGATTTTGTTAATGAGTCGAAACTACAAAACAAGCAGCTAGTTGCGTTGAGGTTCAAGTATGTTGCAAAGTTGATACTAAGCGAGCACAACAGGGCAAGGGATGACGCTATCGAAGAAGCGCATAAGTTTAGCAAACGACCTTACAAGAATAAGATGCTTCAAAATGCTAAAAAGAAAATGAAGAATCGAGTAGATAGTGTGAGGTAAATGTTTTTAAAGTTTGTTATGGTAGACATGAACATCTGTTGTTTGTTTTGTTAAATGAATGTTTCTGATTATGTTTGTTTTGAGTTAAGTTTATGGTTTATTTTAACAGGTTTGTAAAATGCATGTGATGAGCACTAAAACACACTATATAAATATAAAAGGTAATTTAGTAAAACGGCTTCTTTATTAGATAAAACGCAAGTACATTATTATTCAACACATTTTACATAGCAAACCAAACAAAATGTTGATGCGTTTTGCGACTAAGGATTGGATAAACATTATTAACATATGTTAGTGCTTGGCCGAAGGTAAATAGAAGTGGGCGAATGTAGATATTATGGGCGAAGGTAGATGGATTATGGGCGAAGGTAGACTGGACTTGATCATGAAGACACATTCGACCACTGGAAGTGGGCGAAGGTGGAAAATGCTCACATTCGACCAGTGAAAAGGGGCGAATGTGCAGTGTCTATAAATAGATTTTGTGATTTTGATTATGTAATAGAGTTGTCAGTTGTGTCTGTGATAGGTCAGGGTTTCAGAGGTGTTTTTGAGAAATTGTGTGTGTGTTCTAGATTAACATAAACTGATTGTAAAAGCTTATTTGAAAGAAGTTAATCTATGAAATGATGTTGAAAATGATCTTGATTGCGTTTTGACTTGTGTTTTATCAATTTGTTCAGAACTAGGGTTTCCGCACCTAGTTTTGGGACTTGTATGATCGTATAATCCTGTTTTAGCTAAAATCTTTCGCTCACAAAGTGGTATCAGAGCATAGAGGATCATACAACAACAAATTTGATAAAATCAGAGCTGATTTGGACATGTTTTTGACCTAAATACATCTGTTTTTACATAAACATTGTTTTTAAGTGTTTTTGATCGATTTAAAGGTGATTTTGTGGTTGAATTCAAGTTTTCCAAGACTTAAAGTTGCTCCAAATCAATTCCGAAACATAACCTGATTGAGATCATTCAAATCCATGAACTTTTGAAAATCTGAGATCAGAATAACCGTTTTTCAAACAATAACCGTTTTTCAAAAATGAGATCTGATTGTTTTGGGCGAACCTGGAACCTGACCTGTGTTTAGTGGTCGAAAGTGTTGAAAAGTGGGCGAACCTGAGTAGTTTTTGGGCGAACCTGAAATTTTCTTGCTGAACTTTTCACTTTCGGGTAGAAATTTTCACCTTCGACCGGATCTTAATTGGGCGAAAGTGAAAGGAGGTTATTTTGTTTTACATTCTGGTCATATCCACATTCGGGTGTAACTGTTTGGGCGAGAGTGTTAAAGTTTGGAAGAATATAGGAGTTTCTGGTCGAACCTACATCTTTTTGGACGAACTTAGAATATTTCGGGCGAACCAAGGGTTTTTGTTGAAAATTTTTCTAAGTGTTGAGATTTTTTAGTTTGTGATCATGTGGCGTTTTCAAACTACTACGGGATCAGCAACAGCACAACCACAACAGCAAACAATGGACCCATGGACAGTGGCAGCGCAGAAGACGAACACACAATCTTCACAACCACTTAACTACATGACAACGACGAGCACGATGCCTCAAAGTGTAGCACATCCGGCACTACAATCTGATTACTGGGGAGTAGCAGCTGCGGCGGTAAATACTCAAACCACTAATGCTATTTCTACTTTGATTAAGGATTTGTCTACAGGTAGTGGAACTCGGCCACCGAAACTCATGGATATGCAAGAGTATAATCAGTGGCATACCATGTTCAAGATCCATTTGGAAGGCATGGGAGTAGAAGGAGCAGAGGCATGGAGCATGATTGTTAAAGGTTACACAGCACCGATTCTGGAGAATACAGGTGAGATGATTCCTTTGGAAAGCTTAACTGAGGACGAAAAGAAGAAATATGTGGTGGAGAAGAAGGCGTTTTCCCAACTGACACAGGCAATCACAAGTGACCTGTTGCATCAGTTTGGGACATGTACTACATCAAAGCAGCTTTGGGATAAGCTAAAGAGGAAGCATGATGGTAACGAGAAGACTAGGAGTCTGAGAATGGAAGAATTGGTCAAAGAGTTTGAGAATTTTTCTTTCATTAATAATGAAACTTTAAAAGAACTAACTCCTAGATATATGCATTTGTTGTCTGAATTGTCTAGTTATGGTGTACAGATTCCAATGACTAAGCAGGTGGATAAGTTTGCAGATGCTTTACCACCACAATGGGATCAGCATGTGGAAGTTCTAAGAGAGAAGGATGCTTATCAATTCTGGACCATTTCAGAGTTTATTGAAAAGCTGGAGAACAAAGAGTTGGAGGATAGGAGGAAAGCTAGAAGGTCACAGATTCCTCAGAATCCCAGTTTGTATTTTGGAGGTACTTCAGTTCCAGTTGGTAACTCGAGCTCAGGAAGCATTGCACCACATGTTGCATGTATTTCCAATGTCATGGAATCATCAAAACCAACCACCAATTACTTGACACAAACATCATCCTACTCACAACCATCATACACACCACCACAATACAATTCCTACATTTCACCAATCTCCCCAATGCAACAAGCAGGTTTTTACACCGCTAACCAACCACAACAACCAATAAACCAAGTTACTAAACCTAATCAACAACCGATGGTTTTGGATACATCTAACTTGGGAAATGTGACTGTGGAGGTTGCTCAGCAACACATTGCATTAGTCTCAGCAATGGTTTCATCCTACAATGGGTTAGTTGCTAGTCAGATTGGGAACAACAACTTAACCAACGAAGACTACGCACAGATAGACAAGGAAGAGATGGAACTCATTGACATTCAATGGGCTTTTGCGAGTATAATGAGACGAGCAATAGAGTTCATCGAGAAAACTGGAAGGACTGATTTAGCAACTTCTCCCAACACAACCTATGGATTCAACAAGGAGAAGGTTACGTGTTTTAATTGTGGAGAAAAAGGACACTTTAAAAGGGAATGCACCCAGCCACCTAAACAAGGTAATCGAAACCCTTTCAATGCACATTACCAGAACCGTCAACAACAAAACCAAGTTTCTTACCAAAATAACAACAACTACCAAAACCGAAACTTTAACAACCAAAACAGACAACCAAACACTCAAAACCAGATTCAAAACCAATCTCCTAACAACACAAACCGAACAGTTGTACCTATCACTACACCTAATGAGACTCAACAGAATGCGAGTCAGAACCAAGCTTTGGTGACTCAACAGGATGAGAGGTTTGACTGGTCGGGTATGCAAATAGGAGTTGAGGAAGTGACTACTGGTGGGAATGTGGCATGTGTTGCTTATCAGGTTGATATGGAAGAGTCGGTGGCAGTTGATGAGAAGAAAGAAACTGAGGAGTGTGAAAGTGATGATTCTGAGACTGAGATGGAAGTGGAGAATGAACCTGTTGAGGTTAAGGCTGAGGAGAAGAGTTCTGGAATGGTGATTGACTCTGTCACTGATGTTCCTGAAGAGTGTAGATCAGTTTACTCAGATTCTGAGAGTGAATCAGACACAGAGGCAAGTGTTGATTCTTTAGATGATGATATTGATCAGTTGCTGGCAGAAGCTGACTTTTTGATGACGAGGAAGTCGTGCATTGCTGATGATGCTTTCACCAAGATTGACTACTCCAAGTTTTTCACTGGAAAGGAAGCTCATTTCGCGTTGATGGCCATGACTGAACCGCCAAAACCTGTAAGTTCTGAATCTAGCACTGATGTTATGAGTGATAAATATTGTGGAACATGTGATAGATTGACTGAGGAGAATAAACAACTCCGAATTTCACGTGATAGTGCGATCTTGAACAGTCAATCTACTCGCAAAGAGTTGAATGCTTTCAACAAAGTATTAGATGGCTATAAAAAGGACATTTCTGACTTGAAAAACACTTTGTCATTGAAACAATTGGCTATAAACAACTATATCAATGAAATTGAAAACACCAAGTTGGAAATGGCAGCCATAAAATGCTTTGCTGAAAAGGTTAACAAGAAGTTGGAAAGTTATAAGAATGTTGCTTATGTGGTAGACCATATCATTGATGATAACACCACCAATTACAAGTCTGTACCATCTCCGGTTCTTTTTGAAAATCATAACTATCACCAAGTTATACCGGAGAGTTCGGTAAAATCAGACTCATCATCAGAAATGGAATCTAATACTTCGAGTATTGGTGATCCTTATTCTGATGTGAGACCAATTTTGGGCTTGAACAATGAGGGTGTTTATGCTGAGAGTGTGAATTCAGACTCAGAGAATGATGATACTGGTAGTGATCAAACTGTTAATGTATGTGAGATTCCAAAAGAAAATCACATCATTACTACTGAACCAGTATCACCATCTGATCATGTTCATCCGATGGCAAATGCTAATCGTGATAAAAAGTCTGAAAAGATTGATGTTAAGAAAGATAATGGTGTTAAGAATGTGGTTAAAATGAATGAGCTGAATGAACAAGGTGACAAACCTGTTAAAGTATTTTATCGGATGGAAGGATCCGATAAGATCATTTCTGATGAGGAATTTCCAATTAAAAACGTTAACTATTCTAAACTTGATAAAATCTGGCAAGAAAGCACAATATGGTTTCCAAAACATGAGAGAACCAACGAAATTCCACCAGAAATCTTAAAGAAACTGTTTTCAGAAGTTCCTCAAGAACCAAAGATTCATGTCACCGAGTTCATTCGACCAAATAATAAAGCAAATGGTTTTCATGAGCCCTCTTACTCAAAAGGACCACTTCCTGAGAGTTTGAGGAATCAACAGTATAATGATCAATTTCCTGTAAGATCATTTGCTCCACCAAATGCTCATTATGTCTTTGAAGAATATAGAAAATGCTTTAAATGTGGAGAACGCGGGCATTTACTTGCTCAGTGTCCATATGTAAGGCATAAAAGACATGAGGTTGAAGTTCGAAATTCCATGAGAAAGCCGATTGATCATTATGTTCCACCACATAGACGGGTTGTTCCTCAACAACAACAAGTTTATAATCAAAACAATTTACAAATAAGGAACAACCGTCCATTTCAATATGATCAAAGGAATCGGATCGCTATGGAACAATCTTGGAGAAAACCTGTGGTGAACACAACAGTTGATAGACAAAAGGTTCCACAAAAACCGATTGTCAAGTCGAATGTTGGACCTAAGTCTGTTAATTCAGATAAGGTAGCCAAGAAAGTTACTTTTGGTAACAATGTTCAGAAACCTATTGAGAAACCAAAATCTCAAATTCGTATTCTTAAAAGGCCTGAACAATCTTGGACACCTAATGGAACTCCAGGAGCTTCTACTTCGAAGGTGAGTGAGAAAAATGAAAGTGTTTTGAACAATCAGAAAAAGTTTGATTCAAAACAGAAAGTTGTTGAAAAAGTTAATGAGGATGTTTCTTTGAAAGCCAATGTTCAAAGGCCCAAGACTCAGGCTTGGGTCCCCCGAAAGAACTAAATGATTACTTTTTGTGTGCAGGGAGCTTCAGCTGGCCCTATTAGCAGTCTCTGGATTGTTGATAGTGGAGCTTCAGGCCACATGACGGGGGATTTGGCGTTGTTGTTTGATGTGAAAAATATTAATGGAGGATATGTCGCTTTCGCGGGTAATAAAGGAGGATATATTACGATGGAAGGAAGCGTGAGTAATGGGATTGTGACTTTCGGGCGGATTTCTTATGTCAAGCAGATAGACTATAATCTGTTGAGCGTCAGTCAAATATCCGATAAACAATTTTCTGTGCATTTTGATGACAAATCCTGCTATATTCTCAAACCGGGCTTCAAAATTCCAAAGGAGTGGGTTATGTTGATGGCACCTCGAGTCAACAATCTCTATATTCTTGACATGTCCAAGGCGATGACATCACAGGGGCAAATAACATGCTTTCTATCCAAGGCGACCGAAAAAGAATCGATAATGTGGCACCGCAGAATGGGGCACATTCATTTGAGGAAAATGAATCAATTGGTGAGAAATGGGCTTGTCGATGGAGTAAACGTGAATCATTTCCATCTGAACGACAAGTGTGTAAGTTGTATGAAAGGCAAACAACACAAACAGTCCCATAAAGTGAAGAAAGTTAACTCTGTTGAGATGCCGCTTGAGCGATTGCACATGGACCTTTTTGGACCAGTAAAGCGCAAAAGTCATCTTGGAGAGCTTTATTGTTTAGTCGTCACTGATGACTATTCAAGATTTTCATGGGTGATGTGTTTGAAGAACAAAAGCGACACCTTTACCAACCTACAAGTTCTGTTCACTCGACTGGAGAATATCTACAATTTGAAGATAAAAAGAATCAGGAGTGACAACGGGACGGAGTTCAAAAACGCCAAGATGGATGAACTTTGTGAAAGCAAAGGGATACATCATGAATATTCAGCTCCGTATACCCCGCAACAGAACGGTGTTGCTGAAAGAAAGAATAGGACTCTAATTGAGGCGGCTAGAACAATGCTCACTGACTCAAATCTTCCTGTAATGTTCTGGAATGAGGCGATTTATGCAGCAAATTATACATTAAATCGGGTTATAACAGTGAAGAAGTTTGGAAAAACATCTTATGAACTGTTACACCGACGAAAGCCCAATTTAGAGTATCTAGAACCTTTTGGGGCGCCATGCACGATGTTGAATCCAGGTGAAAAGTTTAGTCCTAAAGCTGAGGAGTGATATTTTGTTGGATATGCAACCCCGCTCAAACGGGTATTCAACAAGCGAACTCGTCAAGTGGAGGATTGGGCTAACGTGGAAGTTCAACGATACACTCAAAATTTGCAAGGCACGGGCCCTGATTGGATGTTTGATTACAAAGATTTCTTTGAATCATTCAACCTAGATAGCTTGGTTGAAGAAGCTGTTATCAGATTACTTTACGAGTGTGAAAACGCGGCGACTTCACCGTTGATGCGTCCAATCACCGTAAACCCCCCACCAGCTTCTAATGATACCAGTGCTCCTATACAAGAAGAAGAGATGTTTCAAGAGGCTTCAACTTCACTAGACACTTCAGAATCTGAAGATGAACAATTTGAAGAAGCAGTTCTTGAACATGCAGAAGAATGAGAGGAGCAATCTGTGAACCCAACTCCAAATCAAGATGTTGCTTCATCATCAAACACGGGTCATGATCAGGATGCTGTAGAAAACTTGACTGCTCAGACGGGAGTGATTGTACCTGTTAATCCGGAATCTCGGATTCATCGTATTCACCCGCTGGAGCAAGTTATCGGTGATCCTGGAAGTGGTGTAATGACCAGAGGGCAGCTAAAAAGCGTTAACTCGCCAGAGAGTTTTGGTGCTTTAGCATTGTATGCCAAAATTCAGAAATCTGCTAGTCAAAATGATTGGTCGTTTGCATGTTATGTGTCGCAGGTAGAGCCAAGGACATACAAAGACGCTTTGAATGATGATGCTTGGGTTGAGGCAATGCAGGAGGAGTTATTGCAATTCCAGAAATTGGGAGTCTGGACGCTCACAGATTTGCCACCGGGAAGAAAGAAAATAGGCACTAAGTGGGTGTTTAAGTGCAAAAAGGATGATCGTGGAGTTATTGTTCGCAACAAAGCCAGATTGGTTGTGCAGGGTTTCCATCAAATCGAAGGAATTGATTACAACGAAATCTATGCACCAGTAGCACGAATGGAAGCTATTCGGATGTTCCTCGCGTTTGCTTCATACAAGAAATTCAAAGTCTATCAAATGGACGTCAAGAGCGCATTTTTGTACGGGAAAGTCAAGGAGGAGGTTTATGTCGGGCAGCCACCAGGCTTTGAGGACCCAATCCACCGGGACAAGGTCTATGTGCTGAACAAAGCTTTATATGGTTTGCACCAGGCTCCAAGACAGTGGTACGAGGAGCTAAGTACATACCTCATCTCCAAAGGATTCAAGCGCGGCCTCGTCGATTGCACCCTCTTTACGAAGAAGACGGGAGATGACTTGCTTCTAGTACAGATTTACGTTGATGATATTATATTTGGTTCAACTAACGAACTTTTGTGCAGGGAATTCGAAACTGTTATGCAAGAAAAGTTCGAAATGAGCGCTATGGGGGAGATGCAGTTTTTCCTCGGCTTACAGGTGGACCAAAGACCCGACGGGATCTTCATTCACCAGACGAAATATGTTTCCGACATCTTGAGCCGATTCCAGATGGAGGACTCTAACCCGATGGATACCCCGATTCAACCCAATCACGAGATTGGAGTGGACGCTAAGGGGGAGCTGACAGATCCATTTACATACAGAGCAATCATCGGATCTCTGATGTATTTGACAGCGTCTCGACCAGATATTATGTATGCAACGTGTCTCTGTGCTCGCTATCAATCGAAGCCGAAACAAAGTCATCTGACGGCGGTCAAGCGTATCCTTCGATATCTGAAGGGTTGTCCATCAAAAGGACTTTGGTACCCTAATGATGATGATTTTGATTTTATTGCTTTTAGTGATGCAGATTGGGGCGGCTGTGACAAAGACAGCAAATCAACAACAGCCGGTTGCCAGTTTTTAGGGAGCAGGTTAATTACCTGGCAATGCAAGAAACAGACTTCCGTCGCACTGTCTACATGTGAAGCCGAGTACATTTCAGCCTCGAGTTGCTGTTCGCAAGTGCTCTGGATCCAACAACAGATGGTCGATTACGGTTTGCAGTTTCTTAAAACCCCTATACACTGTGACAACGAAGCCGCAATTGCATTAACTAAAAATACTGAAAATCATTCTAAAGCGAAACATATCCGGATTAAATATCATTTTATCCGTGATTGTTACGCTAAGGAATTGATAGATATGGTCAAAATCCATACTGACTACCAACGTGCAGATTTGTTTACAAAAGCTTTTGACAGATCCCGCTTTGAATATCTTTTAAAAGTAAACAATATAAAGGAAAAACAGGGCTAATCGGCTCCTCGGTTTATCGTTTTTTTTTAGTTTTTTTTTAGTTTTAGTTTTAAATTTTTGCTAATTGGGAATTTCTCTTTGCTAATTGGGAATTTCTCTTTACTATCATAATCCTCAAAGAAGTTGATGCTTTCGAGGGGGTTGTTTAATCCTCAAAGAAGTTGATGCTTTCAAGTGGATTGTTTCTTTCAAATTTTTGTTTTGTTTTTCAGAAAAATTTAAAACCCAAAAATATGTTCTTTATTTTAGGGGGAGTCATTTTATCAGAAAAACCAAAAACATTGAAAAATTTTCAAAAATACCTAAAAATTAGAAAAACCAAAATGATTTCCTGGATAAAAAGAGGAAATGATAGTACATCAGTGGGGATCTGACACAGGCTAAAGAATTGTATAGTATAATGAGACGTATGTTGATTACGTGTGATATGCTGATAGGCTTCGTAGACTAAATATTGCGTGCATTAGTGATACAAACATAACAAACTACACATTTGTGGCTGAACATCTCATGGACATATGGTCTTAGTACCGTAATTTCGTTTGATAGGGTATTTGTACAAAACTTGGAGGTTTAGGGTCGTTATGTTATTAGTTGTCTGGGGATAGCCTATCTGATCTTCTGCTGTAAGTCATTACGGACCTAGATCAGACAGGATGTCTTTATAAAAGAGCTATATGCCAAATCCTAAAGTTACCGAATTGAGGAACTTTCTATGTTATATGATGATCAAAGATTATCTATAATATCATATTGATCATTGATGCAAATCATGATTAATATCAGTCCTCAACCTGGTATAGTGCATATGTTACTTTGCTGCATTAATTTGCTGACCTGTATACCTCTATGCATTATATCTTGTACAATTACAGACGACGAAAGCATAATCACGCTTTACAATGAGTCTTTGTGCATTTACTTCTTGATACGGGAGTATGTCGTGTGTGTGGGAACCACAATGTGTTAGTCTAACACATCTAATTCGTATCATTTTAAAGCATTGCGTAATTGTCTGCATGTGAGCTTATGTGGACCACAATATCAGCAATTGCCGTGTCACATATTGTTTCTAATGATAATATTAAAACAGATCAACGCTGTGTTCAGATTTCTCAGAAAACTGATATGATCCTCTTACCGGAAATCACAAAATGTTTACTGCTTTTATTTACTTTAATGCATTTTACTTTTATTGTCAAAAAGATACAAAATCCAAAAAGATTTTAGGTGTGTTTTGATAAAATTTCAGAAAATCCAAAAGATTTGCATTTCTGTTTTATTTTTGATAACCGGGGATGCTTGATGGTCAATTTCTGAGATTTGAGAACACCATCTGGGCTTTGTATCATTCAAAATGTGAAAATTTGAGTTTTGGAAGTTTAACGGATTGAAAAATGTTGAACGGGATTCGAATTCGTGATTTGGCGAAATTTTCAGATTTTTCCATTTCACATTCGCCCCTTAAATGGGTCGAATGTGGAAAAATCATCACCTTCGACTGTTTTGATTTTGGACGAATGTGAATTTTTCACTTCCGGGTATCATTTCCACATTCGGGTACATATTTCACCTTCGGGTCTTTAAATAGGGGCGAAGGTGGCTTGGTTTTACATTCGTGCTATTCAATTGGGGCGAATGTGGACTTCACCCACATTCGTCCACACCAAACGGGCGAACGTACCTCTTATATATACACCATTTCAGGTTCGAACCTCACATTCAAAAAATTTTCAAACTTTCTTGATAACCAGACCTTGTTGCTCGTATTTCTTGTGATTCATTGATTTGTTCCCTGACCTTTACTGATCATTTTAAGACTATAATTGCAGGTAATGGACCAAGATACAGATCAGACTTGTTCGTTTTATGAATAGGACCTAGGGTTTCAATTTTAGGGGTTTAAAATGTTTGTTAACTACTGATTTTTGTTTCCGATCATTTTTCATAAGTTTTAAGGGGAGAATACAAAAGGAATTAGGTTTATAACAATGTTTGGATGATCGTTTGATTGATTGAACCAGTTTAAACCTAATTCTATTTTAAAAAACTCATGAAAACTGATTAATTTTGACAATTGGTAATAAACGAATGATAATCGGCCATATTAGAGTACATGTAAATCAAAATGAGATGTTAAAAACTGAATTGGCAAATTTTCAAATTTTGGGGGAAATTTATTTCACCTTCGGTTGATATAAACGGGCGAAAGTGAAGTAATTTGGGCGAATGTACATTTAACTGGACGAATGTGATTTTTTACTCAGAACATTTTCACATTCGACCATAATTTTTCTCATTCGACCAAATAAACTCACATTCGACCATTCTAAAATGGGCGAATGTGCAGAATGTTTTTGACCAGAATTTTTGTAATTTTTGTCGTTTTTGTATTTTGACGTGTTTCTTTGATTTTTATGTGCAGATGGCTGATCAATCCGAGAACGTTGATGCACCAGTAGAAAATGTGGAAACTCCAGCAGAGATTACAGTTCCAGATCCAGTGCCAGAGACAGAAACGTCTACTCCAAGCAGTTGGCCATTTGAAAGGTCGCATAACTGTTGCGCTTATCTCGGAGATGTAGAGAAGAATACAGAATTCACCGGGATCATAGAGTTTTTGAAGAGGAGCAGGATAGTTCATGCATTAGCTACACCAACCATCATATACAAAGATATCATTGAAGATTTCTACCAAAATGCGAAGTATGACTACTGGGAGAATCAAACGATCATCAAGAGCAAGATTCAGGACATGGAGATGTTCTTGACTGAAGCTGATATTCGGGAAGCGTTACAGATAAAGTCTGAAGATAGTGAAGATCCCAGGGAGTTGTCATGGACAGAGCAGAAAGCATGCTTCTTACGGATGAAATACAATGGTCCAATCACTGACGGATCTATGTATAAGGGGAAGCTAGGAGTGCAGTATAAGTATTTTGCACATGTTCTTATCCACGTATTTGGGTGTGTGAGTGGTGGGTATGATGTCATGAGAAGGAGTTTAAGTTCATTAATGGTTGCGTTGACACTCAACAAACCATTTAATGTTTCTGGGATGATTCTTGATCATATGCTGGAGATGCTGAAAGGAATGAAGAACAAGAAGTTCATGTTATATCCGAGATTTCTGATGATGATCTTTGACTATAAGTATCCTATGTTGAAAAAGGATCCGACTATGATCCTAGGTCAAGATCATATGAACATTAGAACTTTGATGAGAATGAAGGGTTACAAAGGTGTGCCTGATAGTGAGAAGCCACCTAACAGGAGATTATTTGGTGCTTTGGCTCGTCCGGATTACACTGATCCTGGCAAGAACAAAGCAAGACATGATAATAGTGATTCTGACAACGATGATCCCTTAGTGTATGTTGATTCAAGCACTAAGAGAAAACGGCAAGTAGTCAATCCTGGAGCCAAAGGGAAGGGCAAGGGAAAGACTGTGGATCAGGGAAGTTCTAAGCAACAAGTGGTTAGAAAGAAATCGACAGCGAAGAAAGGATCAGGTTTGGTGGACGAAGAGTCGGTAGATTCAGAAGAGACTGAGGTTGATGAGCAGTGGGATTCCGATGATGAAAATGTGAGGACCACCAAACGTAAGGCCACTATGGTTGGTGAGTCTGAATCCTTGAATAAGTCGATTGAAGAAGCTGAGAGAAGGAAGAAATCTGGTGAAGATGAGGGTCTAGGTGTTGACCTAGCAGAATTGAGTGTTGGTGATACTATAGTGGTCAATTTGCCTAAAAAGACAAAGAAGCAAAAGACCATGGCCAAGAAGTCAAGTATAAAAGAGCTGAGGGAGAAAGAGTTAGCTCAGTTATTGAAGGGTAAAAGATTACCTGATGCTGGTACACCATCTAAGCTATCTTCATCTGTCGCCAAGAAGCAGAAGAAAACGAAAGAGGCAGAGACTTTACCAATCGATCAATTCAATGTCGATATGGATAAAGTGCTCGATATGTTTAGAAAGCCTCAGAAGGAGAAAGTAATTGAAGTTGAGCCATCTAGATCAAAGTCGAAGAAAGTAACTGTGGATGACGATGTCATGAAGCAAGTGAATAAGAAAATGGAAGATATGATGAGGATGTTAGTTGCTCAACAGGCTGAAATTGCTAAGTTCAAGCAAAATGAGGAGAAAATGCTTCAGATCGTAGTTGCTTCGAAATCTAATCAGGATGATATAAATGATAAGATTAAGATGTTGGAAGCAAAGAATGAGAAGCTTGAAAGAAAGTGTGAAAGAAACAAGGGCAGGATCAAATTGATTAAGGCAGATAACAAAGAACTAAGGAATGAAAACAAACGCCTTGGTAATTTGATTGAAGAGCTTTATAGCAGGGCACCCCAGTTGAAAGAGGGTGAAGAAGATGAAGAAGAAGAAGAACAGAAAGTCGATTATGAAGATTCTGAATCTGAGAAAGAAGAAGATGATGATGAGGATAATGATGAATCGGAGAAAAGCGATGATGATGATGATGATGACAATAATGATGATGATGATGGTGCTGAAGGTGCTGGGAAAAAGCAAGGAGATGAGTTTAGCAGTGGTAGTGATCATGATGGAGGAGATGATACTTCTAGATTCACTTATGAGAAGAGAACATCAAAGAAGAAAGATACTGGAGAATCAAGTTCCAAGAAGAAAGGTGAGAACGTTGATTCAAATGAAAGTATTTTCTGGAACGAGAAGGTGAGATCTCTGTCTGAGGATGCTAAACAGTTGTATAAGGATATGTTGGAAAAGAGAGAGTGGACCATTGAGTTCACAGGATGCTTCGCTGAAATATTCCAAACTGATGACTTAAGATATGAGTTGGAATATGAAGATCCAAATCTTGAAGAAGGGGAACTACCTGCATCTGTGGTAAAAGAAATACTAGATGGTCTTGCACAGAGGGTAGGGAAAACTTTTGAGGAGTTTATGATGGATGAATCGATTCCAGATATTCCTGAAAAGGATATTGGAAGTCATTCAGATGATGTGAAGACTCCTGAGAACAATGAAGTGGAGATGGAAGATATAACTCATGAAGAGTTTCCCCAATACTTCAGACAGGATGATGAAAATGAAGTATTTCCTGACTTCACTGAGATACCAAATAAGTCAGCAAAACAGAAAGCTAAGAAAAGGAGTGAAGAGTTTGTGGAGAAGGTATTTGGTACTGAAAAGAAAGATTCTTCTAACCAGTCTGATGAGTTGAAGAATTATATGAAGAAATTGAAGGAAATGGATGAGAACCGACCAAAGCCTGAAGCTCAGGGTAACTTTTACAGATTTCATAATGACAAGTTCAAAGGCAGAGCTCTCGGGTGGACTTACTTAGGCAGGCTGAAATGTATTGCTGCAAAATGGGAAACCGGAATTCTGTACTTCAACAGATTCTGTGATTTGCTTACTCTACCGTACTGGGCGGTTAGAGACTTATGCAGATTCCCAATGTCAGGTGCCGAAGTAAATGGATCACATGTCGGTTGGTGCGCAGATAAATTGGTTTGGGAAAGTCGTACGAGATGGAATAGGTTCAAACCTCAATATCCCAGAAGAAGAGTGCATAGGGATATTGATCCACAAACCAACCTGAAGCGAGTTACTTTGATTTACAAAGCACCTAATGTGATGAGGAAGATACCGTTGATGCCGATGCCACAGCATTTTAGTGCTGATTTTATCTTCTGGTACTATGATTGGAGAAAGGCAGAAGCGGTGATCGTGTTGAGAGATGGAAAGGATAAATACAAGCATGTTCATGTATTTGATCCTATGTGGTTGATTAACTGCACGTTTGAAGACATCATCATGCTTTTCTTCAATCCAATCTACTTTGAACCAAACGACTTTGCTCAAGCGAGAAAGTACACTCAAGTGGTTGGAGTTTGTTTTGCGTATGACATAAATGCAGGAAGCAACTTGGAGGGTAAACTTGGTAAGACAGTGAAGATAGCTAACGTATCTAAACCGGTGAAGAAAACATTTGAGCCTCCAATGACTACTGAGCAGAAGAAACAGCTCAGAATTAAGTTGATGAACAAGACAATGGACCAACAGAGAAAACTATCCAATCAATAGTCGAGGGGGAGTTTGTTGATGCGTTTTGCGACTAAGGATTGGATAAACATTATTAACATATGTTAGTGCTTGGCCGAAGGTAAATAGAAGTGGGCGAATGTAGATATTATGGGCGAAGGTAGATGGATTATGGGCGAAGGTAGACTGGACTTGATCATGAAGACACATTCGACCACTGGAAGTGGGCGAAGGTGGAAAATGCTCACATTCGACCAGTGAAAAGGGGCGAATGTGCAGTGTCTATAAATAGATTTTGTGATTTTGATTATGTAATAGAGTTGTCAGTTGTGTCTGTGATAGGTCAGGGTTTCAGAGGTGTTTTTGAGAAATTGTGTGTGTGTTCTAGATTAACATAAACTGATTGTAAAAGCTTATTTGAAAGAAGTTAATCTATGAAATGATGTTGAAAATGATCTTGATTGCGTTTTGACTTGTGTTTTATCAATTTGTTCAGAACTAGGGTTTCCGCACCTAGTTTTGGGACTTGTATGATCGTATAATCCTGTTTTAGCTAAAATCTTTCGCTCACACAAAAACAACACATACAAAACACATGAGTTTCAAGTTGGAGAAAGGTAACATAGAAACAAGGTTTAAAGTGATTTGAGAAACTTGATCTTCATTTCCATTGAACACCTCAAAAGAGCAATGGATTTAGTAAGCTCTTCGACAAGATTCGTATCTCTTTGTTTTGCATCAATCATGAACATCAATGCCAATTCATGAAGACTAGAATCTGGCATCGCCTTGAGAATGTTGCAAACTTCATCTTTTCTGGACATGCGTTCATGGACATTATTCAAATCATCCATCAAAACACTCTCACAAGAATGATCCTTGAGAATTTTTTCCTCAATCCTCTTTATAAAAAGAGATCTTGTATTGGATGATGATGAAGATGACATTGTTAATTGTATGTAATATTTGTGTTGGAAATGAAAGTGTACATGTTGAGGATAATATAGAAAAAATGATATATAAAATGACAAAATATAATCACATGTAAATACTGTGTGCAACAGGTTATGATTAAAAAAAACATAAAACACATTCATAAGTTTAATAAAACGCATGCATGATTACCAAATAAAATCATCAGCTTGTAAAAAGCTCTGAAAAAGATAATGCAGACTCACATGTTTTACTTTTTTGGGAAATTCTTTGAATATTTCATTTTTTGCATAGTAAAAACAAATTGTTTGGATGTATTTAATTTTTTAAAAAAAATAGTTTAATAGGGATAATTATTATAAAACTCTGTTATTTTAATAAATGAAAGAAAATTATTATACTTTGCAAGTTGATATGATGTGATGGTCATTTAGTATAAATTAAGTACTCAACTACCAAATCTAGTTATAATTGATGTCTATGTTTACTACAATCATAAAAAACAGAGTATCTTTTATTAAACACTCGTAATCATTCTTTTGTTTTAAAAATAAAAACGCATGTTGTAAATGATTTGATTGATATCTAACTAAAATTAAATGAATGGTTAGTATGTTCAACTACCAGGTCATAAAAATCGATTGCCCTGATTGTCTATATAAGTGAAGTTAAAAAACAGAGTAAGTCATTCTCAAAAGCATTACCTAAAAAAATACAGTAAAAAGAAATGGCAAACAACATTGATAATGCAATCAACAACATTCAAGTGAAAACAGTAATCATGGTCGATTCTACAACTGAAGTAAAGAATGATATCAAGTCATCTTGTTCAGTGATGTGTGTTCAGAAGGAGGTGCTCAGGCAGTCTAAAAAAAACTTAGATGCCCATGAAATGCTACTAGGTGAACCACCATCCAACTTTCGAGATCAAGCTTTAGAATTCATCAAACAACAAGAATCTTTTGATCATTTGATCTATCACAGTCTGAAGAACACAGAAGAAGCCATCTGGTCAAACATGGAAGCTAAGAGGAAGGGGAGGGATGAAATAAAAAACAACAAACACTGAATGGGGTTGGTGGTTTTGATCAGATGGTAGTTTTTGGTGGTTTGTGAATGTGGTGGGTGGTTTGTTGGTAGTTTTTTGGGTTTTAAGTTAGTATGTTTTATATGTTTTAGATGTTTTCTTGGATGTGGTTTTTGGGTTTTTTTTGGGTTTCTGGATGTTTAAAAATGGGGCATGGATGGTGATGTATGCCATATGTAAGGAAGTAGCAAGTATTTAACTGTGTGTAATGAATGATTATATATTTAAGTGTTTATTACTAAAACGCATCTAATAAAAACATAAAACGCATTCAATAAATATGATAAAAAATATGTATAAGCTGTAGAAAAATTTACTAAAACGCATTCAATAATCACAAAACGCATTCATTAAAACACTATAAAATCTGCAACTGTTTCAAGTATACTAAAACGCATGCATTATTACTAAAACGCAAGAATTAAAAAATCATAAAAATCACTCCTCATCCACTTGGTCTTCAACTTCTTGATGCTCAATTCCTTGGTCTTCTGCATTTTCATCTTCCTCATTCTCATTTTGTAACAGTGTGGTTTTTAACTTGTGTTTCCGACGATCATGTCCTACCTCCCCACAAATGTTACATGTTCTTTTCCTTTTACCCAAACGACTTATAGCTTTTTCTTTGTTGGATTTAATTCGCTTGTGTGAACCCCGACCTTTATTTTTTATACCATTTGGCAAACGGACAATAGTCTCAGCCGGCTTGTCATACCCGAGCAAACTAGAGTATCGACCGTACTTCTTTTGAGTTGGTCTACTAAACCGACGTTCATCCACCTTGTTGATCATTTCTTTCATTTTCTCATTGACTAGCTTTAATTCCTCTAAGTCTGTTACCAAATTATTTGCAAGGTATTCACCGGCAAAAACAACTTCCCTAGCAATCTTTCTAGCTTCTTTGCTTTTGTCATCACCAAATTCATGTAACTCAAATGAATGGTTTATCTCATTCGGGACAACATCTTTTGTCCACCTCTTCAAAATGTATTTCTTAGGGAATCTTTGAATTCTAAATGACCGAAGAACTAGAAAAATATGCCTACATAGTAAACCATATTGTTCAAACCTTTTACACGTGCATAATGTAGTGACATCATCACCATCCTTCTTAAAAAGCACCTGTAAAAAAATGTATACTCATGTATTAAAACGCATTAGAAACATTGTAAAACGCATGTATGTACATATATTGGATCATTAAAATGGGTAAAAAATGGAAACTACTAAAACGCATGTATAAAATTCATAAAATGCACTATTAAAAAACCGTGCCCATATGCTTTCGGGTCATCCATAAAGAGTTTCAAAATTCACCACACCTTTGTGTGTGAACAGGTACCAAACTATCAAAGGCAGCATAAATCTCCTCTTGTATATCAAGGAATATAGACCTCGTGAAAATTTGAGATGCTTCCTTCTCGATAGGAAAACTAGTCCAAAAATCAGGAATAGTGTGCCTTGAATCATGGTCGTTTTTCCTATGATTAAACCTCTGAGCTTCCATTGAAGTCTCGAAATGGTTCAAAAACTCAACAAGCGTCAGCTGGGAATTCGCCGCTTGACAAAAAAAAAATGATTCTCACTCTCTGATCTAGATGTTGTCCGCATTAGACCAGACATCGGTTCATCACGGTAATATGCGGGAATCCACATTGTTCTCAAGTTAAACACATCCGTCAACCAAGTATTATCCGTAAGCTTGAAATCAGCCATCACAAGATCCCATTCAAAATCAAATTTCTCAGGACCAATTGAGTCGGTCCAAATGGTGTTTCAAATTCGCCGCTTGAACTCATCATCGCTGCATAATGTGCCACCAACCTAAAAAATAAAAACACATCATGAAGAATATAAGACTTTATACAGACAAATTTTAAGAAGAGAAAAAAAATAGTAACACATGACAGTAAAACACAAACATAAGTGACAAAACGCCTTTATATAAAATGATGAGTTAACAAATCTTAAAACAGACAGTAAAACGCATGCATGTAGGTAGTAAAATGCATTAAGAATTTGACTTTATACAGACAAATTTTAAGAAGAGAAAAAGAACAGTAACACATGACAGTAAAACGCAAACATAAGTTACAAAACGCCTTTATATAAATGATGAGTTAACAAATCTTAAAACAGATAGTAAAACGCATGCATGTAGGTAGTAAAACACATTAAGAATTTCTAGAATACTTGCATTATCAGACACCTTTTTCATAATGTGCCACATGCACAACCTATGTCTGCTGGTATCAAATACCTTCTGAATTGCATTCTTCATTGTTGGATCTTGATCAGTGACTGCAACTTTTGGTTTCTTACCAAAGGATTTTACAAAAACTCCCAATAACTGTATGTGCTAAAGGATCGACAAAACTACAAAGACATGATCAAACAAGTTTGATTTAGGTGCGGAAACCCTAAACCAATCACAAAATGATAATCAATCAGATCAAAACAAACAAATCATCATTCAAAGCTTTTCTCATTAATAAACAACTCAATTACACGTTAATTTGATCAAAACATTAAAGACACAACGTGAATTAAGCTTAACAAAACACTCTAGGGAGACACTGAAAAATGGAGGGAACAAAAATGACTGAATTACATTCAAAAAATGAGCTCGACCTATTTATAGGCCTGCACATTCGCCCATCACTAAGGTGCGAATGTGCAGGTTCGACCAAACCAACCGGTCGAACCAAGCAATACATAATATTCTAAATCTACATCGCCTCCTGTCTCTCCTTTGTATAAACCTTTTCCTTCGTACCTTTTCATATCTTCCTTCGCCCACAAATGCACTCCTTCGCCCATTCGACAAAACTCATTAACATATGTTTATTGTAAATCCAAAGCATTAGTCGCATAAATGCATCTACAAACTCCCCCTCGACTATTGCTTGGATTGTTTAAGCCTTCGTTCTTCATCCATTCTTTTGTTCATCAGCTTTATCCTCAAAAGTTTCTTTTCTTCCAACGTCATCACCTTCTCAAATACTTGCTTCGGCTTTTTCTTTTTCACTTCAGGAACCTCTTGAGCTTTAACAAACTTGCCGAGCTTCTTATCATAGTCGCATCCGGCGTTGATATCATGAGCAAAACACAAAAATACCACACGCTGGTATTTACTAGCTTGTTCAGCATCCTTCACATCGCTGAAAATAGGATTGTAATACAACATTATGATGTCCTCATGTGAGCAATTCACCAACCACATGGGATCAAAAATGTGTATTTTCTTGAAACTTTTTTCACCATCCTTCAAAACTATCACAGCTTCTGCAATCTTCCAATCGTAGTACCACCAGATAAAATCTTTAGCAAAATGTTGAGGAATCTGCAGTAATGGAATATGCCTCAACACTTTTGGTGGTTTGTACTTTAAAGTCACCTTGGGCAAACCGGTAATATCATCAATGATTTTCTTGTGAACAATCCTTTTTGGATACTGAGGTTCAAAGAGATTCCATTTTGTCCTGCTTTCTCTAGCCATCTTATCAGCAAAGTATGCAATCTGATCATTTGTCGTTCCAGTCAACTTGTGACGACAAATATCACGAATGGCCCAATATGGGAGAGTCTTCAAATCATGAAATCTATCAAAGTATAGTATCCCCTTCTCCCACTTCACAGCAACACACTTCAATTGCTTTATAAATTTCCAACCCAACGCTTTTCCTTTGAACATATCGTTGTGGAATTTATAAAAGCTACCCTGAATCTCAGCTTTAGGACGATTAGCCTCTTTCTCTTTTAATTCCCTCAGTAACTCTTTCAAGCTATCGGATTGTCTGATATGCGGTTTATCATGCCCTTTGAACACTTCATCAACAAACATATCGCTCTTCTCTTTTGCAAGTCTCTCGGCTTCCTTTAACAGTTCATCAGTGAAAGCAGTAAATCCAGAATCCTTGTCTCTTTTAAAATATTCTGGATACTCTTCACTAGTCACATCTTCAACTTCTATATCCTCGAAACCAGGTATGTCACGATCATCAGAGTGATCTCCAGCTTCCTTTTCAGGTAGATCAGGAATCTGGTTATCAACTAACAATTCTTCTATCATTTTTCCAACCTGTTTCGCTAAACCTTCAAAAATTTCTTTAGACATTGCCGCCGAGACTTCACCATCTTCCAAATCTGGATCATCATACTCTAATTCAAACACCCTGTCACGAGATTCAAAGATCTCAGAAAATCTGCTGGTCATGTCAATCGTCCAGACTCGATCAGTAAGCATCTGGCGATACATCTATTTATCATCTTCAGACATAGACTTCAGCTTTTCATTCCAGAAGATCGTATCATCATCCACTGATCCTCCAGGGGCTTTTGAACTAGATTCTTCTCCTTTTCCGGATTTTCTCCTCTCATACTTATATTTGTCTGTATCGTCATCATCATTGTCATCATCATCATCATCAGATGCAGAGCTGCTATCATCACCAGAATCATCATTCGAACCATCATCATCATCATCCTTCTTCTTTTTAGGAGCTTTACCAGCATCTTCATCATCCTCCTCATCATCGTCAGATAGTTCAAAATCAACCTGCTCCTCTTCTAGCTCTTTATCTTCTTCACCTTCTTTCAGCTGAGGAGCTCGAGAGTATAAATCTTTAATCAGATTATCCATGTTTTTATTACTCTCTTTCAGCTTCTTATTTTCTCCCTTCAAAGCTATAATCCGTCTGGTGTTCCTTTGCTCATGTTTCATCAGCTTCTTATTATCCATCTGCAACTTTTTGATCTTCTTTTTCAAATCCTCATTATTCTCATGTGATGTAACCACTACATCCAACATCTTTGAGTCGTTTTGTCTCAATTGGGCAATCTCAGTCTGCTGCTTGTTTATTAAGTTCATCATTTCAGCAAGTCTCCGGTTAACAGTGTTCATCACATCACTATCTACTGTAACCTTTTTGGTGGAAACTTCAGGTATATCAGCTCCCTGTTCAGTACTTGAAGTATCTGTGGTTTTCTGCTTCTTTGAGGCTGGAGCAGCAACTGGTGATTTCGAACTAGAAGCAGGTGGCAACTTCTTTCCTGCTATCAATATTTCAATCTCTCTAGCTCTTTTCTCTGCGGGCTTTTCAACCTTTTCTTTCTTCTTGAATTGGGGTTTTTTAGTTTCTCCCCCTGAACTGGCGAACCAGGAAAGTCTCCTGCTCCCAGACCTAAACCCTCATCCTCTTCATCCAATCTAATAGGGCTATTCATTCTCTGTTCCTCCACAGATCTGTTCAAACTGGCAGACTCACCAGCCACAGTGACCTTGGGCGTGGTGGTCTTTACCGTTTCAGTCTCAGAATCCTAGTGTTCATCTTCCTGCGTCTCTTCAGAATCAATTGACGCTTCATCAACAATGTGTAATCCTTTCTTAGCCATGGTCTTATTCCTTCTTGACACTTTCTTCTTAGCAGGCTCAGGAACAACATCTATCCTTATCTCTTTCTCTTTCCCTTTTCCACTTTTTGCTCCCACATTAACAACCTGTCGCTTTCGCTTTGCATCTGGATCAACAGGATGTAATGGATTGTCTTCATCTGAATCACTGTTAGCATGTCTCACTAGACCTTTACTCGGATCCTCATAGTCAATCCTTGCCAAATGTCCAAATAAACGTCTAACAGATGGACGTTCATTTAATGATAAGCCTTTATAAGCTTTCATTCTTGCCAGTGTATGGATGGACATATGTTCTTGAACTACAATGTGTTTCGGATCTCTCTTCAACTCTTTATATTTGTGATCAAAAACCATCTGAAGGAATCGAGGATACAACAAAAACTTCAGATTCCTTGTGCCTCTGACAGGTTCCAACAGATGTTCCATCAGCATCCCTGATACATTGAACGGTTTGTTCAATACTAGTGCTACCATCATTGAGCTGAACCAAAGACGTGAATCATCACATGCGCCAAGTACTTGAATTGTGGACACAACTTTCCCTTGTGCAACGAGCCATCAGTAATCGGCCCGTTGTATTTCATCATTAGAAAGCACTTTCTCTGTTCCATAAAGCTAAGCTCTCTGGGATCAGTCTTTTCATCTTGAAGATTCAAGGCTTCCCTGATATCGTTCTCTGAAACGATGACCAATTTGTCTTGTATCTTGCTCACTAGAGACGATTCACCCTCCCAAAAATCCATCTTAGCTTCTGTCCAAAACTCTTGTATCATGTCTCGATAGATAATAGCAGGTGTAGCAATTGCGTCTATCACTCGACTTCTCTTCAGAAACTCTATAATCTCTGTGAACTCCGTATGCTTCTTAACATCCCCAAGATATGCACAACAGTTGTGCGCATTCTCGAACGGTAAGATCTCTTCTTTTCCTTTCTTGGCAGCTTGTAAAGATGATCTAGCTTGTTTAGTAGACTTTTCCTGTTCAGACATGATTGAAACTGCAAAATAAAACAAGTAAACATGTTAAAAATCGACAAAAATGTTTAAAGTTTGAAAATTTGGTAATTAAACTGTTCATTCGTCTAAATGGAGGTGCGAATGAGAAATTAAGGGTACGAATGTGAAATTATAAAAGTACGAATGTAAAAGTTTTTGTCAAAAAGTTTCATTCGCCCAAATAAAATCTACTCCTTCGCCCGTTTTTGTTCGTTCGACCGTTCGAAACGTGCGAAGGAACAATTCTTCATTTCAAAATTTCAATTCTGAACATTAATTGATTTCAACTTGTTATTTAGATTCATTAACCAACTAACACTTCCGATTAACCTTTTCAAACAAACAATTTTAAACTTCAATCATTATTTCAATGTTTTCTTAACAAAACTAGGGTTCGAATGAACAGACTGATCAATTGATCAATCTGATTAATTATAAACCTTACTTTTTGGATTATCTCCCCCTAAAACATTGACATAATGAATCCCAATAAAAAACAGAAGCAATTAGCACGTTTTAATCATAGTTTAAGAACAGTTAGGGTTTGAATAGAAATGTATCGATTAAGCCTTCAATACTGGAAATAAACCTGTAAAAATGAATGGAAATTGATCAGAATCAATAGACGAAAACAATGGAAATGTGTAAAATGCACGAGCAATAAGTGGACTTAGAATCAAAGTTTTTGAAAAATGTCTGTAAAGGGTTCGAATGAGCAGAACAGGTATATATAGACATGCTCCTTCGCCCAATTACACCGGTCGAATGAGAAGCTTTTGGCTCCTTCGACCCTATTTAAAGGTTCGAATGCGGCAAAAGGGTTCGAATGTGTAGGTTGTTCAAGAACACTTTCATTTGCCCAATGTAAACTATACGAAAGAGCAACAAAAATTCCACGTTCGACCAAACGAATGGGCGAACGAAAACTGGATTTTTTGACAAATTTTCCAAATCTCAAAATCGAGTCCCGTTCCAATTATTTTTCAACTTTTAAGCATCCAACATTCATATTTTCACATTTAAAAGATTACAAAGCTCAATTGGTGTAGCAAGTTTCAGAAAATCGTAATCAACCACCATCAGTTATCAAAACTAAGATAGAAATGCAAAATCTTTTTGGATTTTCTAAAGTTTATGTTAAAACACACCTAAAATCTTTTTGAGTTTTGTAATATTTTGACGAGAAATGTAAAATGCGGAAAAGTAAAGATAAAACAGTAAAAATTTTGGGATTTCCGGTAAAGGGATCATATCAGTTATTGAGAAATCTGATCACACCGTTGATCTTTTGATTATTATCATTAAAGACAATATGTGATCTGGCAACTGCTGATATTGTGATCCACATAAACTCACATGCAGACTTTTGTGCAGTGCTTTAGAATGATACGATTATGTATAGTATAAACATAATTTTTTGTGGTTCCCACGCACACGACATACTCCCGTATCAAGAAGTAAATATACAAAGACTCATTGTAAAGCGTGATTGTGCTTTTGTCGTCTGTAATTTACAAAGTATAATGCACAGAGGTATACAGGTCAGCAAATTAATGCAGCAAAGTAACATGTGCACTTTACCAGGTTGAGGACTGATATTAATCATGAGTTACATCAGTGATTAATACGATGTAATAGATAATCTTTGATCATCATAAACCATAGAAAGTTCCTCAATTCGGTAACTTTAGGTTTTGGCATAAAGCTCTTTTATAAAGACACCCTATCTGATCTAGGTCCGTAATGACTTACAGCAGAAGATCAGAAAGGCTATCCCCAGACAACTAATAACATAACGACCCTAAACCTCCGAGTTTTGTACAAATACCCTATCAAACGAAATTACGGTACTAAGACCATATGCCAATGAGGAGTTCATCCACACAACAATTCGTTTGATATGTATGTATCAGGCACGCAGTAATAGGTCTACGAAGCCTATCACCACATCGCACAGACTCAAACACATGCCCTATATAGCATTACATTTCTTAGAATGTGTTAGATCCCCACTGATGTACTATCATTTTCCCTTTTTCTTCAGGAAATCATTTTTGGTTTTTCTGATTTTTATAAAATTTTTGAATTTACTGTTCCCAAGGATAAGCTGGAGCATTTCAAATATGTGACTGCCCAGATATCGTTTGTTCACAGAAATATGACGGCATTAATCTAAGGGAAGAAGATATAGCAATCAGCAAAGAAATTTTCTAATTTTTATGGATTTTGAAATTTTTCAATGTTTTTGGATTTTCGAATTTTTCTGAAAAACAGTAAAAATTAAACTAAAAAGCGATAAACTGAGGTGGTGATCAGTCTTGTTTTTCTTTAATACCGTTAGCTTTCAAAAGATATTCAAATCTCGATTTATCAAAAGCTTTGGTAAAAAGATCTGCGCGTTGTTAATCAGTGTGGATTTTGACCATATCGATCAATTCTTTAGCATAACAATCGCAGATAAAATGATATTTAATCTGGATATGTTTAGCTTTTGAGTGATTTACTAAGTCTTTTGCTGTTGTATCCAAAGAACCTGTGAGCAGTATCCAAAGAACCTGTGAGCAGTAGCTCGATGCTGAAACGTATTCTGCTTCACATGTGGATAGTGCAACTGTGGTCTGTTTCTTGCATCGCCAGGTCACGAGCCTGCTCCCCACAAACTGGCATCCAGCCGTTGTGGATTTGCTGTCTTTGTCACAGCCGCCCCAATCTGCATCACTAAAAGCGATGAGGTCAAAATTATCATCATGAGGGTACCAAAGTCCTTTCGATGGACAACCCTTCAAATATCTAAGGATACGCTTGACAACTGCAAGATGACTTTGTTTCGGCATCGACTGATATCGTGCACAAAGACATGTTGCAAACATTATATCCGGTCTAGACGCAGTGAGATACATCAGAGATCCGACGATTGCTCTGTATGTAAATGGATCAGTCAGCTCCCCCTTAGCGTCAACTCCAATCCCGTGATTAGGTTGTATCGGGGTATCCATCGGCTTCGAATCTTCCATCTGGAATCGGCTCAAGACTTCAGAAATGTATTTGGTCTGGTGAATAAAGATCCCCGTTGGTCTTTGCTCCACCTGCAAGCCTAGGAAAAACTGCATTTCTCCCATTGCGCTCATCTCGAACTTTTCCTGCATAACGTTTTCAAATTCCCTACACAGAAGTTCGTTAGTAGACCCGAATATAATATCATCAACATAAATTTGCACAAGAAGCAAGTCATCTCCTGCTCGTTTCGTGAACAGTGTGCAGTCTACCAATCCGCGTTTGAATCCTTTCGTGAGAAGATACGTGCTCAGCTCCTCATACCATTGTCTCGGAGCTTGGTGCAACCCGTAGAGAGCTTTGTTTAAAACATAGACCTTATCCCGGTGAATAGGGTCCTCAAAGCCTGGTGGTTGACCTACGTAATCTTCTTCTTTGACCACACCGTAAAGAAATGCGCTCTTTACGTCCATCTGATACACCTTGAATTTCTTCCAGGATGCAAACGCCAGAAACATTCGTATAGCTTCCAAGCGTGCAACAGGTGCATAGATTTCATTGTAGTCGATTCCCTCAACTTGATGAAAACCTTGTACAACCAAACGAGCTTTGTTTCTCACTATAACTCCTCTATCATCCTATTCACACTTAAAAACCCATTTGGTTCCTATCTTCTTTCTACCTGGGGGCAAATCTGTCAGCGTCCAAACTCCAAGTTTCTGAAATTGCAACAACTCTTCTTGCATCGCTTCCACCCAAGCATCATCCAAAAGTGCTTCCTTGTACGTCCGCGGCTCGACCTGCGAAACATAACAAGCGAAAGACCAGTCATTTTGAAAACCAGATTTTTGTATTTTGGCATATAAAGCAAGATTGCCAATATTCTCTGGTGCATGAGCATTCCTCAATTGCCCTCTTGTCATAACACTGCTACCAGGATCACCAATAACCTGTTCAAGTGGGTGTATTCGATGTATCCGAGATTCCGGATAATCAGGTACTTGCACTCCCGTTTGAGTAGTCAAATTTTCTGTAGAAACCAGATCATTACCCACATGTGATGATGAAGCACCATTTAGATTTGGGTTCACTGGTGGTGTCACTATAGCATTGTCCAGAATAGCTTCACTTGTAGCATCATCGTCTTCATCTTCTGATTCCGATGAATTAAGCGTTGTTGAAGCTTCTTGGAACACTTCTTCTTCCATCACAGGAGCAGTGGCATCATTAGAAGCTGCTTGAGGATTCACGGTGATCGGACGCACTAACGGTGAAGTTACTGCGTTTTCGACCTCGTAATATAAATGGAGTACAACTTCTTCAACCATGCTATCTAGGTTGAATGATTCAAAGAAATCTTTGTAATCAAACATCCAGTCTGGACCGCTTCCCTGTACATTCTGAGGGTATCTTTGTACTTCGACGTTAGCCCACTCCTCGACTTTTCTAGTTCTTTTGTTGAATACCCGTTTGAGCGGGGTTGCATATACAACAAAATAGCCTTCTTCAGCCTTTGGTGCGAACTTCTCAGAAGGATTAAGCATTGTACACGGAGCTCCAAACGGTTCTAGATACTCTAGATTCGGCTTTCGTCGGTTCAACAGCTCATAAGAAGTTTTGCCAAACTTCTTCACTGTTAAAACACGATTTAGAGTAAAACATGCTGCGTAAATTGCTTCGTTCCAGAACATTACTGGAAGATTTGTGTCCGCAAGCATTGTTCTCGCCGTTTCGATTAGAGTCCTGTTTTTACGTTCGGCGACACCGTTCTGTTGGGGTGTATACGGAGCGCTGTATTCGTGATGAATTCCCTTGTTTTCACAAAGATCATCCATCTGAGCATTCTTGAACTCCGTACCATTATCACTCCTGATTCTTTTGATCTTTAGACCATAGATATTCTCCAGACGAGGGAACAGAACTTTCAGGTTGTCAAACGTGTCGCTTTTCCGGTGTAAGCACATAACCCATGAGAATCTTGAGTAATCATCAGTCACCACAAGACAGTACAATTCCCCAGCATGACTTTTACGCTTGACCGGACCAAATAAATCCATGTGCAAACGCTCAAGCGGTAGTTCAACGGAATTGACTTTCTTTGGTCTATGGGTTTGTTTGTGCTGCTTACCCTTTTTACAACTAATACACTTGTCATTCAAATGAAAATGTTTCACATTAATGCCTGTGACAAGTTCATTTTTCACCAACTGGTTCATCTTTCTCAAATGAATGTGTCCCATTCTCCTATGCCACATGATTGATTCTTTTTCTGTAGCCTTGGAGAGGAAACACGTGACTTGGCCATGGGTGGTCATAGCTTTGGACATATCGAGAATATACAAATTGTTTACTCTCGGTGCCTTTAGCATCACCCACTCTTTTGGAAGTTCAAAACCCGGCTTCAGGATGTAGCAAGATTTGTCGTCAAAATAAATAGAGAATTGTTTATCACAGATTTGGCTGACACTTAGTAGATTGTAATCTATCTGCTTCACATAAGATATCCGCTCAAATGTCAATACCCGATTGCTAACACTACCCTCCATCGTAATGTAGCCTCCTTTATTCCCCGCAAACGCTACGTAACCTCCATTTATATTCTTGATATCAAAAAGTAGCGTGAGATCTCCTGTCATGTGTCCAGAAGCTCCACTGTCAACAATCTAGAGGCTGCTAACAGGGCCAGCTGGAGTTCCCTGCACATATCAAGTAGAAAAGTTAGATTTTTCGGGGGACCCAAGCCTGTTTGGTCTTGGGTCTTTGAACTGATTGTTTCAAAGATTCATTTGTTTCACAAACATCTTGGGTTTTAACAACCTCTTTCTTTTCACACAAATCTTTTGCTTTCTCAGATTTCACATTTTGTGAAGTTGAAGCACCCTCAGAACCCTTTGATGACCAAGACTGTTCAGTCCGTTTCAAGATCCGGATCTGAGATTTTGAGGTCTCAGCCGGTTTCTTTACTTCGTCCTTGAATGTTACCTTCTTGGTTACCTTCTCTAATTTAACAGAGACAGGTCCAACTGCTGATTTGACATTAGGTTTAGCAGGAACCTTTTTGTTTTCAGCAGTTGTGTTCACCAATGGTTTCTTCAATCGTTTCTCAGTGGCTATTCGGTTGCGTTTATCATAAGTCATCGGACGATTTTCCCTCCTTTTGAAATTGTTGTTTTGGTTATAAGAAGGTGCTTGTTGAGGGAAAAACCGTCTTTGTGGATAACCGAAATTATCAACCGGATAGTCATATCTTTGCTTCATCTCCACCTCGTGCCTCTTGTGCCGTACATACGGGCAGGTGGCAAGTAAATGTCCCCTTTCCCCGCACTTATAACACGCACGGTACTCTTCATAGTTTTCCTTGATGTTCGACTTAGAATAACTAGCAATGGGATATTGATCAACCATGCACTGTCATCTTAAACTCTCAGGAGCTGGGTCCTTTGAATAAGCCGGTTCAATAAAACTATTTGACTTGTCTGTTGGTTTAACGAATTGTGTGACATTGACCTTTGGGTCTTTAGAATTATCCGAATGAATTTTCTTTAAAATGGCTGGGGGAATATCATTGGTTCGTTCATGTTTTGGAAACCAAATTGTACTTTCCTGCCAGATCTTTTCAATTTTAGAATAGTTTGCAAATTGAATCGGATATTCTTCATCAGACATAATCTTATCGGAGCCTTGCATCCGATAGAAAACTTTCACAGGTTTATCACACGATTCGTTGTTCACTTCATTTGATTTTTCGGTTTTATTTTCAGTTTTCTTTTCAACAGTTTTAACAACATTCTTCTCAACATTTTTAACCACTTTCTTTTCAACATTCTTATCAACAGACTTCTCAACTTTCTTAGCAACATTCTTTGCTGATTGATTCTTTCTGTGTGCATTAGCCATAGGATGGACAATCTGAGATGGTTAGACCGGTTCAGTAGTGATGATATGATTTTCATCAGGAATATCACTCACTTTCTCAACAACCGTCTCAGATTGTTCATCTTCTTCATCAGAATCATCCGCAGCTACCACACCTTCATTGTTTCCCAGAACAGGTCTAGCATCAGAATACGGGTCTCCGAACCTGGATGTGTTGGACTCGTTATCTGATGTGGAGTCAGATTTGACTAAGCTCTCCGGTGCTATCGCATGCAAATTATGATTTTCGAACAACACTGGAGATGGGACAGCTTTGTAGTTCGCATTACTCGACTGTGAAGGTTCTTCTATGATGTGGTCAACTACATAAGCAATGTGCTTATAGCTCTCTAACTTTTTGTTCACTTTTTCAGCGAAGCACTTGATGGTTGCCATTTCTAATTTTGTGTTTTCCAAATCATTTATATAATTGTTAATGGCAAGTTGCTTTAAAGACAAAGTCTTTTTCAATTCAGAAATATCTTTCTTATACCCATCAAGTACTCTGTTGAATTCTTTTGATTCCTTTTGATATAATTGACAATTAATTTTTGCACTCTCAAGTTGAACCTTGAGTTGCTTGTTTTCATCTGTCAATTTATCACAGGATTTGCAATTTTTAACACAAGTAGAATTAACAGTAGATTCGGTACTTACCTGCTTAGGTGGTTCTGTCATTGCCATCAGTGCGAAATAAGCTTCCATCCCTGCAAAGAATTTTGAGTAATCAATCTTTGTGCAGGCATCATCCACCATGCACGACTTGCGGGTCATTAAGAAATCTGCTTCAGCTAGCAACTGATCGATGTCATCGTCTAGTGAGTTCACACTAGCTTCCGAGTCAGAATCACTTTCCATGTCCGAGTAAGCCGAATCATATTGCTCTCCAACATCTGTAACCGAATCAAGAATCATTCCAGACTTCTTGTCTTCACACTCATCAATCACATCCTCATTCAACTCTTCTATTTTCAACTCCGTCAACTTTTCTGTCACAAAATCTTCTTCAATCTCCACATGTTCATCCAAACTCATCTTTTGTGCCACACAAGCCACATTTCCTGTAGTAATCTCTTCCACTCCTAATCGCATACCCGTCCAATCAAAACCTTCATCTTTTTGGATCACAAGTGCTTGGTTTTTATTTTCAGTTTGGGTTTGGGTTTGAGTGTTAGGTGTGGAGATGGGAATAATGGTTCGGTTTGAATTCTGTTGTGTTTGATTTTGAGATGTGGATTGTCTAGTATTGGTATTTTGTTGTGTGTTTTGACGGTTCTGGTAGTTGTTTTGAGGTTGAAAACTAGAAATGTTGGGACTATTGTATGATACCTGGTTTTGGATTTGGTTTTGTCGGTTTTGGTAACTTGAGTTGAACGGATTTCGATTACCTTGTTGAGCCGGCTGTGTACACTCTCTCTTGAAGTGACCCTTTTCACCACAATTAAAACATGTGACCTTGGCTTTGTTAAAGCCATAAGTGGTGTTTGGAGAAGTAGAAAGGTCAGTTCTCCCTGTTTTCTGAATAAAATCAGTGGCTCTTCTCATGATGCTAGCAAACGCCCACTGTATATCCATAAGCTCCATTTCCTCTTTGTCGATTTGTGCATAGTCCTCATTGGTTAGATTGTTGTTTCCAATCTGACTAGCAACTAAACCGTTGTATGAAGCAACCATTGCAGATACTAATGCTACATGCTGTTGAGCAATCTCAACAGTAACATTATTAAGGTTAGAAGTCTCTAACACAATCGGACTTTGTTTTGATTGTGTTTGAGTGATCTGCATTTGGTTCATGTGAGGATTATATGGTTGTTGTTGAGGTTGGCTGGCAGTGTAACAGGCACCTTGTTGCATAGGTGAAAAAGGTGGGATGAAATTAGGTGTTTGATAAGATTGTGGTGTATATGATGAAGTTTGGGCAAGATAATTGATTGGTGCTTTGGTGGGTTCAACAACATTAGATACACAAGCAATATGAGGTGCAACGTTTGAAGTAGAGCTGGAAGTAGAATGGGAAGTAGATGTACCACTAACATACAACTCTGGGTTCTGTGGAATCTGTGCTCGCTTTGCTTTCCTCTTCTCCTCCATCTCTTTGTTCTCCAGTTTTTGTATGAACTCATTGATAGTCCAATACTGGTATGCATCTTTTTCTTTCAACACTTCAATGTGTTGGTTCCAATATGGTGGTAAAGCATCAGCAAATTTATCCACCAGTTCAGACATAGGTATGCAAATCTCGTAGCTCGAGAGCTCTGTTAGCAAGTGGCAATACCTTGGAACCAATTCGTTTAAAGTCTCGTTACCCATGTAACTAAAATTCTCGAACTCTTTACGAAGCTCTTCCATTCTCAGCTTCCTAGTCTTCTCGTTACCATCATGTCTGTTTCTCAGCATATCCCACAATTGTTTTGAAGTAGTACAGGATCCAAACTGATGCATCAAGTCGGTGTTGATTGCCTGAGATAATTGAGAAAACGCCTTTTCTCGATCGCGAACTTCTTCTTCTCATCATCACTCAAGTTCTCCAATGGTATAGGTTCACCAGTGTTCTCCAGAATAGGAGCAACATAACCTTTCACTATCATCTGCCATGCCTCGGCTCCCTCTAAGCCTTGTCCCTCCACATGTATCTTGAACTTGGTCTTCCACGTGTTATAGTCAATCATATCCATGAGCTTTGGTGGACGAGTTCCACTGCCTGATGATAGATCATGAATGAGTGTAGATATGGCACTTGTCGTCTGTGAATGAACGGCAGCTGCTGCTACTCCCCAATAGTCGCCAATTGGTTGCTGTAGTGGTTGCACAACTTGCTGAGGAATATAACTAGTCATAGCCATGTAGTTAATTGGCTGAGATGGTTGACTAGACTTCTGGGCTGCAACTGTCCATGGATCTCTGGTTGTTTGCTGTTGTGGTGTTGTATTGGGTCGTGGTGTAGTCGGAAAGTTCCACATCTTTACCTGAAAATGTTTAAACACGAAAAGATTAGAAAAGTTTTAAAACAGATTCTACCTTCGCACTAACGTATGGTCGAATAAATAAAATCCCTCTCCTTCGACCGTTTATACAAGTACGAATGTGGAAGACAACAATACTCTAACACTTTCGACCCTTTGAACTCTCTTTCGACCGTTTGTTCTGTAACACCCCAACCGATGGCGGAAACATCGGGATGTCACGTATTGATGATTGTTCAGTAGCTCATGGTGAATAATAAATTTCATTAAATAATTTAAATAAATTACATACAATTGTTCTAGAACTTGTACATCAAATTGAATAAATCTATACACATATCTTCAAGCATCAATTCAAATCTTCAAGCAAATAGAACCTGAAACATGTTAAGTTGAAAATATTTTGGGTCAACAAAAGTTGGTGAGAATTACATAGGTTTTTGATAATTGAGTAAAAATGATGTGCAATTCATGTGTCATGTCAATCTAGTCCATATGTGAGAACATACTAGAAATAAATCGAGTGCATAATCAACCCTGATGACTGTTATAATATGATACATACCATACGCTTATGGTCCAATTGAATATGTTATACGATAACAAACACCCACGCTACCTTTGTAGGAGGCACGTATCCGGGTGGGATTGTCAGTCCAATAGATCTATCAATGTTTACCGCCGGCTTGTACGGAGTTAATGATTATGCTAGAATGGTGCTTACTCTAATCATGTTCAAGACATAATGCAACATAGAAAAACACATAGACACATTGATGATTGAATTGCATAAATGATGTTGTAACATGTTTCACCCCAAAAATGGTGATAAATAGAAAAGGGGCTATGTAAAACTCACCTTAGCAAAATGTTATGTCTCGTAAAAAAAATAGAATAATGTGTTGTGAATGTATGCGAGGCGAATCCCAAAGACTCAACAACGTAGCTAGTCCAAATTGAAGAAAACGAAAAAGAAAGAATATCAAGCTTCCAATTCGCCAATTACAAGAGCTTATAATCAAAGTTTCAATTGTAGAAGTAATAGACTATAGAAGAAAGGTATGAGGGAAAGTTTAATCGGATTGAAACAATCGATTTAGAGGTGCAAAGTATAATGGGTCATAGGTGGGTTTTTATACTAGTTTTGGAGTCAATTAGCCATTAAAATTGGTCAACACCATAAAGTAAGGTTTTATGATGAATTAACTATTTGACTAAGACTTTGACTGTTTGACTAAGACTTTGACTATTTGACTCAAGGCTTTATTTAAAAAAAATATCTTGTATGTGAAAAAAAAAAGAATTTAGAATCATATTATTATTATTATTATTTATATACATTTATGTATGTATATAAGTTGTGAGTTAGGATAAATAAAGACTTAGGCACATTTGTATAATATTAAAGATAAAGGTGTAATAAAATATATATATATAAGGGCTTTTTATGTATTAAAATTTTGGGGTAATTTTTGCGATGTTACAGTCTCCCCTACTTTTAGGAACTTCGTCCCGAAGTTAAAAGAAAAACACCAGGTATACAATTGGTCGACTACCGAAAACCTTGATAAAATTTCTCACTACCTTAACGTACCTGTAAATTCATGATTACGTTCCGGACCGTAATTATCAATTTACCTTACATTAGGGTTTTGCGTCCTTTTATGACTCTACCGATTGTTGAGCAGGTTCGATAGTCTCCACCAGTCGTTGAGCAGGTTGTAGGGCCTCTCCCGACTGTTGGAAAGACATGATGGCCTCTACCAATCGTTGAGTAGGTTGTTTGGTAGTCAACTAATTGTTGTACAAGTAAGCAAGTATGATTATAGATATAGCAATTAGTTCACATTCAAACAAGCATGCACTCAGATGTTATGATAATACTTGAATTTATTACTTGAATCAAAAAGTGTCAATACATAGAATTAAAAAGTAGACATCATTCAAATGGTGGGGTTTGCTGTTAAGTAGCTGGAGGGTCTTGATCTCGATTTAGTTTAGGGCATCGGTTACGGAAATGATTTGGGTTTCCACATTCATAGCATTGACCATAGTTGTATTTACCAGGACGATTAAGATTAGCAACCTGAGCAGGGTTGGTTGGTTGCTTGGTTGGTGTTAGGGTTTGGGGACTCACGACATGTGTTGACCAGATGGCCATACCTACCACAATTGGTGCACAGGCGACACACTGAAACAGTGGGGTGATGTAGTTTGCATGTGTTACACAATGGAAAGTTTCTTGTATAGGGTTTCTTGTTAGAAGCTTGTGTAGTGCGGTTTACATTAGGATCCCTGGTCTTGCGCTTCTGGTTCTCGGTAGTTACCGCGGCCACAATACTTGTTTTCTCGCCTTTCTGAACTAAGGTCCCGTTCTTTATGTGATTTCCATCGCCATTTCCATTTCCATTGCTGTTCCCATTCATTGGGATGACTTGAGCCAACAAGTTAGAAACCAGAGTTGTGATTTGTTGCGCCATTTGTTGGGAAATAATCGCAGCCAGTTGGGCATCAACACCTTTGTTGTTTTTGTTGTTGTTGTGGTTGTTGTTACTTTCCTCTTGCTTTTCACCACTGTTATTGCGAGTGCTGCGACGTGGAGACATGATCTGTAAGGGACACAATGAAGGTTCAATGTGGCATGAAATGAATGAGGTGATATAAGGAATGTAATCATTTATTCATTAATTAAAACGAATAAACGAAAACGTTGACGTATCAAAGATTCCAGATTCCAACAACATAGTGAAGACATGCTTTAGCCTATAAGTGAACACTCATCCCGAGAATTCCCAGGTAGGCATCCGGGTCCCTCGTCTGATTGGGATATATGCGCAATGCCAGCCTAGACAGAAGACTCAGAATACAGGCGTTCACCCTTCCAGATTGCACGTGTTCGTTATTAAAATCTAGAACTTCGACGAGATCTCAAGGTGGTTCAGGTTAAACCTGAGGATTTTGTCCTATTAGTCTGAGAGTAGATCCAGTGATGGAGAGCAACCTTCTTGTAAGGATGAAAGTAGGGATAAGAAGTAGGAGGGAGATAGAGAATAGCAAGTAAAAGAAGCAAGTACTGGTTAAATCCTATGGTTATAGACTAGATTATTTTTCTAATAACCTAATTCCCTATAACCATGGCTCTGATACCAATCTGTAACACCCCAACCGATGGCGGAAACATCGGGATGTCACGTATTGATGATTGTTCAGTAGCTCATGGTGAATAATAAATTTCATTAAATAATTTAAATAAATTACATACAATTGTTCTAGAACTTGTACATCAAATTGAATAAATCTATACACATATCTTCAAGCATCAATTCAAATCTTCAAGCAAATAGAACCTGAAACATGTTAAGTTGAAAATATTTTGGGTCAACAAAAGTTGGTGAGAATTACATAGGTTTTTGATAATTGAGTAAAAATGATGTGCAATTCATGTGTCATGTCAATCTAGTCCATATGTGAGAACATACTAGAAATAAATCGAGTGCATAATCAACCCTGATGACTGTTATAATATGATACATACCATACGCTTATGGTCCAATTGAATATGTTATACGATAACAAACACCCACGCTACCTTTGTACGAGGCACGTATCCGGGTGGGATTGTCAGTCCAATAGATCTATCAATGTTTACCGCCGGCTTGTACGGAGTTAATGATTATGCTAGAATGGTGCTTACTCTAATCATGTTCAAGACATAATGCAACATAGAAAAACACATAGACACATTGATGATTGAATTGCATAAATGATGTTGTAACATGTTTCACCCCAAAAATGGTGATAAATAGAAAAGGGGCTATGTAAAACTCACCTTAGCAAAATGTTATGTCTCGTAAAAAAAATAGAATAATGTGTTGTGAATGTATGCGAGGCGAATCCCAAAGACTCAACAACGTAGCTAGTCCAAATTGAAGAAAACGAAAAAGAAAGAATATCAAGCTTCCAATTCGCCAATTACAAGAGCTTATAATCAAAGTTTCAATTGTAGAAGTAATAGACTATAGAAGAAAGGTATGAGGGAAAGTTTAATCGGATTGAAACAATCGATTTAGAGGTGCAAAGTATAATGGGTCATAGGTGGGTTTTTATACTAGTTTTGGAGTCAATTAGCCATTAAAATTGGTCAACACCATAAAGTAAGGTTTTATGATGAATTGACTATTTGACTAAGACTTTGACTGTTTGACTAAGACTTTGACTATTTGACTCAAGGCTTTATTTAAAAAAAATATCTTGTATGTGAAAAAAAAAGAATTTAGAATCATATTATTATTATTATTATTTATATACATTTATGTATGTATATAAGTTGTGAGTTAGGATAAATAAAGACTTAGGCACATTTGTATAATATTAAAGATAAAGGTGTAATAAAATATATATATATATATATATAAGGGCTTTTTATGTATTAAAATTTTGGGGAAATTTTTGCGATGTTACATGTTCCCTCCTTCGACCTTACGACTAGTCGAATGAAACTCTAATGGTCGAATGTACAACAATAAGCTATGAAACTCTACGTTCGACCACAAAATAACCACCTTCGACCAAAAATCCACTCGTTCGACCAAAATAACTCACACATTCGACCGTTCTCCCTAGGTTCGACCCTGCTCTTTCAAAAACGGTTATTCTTTTGAAAATCAGTTAATTTTGATCAAGTTTATCAAATGTTGATAGATTTTGATGATTTTAATCAGGTTTTGATCCGGAATTGATTTGGAACAAGTTTATCAAAGAGAATTATCCATTTTAACCATGAAAACAAGCTCTAATCAATCAAAAACTCATCAAATCAGTTTGTTCTATGAAAACAGAAACTTTTTGACCAAAATTGGGTCCAAATCAACATAGAAACTATCAATTTGTGGTTGTTTGATCCAGAATGGCTCTGATACCACTTTGTATGTGCTAAAGGATCGACAAATCTACAAAGACATGATCAAACAAGTTTGATTTAGGTGCGGAAACCCTAAACCAATCACAAAATGATAATCAATCAGATCAAAACAAACAAATCATCATTCAAAGCTTTTCTCATTAATAAACAACTCAATTACACGTTAATTTGATCAAAACATTAAAGACACGACGTGAATTAAGCTTAACAAAACACTCTAGGGAGACACTGAAAAATGGAGGGAACAAAAATGATTGAATTACATTCAAAAAATGAGCTCGACCTATTTATAGGCCTGCACATTCGCCCATCACTAAGGTGCGAATGTGCAGGTTCGACCAAACCAACCGGTCGAACCAAGCAATACATAATATTCTAAATCTACATTCGCCTCCTGTCTCTCCTTCGTATAAACCTTTTCCTTTGTACCTTTTCATATCTTCCTTCGCCCATTTGACAAAACTCATTAACATATGTTTATTGTAAATCCAAAGCATTAGTCGCATAAATGCATCTACAATAACCAGGTGTAAGATTCTGTTGTCTCCGAAGACAACAATCCAGCCCCGAGAGTTACATTTCTACAATGATTGTCAATTCCTGTAAAAGGAACAAAAACCATTTTGTACCTGTAAAAAGAAACATGTGACAGTTTAGCATTCTAAAAATGATGATGAAGTTATTAAAATAAGTTAAAAAATGGACATATTTGTTTGTGTTAAAAGTTGCATCGAAAGATATAACATCGCCAAACTCCATGTAGTTCCTTTTACACAAAGCATCAGCCCAAAACAGACTAGTGAGGGCATTCTTATCATCAACCGAGTACTCAAATGAATAATCAGGAAGATACTTTTTCTTATCCTTCAACCTCGAAACTATCATGTCGGCGTCGTGCTTACCAATAAAAGAGTTCAACCCACCCTTCAAGTTCTTACAATCAACTACAGTTGCACCAACGTTCTCAAAACCGCCATATTTTGTCCTCATCACATTAAAAGCTTTAACAGGTCCCATGTTTAATGAAGACAATTCACATATCATTTCTTCCTGAATGTGGGTAAGATTTCTATTGCCTGCTAACAAGTGAATATCCTCAAACGAAACCAACGGATGATTATGTCCTTCTACAAATTCACATACCTTAAACTCTTTTCCATTTTCTGATCCAAATCTAATAAAAGCCTTACATCCTGTACGGATTGAAGGTCTTTTCCTTTGTTTAACTTTTTTATTGTCATTCACCGAACCTAATTTTTGTGGCTTCCCACCCTCTTTGTAACAAACAACATATTTGATACGAAGAACATTCATATGAACATATGAGGTACTCTTCCTGGCTGTAAATCCAGAAGCCTTGGCGTACTGCTGGTAAAACTCAAAAGCATGATCTATACTTGGGAAAACCATACCAACTTCTGGTTTCAATGAAGATGCAACAGCAGGTATGTATATTGGAGTTTGATCATCAATTGGAACTTCTTTGTTAGATAAATCTGGCATAAAACAACATAATAAAAACACCATAAAAAAACTTTTTATTTAATGTATTCATAAAACAACAAAAAGGATCTCAAAACGCATGTTAAAAAATAATAAAACGCATTTTGAATGTTATCAATAACATAATATCACTAGATACATCAAAACGCATGTATAAAACATACTAAAACGCATTCAGAAATGTTATCAATAACATCATACAAATGATTAATCCTAAAACGCATGTTAATAATCCTAAAACGCAAATGATTATATTCAAATCCACAAAACAGCAAAAATACCTTGCATCCTTCTGTGTTCAACCATGAAATCAAATCTCTCACCAATATGTTCATTAGTGTTGTTTACATCTTCATGTATAATATCTAATACAAAATTAAAAACTGATCGCTCAACCTCTGTTTCATCACTGATTAATATGATATGCTAAAAACCTTCAAAACAGTAGAAACTAACCTTCAAAATTGAGATTATGAGGATCAACAACTTCATCTTCTTCATCAAATAAAAATTTAGGTTCATTGTTTAGATCTGAAAACACAATTAAAAGTAAGATCACGATTAATTGAAACAAAATAAACAGAGTATATACCGAACATGATGAAGAACTTGGCAAATTGATTATGATTTTCGTAAAAATTTTGAACCAGTGATCGACTATGATTGTATATTTTTGAATATGGTAAGAATTAATAATCATATATTATGGAATCAGTTATGAAATTTGAAATATTGAATCACGATAAAACAGGGATTTGATAATAAACGTGATTAATTGATATATGCAATTGACTATACTACCCCTCTAATCAGTTATAGTGTTATAACAGACAAGTTCCACGTGGCATCATTTTGTGGCTTCCTACACTTTGTAGGATAAGAGACTTTGTACCCTACACTTTCTCTACTCTTCTTAACTTGTAATTAATACCTACTATTTCTTTTATTACGATATATCAAACTTTTTTTTCTTGAACTAAAAACCAAATATATGTATAGTTATTTGCATAAATTAGTCCACGAAAATTTAATACTCTAGCAGCTCTTTCCCTTTTTGTCGCTTCTCTCTCACTTCCATCTGCTGTTTCTTTCTTTGCCTGTCTGTTTGATGTTGAAGGTGGTGACGGGGTTGTGTTGTCACGGCGGCGATGGTGACGGTGACGGTTGTAAACGGTTAAAGTTATGGTGGAACGGTGGTGGTTAAAAGATGAAGTAGAAAGGATGAGAGAGAACGTTGTCTATTAAATGGTGGCGTAGATGCGGAAGTGGTAAAAACGAAGGGCTATTGAAAACCGAGTACAAATAAAATATTAGTAAAATTACTGTTTAAATGACCTCTACGTTTAATATATATAGAATTAATATAATTTGGGGGAAAAATAAAAAGTCTTGGGGGCAACTAAAACTTTTAGCGTGCAGACCATACCGTGAATTGGAATTTGAATTTCGAGATGTGCTTGGTGAATTGAATTTTTTAAATTGGAATTTCAATTTCAATTTTGATGTGTTTGATTAACAAATGAATTGGAATTAGAATTTGGTATGAATTCCTTCAAATATCTTTAACTAAGGAAATTTAGAATTTGGTTGACGTTGTTTCGACCCGATCCGATTCAGACCATACCGTTTTGACATGAATCGTTTAGACCCTTACCGCTTTTAACTCGTATCGTTTTGGACCGAACCGTTTCGACCCAAACCATTTCAACCCATATCAGTTTTGACCGGTATTGTTTTGACCTGGACTATGTTGGACCATACCGTTTTGGACCGTACCAGTTTCGACCGGTATCGTTTCACCCAATACCGTTTTGACCGGTACCGTTTTGGACTGTACTAGTATCGACCGGTGCTGTTTTAGACCGTACCAGATTTGACCGGTACCATTTTGACCGAATCGTTTTGACCAGTACTGTTTTGACCGTACCAGCCCGAACCTTTTCGACCCGTACCATTTTGACACATATCGTTACGGTGCGCGCCAAAACGGTGGATGTCAAAAAAAATTCGGGTCGAAACGGTGCGCGTCGAATCGGTACGGGTGGAAACGGTACAGGTCAAAACCGTATAGGTTGAAACGAACGCTGGTACGGGTCGCAACGGTGCCGGTCGTGGCCCAAATCCAATTGATTTATTAACCAGCCAAACACAATAAAAAAGGATTTGAGATTTCAATTCCAACAATTTCTAATTCCTTTTGGAATGTTTGAATTCCAAATCCAATTCATTCCAATTTTAAACCATTCTGCGAACCAAACACACCGGAAATAATATTTTCACTCAATTCATATTTTAGCCATACGCAGGAACTAATCAAAAGGTTTAGGATTTTGGGAGAAAATTGGTTTTGGGAGGAAACTGAAATTAAATATTAGAAGTAGTTTATAAATTTTAAATATAAATATAAATCATAAAAAGTTTGGATAAATATTTATAATATACTAATTACCAAGGCAATTGTGCATTGGTATGTTGTATTGTTTGCTTTAAAAGTTGTACGGGTGGTATTACACAAACCTATGTGCTGGTTTTGTGAGTGTCGCTTGGTTTGTCGTTGAGTAAGTCTTGAACATCCTTCTTGATTGCTTTTCTCACCCCCTCCCTTCTCTCTCTCTCTCTCTCTCTCTCTCTCTCTCTCTCTCTCTCTCTCTCTCTCTCTTCCTCTTCTTCTAAAGTTTGGTTAGGGTTTACCTACTCCGGTTTTCCACTGTCGACCACCACCAATGCAACCATAGGCACACCACCGTCACCCATCTCTTCCTCCCTTAACGTTCGCTGGCGAAACAAACCGACGACCAGCACCACCCCTGGAACACACGAACCTCACATCTCTAAACACCTCGCCGCCCCATCGGTGCACCAGAAAACTTTGACCACCAACCTACAACAAACCACCGCCTTGCTCCGACCATTCGTTAGCATTACCGTTAAAACCAAACAATCGTATGTTGAATCTGTGAAGTTGAAGATCACCGAAACGTTTCATAACCTAGATTCTTCTTCATCGGACTCTGATGGTGAAGGAAAGAAGAGTTTTGCAGCGAGGGATTTAATGCAGAAGGTTTATCGGATTTTTGGGAGAGAGAAAGGCCTGTTCACAAGGTGTTTGGTGACAGTAAAGGTAATATACACATTTTGAGAACAAGCCTTCGTTCCTATCTGTTTTGTTTTCCAATTTTGTTGTACCTTTACTAATTGTTTATCTAATGATCTGACCAATTTGTTTTTGGAACTAAACAAATTAAAGTTAAAATATATAGTTAAAAATTGGTAATGCTTTTGCAAATGAAAGCTGATGCATTTTATCAATAGATAAACAAATAGATAGTTTAACTCCGTCATAGTATTTTCTAGATCATTAATGTACTTTGTGTATGCATTTTGTTGCGGAATTTGACTAATATGGTTACAGGGCTGACATGTTTTTTTTTTCTTCTTAAAATTAGCCACTGGTATGTGTGTTTTCAAATCCAGAATTTGATTGCAAAATAGCGGCTAAACCGATCTTTCGAACGGGTACATATTACACATGTGCATACAACGTACACCTATTGTTTAGATTTATTTACATTTTGAGATTTATTTACGTTGTTTACACTTTTTTCGATTTCCTGAATGGGGTTCGACATCAACTGATCAAGACACGAAAAGAGTGAGTGAGATCGATTACTAAGTTGAACCTGTTTGTTAAATGAATCAAATCCTTTTTAGTTTCGTTGTTCTTCACATCCTAATTGAGCATACAAACAAAAGTAGTAAACTAACTAATGTTGATGACATAGCTACAGAATACTTCGAGATCGCAAGTTGAAGAAGGCTCAAGACACAGGCAAAGGCAGAAGGCATGGTGGGTATGAAAATACATTCTCAAATCCATATGTTAATATAACATAAACATTAACTTTTTTATTAACATAATCTCATACTCATTAACCTAACAAACTACACGGGGTTGTTACAAGGAATGGTTGACATAATGACTATGCAAAAGAGTCCATACGTCATCTTCTCTTTACCCGACCTCAAGTATGTCATCTGGTGCTGTTCATACAGTAGTTAGAATTTTTATTTGTTATGCATATTGACTTGCTTTCTATTCAACATGGGTTGATCTTTGTGAGAAATTGCTATCTTTTTATACCTGTTGTTATTGTTGTTTGAAGATGTTATACATTAAATTGATTTTTTGTATGAAATTTGAATTTTTAAAAATTCTGTTTAGTTCACATGTATAAAATATGTGTTTCTTTTAACAATCTTTGTTTTGAGGCGTGTTCGAAATGGGAAGGAAACTGATAACCAAGTTGTTGTCTACAGCAACAATGACCTAACAGTCGCACTGTGGGAGGAAGTATGCACATCATCAACCAGGTTTAATAGACCAAGAATAGAGGCCGCATCTAATCCCGTTGTAGTGGCAATGACAGGATTAAAAACAAAGATACATGGAGGTAGATTACATATCTGTAAAGGTAAGAACAATATCATACAATTTTTAAAAGTAACAACGAACTTTACGTATGCAAGTACGGTTTAAATCCAATCAACGACGACTCTTGATGGAGGCTGGTTTAGCGGCGGAAAGAGAAGATGCCATCGCCATGGCTCTAGCGGCGGTGAAGACCATATTACTTGACAAAGGCGAGTTCCGGTTTTGTAGGGTACTTCTGGTGATAGCTCTAGGGTTCAAGCAATTTTGAGGTATTTGTGATCTTCAACGAATTCAATTATTGTTTTGATTTTCGTAATGATTTGACGTATGTGTTGTTTTTTGTAGGTACGTTCTACATTTTCTAACTGGGTTCCATACGGTGGAGGTTTGTTAATTGGGGACTCCCACTATACCAATAGAAGTTCGTGCTTGCTTTATTTGTGTTGGATGATCCGCGTTTATACATTTCTTGAAGGTATGTAATTTCATTGCTTTAAAAGTTCTTTTTTGCTCCACTTTTGTTGGACGATCTGCGTGTATACTATTGTTCGAGATATTTCTGTAAAAATTTGTGTTATTATAGTTACTTCTTCGCGTGGTACGTGCTATGTTTCTGTAGACACAAATGTACATTCTAACACACATTTATAGTTTATTTGTTTATACTCCAATAATTAACTACAAATTTTGTTCAGATTTTTTTTTTTTTTTTTTTTTTTTGCAATTTTTACCTAAATTTTATGTCTAATTTTAGTGTAAAGGTTTTGTTCTTCTTTTGTTTTTGGAATTTTGCCTAATTGTATGTCTAATTTTGGTGTATAATGAAATAGTTTCGTTACTATTGAAGGTTGCGGATGTGATAGTGATTCTAGCTAGGTTTGAAAACTGCAATTAGTATAGAGAAGGGTAATTATTTTTGGATTAGTTTTAAGTGATATATAATCTGGTAAGTGTAATATGTAACAATAATCGGCCTACAACTTATAGGTTGAGATGGATATTGTATACGAGTGTGTTTTTTTCAAAAGAAAAACAAGTGGAATCACTGTGTCAAAAGCTTGATGAAGAGCTTTAAAGATCCATTCTTGCATACTAGAGCAGTAAACATAGAGAGAAGAAAAGGGGCATTAGAAAGAGAACTAGAATAGAGAGAACCCTAAATCGCTAAGCCCAATTAGTATTAATTTAGATAGATATACTATGTCAGACGTTCGCTGATTTCACTTCGCCAATACCATTACCAGTGTACTCCCTCATTTGGTTCAAGAAATCAAACCAAGGTATGTTATTCAATGTGAAAGTACTTGCTTTAATACAATATGCTTCGTGAGGGCAATTTTTCAGCTAAAAGGTTATATAAGACAGGCACGTAACCTGGTGGCTCACGTTTGAATCCTAACAAGAGGGTTCTTCTATATTCGATTTTCGCACTATAAAGGGCAAGGGCAACCACTCGACCTTTTTAAAAAGAGCTAAACACCATATTTGGGTTTGGTGACGACGATTTTTCAAACTTCTAAATAAAAAAATTTCCCTTAAACAAGGCATATTATACCAGCCAACGTCACCGTTGTTTATTTGATTTGTGAAGTTATAGTGTTTGTTTTTCGAGTTTGTTCATCTTAATTGGGCTTTTGTCAGTGTGTTGAGACTGTGAATCTCAAAATTATGTGAATGGGAATGACCATTTAGAGTCTTTTCTTAATTCACAGTTTCATACAACTGTTTTATCTTGAATTTAGACCTAATCTTATTTTTTTGATTCTGCAGGAGAACAATTCAATATGGAGCCAACTTATATAATCTTATGTAAGGAGGAAGTATGTGTGCATTGGATGTTCGAAGGTGGGGTCAGATGGTGGTGCGCGCCCATTTGGTCAAGATTCATTTTTATCTTTTATGTTATAACCATTTGGTGATTGTTATTAGTTTAAGATATTGCTTTTTTATTTTTTGGATTGTTATTAGTTGAACTTTTGCTTTGGTATTAGTTTGATTCTTCTAATTGCATTGTACATAGTACATAGTTCCATGTAAACACTACACTTTGTAAGGTTTGTAATACAATGCCGAAGGCATTCTGATCCAATTTGTGAAATCATCATAGGTATTTATGTTTGATTTAAACAAACTTGATGAATTCTTTGCCCCGCTGCCGCAACGCGCGGCGGGTAAAAATCTAGTTGTTTCTAAGTTGTAATAAACAATATATTTGTTTTTTTTTCTTTTTTAAGAAAATACGAAAGTATACAGGAATATTGTTATTGGATTTTTTTTTTTACTTTATTTTGTTGGTGTTTTTAGTACTTTGTTGGTATATTTTGTTCTATATGTAATAATTGAAAAACACGAACTAATGGCATTAAAATATTATAATAACACCACTATGATTAAGCGTTCTATAAAGTGACCCAAGTGTTAAGTGTCCAATTAAGTTATGTTATAATAAAACATTAGTGAATAAGTGTCCTATAAAACATAATAAAACTGATGTTTTATGACTCAAATATCATATGTCCTATTACGGTGTATTATAATAACACCACAATGATTAAGCGTCCTATAAAGGTTAAAGGTATTAGACCCATGTGTCAAGTGTCCTATTAAGTTATGTTCTAATATGACTTCGACTAGAAAGGGTCCTATAACATCAAACATTTATGGCTTTACTACAAAGTGTCGTATTAAGTTATGTTATAATAGGAGCCCCGGTGATCAAGTGTCCTATTACATTACCAAATAATGGGACATCAACAACTAAATGTCTTATAAATTACTTTATTAGTATCTATATTTTAAGTGTCTTATTAAGTTATATTATAATAGGACCCCAAAGAATCATCCATCCTATTATATAGCTTTTTAGGACACCAGTTTAGTAGCGTATATTATAAAAGGACCCCAAAAGTACATTCGTCCTATTAAATAGTTTTTAGGACCATATTTTACAAGTGTCCCACACAAAAGGTCCTTAAAAGTCATTTTTGTTGTAGTGATCCTTTCATCAAAACTTTCTTAAAAATAAAAAAGAAAGTCCCGCAGAAGTAGAAACAACTGACATTGAATCATCAGTAGTTTCATCTACATCAGGAGTTGAGACCCTAAAAACTGCTGATGACCAAATTAAAAATTTAAACACAAAACAGAATTTTGTAGACATAGAAAAGGATATCAGTACAACAAGAAAATTTTACAACTGGTTGTGGGAAAACAAATCAAACAAGATTATGAAATCACTTTCTATCCCATCAAACAACAACCAAGTAACACCTTTTCTCAGAGAAAGACTAAATCTCAACCACTGTCTTCCTCTCAAAATTCTTTTTCAGAAGTTAGACAAAAACCTTCAGTAGTTTCACAAAATGCTGAGGTAAAAGATTTGATAAATTTGGTTAAACTTCTGAAGACCAAAGTTGATGGTGAAACTCAAAAAGGTCCCACCATTGTTCTGAACAATACATCCATTCTAAAAAAGACATGGATTTCCAAAATTGGTCCACAACAAACTGCTACTATTCCTGTTCTCAAGAGTACACCCAAATCCAAATTGGATTGGGTTCCTAAATTTAACTAATCTACTCTTTGTGTAGAGGGTCAATGCACATGACAGGATGCAGGTACCTGATCAACAATTTCATAAGTCAAAGAGAAGGATCCGTGTCCTTTGGGAACAATTCCAATGGATATATGCTAGGATATGGCAATGTATCCTCTGGTAAAATGCAGTTTGACAAGGTCAATCTTGCTGAAAACCTTGAGTACAACTTGCTAAGTGTATCACAAATGTGTGATAAAGGATATTCTTCCTTTTTCACCAAAACATCATGCAAGATCATATCACCAGTGTATGCATATAGGATCGGCTAATCAACAAAGATATATGATCAAACAAGTTCAATTCAGGTGCGGAATCCCTGAATTGATCACAAAATGATAATAAAACTAGCAAAACACATAAATCATCATAAACACATTCATTTCATTCATAATCATAATCATTTACACTTCAAAAGGTTGTTTATAATGATATTAATCAGTTACAGACTCAACAAAAACCCTAGGGAGAAACACACTCTGGGAGGGAAAACAAAATGACAAAAAGTTAAACATTCAAAAATGAGTTTGCCTTATATAGACCTGCACATTTGCCCAAATAGCTTGGTCGAATGTGCAGGTTCGACCGTTCATATAGGGCGAACTTGAACATATATATATACAAATCTACTTTCGACCTCCCAGAGCCACCTTCGACCGTCTACTTCTACCTTCGACCGTTATCTTCCACCTTCGACCACACGAAATCGATTATACAACTTGAAATTCACAATTCAATAGCACTATTTGCACTTTCGTGTATCTACAAACTCCCCTCGACTATTGCTTGAATTGCTTTTGCCTTCGCTTTTCATCCATAGTCTTGTTCATCAGTTTGATACGTAATAACGTCTTTTGTTCTTTCGTCATCACTGGTTCACGAGTTTGTTTCGGTTTCTTCTTTTCAACATTCTGAATCTTAACAAACTTCCCCAACTTCTTATCAAAATCACAACCAGCGCTGACATCCCACGGAAAACATAGAAATACCACACGTTGATATTTGGATGCCTGTTCACTGTCTTTCTCTTCACAGTAAATCGGATTATAGTATAGCATGATGATATCTTCGTGCGAGCAATTAATTAACCACATTGGGTCAAAGATATGAATCTTCTTAAATTCCTTCTTACCATCCTTCAGAACAATAATAGCCTCTGTTGTCTTCTAGTCATAGAACCACCACATAAAATCCATTGAAAAGTGTTGTGGAATCGACATCAAAGGAATATGCTTCAACACTTTTGGTGGTTTATACTTCAAAGTCACCTTGGGCAACCCCGTTATCTCATCTAACTCCTTCTTGTGAACTATCCTCTTAGGATACTGTGGGGTAAACACATTCCACTTCGTTCTGCTCTCTCTCGCCATGCGATCTGCAAAGTAAGCAACAAGATGGTTGTTTACTGAAGCACCTGACATTTCATGTCTGTAGATATCGCGAACAGCCCAGGATGGTAGTGTCTTTATGTCATGGAATCTGTTAAAGTACATAATTCCTTTCTCCCATTTCACAGTAGCACACTTCAACTGTCTCAAGTACTTCAATCGGAGAGCTTTGCCTTTGAATAGTTCATTATGAAATTTGTAAAAACTACCTTGAATTTCATTCTTTAAACGGTTAGCTTCTTTTTCTTTAAGTTTTCTCAACAATTCTTTCAAAGCATCAGATTGTTCAGTATTTGGCTTTTGACAATCTGGAAACACTTCTTCAACAAACTTTTTACTCTTTTCACGAGCAAGTTTCTCAGCCTGGCTCAACATTTCATCAGAGAATTCAGGAAATCCAAAATCTTTATTATTCTTGAAGTATTCTGGATATTCCTTACTCGTAATATCCTCCATCTCTACCTCTTCAAACACTGGGAAATCTCTATCATCAGAGTAACTACCTGCTTCTTTCTCAGGTATATTCGATATCTGGTTTTCACTCATCAACTCCTCAAGAGATTTACCAACCTGTTTCGTCAGTCCTTCTAATATTTCTTTCGACACGGCTGCAGAAACTTCTCCGTCTTCCAGATCAGGATCATTATATTCAAGCTCAAAATGCATATCGTTTGAATCAAATATTTCAGGAAACCTACGAGTTATCTCGATCGTCCAGACTCTGTTAGTCAACATCTGGCGATATAGTTTCTTATCCTCTTCAAATAAGGCTCTTAATTTCTCGTTCCAGAAGATATTATCATCGTCGGTAGTACCACCAGGAGCTTTCGAACTAGTCTCTCCTGTGTTTTTCCCTGGTCCCCGCTTTTCACACTTGTATTTGTCAGTACCATCATCATCATCATCATCGTCATCATCACTAGCAGCAGAGCTATTATCATCACCTGATTCATCACCTGAACCATCATCATCACCATCATCTTTCTTCTTAGGAGCATTACCAGCATCCTCTTCCAATTTATCATCTTCTTCTTCTTCGTCAGATGGTTCAAAATCTACCTCTTCTTCTTTAGGATCTCTATTCTCCTCTCCAGCTTTCAGTTGTGGAGCTTTTGAGTATAGATCTTTAATCAGATTATTCATGATCTTGTTCGTTTCTTTCAGCTTTTTGTTCTCAAGCCTCAAGTTAATATACCTTCTCGTATTTCTCTGCTCATGTGATAACAACTTCTGATTCTCAGCTTGAAGTTATTTAATCTTAGCTTGCAAACCTTCTTGATTTTCCTGTGAAGAAATGACAACATCCAACATCTTTTTATCATTTTCCCTGAACTGTTCAATCTCTGCTTGTTGCTGGTTAATGATCTTCATCATATCTGCAAGCTTCTGGTTTACTGCATTCATCACATCACTATCTACAGTAACCTTTGGTGTTGAAGCTTCAGCAACTGAGTCTTTTGTTTCTTTAGCTTTTGCAAGACTCTGTCTAAAACAGCATTGAAATCATCAGTTGGCAATTTAGTTTGCTCAGATCCAGATCCCAAACCTTCATCAATATCATCTAAAGCAATCGGACTTTTCATCCTTTGTTCTTCTACAGATTTGTTTAGACTTTCAGACTCACCAACCACAGTGGCCTTGGGCGTGGTGCTCTTAACAGTCTCATTATCCGAATCCCATCTCTCTTCAACCCGTGTTTCTTCCGAATCTATTGATTCTTCATCCACTAAGGGAGTACCTTTCTTCGCAACACTTTTCTGTCTACGAGATTTCTTCTTTGGTGGTTTAACAGTATCATCCTCCTTTTCTTTCCCTTTCCCTTTATCACTCTTCGGACCAACATTCACTACTTGCCTTTTCCTTTTTGCCTCAGGATCAACAGGGCATAAAGGATTGTCTTCATCAGATTCACTGTTATCATGCCTGACTTTATCAGTACCTGGATCTACATATCCTGGATTGATCAGATGACCAAACAGGTTCTTCAATGGTGGTCTATCATCATTAGTACACCTTTGTAACCCTTCATTCTTACCAAAGTATTCAGATTCATGTGATCCTGAACGTCTATCTGAGTAGGATCTCTTCTCAAATTCTTGTACTTTTCATCAAATATCATCTGCAGGAATCTTGGATATAGCAAAAATTTCTTGTTCTTCAATCCTCTGAGTGGTTCCAGCATGTGTTCAAGTATCATTCCAGATACATTTAACGGCTTAATCAAGATTAGGGCAACCATCAAAGAGCTTATACTCTTTCTCATTACGTCATAACCTCCACTCACTGATCCAAACACATGTAACATAACGTGAGCAAGATACTTGAACTGCGGAGATAGCTTTCCTTTGTGTAATGAACCATCACTAATCGGTCCATTGTATTTCATTCTAAGGAAACACTTTCTCTGCACAATCCAAGAAAGAACTCTTGGATCTGTCTTCTTATCCGTCAGCTTCAGTGCTTGTCTGATGTCATCTTCAGAAATGATCACTAACTCCCCCTGAATCGTACTAACGATAGAAGATTCGTTGTCCCAAAAATCCATTCTGGCATTCTTCCAGAATTCTTGTTGATGATCCTTATCTATGATGGCAGGAGTAGCAAGAGCAACGATCACACAGCTTCTCTTTAAAAAATCAACAATACCGGTGAATTTGGTATGTTTCTTCAGATCTCCCATAAACGCACAACAATTGTGTGCTGCTTCAAATGGTAACTCTTCAACTTGTTCTTTTCCAGCTGCCATTTCTGAAGATCCTTCGGGAACATCAATACTCTGTGGTTCAGACATAGTTAAACTGCAAAAAAAATCAAGAAAACACGTTAAAAACATACAAAATAACCAAAACTTGAAATTTTTGATTTTGAAATTCTACATTCGACCATTCAAAGGTACGAATGTAAAAATGAGGTTCGAATGTGGAATTAAAGGTTCGAATGTGAAAATCAGTGTATAAAAATGTGCATTCGACCATAAAGTTCCACTTTCGACCGTTTGAACATCTAGATTCGACCAAAAAGCCACGTTCGACCGTTTAAAATTGGGCGAAAGAGACTGTTCATCTTCTCAAATTGCCGATTTTGATTCAAGTGGTTTTAACATGCCATTTTGATTTGAAAAGCAACTAATATGGCCGATGAACATTTCCCAATCAACAATTTTGATTATTAATCAGTGTTTATGTGTTTTATCCTAAAATCTAGGGTTTGAAGTATTTTAAATATCAATTGATCAATCAAACATGATTAAACCCTTGATTTTTGTTTATTCTCCCCCTAAAACACATAAACACTAAAACCTGAACATCAATTGTTATTATTAATGGTCAGAAGATGCAGTTTGATTCAAGTTAGGGTTCGATCACTAAATCAGTGATTGTGACTTTGTTTGTGGATGGATACCTGCAAATGATATGTTGAAATGATCAGCAAAACACGTAGATTACAATGATCAGATTTTTAAATCACGAGCAACAAGATCCCTTAATCTCAGAAATTTAAAAAAAATTGAATATGGGGTCGAATGTGCAGATCAGGCATATATAGGCTCCACATTCGACCAAACAACTAGGAAGAATGTGAAAATTTGTCCACCTTCGACCCTATTTAAAGGTTCGAATGTAGACAAATGGTTCGAATGTGAAAATATCATAAGAACACTCACATTTGACCGTTTGAAAGGTTCGAATGAGCAGGAAAAATTCCACATTCGACCCAACGAAGGGGCGAATGAAAATTGGAATTTTTGAAGTTTTTACTAAATCTCAAAATCGAGTCCCGTTCAATATTTTTCTCAACTTTTAAGCATCCAACATTCATTATTTCTTATTTAAAGATGACAAAACTCAAATGGTCCATCAAGCTTTAGAAAATCACCATCAACCACCATCAGTTATCAAAAATAAGATAGAAATGTAAAATCTTTTGGATTTTCTAAACTTTTTGTTAAAACACACCTAAAATCTTTTGGAGTTTTGTATTTTTGACGAGAAATGTAAAATGCATAAATGTACAGCAATAAATGTTTTGTGATTTCCGGTAAGAGGATCATATCAATTATTGAGAAATCTGATCACACCGTTGATCTTTTGATTTATTATCATTAAAGACAATGTGTGATCTGGCAACCGCTGATATTGTGATCCACATAAACTCACATGCAGACTGTTGTGCAGTGCTTTAGACTGATACTATTATTTATAGTATAAACTCAATTGTCTGTGGTTCCCACGCACACGACATACTCCCGTATCAAGAAGTAAATGCATAAAGACTCATTGTAACGTGTGATTATGCTTTCGTTATCTGTAATTTTACAAGGTATGAGGCACAGAGATATACAGGTGAGCAACTCAATACTACAAAGTAACTTGGCTTTATAGCTCTTTTATAAAGACACCTTATCTGATCTAGGTCCATAATGACTTGCAGCAGAAGATCAGAGAGGCTATCCCCAGATAACTAACATAATGACCAGAAACCTCCGAATTTTGTACAAATACCCTAGCAAACGAAATTACGGTACTAAGACCATATGCCCATGAGGAGTTCATCCACACAGCACTTCGTTTGATATGTATGTATCAGGCACGCAGTAATAGGTCTACGAAGCCTATCAACACATCACACAGACTCAAACACACGCCTTATATTGCATTACACTTCTTTAGCATGTGTCAGATCCCCACTAATGTACTATCATTTCCCCTTTTTTTCTCGTGGAAATCATTTTGGGTTTTCTAATTTTTATGGGTTTTTTGAATTTTTGAATGTTTTTGGTTTTTTTGAAAATTAAATCTACCTAAAAATGTAAAACATATATTTGGATTTTTTTATTTTTCTGAAAAACAATAAAAACTAAATCTAAAAAGCGATAAACTGAGGTGGTGATCAGTCTTCTTTTTCTTTTATACCGTTAGCTTTTAAAAGATATTCAAATCTTGATTTATCAAAACCTTTGGTAAAAAGATCTGCACGTTGATAATCAGTGTGGATTTTGACCATATCGATCAACTCTTTTGCGCAACAATCACGGATGAAATGATATTTGATCCGGATATATTTAGCTTTCGAGTGATTTACTAAATCTTTTGTCAATGCAATTGCGGCCTCATTATCACAGTAAATAGGGGTTTTAAGAAATTGCAAACCGTAGTCCACCATCTGTTGTTGTATCCAGAGGACTTGTGAGCAGCAGCATGATGCTGAGACATATTCTGCTTCACATGTGGATAAGGCAACCCCTTCAGATATCTAAGGATTCATTTGACAGCTGCAAGATGACTCTGTTTCTGCATCGATTGATAACGTGCACAAAGACATGTGGCAAACATTATATCTGGTCTGGAAGCGGTGAGGTACATCAGAGATCCGACGATTGCTCTGTATGTAAAAGGATCAATTAGCTCCCCCTTAGCATCAACACCAATCCCGTGATTAGGTTGTATCGGGGTATCCATCGGCTTCGAATCATCCATCTGGAATCGACTAAAGACTTCAGAAACGTATTTAGTCTGGTGAATAAAGATCCCCGTTGGTCTTTGATCCATCTGCAAGCCTAGGAAAAACTGCATTTCGAACTTTTCTTGCATCACACGTTCAAATTCTCTGCGCAGAAGTTCATTAGTAGAACAAAAAATAATGTCATCAACATAAGTTTGCAAAAGAAGCAAGTCATCCCCTATTCGTTTTGTGAACAGTGTGCAATCTACCAAACCTCGTTTAAATCCTTTGGATAGAAGATACGTGCTCAGCTCCTCATACCATTGCCTTGGAGCCTGGTGCAGCCCATAGAGGGCTTTGTTTAGAACATAGACCTTATCCCGATGAATAGGATCCTCAAAGCCTGGTGGTTGACCTACGTTAACTTCTTCCTTTACCACACCATAAAGAAACGCGCTTTTAACGTCCATTTGATACACCTTGAATTTCTTATAAGATGCAAACGCCAGAAACATGCGGATAGCTTCTACGCGTGCAACCGGTGCATAAATCTCGTTATAATCGATTCCTTCCACTTGATGAAAGCCTTGTACGACCAATCGAGCTTTGTTCCTAACAATCACTCCTCTGTCATCCTTCTTACATTTAAACACCCATTTAGTTCCTATCTTTTTCCATCCTGGAGGTAAATCTGTCAGTGTCCATACTCCAAGTTTCTGGAATTGTAATAACTCCTCTTGCATAGCCTCTACCCAAGCGTCATCCAAAAGAGCATCCTTGTATGTCCGCGGCTCGACCTGCCAAACATAACAAGCAAACGACCAGTCATTTTGAAAACCTGATTTTTGAATTTTAGCATATAAAGCAAGAGCGCCAAGGTTTTCTTGTGAGTTAGCATTCCTCAGTTGACCTCTCATCATCACACTGCTACCAGGATCACTAATAACCTGCTCGAGCGGGTGAATCCGATGTATCCGAGATTCCGGATAATTAGGTACTTGCACTCCCGTCTGAGTAGTCAAATTCTCTGTTGAATCTAGATCATTACCCAAGTTTGATGTTGAAGCACCATTTGCATTTGGGTTCACTGGAGGTGTCTCTGTAGCCACATCTTGAACAGCTTCACTTGTAACATCATCGTCATCTTCAGATTCCGATGAATTGAGAGATGTGGAAGCTTCCTGAAATACCTCTTCTTCTGCTGCAGGAGCATTGGTATCATTAGAAACTGTTTGGGGGTTTAAAGTGATCGGACGCACCAACGGTGTTGTCACTGCGTTTTCACACTCGTAATATAATCGTAATACAACCTCTTCAACCAAGCTATCTAGATTGAACGATTCAAAGAAATTGTAAGTGCATTATTCATGTATGTCCCCAGCTAGTGATCCGGTACATAATGTCGAAGGTTCAGAAAACGACCAAGAATTTAGCTCAAGTATACATTCGACCTGTCGGATGGTCGAATGTAGTTTATTACTGGTCGAATGTAGATTGATTGTTAAAGAAGGCTTCATTCGAACCCTTAAAGGGTCGAATGAACACCTCCGACCTCATGAAAGGGGCGAAGGTGAGAAGTCTATAAATAGGGAAAAGTTTGTTATTTTGAAGTGAGTTATCATTTGAGCTTTTCCCTAGTTTGTGTGTGTGTTATTCTCTGTATTAGGTCTAGTATTTCATGTGTAATCCTTGATATTTGATGTAATACAAGAGTAAAGTTATGGAAATTGCTCGGTGATTCGTTATCTGTTTTCATCACCATCGATTACGTTTATTTCTGAATCATTTTGCACGATCGGAGGGGATTCCGAAGCCCTACGGTTGGTATTCGTGAGATCACGGTTCGTGATTCCGATCCTAAAACGAATTCTCAATTGGTATCAGAGCATAGGCTCGATTTCACGATTGCAAATTGATCTAAATTGATGAAAACAGATTAGAATTCTGGTTTAAAGATCAAAACCCTAGAAATTTTGAAGCTTTTCATAAAAACATGGTTTTTCATTAAATTGGAGTTGAATTTGATGTTATTTTCACAAATTCTTTCACAAATGTTTGTCTAAATTCAATTCCGAACAAAATCTATCAAATTTCATTACATTTGGTGAAAATTTTGTCAAAAACCGACCAAATTCGTGTTCTTGAGGTTGAAGATGATGAACAGACATGAAACGGTTGAATGTGAGATTTGAGGGTCGAACCTAGCCTTTTCTGGTCGAACGTGCAGTGTATTTTGGTCGAACCTAGAAATTTTTAGTGTGTTGTTGTTTATTCGACCATCTGTGTTACATTCGACCAATCGGGTGGTTGAAAGTGGATTAACTTGGTCGAAAGTGAAACGAGTTTGTTACTTTCTACATTCGAGTCTTTAAAAACGGTCGACTCTGGACTAAATTCCACATTCGCCCACACGATCATTTGGAAAAGGTCGAACGTAGAATCTGATTTTCAAAGATTTTCATTCTTGAGGTCAAACCAAGACAGAGGCACACTCGACCCTTGTAAAAGGTCGAATAAGACTGGTTATTTCCACGTTCGAACCCACGAATATTCGGATAATATTTTTCACATTTTAAGGTGTAAAAAATTTCGATCAGATAAAAGCTGCAATGCAACAAAAACTAACATGGGAACAAGTTGTTGCATCTAAGATTCAACAATCTGTTACACGACCAGCTGTGCAACCAACTGATAAAATGGTTAATGTGAATGAGTGTATTAACAGAGGAAGTGTTAAAAATAATGTTGTGTGTCTCGCTAAGCAAATGGGGAATGATGATTCAAATGAATTCTCAAAGAGTGATTTGAATTTTGATACGAGTTCAGAATAGAGTGAATCAAGAGAAAGTGATACATAAAATGTAGATGTAAATTCTAAGAATGGTTCCGAGAATGGTAATAATTCAGATGCTGAGGTAAAATCTAATACTGAATGTGCTAATTGTTCTGATTGTGTCAAATTGAAAAATGAAGTGCTGAAACTTCTTGAGGACAAACAGAACTTGACAAATAAACTTGAAAGATTTCAAATTGAAAATAAAATTTTGACAAATAATGAAAGACATTTTTTAATCAAATTGAATCTTTTAAGAAAGATATTTCAGAACTTCATAACACTATTTCAAACAATAATTCCACATCAGAGTTGGAAATCACAACACCTTGTCTTGTTGATTCTGAATCTGAGGTGAAATCTGTGTTTGAAGAGAAAACTGAAAATGAGGTAGCAACTTCAGAACCTGAATCTGAAGAGAAACCCATATTCAAGTTTCCTGAAGGAGTTGAAGGATCCTATATGTTGGCAGGACAGGAAAAATTGATTTTCAACAAAGATTTTCCAATTGATAATATCGAAAAATCGTTACTTAAATGTATCTTTGTCGATGACAATGATTTGATAAATCAATTTAGAAGTCAATTTGGTCATCTTCATTTTGAACTCAGTCCTAACCAACATGAGAATGAAAAGGATCAGCTGGGAACAAAAAGAAAAATCCTAGGGCAAAAGGACCAAAACCGAACAAATCAAAAGGCAATGATCGGATGAAAAATTCTTATAATTGGAATTCAAGAAGTTTTTCATCTAGAACACATGACTTTTATGATTCTCAAAGTCATTTTCGATCTAATGGTTATTGGAGAAACAACTCACCACAGTATTCTCATGGTTATGTTGAATGGAGAAGCTGTTTTGAATGTGGTGAAGTTGGTCATATTGCTGCTTTTTGTCCCTACTGGCATTGGGATGAAGGGTATGAATGTGATTTTGTGGAATATAGGTCTTGTTATAACTGCGGAGAGTGTGGGCATTTAGTTGCTGCCTGTCCGTATGTTAAACAGAAAAAGGCCGAAGTGAAATTTGCTAAAAATTCAGGCAATGTCAAAAAGGTTGTATCCCCAAAACCAATCAAGAAACAAAAGGGGAAACAGGTTGTGTATGACAATCGTAACAAAATTTCCTTGAATAAAAATGGAGATTGTGATAGGGTTGCTAAGGTAAGGGGGAGTTATAAGGCTAAGCCTAAGAATAACTCTAAACCTGGATCTTCATTAGTTAAGTCCGAGAAGATTCCAAACAAAATTCAGAAGCAGGTTTCAAATAAGAAATCTGAAAAGTCAACAATCACAACGATTTCAACAAAGTCTAAAATAAACTCTGAACGTGTTTGGAAACCCAAATCACTTTCTAAATCAATAGCAATTTCTACTTCAAATCAATCCATTGAAAAACCAATTGATTTTTCAAAAGGAGAATGGATTGATATTCCGAGGATTGATGATCTTGGACGACCCATCATTGTGAAGGGATGGGTTCCTCTCTCCTACTAATTGTTTAACAAGTGTGCAGGTTGTTCCAGGCAGACCTATTAGCTATCTTTTGATAGTTGATAGTGGAGCACCTGTATACAAAATATTTATTGGAGAGGTGAAGGTCAAAGAAGGGATATTGAAAAAGGAAAACATGATTTAAACAGAGAGAAGAGTGTTTGTCATCTGTTTCCTACCTGTGAAGCCGGAAAACATTGCAATCTCATGCAATTGCTGTCAGGTTTTTGGGATTTCTACAACAGATGCAACAAAACGGTTTATTCTAAACTCTCGTAACTTTGTTAATGGATTTACTAATTGAAAGAACAAAGTCACATCAAGTAATCTGAGTGGAAATGGTTTTTGAAACTCAATGAGTAAACCTCATCGGATATCATTTTATTTTGTTTTTCTTCAAAAGTTTAAAAATCCAAAAATATGCTTATTTTTAGATTTTTAGAGGGAGAAAATTTCAGAAAAAATCAAAATTAAAAAAAATTAGAAAATCAAAAATGAGTTTTCCTAGAGAAAATGAGGAGATGATAGTACATCAGTGGACTGTCAAGATTACTTTGAAAACAAAATGTATTGATAAACATTGAGTAGCCACTACAATTATATATCGGTAGGCTTGAAATCAAAGTTTAAAGTTCAGCATGGTGATATAAACTTAAAAACATTAATTGATAATCATGTGGATCAACGTTTCGTTGGCATATGGTCTTAGTACCGAAATTTCCTTTGATAGATTGCCAAAATCAGAGGTTTCAGGTCGTTATATTGTTAGTTATCTGGGGATAGCCTCACTGATCTTTTGTCGTATTAATTTACGGAGATAGATCAGTCAGGGTATCTAATTAAAAGATCTTTAATGACAAAACCTTAAGTTACCGAATGAGGAACTTAACATGTGTGATGATAATCAAAGATTATCTAATGCATCGTATCAATACTATGATGAAAATCATGTATGATATTAGTCCTCACCCTGGTTGAGTGCATAAGTCGCTTTGAAGCATTAATTTGCTGACCTGTCACCGCTGTGCCTCATACCTTGTAACTAATGGATAACTACAATATAATCACGCGTTACGATGAAACTTTGTGCAATTCTTGATATGGGAATGTGTCGCGTGTGCGGGGACCATAGATTTTTCAGTATCAAATATAACCATAATGTATCTGAAGTGCTGAACAATGAATAATGATTTTGAGTTTAAGTGGACAAACATACTGGTAACGGTTTTAGGATGCTCAATGTCAAAAACAGAAAATTGATCAAAAAGAGTTTTAACTGACTATTTCAATACTGTTATGATCCTCTTACCGGAAAATTCACAAAAATATGTTCAGTTTACTTTTATGCAATTCCATTTGAAAATTCAAAAAGATTTTTGGTATGTTTTAGCATAAACTTTGAAAAATCAAAATGTTTTGTTTCTACTTTATTTTCGATAACCGATGATGGGATACTTAATGTGAATGCTCAGATACTTAAAAGTTGAAAAAGACAACATATTTTCAAGTTTCTGGTGCAAATGAAAAATGTTTTATAGTTCAGGGGGAGAACTATTGAGGGTAAAAAGGAATGTGAAGAGTACTTCCGAGATTTTTGTCGTGTCTAACGCTGGTTGTAGTTTGTGCAGTTTTTAGTAAATTTTTCTGCAGAATTAAACACAACAGGTGCACTACTCAAGACTCATCGACAAAGCGTGTAACTGGACAAGACCCAACCTGAACATCAAGATCACCAGAACAACAGAAACTAGTCAGAGGTTGTTAAAGAAAAGATTGAAGTTCGAAGAATTCAAGATTTATTTTTGTCTTCATCTCTGGACCAACAAAAGACAAAGCCAAGATTTCTTGAGTCTGTCTGAGATTTCAAAGCTTACTGCAGAGATAGACAAGAACCTCGACACAAACGTGCATAAAGATGGAAAGTTTTCAAGTCGTTCAAGACGATGAGATCAACACTTGAAGAATTGATAACTTTCTGATTTGGTACATCACTAGCTAGGTCCAAGGAGGAGATTGTAATTGCATTATTCATGTATGTCCCCAGCTAGTGATCCGGTACATAATGTCGAAGGTTCAGATAATCAGAAAACGACCAAGAATTTATCTTAAGTATACATTCGACCTATCGGATGGTCGAATGTAGTTTATTACTGATCGAATGTAGATTGATTGTTAGAGAAGGCTTCATTCGAACCCTTAAAGGGTCGAATGAACACCTTCGACCTCATGAAAGGGGTGAAGGTGAGAATTCTATAAATAGGGAAAAGTTTGTTATTTTGTAGTGAGTTATCATTTGAGCTTTTCCCTAGTTTGTGTGTGTGTGTGTTATTCTTTGTATTAGGTCTAGTATTTCATGTGTAATCCTTGATATTTGATCTAATACAAGAGTAAAGTTATGGAAATTTCTCGGTGATTCGTTATCTGTTTTCATCACGATCGATTACGTTTATTTCTGAATCATTTTGCACGATTGGAGGGGATTCCGCACCCTACAGTTGGTATTCGTGAGATCGCGGTTCGTGATTACGATCCTAAAACGAGTAAAGGATCGGCTAATCAACAAAGATATATGATCAAACAAGTTCAATTCAGGTGCGGAATCCCTGAATTGATCACAAAATGATAATAAAACTAGCAAAACTCACAAATCATCATGAACACATTCATTTCATTCAATAACATAATCAATTACACTTGAAAAGCCTGTTTATAATGATATAACTTGATTACAGACTTAATAAAAACCCTAGGGAGAAACACACTCTGGGAGGGAAAACAAATGACCAAAAGTTAAACATTCAAAATTAAGTTTGCCTTATATAGACCTGCACATTCGCTCAAATAGCTTGGTCGAATGTGCAGGTTCGACCGTTCATATAGGGCGAACTTGGACATACATATATACAATTCTTCATTCGACCTCCCATAGTCACCTTCGACCATCTACTTCTACGTTCGACTAGTCAAAACTACCTTCAACCATATAAAAGCCACTTTCGACCATTCGACAATCAGCAATACAAATTGTATTTCGCAATTCAATAGCACTAGTCGCACTTTCGTGTATCTACAAACTCCCTCTCGACTATTGCTTGAATTGCTTTCGCCTTCGCTCTTCATCCATGGTCTTGTTCATCAGTTTGATACGCAATAACATCTTTTGTTCTTTCGTCATCACTGGTTCATGAGTTTGTTTCGGTTTCTTCTTTTCAACATTCTGAATCTTAACAAACTTCCCCAGCTTCTTATCAAAATCACAACCAGTGTTAACATCCCACGCAAAACATAGAAATACCACACGTTGATATTTGGATGCCTGTTCACTGTCTTTCTCTTTACAGTAAATCGGATTATAGTATAGCATGATGATATCCTCGTGCGAGCAATTTATTAACCACATCGGGTCAAAGATGTGAATCTTCTTAAAATCCTTCATACCATCCTTCATAACAATAATAGCCTCTGCTGTCTTCCAGTCATAGTACCACCACATAAAATCCTTTGAAAAGTGTTGTGGAATCGACATCAAAGGAATATGCTTCAACACTTTCGGTGGTTTATACTTCAAAGTCACCTTGGGTAACCCTGTTATCTCATCTAACTCCTTTTTGTGAACTATCCTCTTAGGATACTGTGGGGTAAATACATTCCACTTCGTTTTTCTCTCCCTCGCCATGCGATCTGCATAGTAACCAACTAGATGGTTGTTTACTGAAGCACCTGACATTTCATGTCTGCAGATATCGCGAACAGCCTAGTATGGTAGTGTCTTTATGTCATGGAATCTGTTAAAGTACAGAATTCCTTTATCCCATTTCACAGCGACACATTTCAGCTGTCTCAAATACTTCCAGCCTAGAGCTTTGCCTTTGAATAGTTCATTATGGAATTTGTAGACACTACCTTGAACTTTAGTCTTTGGACAGTTAGCTTCTTTTTCTTTAAGTTTCCTCAACAATTCTTTCAAAGCATCAGATTTCTCAGTATTTGGCTTTTGACAATCTGGAAACACTTCTTCAACAAAATTTTTACTCTTCTCACGAACAAGTTTCTCAGCCTTGCTCAACAATCTATCAGAAAATTCAGGAAATCTAGAATCTTTAATATTCTTGAAGTATTCTGGATATTCCTCACTCGTAATATCCTCCATCTCTACCTCTTCAAACACTGGGACATCTCTATCATCAGAGAGATTACCTTCTTCTTTCTCAGGTATATTCGGTATCTGGTTTTCACTCATCAATTCCACCAGAGATTTACCATCCTGTTTCGCCAGTCCTTCTAATATTTCTTTTGACACGGATGCAGAAACTTCTCCGCCTTCCAGATCAGGATCATTATATTCAAGCTCAAAACGCATATCGTTTGACTCAAATATTTCTGGAAACCTACCAGTCATCTCGATCGTCCAGACTCTGTCAGTCAACATCTGGCGATATAGTTTCTTATCCTCTTCGGATAAAGCTCTCAATTTCTCATTCCAGAAAATATTATCATCGTCGGTAGTGCCACCAGGAGCTTTCGAACTAGATTCTCCTGTGTTTTTACCTGATCCTCTCTTTTCACACATGTAGTTGTCAGTGTCATCATCATCGTCATCATCATCACTAGCAGCAGAGCTATTATCATCACCTGAACCATCATCATCACCATCATCCTTCGTCATAGGAGCATCACCGGCATCCTCTTATAATTCATCATCATCTTCTTCTTCGTCAGATGGTTCAAAATCTACCTCTTCTTCTTAAGGATCTTTATCCTCCTCTCCAGCTTTCAGTTGTGGAGCTTTTGAGTATAGATCTTTAATCAGATTATTCATGCTCTTGTTCATTTCTTTCAGCTTTTTGTTCTCAAGCCTCAAGTTAATATACCTTCTCGTATTTCTGTGCTCATGTGATAACAACTTCTGATTCTCAGCTTGAAATTGTTTAATCTTAGCTTGCAAACCTTCTTGATCTTCCTGTGAAGAAATGACAACATCCAACATCTTTTTATCATTTTTTCTTAACTGTTCAATCTCTGCTTGTTGCTGATTAATGATCTTTATCATATCTGCAAGCTTCTGGTTTACTGCATTCATCACATCACTATCTACACTAACCTTTGGTGTTGAAGCTTCAGCAACTGGAGTCTTTTGTTTCTTTAGCTTTTGCAAGACTCTGTCTAAAGCAGCATTGAAATCATTAGTTGGCAATTTAGTTTGCTCAGCAGCAGATGATGTTTTTTGTTTCTTTGCCACTAGGGATGTCATGGGAGACTTAGAGCTAGATGCTGCATGAACTTTCTTCCCAATAATTAGATTCTCAATGTCTTTAGCTCTTTTCTGTATCGGCTTTACAATTTTCTCAGCCTTTTCTTTCTTCTTGAATATAGGCTTTTCCTGTTTCTCTCCCATCTTTGGCGATCCTCCAAAATCTTCAGATCTCAATCCCAAAACTTCATCAATATCGTCTAATGCAATCGGACTTTTCATCCTCTGCTCTTCTACAGACTTGTTTAGACTATCAGACTCACCAACCATAGTGGCCTTGGGTGTGGTGCTCTTAACAGTCTCATTATCTGAATCCCATCTTTCTTCAACCCGAGCTTCTTCCGAATCTATTGATTCTTCATCCACCAGGTGAGTACCTTTCTTCGCAACACTCTTTTGTCTACGAGATTTCTTCTTTGGTGGTTTAACAGTATCATCCTCTTTTTCTTTCTCTTTCCCTTTATCTCCCTTTGCACCAACGTTCACTACTTGCCTTTTCCTTTTTGCCTCAGGATCAACAGGGCATAAAGGATTGTCATCATCAGATTCACTGTTATCATGCCTGACTTTATCAGTACCTGGAGCTACATATCCTGGATTGATCAGATGACCAAACAGGTTCTTCAATGGTGGTCTCTCATTCATTGGTACGCCTTTGTAACCCTTCATTCTCACTAAAGTATTCAAATTCATGTGATCCTGAATGACTATCTGAGTAGGATCTCTTCTCAAATTCTTGTGCTTTTCATCAAATATCATCTGCAGGAATCTTGGATATAGCAGAAACTTCTTGTTCTTCAATCCTCTGAGTGGTTCCAGCATATGTTCAAGTATCATTCCGGATACATTGAAAGGCTTGTTCAAGATTAGGGCAACCATCAAAGAGCTAATATTCTTCATCATTACGTCATAACCTCCACTCACAGATCCAAAACATGTAACATAACGTGAGCAAGATATTTGAACTACTGACATAACTTTCCTTTGTGTAATGAACCATCAGTAATCGGTCCATTGTATTTCATTCTAAGGAAACATTTTCTCTGCTCAGTCCAAGAAAGAACTCTTGGATCTGTGTTCTTATCCTGTAGCTTCAGTGCCTCTCTGATGTCATCTTCAGAAACAATCACTAACTCCCCCTGAATCGTACTTACGACAGCAGATTCATTGTTCCAATAATCCATTCTGGCATTCCTCCAGAATTCTTGTTGATGATCTTTGTATATGATGGCAGGAGTAGCAAGAGCAACGATCACACGACTTCTCTTTAAAAAATCAACAATACCGGTGAATTCGGTATGTTTCTTCAGTTCTCCCGTATATGCACACCAATTGTGTGCTGCTTCAAATGGTAAGTCATCAATTTGTTCCTTTCCAGCTACCTGTTCTGATGATCCTGCGGGAACATCACTACTCTGTGGTTCAGACATAGTTAAACTGCAAAATAAATCAAGAAAACACGTTAAAAACGGACAAAACAACCAAAACTTGAAATTTTTGATTTTGAAATTCTACATTCGACCATTCGAAGGTACGGATGTGAAAAATGAGGTTCAAATGTGGAATTAAAGGTTTGAATGTGAAAATCAGTGTGTAAAAATATACATTCGACCATAAAGTTCCACTTTCGACCGTTTGAACATCTACATTCGACCAAAAAAGCACGTTCGACCGTTTAAATTTGGGCGAAAGAGATTGTTCATCTTCTCAAATTGCAGATTTTGATTCAAGTTGTTTTAACATGCCATTTTGATTTGAAAAGCATCTAATATGACCGATAAACATTTCCCAATCATCAATTTTGATTATTACTTTGTGTTTATGTGTTTTCACATAAAATCTAGGGTTCGAAGTTATTAAACAATCAATTGACTGATCTGAGTTGTTTAAACCCTTGATTTTGGATTATTCTCCCCCTAAAACACTTAAACACTAAATCCTTATCAACAATTTTAACAACTATTGGTCAGAAATCACAGTTTGATTCCAGTTAGGGTTCGGTCACAATTGTCGAGCTTTAGAGTACAAATCTTTTATCAGAATATTCATATTCTTGTTGTCTGCTTTCAACTTCTTGTTCTCCTCTATCATAGTGATGTACCTTCTAGTGTTTCTCTGCTCATGTAATAACAACTTCTTGTTCTCTTTCTAAAGTTGTTTAATCTTTGCTTCCAGAGCTTCATGGTTTTCATGTGAAGATTCTATAACATCCAACATCTTTCTGTCATTATTCCTCAACTGTTCGATCTCTGCTTGTTGCTGATTAATAATCATCATCATATCAGCAAGCTTCTGGTTAACAACAGTCATCACATCACTATCTACAGTAACCTTTGGCGTTGAAGCTTCAGCAACCGGAATCTTTCCTTTCTTTAGCTTTTTCAAAACTCTATCCAAAGCATCATTAAATTCATCAGTAGACAGTTCAGTATGCTTAGCAGCAGATGATGTCTTCTGTTTCTTTGCTGCTGGGGATGTAATGGGTGATTTACAACTAGATGCTGCGGGAACTTTCTTTCCAGTAATCAGATTCTCAATGTCTCTAGCTCTTTTCTCCATTGGCTTCACAACTTTTTCTTTCTTTTTGTATAACGGTTTCTTCTGTTTCTCTCCCGTCTTTGGCGATCCTCCAAAATCTTCGGATCCCAATCCCAATCCTTCATCAATTTCATCCAATGCAATAGGACTTTTTGTCCTGTGCTCTTCTACAGACTTGTTAAGACTTTCAGACTCACCAGCCACAGTGGCCTTGGGCGTGGTGCTCTTTACAGTCTCATTCTCCGAATCCCATCTTTCATCTTCCTGTGTCTCTTCAGAATCAATAGACACTTCATCAACCAAATGTAAACCCTTTTCGTCTACACTTTTCTTCCTTCTAGATACCTTCTTCTGTGATGGTTCTATATCATCATGTTTCTCTTCCCCTTTCCCAGTCTTTGCACCGAGATTCACTACTTGTCGCTTTCTCTTTGCATCAGGATCAATAGGACATAAAGGATTATCTTCATCAGAATCACACTTAGCATGCCTTGCTTTATCCTTTCCTGGATCTTTATATCCTGGATTAATCAGATGACCAAACAGGTTCTTGTGTGGTGGTCTTTCATTCATTGGCACGCCTTTATAACCATTCATTCTAACTAGCGTGTTCAGGTTCATGTGATCCTGTACGACAATCTGAGTAGGATCTCTTCTCAAGTTCTTGTACTTCTCATCAAATATCATCTGCAGGAATCTCGGATATAACAGAAATTTCTTGTTCTTCAAACCTCCAAGTGGTTCCAGCATATGTTCAAGTATCAAACCAGATACATTGAAAAGCTTGTTCAAGATCAGGGCAACCATCAAAGAGCTAATACTCTTTCTCATAAGATCATAGCCTCCACTCACTAATCCAAACACATGTAACATAACGTGTGCAAGAAACTTGAATTACGCACAGAGCTTCCCTTTGTGTAATGAACCATCAGTAATCGGTCCATTGTACTTCATTCGTAGGAAGCACTTTCTCTGTTCAATCCATGATAGAACTCTTGGATCTGTCTTCTTATCCTTCAACTTTAGTGCCTCCCTGATGTCATCTTCAGAAACAATCACTAACTCCCCCTGAATCGTACTTACAACAGCAGATTCATTGTTCCAGTAATCCATTCTGGCATTCTTCCAGAATTCTTGTTGATGATCTTTGTATATGATGGAAGGAGTAGCAAGGGCAACAATCACACGGCTTCTCTTTAAGAAATCTACAATACCGGTGAATTCGGTATGTTTCTTCAGTTCTCCCGTATATGCACACCAATTGTGTGCTGCTTCAAATGGTAAGTCTTCAATTTGTTCCTTTCCAGCTGCCTGTTCTGAAGATCCTGCGGGAACATCAGTACTATGCTGTTCAGACATGATTAGACTGCAAAACAAATCAAGAGAACACTTTAAAAACAGACAAAATAACCAAAACTTTAAATTTTTGATTTTGAAATTCTGCATTCGACCATTCAAAGGTACGAATGTGAAAATAGAGGTTCGAATGTGAAAATCAATGTTTAAAAATGTACATTCGACCGTTTAGTTCCACTTTCGACCGTTTGAACATCTTCATTCGACCAAAAAGTCACGTTCGACCATTTAAATTTGGGTGAAAGAAGACTGTTCATCTTCTCTGTAGATGCAGTTGTGCGACTAGTGTTTCGGATTGTACAATAAACATGTTTTGTGAATTATCGATGGTGCGAAGGAGTAATGAAAGGTGAGAAGGAAGCTGTGTTTTTGGTCGAAGGAGAATCAGTTGGTGCGAAGGAACAGTTTTGGACGAATGTGAATATTGTTTATGTATGGCTTGGTTCGACCAGTTGGTTTGGTCGAACCTGCACATTCGCACGAATCATTTGGGCGAATGTGCAGTCTATAAATAGTCAAGCTTGATTTTTTGAATGTAACTTTGAGTCATATTATTCCCTCCACTTTCTGATTCTCTCTCTAGAAGTTTATTTAGCTCTTTTCACGTTCTTACCCTGTTTGTATCAATCTCTAAACGTGTAATTGAGTTTCTAATTAATGAAAAGCGTTTGAAATGATGATTTACTTGTTTTGATCTGTTTGACTATTATTTTGTGATTGTTTTAGGGATTCCGCACCTAAAACTAACTTGTTTGATCATTCTTTGTTGTTTACACGATCCATACATCACATACAAAGTGGTATCAGAGCCAGCTGGATCAAACAACCACAAATTAATAGTTTCTCAGTTGATTTGGACCCAATTTTGGTCAAAAAGTTTCTGTTTTCATTGAACAAACTGATTTGATAAGATTTTGATTGATTACAACTTGTTTTCAAGGTTAAATTGGATAATTCTCTTCATTAAACTTGTTCCAAATCAATTCCGATTCAAAACCTGATTTAAATCATCAAAATCCATCAACATTTGAAAAACTTGATCAAAATTAACGGATTTTCAAAGAATAACCGTTTTTGAATTACCAGGGGTCGAACGTAGAGAGAACGGTCGAAAGTGTGATTTCATTTGGCCGAAAGAGAGAGTTTGTGGTCGAAGGTGTTGTTTTAGTGGTCGAACGTAGACTTTCATTGCTTATTTGTGTTCATTCGCCCGTTGGTGTTACATTCGACTGATCGAATGGTCGAAGGAGAAGGAAAACGGTCGAACGAGAGAAGTAAACGGTCGAAAGAAGTTTGTGTGATATCAGGCCACATTCGTACCCTTCAAAACGGTCGAAGGAGAAGAATATTTCTCATTCGCCCGTCCGATAGTGCGAAAGAGTTTTATGTTTTAAATCATTTCTAATCTTTTCGTGTTTAAACGTTTACAGGTTAAGATGTGGAACTTCCCAACAACGCCAAGACCTACTCAAGCACCACAGCAGCAGACAACACGAGATCCATGGTCAGTTGTAAAAAGGGAAAGCAGCACAAACAGGCCCATAGACCAAAGAAAGTCAATTCCGTTGAACTACCGCTTGAGCGTTTGCACATGGATTTATTTGGTCCAGTCAAGCGTAAAAGTCATGCCAGGGAATTGTACTGTCTTGTGGTGACTGACGATTATTCAAGATTTTCATGGGTTATGTGCTTACACCAGAAAAGCGACACTTTTGACAACCTGAAAGTTCTGTTTTCACGTCTGGAGAATATCTATGGTCTAAAGATCAAACAAATCCGGAGTGACAATGGGACGGAGTTCAAAAACGCTCAGATGGAGGATCTTTGTGCAAACAAGGGAATTCATCATGAATATAGCGCTCTATATACAACCCAGCAGAACGGTGTCGCAGAAAGAAAGAACAGGACTCTAATTGAGACAGCAAGAACAATGCTTGCGGACTCAAATCTTCCAGTCATGTTCTGGAACGAAGCTATTTACGCAGCATGTTACACTTTAAACCGTGTTTTAACAGTGAAGAAGTTTGGAAAAACTTCTTATGAGCTGTTGAACCGACGCAAGCCGAATCTAGAGTATCTAGAACCATTTGGTGCCCCATGTACAATGCTTAATCCTTCGGAGAAGTTCGCGCCAAAGGCTGAAGAAGGTTATTTTGTTGGATATGCAACCCCACTAAAAAGGGTATTCAACAAAAGAACTAGAAAAGTCGAGGAGTGGGCTAATGTCGAAGTACAAAGATACACACAAAATGTACAAGGTGGAGGTCCAGATTGGATGTTTGATTACAAAGACTTCTTTGAATCATTCAATCTAGATAGCATGGTTGAAGAAGCTATACTTCGCTTATATTACGAGGTCGAAAACGCCGTGACTTCACTGTTAGTGCGTCCGATCGCTGTAAATCCTCAAGCAGCTTCTAATGATACCACTGCTCCTGTGATGGAAGAAGAGGTGTTCCAAGAAGCTTCTACAATGCTTAATTCATCAGATTCAGAAGATGAAGACGATGATGCTACAAGTGAAGCTATTCTGGACAATTCTATAGTGACACCACCAGTGAACCCAACTACAACTGATGCTTCAACATCGAATGTGGCTAATGATCTGGTTTCTACAGAGAATTTGACGACTCAAACGGGAGTACAAGTACCTGATTATCCGGAATCTCGGATACATCGGATACACCCGCTTGAACAGGTTATTGGTGATCCTGGTAGCAGCGTTATGACAAGAGGGCAGTTGAGAAATGCTCAAGCACCAGAAAGTATTGGCAATCTTTCTTTATATGCCAAAATACAAAAATCTGGTTTTCAAAATGACTGGTCTTTCGCTTGTTATGTTTCGCAGGTCGAACCGCGGACGTACAAGGAAGCTCTTTTGGATGATGCCTGGGTGGAAGCAATGCAAGAAGAGTTGTTACAATTTTAGAAACTCGGAGTGTGGACGCTGACAGATTTGCCCCCGGGAAGAAAGAAAATTGGAACCAAATGGGTGTTTAAGTGTAAGAAGGATGATAGAGGAGTTATAGTGAGAAACAAAGCTCGTTTGGTCGTTCAAGGTTTTCATCAAGTTGAGGGAATCGACTACAATGAAATCTATGCACCTGTTGCACGCTTGGAAGCTATCCGAATGTTCCTAGCGTTTGCATCCTGGAAGAAATTCAAGGTGTATCAGATGGATGTAAAAAGCGCATTTCTTTACGGTGTGGTCAAAGAGGAAGTTTACGTAGGTCAACCGCCAGGCTTTGAGGACCCTATTCACCGGGATAAGGTCTATGTCTTAAACAAAGCACTCTACGGGTTGCACCAAGCTCCGAGACAATGGTATGAGGAGCTGAGCACGTAACTTCTCTCGAAAGGATTCAAACGCGGATTGGTAGACTGCACACTGTTCACGAAACGAGCAGGAGATGACTTGCTTCCTGTACAAATTTATGTTGATGATATTATTTTCGGATCTACTAACGAACTTCTGTGCAGGGAATTTGAAAAAGTTATGCAGGAAAAGTTCGAAATGAGCGCAATGGGAGAAATGCAGTTTTTCCTAGGCTTGCAGTTGGAGCAAAGACCAACGGGGATCTTTATTCACCAGACGAAATACGTTTCTGAAGTCTTGAGCCGATTCCAGATGGATGATTCGAAGCCGATGGATACCCCGATACAACCTAATCACGGGATTGGAGTTGACATTAAGGGGGAGCTGACTGATCCCTTTACATACAGAGTAATCGTCGGATCTCTGATGTATCTCATCGCGTGTAGACCGGATATAATGTTTGCGACATGTCTTTGTGCACGATATCAATCGAAGCCGAAACAGAGTCATCTTGCAGCTGTCAAGCGTATCCTTAGATATCTGAAGGGTTGTCCATCGAAAGGACTTTGGTACCCTCATGATGATAATTTTGACCTAATCACTTTTAGTGATGCAGATTGGGGCGGCTGTGACAAATACAGCAAATCCACAACGGCTGGATGTCAGTTTATGGGGAGCAGGCTCGTGACCTGGCAATGCAAGAAACAAACCGCAGTTGCACTATCCACATGTGAAGCAGAATACGTTTCAGCATCGAGCTGCTGCTCACGGGTTCTTTGGATCCAACAACAGATGGTGGATTACGGTTTGCAATTTCTTAAAACCCCTATTTACTGTGATAATGAAGCCGCAATCGCATTAACAAAAGACTTAGTAAATCACTCAAAGGCTAAACATATCCGGATTAAATATCATTTTATCCGTGATTGTTATGCTAAAGAGTTGATCGATATGGTCAAAATCCACACTGATTACCAACGCGCAGATCTTTTTACCAAAGCTTTTGACAAATCCAGATTTGATTATCTTTTAAAAGCTAATGGTATTAAGGAAAAACAGGACTGATCACCACCTCAGTCTATCACTTTTTAGTTTAAATTTTTACTGTTTTTCAGAAAAATTTCGAAAATCCAAAAACATTGAAAAATTTCAAAATCCATAAAAATTAGAAAATTTCTTTGCTGACTGCTATATCTTCTTCCCTTAGATTAATGCCGTCAGATTTCTGTGAACAAACGATATCCGGGCAGTCACATATTTGAAATGCTCCAGCTTATCCTTGGGAACAGTAAATTCGAAAATTTATAAAAATCAGAAAAATCAAAAATGATTTCCTGGAGTATAAAGGGAAATGATAGTACATCAGTGGGGATCTGACACATTCTAAGTAATGTACTGCTATATAGGGCGTGTGTCTGAGTCTGTGCGATGTGCTGATAGGCTTCGTAGACCTATTACTGCCTGCCTGATACATACATATCAAACGAATTGTTGTGTGGATGAACTTCTCATGGGCATATGGTCTTAGTACCGTAATTTCGTTTGATAGGGTATTTGTACAAAACTCGGAGGTTTAGGGTCGTTATGTTATTAGTTGTCTGGGGATAGCCTCTCTGATCTTCTGCTGTAAGTCATTACGGACCTAGATCAGACAGGGTGTCTTTATAAAAGAGCCATATAGGCCAAATCCTAAAGTTACCGAATTGAGGAACTTTCCATGTTATATGATAATCAAAGATTATCTATTACATCGTATTAATCATTGATGCGAATCATGATTAATATCAGTCCTCAACCTGGTATAGTGCATATGTTACTCTGCTGCATTAATTTGCTGACTTGTATACCTCTATGCATTATACCTTGTAAATTACAGACGACGAAAGCATAATCACGCTTTACAATGAGTCTTTGTACATTTACTTCTTGATACGGGAGTATGTCGTGTGCGTGGGAACCACAGACGATACGTTTATACTATAAATATCAGTATCAGTTTAAAGCACTGCACAAAAGTCTGCATGTGAGTTTATGTGGATCACAATATCAGCAGTTGCCAGATCACACATTGTCTTTAATGATAATAATTCAAAAGATCAATGGTGTGATCAGATTTTTCAATAACTGATATGATCCCTTTACCGGAAATCCCAAAAACATTTACAGTTTTTCATTTACATTTCTGCATTTTATTTTCTCGTCAAAAATTACAAAACTCAAAAAGATTTTAGGTGTGTTTTAGCATAAACTTTAGAAAATCCAAAAAGATTTTTCATTTCCATCTTATTTTTGATAACTGATGGTGGTTGATGTCGATTTTCTAAACCGTGTTACACCATTTGAGCTTTGTAACCTTTTAAATTTGAAAATTTGAATGATGGATGCTTAAAAGTTGGAAAATAATTGGAACGGGACTCGTTTTTGAGATTTGGAAAATTTATCAAAAATCCCAATTCTCATTCGCCCATTCGGTTGGTCGAATGTGCGATTTTTCCTGTTCCTTCGTATGTTTTAAACGGGCGAAGGAGAGTATTCTTGAACATATGTTTCATTCGAACCCTTTTGGCTCATTCGAACCTTTAACTAGGGTCGAAGGAGACAAAAGCTTCTCATTCGTACGAGTAGAACGGGCGAAGGAGTGTGCCTATATATACCATATCAGTCTCATTCGACCCTATACAAATTTTTTTCAAAATTTTCACTCTAACCTCACCTTGTTGCCCTGTTATTTTGTGATATACCATTGTGATCGTCTACATTCACTGATTCTTTTCCACTATCTTTTACAGGTTAACATTCAGAATCCAAGGATTAATCCGTGTTTTTGTGTTTCAAGCCCTAATTCTTAAAAACTGATATTAGATAGTTCATTGTTACAATTGATTATAGGGATTCATTATTTCTGTGTTTTAGGGGGAGAAAAACCATAAACCAAGGTTTCAAAAACAATAGATTGTTCAATTGATCATTACTTTAGTTCGAAACCTAGGTTTAATATGAAAACACAGAGATAATGAGAAATTGATGAATCCGTTAGTTTAAAATGGTTAATCGGCATTGTTAGTTGCCATACAAATTAAAAGAACATGATCAGAAACCATAAATTTCATAATTGAAAATTCAAAAATATGAACAGACTCCTTCGACCCTTTCGAATGGGCGAAGGAGATGTCAAACTGGTCGAATGAAGAAATTGTGGGCGAATGAAACTTTTTACCAAGATCCATACATTCGTACCATTCAATTTTCACATTCGCACCATGTTTTTCTCATTCGTACCCCCGTTTGGGCGAATGAGAATGTTAATTACCAAATTTTCAAGGTTTGTATTTTTGTCGATTTTTAACATGCTTCTTTGTTTTGTTTTGCAGATTAAACCATGTCCGAGCAGGAGAAGACTACTGAGCAAGCTGGATCATCCTCACAACCTGCTAGGAAAGTTCCTGAAGAGCCTTTAGCCTTCGAGAATGCGCATAATTGTTGTGCGTATCTCGGAGAAGTTAAAAAGCACACGGAGTTTGTCGGAATCATTGAATTCTTGAAAAGATGTAGGGTGATAGACGCAATTGCTACACCTACGATTATTTACAGAGATATGATGCAAGAATTCTGGTCAGGAGCGAAGCTAGATTTCTGGAATTGCGAGTCGTGCTTGATTAGCAAGATCCAAGGACAAAGAGTTATTGTGTGTGAGCAGGATTTAAGAGAAGCATTGAACTTACAAGATGAAAAGACGGATCCTAAGGAGCTGAGTTTCATGGATCAGCGAAAGTGTTTCCTGAGAATGAAATACAATGGACCAATCACTGACGGTTCATTGCACAAGGGAAAACTGTGCCCTCAATTCAAATATTTGGCACATGTTTTGATACATGTCTTCGAATCAGCCGCTGGAGGATATGACTTAATGCGCAAGAGTATTAGCTCGTTGATGGTAGCCCTGGTATTGAACAAACCGTTCAATGTTTCAGCCATGTTGATGGAGCACTTGTTAGAGCCTGTAAACGGCACGAGGAATCTGAAGTTTCTACTATATCCTCGTTTCCTCCAGATGGTATTTGATAACAAGTATAAAGACTTGAAGAGGGATCCTAAGCATATTGTTGTTCAGGAACATATGTCACTTAATACACTTGCTAGGATGAAGGCGTACAAAGGATTGTCGGTCAATGAACGTCCACCAGTAAGGCGTTTATTTGGACATCTAGCAAGGATTGATTATACAGATCCAGGTGAAGGGCTTGTAAGACACGCAAACAGTGATTCAGATCCAGATAACCCATTACATCCTGTTGATCCAGATGCAAAGCGCAAAAGACAGGTTGTTAATGTCGGTGCCAAGAGTGGAAAGGTTAAGGAGAAAGGGATAAGGTTAGAGGTTGTGTCTGAACCTGAGAAGAAAAAGAGCACATCAAGACGATGGCAAAGAAAGGTTTGCATATTGTGGATGAAGCGTCGATTGATTCAGAGGAGACGCAAGAAGACGAACATTGGGACTCGGAGACTGAAACGTTAAAGACCACCACGCCCAAGGCCACTGTGGCTGGTGAGTCTGTTAGTCAGCCTGTTGAAGATCAAGGTGCTAAGAGTCCAATTCCTGTTGGTGATGATGAAGTGATTCTGAATTTAGATGAAGTTTGTACCGGTTCACTTGTACAGGCTGAAAAGTCAAAGAAGAAGAAACAGGAGAAACCAAGTCAGAAGAGAAAGATAGAGATTGAATCGCTCATAGCTGGTAAGAAACTACCACCAGCTTCTAGTTCTAAGTCACCAGTTACTGCACCAGCATCAAAGAAACAAAAGACTGCGACTACTTCAAGCACACAACAGAGAGATGATATACCTGTTGATCAGTTTAATGAAGCTTTAGATAATGTGCTTAAGAAGATGAGGAAAGGCAAACTGCCTGAAGTTGCTGAAACGCCTATGAAGAAGAAGGTTTCAGTGGATAGTGATATTATGAATGCTGTGAATCAAAGGTTATCGGAGATGATGAGCATTATCAACAAACAGCAAACAGAGATCGAGCAATTAAAGTCAAATGATCGAAAGATATTAGAAGTCGTAGTCACATCCCATGATGATAATGAAGTTTTGAAGAAAACAATCAAGAAGTTGAAAAGAGAGAACAAGAAGTTGCTGAAGCACGAGCAACGAAACACCAGAAGGATTATTGTCTTGAAAGAGGAGAATAAACAGCTGAAGAAGAGTAACAAGCATATGGATGATTTGATAAAAGACTTGTACTCTCGAGCTCCTCTACTTCAAGTTGGTGAAGAAGATAAAGAAAGAAAAGAAGAGCAGGTAGATTTTGAACCATCTGATGAAGAAGAGGATGAAGATCTTGATGAAGATGCTGGAAATGATTTTAAAAAGAAGAAGAAGAAAGATGATGGAGATGATGGAGGTTCAGATGGTGGATCGAGTGATGGAAACAGCTCTGCTTTTGATAGTAGTGATGATGATGATGATGACAACGCTGAGAAGTAAACTTATGAAAAGCGTGATTCGAGTAAGGGTGGAGAGTCGAGATCTAAGACTCAAGGTGAAAATGTTGATGACGATATCTTCTGGAACGAAAAACTGCAGTCGTTATCGGAAGAAGACAAGAACATGTATCGCCAGATGCTCACAGATCGAGTCTGGACGATTGACATGACAAGCAGGTTTCCAGAAATACTCGAGTCGAGCAATAAGCTGTTTGAATTGGAGTTTGATGACCAGATCTTGAAGATGGAGAGGTTTCTACGGCGGTTTCTATAGAAATACTTGAAGGTTTCGCCAAACAGGTGGGAAGGACTTTGGAAGAGTTGCTCGCTGATAATTACATTCCAAAGGTACCTGAAAAGGAAGCCGGGAATCATTCTGATGACCGTGACATTCCTGCTTTTGAAGAGGTTGAAATGGAGGATATAACGAGTGAGGAATATCCACAATATTTCAAGAATAATCAAGATTGTGGATTTCCAGGTTTTTCTGATGATGTGCTAAACCAGGCCGAGAAACTAGCTAAGGAGAAGAGCAAAATGTTTGAAGATGAGATTTTTAAAGGGCATGATAAACCACGGTTCGAGCAATCAGATAGTTTGAAGGAGTTTTTGAGGAAATTGAAGGAAAAAGAGAATAACCGTCTGAAAGCTGAGATACAAGGTAGCTTTTATAAACTTCATAGTGAGATTTTCAAAGGTCGTGCATTGGCCTGGAAGTTTATTCAGCAACTGAGATGCATAACAGTAAAGTGGGAGAAGGGAATCTTATATTTTGATAAGTTTCATAATTTGGGAGCGTCAAATAGTCAGATTACCTACTTTGCTGAGAAGATGACGAGAGAAAGCCGAACCAAGTGGAATTTGTTTGAACCACAATATCCGAAACGAATTGTTCATAAAAAGGATATTGATATGATTACAAGTATGCCCAAGGTGACGTTAAAGTATAAACCACCCCGAGTGTTGAAAAAGATTCCTTTGTTGCCGATTCCACAACACTTCGCCAAAGATTTCATTTGGTGGTATTATGATTGGAAGATAGCAGAGGCTGTGATTGTGCTGAAAGACGGAGAGAAGAACTTCAAGAAAATACACATTTTTGATCCTATGTGGTTAATCAACTGTTCACATGAGGATATAATAATGTTGTTTTATAATCCGATCTATTCTGAAGTGAAGGTAGCTGAACAAGTAGGAAAATACCAACGTGTGGTATTTCTGTGCTTTGCATATGATATAAACGCTAGTTGTGACTATGACAAGTTGCTCGGGATGTTTGTAGAGAAGCAGAAGGTGCCTGAAGTGAAAAAGACAAAGCCAAAGCAATTTCAGGAACCGGTTTTGACTAAAGAACAGAAGATTCAGCGACATATCAGATTGATGAACATCAGAATGGACGAACAACGTCGACAGCAATCCAAGCAATAATCGAGGGGGAGTTTGTAGATGCAGTTGTGCGACTAGTGCTTCGGATTGTACAATAAACATGTTTTGTGAATTATCGATGGTGCGAAGGAGTAATGAAAGGTGCGAAGGAAGCTGTGTTTTTGGTCGAAGGAGAATCAGTTGGTGAGAAAGAACAGTTTTGGACGAATGTGAATATTGTTTATGTATGTCTTGGTTCGACCAGTTGGTTTGGTCGAACCTGCACATTCGCACGAATCATTTGGGCGAATGTGCAGTCTATAAATAGTCAAGCTTGATTTTTTGAATGTAACTTTGAGTCATATTATTCCCTACACTTTCTGATTCTCTCTCTAGAAGTTTGTTTAGCTCTTTTCACGTTCTTACCCTGTTTGTATCAATCTCTAAACGTGTAATTGAGTTTCTAATTAATGAAAAGCTTTTGAAATGATGATTTACTTGTTTTGATCTGTTTGACTATTATTTTGTGATTGTTTTAGGGATTCCGCACCTAAAACTAACTTGTTTGATCATTCTTTGTTGTTTACACGATCCATACATCACATACATTCTCAAATTACAGATTTTGATTTAGATGATTTTAACATGCCAGTTTTATTTGAATACCATCTAATATGGCCGATTAACAATTCCCAATCAACAATTTTGATTATTATTCAGTGTTCGAAGCTTTTAAACAATCAATTAACTAATCCAGGTTGTTTAAACCCTTAATTTTTGTGTATTCTCCCCTTAAACACTTAAACACTAAACCCTCTACATCAATTGTTATTATTATTGGTTTGAAATCATGTTTTGATCCTGGTTAGGGTTCGAACACAAAATCAACGATTGTGACTTTGTTTGTGGATGGATACCTGCAAATGATGATTCAAAATGATCAGTAAGACACAACGAACACAATGAAATGATTTTTAAATCACGAGCAACAAGATCACTTAATCTAGAATTTTAAATTTTTTTGAATATGAGGTCGAATGTGCAGATCAGGCATATATAGGCTACACATTCGACCAAACGACTAGGGCGAATGTGAAAATTTGTCCACCTTCGACCCTATTTAAAGGTTCGAATGTAGACAAATGGTTCGAATGTGAAAATAACACATGAACACTCACATTCGACCGTTTGAAAGATACGAATGAGCAGGAAAATTCCACCTTCGACCCAACGAAGGGGCGAATGAAAGTTGGAATTTTTGAAAATCTTTACCAAATCTCGAAATCGAGTCCCGTTCTGAATATTTTTCAACTTTTAAGCATCCGACATTCATTATTTCCCATTTAAAGATGACAAAACTCAAATGGTCCATCAAGCTTTAGAAAATCACCATCAACCACCATCAGCTATAGAAATGTAAAATCTTTTGGATTTTCTAAGCTTTTTGTTAAAACACACCTAAAATCTTTTTGAGTTTTGTATTTTTGATGAGAAATGTAAAATGCATAAATGTAAAGATAAAGCAGTAAATGTTTTGTGATAACCGGTTAGGGAATCATATCAGTTATTGAGAAATCTAATCACACCGTTGATCTTTTGATTTATTATCATTAAAGACAATGTGTGATCTGGCAACTGCTGATATTGTGATCCACATAAACTCACATGCAGACTGTTGTGCAGTGCTTTAGACTGATACTATTATTTATAGTATAAACTCAATTGTCTGTGGTTCCCACGCACACGACATACTCCCGTATCAAGAAGTAAATGCACAAAGACTCATTGTAACGCGTGATTATGCTTTCGTCATTTGTATTTGTACAAGGTATAAGGCACAGAGGTGTACAGGTCAGCAAATTGATGCTACAAAGTAAATTGTGCACTCTACCAGGTTGAGGGCTGATATCAATCATGATTTGCATCAGTGATTGGATACGATGCATTAGATAATCTTTGATTATCTTCATACATTGAAAGTTCCTCAATTCGGTAACTTTAGGATTTGGCTTTACAGCTCTTTTATAAAGACACCCTATCTGATCTAGGTCCGTAATGACTTATAGCAGAAGATCAGAGAGGCTATCCCCAGATAACTAATAACATAACGACCCGAAACCTCCGAATTTTTTACAAATACCCTATCAAACGAAATTACGGTACTAAGACCATATGCCCATGAGGAGTTCATCCACATAACAATTCGTTTGATATGTATGTATCAGGCGCACAGTAATAGGTCTACGAAGCCTATCAACACATCACACGGACTCAAACACACGCCTTATATTGCATTACACTTCTTTAGCATGAGTCAGATCCCCACTGATGTACTATCATTTCCCCCTTTTCTCCTGGAAATCATTTTGTGTTTTCTAATTTTTATGGATTTTTGAATTTTTCAATGTTTTTGGTTTTTCTGAAAATAAAATCGACCTAAAAATGCAAAACATATTTTTGGGTTTTTGTATTTTTCTGACAAATAGTAAAAACTAAACCTAAAAAGCGATAAACTGAGGTGGTGATCAGTCTTGTTTTTCTTTTATACCGTTAGCTTTTAAAAGATATTCAAATCTTGATTTATCAAAAGCATTGGTAAAAATATCTGCACGTTGATAGTCAGTGAGGATTTTGACCATATCGATCAACTCTTTTGCATAACAATCACGGATGAAATGACATTTGATCCGGATATGTTTAGCTTTAGAGTGATTTACTAAATCTTTTGTCAATGCATTTGCGGCCTCATTATCATAGTAAATAGGGGTTTTAAGAAATTGCAAACTGTAGTCCACCATTTGTTGTTGTATCCATAGAGGACTTGTGAGCAGCAACTTGATGCTGAAATGTATTCTGCTTCATATGTGGATAAGGCAACTGCAGTTTGTTTCTTGCATTGCCAGGTCACGAGCCTGCTCCCCATAAACTGGCATCCAGCCGTTGTGGATTTGCTGTCTTTGTCACAGCCTCCCCAATCTGCATCACTAAAAGCGATTAGGTCAAAATTATCATCATTAGGGTACCATAGTCCTCTCGACGGACAACCCTTCAGATATCTAAGGATACGTTTGAGGTACATTAGAGATCCCGTGATTAGGTTGTATCGGGGTATCCAACGGCTTCGAATAATCCATCTGGAATCGGCTCAAGACTTCAGAAACGTATTTAGTCTGGTGAATAAAGATCCCCGTTGGTCTTGGATCCACCTACAAGCCTAGGAAAAACTGCATCTCTCCCATCGCACTCATTTCGAACTTTTCCTGCATTACACGTTCAAATTCTCTGCACAGAAGTTCGTTAGTAGAACCAAAAATAATGTCATCAACATAAATTTGCACAAGAAGCATGTCATCCCCTGTTCGTTTTGTGAACAGTGTGCAATCTACGAATCCTCGTTTAAATCCTTTGGATAGAAGATACGTGCTCAGCTCCTCATACCATTGTCTTGGAGCCTGGTGCAACCCATAGAGAGCTTTGTTTAGAACGTAGACCTTATCCCGGTGAATAGAATCCTCAAAGCCTAGTGGTTGACCTTTGTAAACATCTTCCTTTACCACACCATAAAGAAATGCGCTTTTAACGTCCATTTGATACAGCTTGAATTTTTTATAAGATGCAAACGCCAGAAACATGCGGATAGCTTCTAAGCGTGCAACCGGTGCATAAATCTCGTTATAATCAATTTCTCCCACTTGATGAAAGCCTTGCACGACCAATCGAGCTTTGTTCCTAACAATCACTCCTCTGTCATCTTTCTTACACTTGAACACCCATTTTGTTTCGATCTTTTTCCGTCCCGGAGGTAAATCTGTCAGTGTCCACACTCCAAGTTTCTGAAACTGTAATAACTCCTCTTGCATAGCCTCTTCCCAAGCGTCATCCAAAAGAGCATCCTTGTATGTCCGCGGCTCGACCTGCGAAACATAACATGCAAAAGACCAGTCATTTTGAAAACCTGATTGTTGAATTTTGGCATATAAAGCAAGAGCGCCATGGTTTTCTGGTGAGTTTGCATTCCTCAGTTGACCTCTTGTTATGACACTGCTACCAGGATCACCAATAACCTGCTCGAGTGGGTGAATCTAATGTATTCGAGATTCCGGATAAACAGGTACTTGCACTCTCGTCTGAGTAGTCAAATTCTCTGTTGAATCCAGATCATTACCCAAGTTTGATGATGAAGCACCATTTGGATTTGGGTTCACTGGAGGTGTCTCTGTAGCAACATCTTGAACAGCTTCACTTGTAACATCATCGTAATCTTTAGATTCCGATGAATTAAGAGATGTGGAAGCTTCCTGAAATACCTCTTCTTCAGCTGCAGGAGCATTGGTATCATTAGAAGCTGTTTGGGGGTTTACGGCGATCGGACGCACCAACGGTGATTTCACTGCGTTTTAACACTCGTAATATAATTGTAATACAGCCTCTTCAACCAAGCTATCTAGATTGAATGATTCAAAGAAATCCTTGTAATCAAACATCCAGTCTGGACCGCTACCCTGTACATTCTGTGTATACCTCTAAACTTCAACGTTAGCCCACTCCTCTACCTGACGAGTTCGCTTGTTGAATACCCGTTTGAGCGGGGTTGCATATCCAACAAAGAATCCTTCTTCAGCCTTTGGTGCGAACTTCTCAAGTGGATTAAGCATTGTACACGGAGCTCCAAACGGTTCTAGATACTCTAAGTTCGGCTTTCGTCAGTTCAACAGCTCATAAGAAGTTTTGCCAAACTTCTTCATCGTTAAGACACGATTGAGAGTATAACAAGCTGCGTAAATTGCTTCATTCCAGAACATTACTGGAAGATTGGAATCCACAAGCATTGTTCTTGCCACTTCAATTAGAGTTCTGTTTTTGCGTTCTGCGACACTGGTCTGTTGAGGGGTATACGGAGCACTGTATTCATGATGAATTCCTTTGTCTTCACAAAGAGCATCCATCTGTGCATTCTTAAACTCTGTCCCATTGTCACTCCTAATTCTCTTGATCTTGAGACCATAGATAATTTCCAATCGAGTGAACAGAACTTTCAGATTATTAAACGTGTCGCTCTTATGATGCAAGCACATAACCCATGAAAATCTGGAATAGTCATCTGTAACCACAAGACAGTACAATTAACCGGCATGACTTTTACGTCTGACCGGTCCGAACAAATCCATGTGCAAACGCTCAAGTGGTAGTTCAACTGAATTGACTTTCTTTGGTTTATGGGACTGCTTTTGCTGCTTTCCTTTCTTACAACTCACACACTTGTCGTTCAAATGAAAATGTTTGACATTGACGCCTTCGACAAGTTCATTCTTCACCAAATGATTCATCTTTCTAAGGTGAATGTGTCCCATCCTCCTATGCCACATGATTGTTTCTTTTTCAGTATCCTTGGAGAGGAACACACGTGACTTGGACTTGTGTAGTCATAGCTTTTGACATGTCGAGAATGTACAGATAGTTCACGCTCGGTGCTTTTAGCATAACCCACTCTTTTGGTTGAACAAATCTTGGCTTGAGTATGTAGCAAGATTTGTCATCAAAGAATACCGAAAACTGCTTATCACGGATCTAACTGACACTGAGCAGATTATAATCAATTTGGTTTACGTACGAAATCTTCTCAAAACTCACTATCCCATTACTTACACTACCCTCCATAGTAATGTATCCACCTTTATTCCCAGCAAACGCTACGTATCCTCCATTGATATTTCAGATGTCAAACAGTAGCGATAAATCCCCTGTCATGTAACCAGAAGCTCCACTGTCAACAATCCAAAGACTGCTCACAGGGCCAGCCGAAGCTCCCTGCACATATCAAGTAAAAGATTAGATTTTTCGGGGGACCCAAGCCTGCTTGGTCTTGGGTCTTTGAACATTGAGTTTCAAAGATTCTTTTTCACAAACATTTTGATTTGAATTGATCTTTTTCTGATCAATTAAATCTTTTTCAGTCTCAGCTTTCTCATTCACTTGTGAAGATGAAGCACCTTGAGAACCCTTTGGTGACCAATACTGTTCCGAACGTTTCAAGATCCGGATTTGAGATTTTGGGGTCTCAACCGGTTTCTTTACTTCGTACTTAAAGGAAACTTTCTTGGTTACCTTCTCTGATTTAACAGATCCAGGTCCAACTGTTGGTTTCACTGCAGGTTTTACAGATACCTTTTGCTTGTCAACAGTTTTGTTCACCACAGGTTTCATAAGAGGTTTCTCCATGGCTATCCGGTTACGACGGTCATATGTCATCAAACGATTTTCCCTCTTTTGAAAATATCTGCTTTGGTTATAAAACGGTGCAGGTTGAGGTACAAATCGTCTTTGTGGATAACAATGATTATCGACTGGACTCTGATATGTTTGCTTCTCTTCGACCTCGTGCCTTTTGTGTCTAACATACGGGCAGTTAGCAAGTAAATTCCCTCTCTCTCCGCATTTAAAACATGCACGGTATTCCTCAAAGTTGTTGTTGGCGTTCGACTTAGCATATGTAGTGATAGGATATTGATCATCCACACACCTTCTTCTAAGACTCTCAGGAGCTGGGTCCTTGGAGTAAGTCGGCTCAAGAAAACTATTAGCCTTATTCTTTGGCTTGATAAACTCTGTGACATGAACCTTTGATTCTTTTGGAATATCCAAATAAATTTTCTCTAAAACCTCTGGAGGAACATCATTTGTTTGCTCATGCGTTGGGAACCAAATGGTACTCTCCTGCCAAATTTTCTCAATCTTGGAGTAGTTGGCAAATTTGATTGGATATTCTTCGTCAGAAATTATCTTATCGGAACCTATCATCCGATAGAAAACTTTGACGGGTTTGTCACATTGTTCATTTTTCTCAATAGGCTTAACTGATTGATTCGCTCGATGAGCGTTAGCCATGGGATGCACAATCTGAGATGGTGACACATGTTCATTTGTAATTATGTGATTTTCAACATGAATATCACAAACCTTCTTAGATTTGTCATCCTTGGAGTCGGAATCATCAGTTACAACAATCACACCTTCATTATTTAGTCCCAAAATAGGTCGAACATTAGAATTAGGATCTCCCACACTGGAGGTGTTAGACTCATCATCCGATGTCGAGTCAGATTTAAATGAGCTCTCTGGTGTTATTGCATGCAAAGTATGTTTATCAAATAACACAGTAGATGGGACGGCCTTGTAGTTTGCACTACTAGACTATGAAGGCTCCTCAATGATATAGTCAACAACGTATGCAATATGCTTATAGCTTTCAAGTTTCTTATTGACCTTCTCAGCAAAGCACTTGATTGTAGCCATTTCAAGTTTTGTATTTTCCAATTCATTGATATAGTTGTTAATGGCTAATTGTTTCAAAGATAAAGTCTTTTTAAGATCAGAAATGTCTTTCTTGTAACCATCAAGCACTTTATTGAATTCTCGTGCTTCTTTTTGATACGATTGATAGTTGATCTTAGCACTCTCAAGCTGAATCCTGAGTTACTTATTATCCTCTGTCAATCTATCGCATGCACCACAATACCTCTCACTATTCATATCGAAATTAGATTCAGAACTTTCCTGATTTGGAGGCTCAGTCATCGCCATCAGTGCAAAGTGTGCTTCATTTCCAGTAAAGAATTTAGAATAGTCGATTCTGGTAAAAGCATCATCCACAATGCAAGATTTGCGTGTCATCAGAAAATCAGCTTCGGCAAGAAGATGATCGATATCATCATCTAGTGAATTAACACTAGTTTCAGAATCAAAATCGCTCTCCGTATCAGAATAAGCTGAATCACACTGTTCTGGAATCTCAATAACAGAGTCAAGAATCAATCCCGGTTTCTTCTCAACACAAACATCACTTACTTCACTCAACTCTTCTATCTTTACTTTAGACACAAACATCTTCTCAGTCACCAAAACATCTTCAACAGATACCGGCTCATCCAAAACATCGCCCCCTACGGTTGGTTTTCGTGACATCACGGTTCGTGATTACGAACCTAAAACGAATTGTCAATTCAAAAGTTTAAAAATCCAAAAATATGCTTATTTTTAGATTTTTAGGGGGAGAAAATTTCAGAAAAAATCAAAATAAAAAAAATTAGAAAATCAAAAATGAGTTTTCCTAGAGAAAAAGAGGAGATGATAGTACATCAGTGGACAGTCAAGATTACTCTGAAAACAAAATGTATTGATAAACATTGAGTAGCCACTACAATTATATATTTGTAGGATTGAAATCAAAGTTTAAAGTTCAGCGTGGTGATATAAACTTAAAAAAATTAACTGATAATCATGTGGATCAACGTTTCGTTGGCATGTGGTCTTCGTACCGAAATTTCGTTTGATAGATTGCCAAAATCGGAGGTTTCTGGTCGTTATATTGTTAGTTATCTAGGGATAGCCTAACTGATCTTTTGTCATATTAATTTACGGACCTAGATCAGTTAGGGTATCTTATTAAATGATCTTTAATGACAAAACCTTAAGTTACCGAATGAGGAACTTAACATGTGTGATGATAATCAAAGATTATCTAATGCATCGTATCAATACTATGATGAAAATCATGTATGATATTAGTCCTCGCCCTGGTTGAGTGCATAAGTCGCATATAAGCATTAATTTGCTGACCTGTCACCGATGTGCCTCATACCTTGTAACTAACGGATAACTACAATATAATCACACATTACGATGAAACTTTGTGCAATTCTTGATACGGGAATGTGTCGCGTGTGCGGGGACCGTAGATTTTTCAGTATCTAATATTACCATAATGTATCTGAAGTGCTGAACAATGAATAATGATTTTGAGTTTAAGTGGACAAACATACTGGTAATGGTTCTAGGATGCTCAATGTCAAAAACAGAAAATTGATCAAAAAGAGTTTTGACTGACTGTTTCAATACTGATATGATTCTCTTATCGGAAACTTCACAAAAATATGTTCAGTTTACTTTTTATGCAATTACATTTGAAAATTCAAAAAGATTTTTGGTGTGTTTTAGCATAAACTTTGAAAAATCAAAATGTTTTGTTTCTACTTTATTTTCGATAAACGATGATGGGATACTTAATGTGAATGCTCAGATACTTAAAAGTTAAAAAAGACTACAGATTTTCAAGTTTCCGGTGCAAATGAAAAATGTTTTATAGTTCAGCGGGAGAACTATTGAGGATCAAAAGGAATGTGAAGAGTACTTCCGAGATTTTTGTCGTGTCTAACGCTGGTTGTAGTTTGTGCAGTTTTTAGTAAATTTTTCTGTAGAATTAAACACAACAGGTGCACTACTCAAGACTCATCGACAAAGCGTGTAACTAGACAAGACCCAACCTGAACATCAAGATCACCAGAACAACAGAAACTAGTCAGAGGTTGTTAAAGAAAAGATTGAAGTTCGAAGAATTCAAGATTGATTTCTGTCTTCATATCTGGACCAACAAAAGACAAAGCCAAGATTTCTTGAGTCTGTCTGAGATTTCAAAGCTTACTGCAGAGATAGACAAGAACCTCGACACAAACGTGCATGAAGATGGAAAGTTTTCAAGTCGTTCAAGAAGATGAGATCAAAACTTGAAGAATTGATAACTTTCTGATTTGGTACATCACTAGCTAGGTACAAAGGGGAGATTGTAAGTGCATTATACATGTATGTCCCCAGCTAGTGATCCGGTACATAATGTCGAAGGTTCAGTAAACGACCAAGAATTTAGCTTAAGTATACATTCGACCTGTCGGATGGTCGAATGTAGATTGATTGTTAGAGAAGGCTTCATTCGAACCCTTAAAGGGTCGAATGAACACCTTCGACCTCATGAAAGGGGCGAAGGTGAGAAGTCTATAAATAGGGAAAAGTTTGTTATTTTGAAGTGAGTTATCATTTGAGGTTTTCCCTAGTTTGTGTGTGTGTGTTATTCTCTGTATTAGGTCTAGTATTTCATGTGTAATCCTTGATATTTGATCTAATACAAGAGTAAAGTTATGGAAATTGCTCGGTGATTCGTTATCTGTTTTCATCACGATCGATTACGTTTATTTCTGAATCATTTTGCATGATTGGAGGGGATTCCGCACCCTACGGTTGGTATTCGTGAGATCACGGTTCGTGATTACGATCCTAAAACGAATTCTCAATTTAAAAGTTTAAAAATCTAAAAATATGCTTCTTTTAGATTTTTAGGGGGAGAAAATTTCAGAAAAAATCAAAATTAAAAAAAAGTTAGAAAATCAAAAATGAGTTTTCCTAGAGAAAAAGAGGAGATGATAGTACATTAGTGGAATGTCAAGATTACTTTGAAAACAAAATGTATTGATAAACATTGAGTAGCCACTACAATTATATATTGGTAGGCTTGAAATCAAAGTTTAAAGTTCAGCATGGTGATATAAACTTAAAAACATTAACTGATAATCATGTGGATCAACGTTTCGTTGGCATATGGTCTTAGTACCGAAATTTCGTTTGATAGATTGCCAAAATCGGAAGTTTCTGGTCGTTATATTGTTAGTTATCTGGGGATAGCCTAACTGATCTTTTGTCGTATTAATTTACGGACCTAGATCAGTCAGGGTATCTTATTAAAAGATCTTTAATGACAAAACCTTAAGTTACCGAATGAGGAACTTAACATGTGTGATGATAATCAAAGATTATCTAATGCATCATATCAATACTATGATGAAAATCATGTATGATATTAGTCCTCACCCTGGTTGAGTGCATAAGTCGCTTTGAAGCATTAATTTGCTGACCTGTCACCGCTGTGCCTCATACCTTGTAACTAACGGATAACTACAATATAATCACGTGTTACGATGAAACTTTGTGCAATTCTTGATACGGGAATGTGTCGCGTGTGCGGGGACCATAGATTTTTCAGTATCTAATATTACCAAAATGTATCTGAAGTGTTGAACAATGAATAATGATTTTGAGTTTAAGTGGACAAACATACTGGTAATGGTTCTAGAATGCTCAATGTCAAAAATAGAAAATTGATCAAAAAGAGTTTTGACTGACTGTTTCAATACTGATATGATCCTCTTATCGGAAAATTCACAAAAATATGTTCAGTTTACTTTTTATGCAATTGCATTTGAAAATTCAAAAAGATTTTTGGTGTGTTTTAGCATAAACTTTGAAAAATCAAAATGTTTTGTTTCTACTTTATTTTCGATAACTGATGATGGGATACTTATTGTAAATGCTCAGATACTTAAAATTTGAAAAAGACTACAGATTTTCAAGTTTCTGGTGCAAATGAAAAATGTTTTATAGTTCAGCGGGAGAACTATTGAGGGTCAAAAGGAATGTGAAGAGTACTTCCAAGATTTTTGTCGTGTCTAACGCTGGTTGTAGTTTGTGCAGTTTTTAGTAAATTTTTCTGCAGAATTAAACACAACAGGTGCACTACTCAAGACTCATTGACCAAGCGTGTAACTGGACAAGACCCAACCTAAACATCAAGATCACCAGAACAACAGAAACTAATCAGAGGTTGTTAAAGAAAAGATTGAAGTTCGAAGAATTCAAGATTGATTTCTGTCTTCATTTCTCGACCAACAAAAGACAAAGCCAAGATTTCTTGAGTCTGTCTGAGATTTCAAAGCTTACTGCAGAGATAGACAAGAACCTCGACACAAACGTGAATGAAGATGGAATGTTTTCAAGTCGTTCAAGACGATGAGATCAACACTTGAAGAATTGATAACTTTCTGATTTGGTACATCACAAGCTAGGTCCAAGGGGGAGATTGTAAGTGTATTATTCATGTATGTCCCCAGCTAGTGATCCTGTACATAATGTCGAAGGTTCAAAAAACGACCAAGAATTTAGCTTAAGTATACAATCGACCTGTCGGATGGTCTTATGTAGTTTATTACTGGTCGAATGTAGATTGATTGTTAGAGAAGGCCTCATTCGAAACCTTAAAGGGTCGAATAAACACCTTCGACCTCATGAAAGGGGCAAAGGTGAGAAGTCTATAAATTGGGAAAAAGTTTGTTATTTTGAAGTGAGTTATCATTTGAGCTTTTCCCTAGTTTGTGTGTGTGTGTTATTCTCTGTATTAGGTCTAGTATTTCATGTGTAATCCTTGATATTTGATCTAATGCAAGAGTAAAGTTATGGAAATTGCTCGTTGATTCGTTATCTGTTTTCATCACGATCGATTACGTTTATTTCTGAATCATTTTGCACGATCGGAGGGGATTCCGCACCCTACGGTTGGTATTCGTGAGATCACGGTTCGTGAATACGATCCTAAAACGAATTCTCAGAAATCCTTGTAATCAAACATCCAGTCTGGACCGCTACCCTGTACATTCTGAGTATACCACTGAACTTCAACGTTAGCCCACTCCTCGACCTGACGAGTTTGTTTGTTGAATACCCGTTTGAGCGGGGTTGCATATCCAACAAAGAATCCTTCTTCAGTATTTGGTGCAAACTTCTCAGATGGATTAAGCATTGTACACGGGGCTCCAAACGTTTCTAGATACATTAAGTTCGGCTTTCGTCGATTCAACAACTCATAAGAAGTTTTAGCAAACTTCTTCACCGTTAAAACACGATTGAGAGTATAACAAGCTACGTAAATTGCTTCGTTCCAATACATTACTGGAAGATTGGAACCCGCAAACATTGTCCATGCCGCTTCAATTAGAGTCCTGTTTTTTGCGTTCTGCGACACCGTTTTGTTGAGGGGTATACGGAGCACTGTATTCATGATGAATTCCTTTGTCTTCATAAAGAGCATCCATCTGTTCATTCTTGAACTCCGTCCCATTGACACTCCTAATTCTCTTGATCTTTAGACCATAGATATTTTCCAATCGAGTGAACTGAACTTTTAGATTATTAAACGTGTCGCTCTTATGATGCAAGCACATAACCCATGAAAATCTGGAATAGTCATCTGTAACCACAAGACAGTACTATTCACTGGCATGACTTTTACGCTTGACCGGTCCAAACAGATACATGTGCAAACACTCAAGTGGTAGTTCAACTGAATTGAGTTTCTTTAGTTTATGGGACTGCTTATGCTGCTTTCCTTTCTTGCAACTCACACACTTGTCGTTCAAATGAAAATGTTTAACATTTACGCCTTCGACAAGTTCATTCTTCACTAAATGATTCATCTTTCTAAGGTGAATGTGTTCCATCCTCCTATGCCACAGGATTGATTCTTTTTCAGTAGCCTTGGAGAGGAAACACATGACTTGGCCTTGTGTAGTCATAGCTTTTGACATGTCGAGAATGTACAGATTGTTCACTCTCGTTGCCTTCAGCATAACCCACTCTTTTGGTAGAACGAATCCTGGCTTGAGTATATAGCAAGATTTGTCATCAAAGAATAGCGAAAACTGCTTATCACAGATCTGACTGACACTGAGTAGATTATAATCAATTTGCTTCACGTAATAAATCTTCTCAAAATTCATTATCCCATTACTTACACTACCCTCCATAGTAATGTATCCACCTTTATTCCCAGCAAACGCTACGTATCCGCCATTGATATTTCTGATGTCAAACAGTAGCGATAAATCCCCTGTCATGTGACCAGAAGCTCCACTGTCAACAATCCAAAGACTGCTCACAGGGCCAGCTGAAGCTCCCTACATATATCAAGTAAACGATTAGATTTTTCGGGGGACCCAAGCCTGCTTGGTCTTGGGTCTTTGAACACTGAGTTTCAAACATTCTTTTTCACAAACATTTTGATTTAAATTGATCTTTTTCTGATAAATTAAATCTTTTTCAGTCTCAGCTTTCTCATTCACTTGTGAAGATGAAGCACCTTGAGAACCCTTTGGTGACCAATACTGTTCCGAACGTTCCAAGATCCGGATTTTAGATTTTGGGGTGTCAACCGGTTTCTCTACTTCGTCCTTATAGGAAACTTTCTTGGTTACCTTCTCTGATTTAACAGAGACAGGTCCAACTGTTGGTTTGACTGCAGGTTTTACAGATACCTTTTGCTTGTTAACAGTTGTGTTCACCACATGTTTCTTAAGAGGTTTCTCCATGGCTATCCGGTTACGACGGTCATATGTCATCTGACGATTTTCCCTCTTTTGAAAATATCTGATTTGGTTAAAAACAGTGCAGGTTGAGGAACAAATCGTCTTGGTGGATAACAATGATTATCGACTGGACTCTGATATGTTTGCTTCTCTTCAACGTCGTGCCTTATGTGTCTAACATACGGGCAATGAGCAAGTAAATGCCCTCTCTCCCCGCATTTAAAACACGCACGGTATTCCTCAAAGTTGTTCTTGGCGTTCGACTTAGCATATGTAGTGATAGGATATTGATCATCCACACACCTTCTTCTAAGACTCTCAGGAGCTGGGTCCTTGGAGTAAGTCGGCTCAAGAAAACTATTAGCCTTCTCCTTCGGCTTGATAAACTCTGTGACATGAACCTTCGGTTCTTTTGGAATATCCAAATAAATTTTCTTTAAAACCTCTGGAGGTACATCATTTGTTCTCTCATGCTTTGGGAACCAAATGGTACTTTCCTACCAAATTTTCTCAATCTTGGAGTAGTTGGAAAATTTGATTGGATATTCCTCGTCAAAAATTATCTTATCGGATTCTACCATCCGATAGAAAACTTTGACGAGTTTGTCACTTTGTTCATTTTTCTCAACAGGCTTAACTGATTGATTCGCTCGATGAGCATTAGCCATGGGATGCACAATCTGAGATAGTGACACAGGTTAATTTGCAATTATGGGGGATTTGGGTGGTTCAACAATGCTTGATACGCAAGCAATGTGTGGAGCAACAGTAGAACTATAACTTGAACTAGGTAGAGATGAAGATGTACCGCCATGGTATAGCTCCGGATTCTAAGGAACTTGAGCTCTTTTCACCTTCCTCTTTTCTTCCATCTCTTTGTTTTCTAGCTTATGTTTAAGCTCATTGATGGTCCAGTATTGGTACACATCCTTCTCCTTGAGTACCTCAATGTGTTGATTCCAATATGGTGGCAACGCATCAGCAAACTTATCCACCAGCTCGGACATCGGTATATTTATCTCATAGCTTGAAAGTTCAGTCAATAAGTGACAGTACCTCGGAATCAACTCCTTCAGCGTTTCATTTCTCATATAGCTGAAGTTCTCAAACTCTTTTCTTAACTCCTCCATTCTAAGCTTTCTCGTCTTCTCATTCCTGTCATGACGATTCCTTAACATGTCCCACAATTGTTTAGAAGTGGTACACGACCCAAACTGATGTAAGAGATCAGTGTTAATGGCCTGGGACAGTTGGGAAAACGCCTTCTTTTCCACCGCAAACTTCTTCTTCTCGTCTTCAGCAAGACTCTCTAATGGAATTGGCTCACCTGTGTTCTCCAAAACCGGAGCAAAATACCCCTTAGCAATCATTTGCCAAGCTTCCGTTCCTTCTAATCCCATTCCCTCTAGATGAATCTTAAACTTGGTCTTCCATGTGTTGTAGTCTACCATTTCCATCAACTTTGGTGGACGGCTCCCACTACCCGAAGATAAGTCATGAATAAGTGTCAAAATTTCATTGGTAGTCTGAGAGTGTACCGTAGCTGCTGCAACTCCCCAGTAATCAGCCATTGGTTGTGGTTGTGGTTGTACAACTTGTTGGGGCATGAAACTAGTCATCGCCATATAGTTAATCGGTTAAGATGGTTGACTAGTCTTCTAAGCAGCTACCGACCAAGGATCCATAGTTTTCTGTTGTTGTGGTGTTGTATTAGGTCGTGGTGTTGTAGGAAAGTTCCACATAGCGCTCTGAAAATGATAAAACACGAAATGATTAGAAAAGTTTAATAACAGTTTCTACATTCGACCCTTTTGAAATATCGTGTGGTCGAATGTAAAAATTAATCCAGATTCGACCGTTTGACAAGGTTCGAATGTGGAAAATAACAAACTCGTTTCACTTTCGACCAATTTAACCCACGTTCGACCACCCGATCGGTCGAATGTAACACTTATGGTCGAATGAACAACAACAAACTAAAACTTTCTAGGTTCGACCAAATATCACTCCACGTTCGACCAAATAATCCCTGGTTCGACCTAAAAACTCCACTCTCAACCAAATCTCCCTAGGTTCGACCCTTTCATTTTGAAAAACAGTTATACTTTGAAAATCAGTTATTTTGATCCAAAATTTTCAAATGTTGATGAAATTTGATGATCTTATGCAGGTTTTGCTTTGGATTGGATTTGGAACAAGTTTAACAAAGAGAATTTTGAATTTTATCCATGAAAACAAGTTCAAATCAATCAATTATCACCAAATTCAGTTGTTCAATGAAAAACAGAAAGTTTTGATCAAAGTTGCGTCCAAATCAGCTGTAATATTATCAATTTGTGGTTGTTTGATCCTTATGGCTCTGATACCACTTTGTATGCGTATAGGATCGGCTAATCAACTAAGATATATGATCAAACAAGTTAAATTTAGGTGCGGAATCCCTGAATTGATCACAAAATGATAATAAAACTAGCAAAACACACAAATCATCATAAACACATTCATTTCATTCATAATCATAATCATTTACACTTCAAAAGGTTGTTTATAATGATATTAATCAGTTACAGACTCAACAAAAACCCTAGGGAGAAACACACTCTGGGAGGGAAAACAAAATGACCAAAAGTTAAACATTCAAAAATGAGTTTGCCTTATATAGACCTGCACATTCGCCCAAATAGCTTGGTCGAATGTGCAGGTTCGACCGTTCATATAGGGCGAACTTGAACATATATATATACAAATCTACTTTTGACATCCTAGAGCCACCTTCGACCGTCTACTTCTACCTTCGACCGTTTATCTTCCACCTTCGACCCCACGAAATCGATTATACAACTTGAAATTCGCAATTCAATAGCACTAGTCGCACTTTCGTGTATCTACAACCAGAAGGCTAGAAGTTGATAGAGAAGATCATAATTTGCTGATAGCCAAAAGATGTGGCAATGTCTATGCAATTGACATTGAAAAAGACAAAGTACTCAACAACACTGCCTGTTTCTTCTCAAAGGCATCAACTTCAGAGACAGACCTTTGGCATTGGAGATTTGGCCATGTGAACTTTAAAACCATAAATAAAGTCACAAAAATGGGCTTGGTCAAAGGTCTACTCTTGAAGGTATACCAGTGCCAAGAACACTGTGTATCTTGTCTTAAGGGAAAACATCATAAGTCCTCTTATAAGTCTATTCAAGAATAAAAAACAACTGCATGTGTTCAACTACTCCATATGGACTTATTTGGGCCAGTTAAAATCATGAACCTTAGTAAGAAGAAGTACTGCTTGGTCATCATTGATGACTACTCAAGATTCACATGGGTCTTCTTCTTATTTTCCAAGGATGAGGCAACTGAAATTATCAAGTTCTTCATTCTACAAGTAGAGAAATAATATTTTCTCTCTGTCAAAGTCGTAAGAAGTGACAATGGGACAGAGTTCAGGAACAAAACTCTAGATGAATTTTTTTTTGTCTAAAGGGATCATTAGACAATTCAGCATTCCCATAACTTCTGAACAAAATGGTGTTGTAGAAAGGAAGAACAGAACATTGATTGATGCAGCAAGAACTATGTTAGCTGATTCAGGACTACCTATTTATTTTTGGGCTGAAGCAGTCAACACATCTTGTTATGTTCAAAATAGAGTCCTAATCACCAAACGACATTCAAAAACTGCATATGAAATTCTTCATGGCATTAAGCCCCTAATCTCCTTTTTAGGGCTTTCGGATGTCAGTGTTTTATCCTCAACATCAAAGACTTTATTTCAAAGTTTGCTGCTAAAGTTGATCCAGGTTACTTTCTTGGTTATTCATCCACTAGAAAAGCTTATAAGGTATTCAATTCCAAAACCAACATAGTTGAAGAAACACTGAATGTCATTTTCAATGAGTCAAAACATGCACTCATTCCAACACATCCTGCTGAACTCTTTGACCTTGACAGTTTTAATTTGGGACCTGAAAAGACTATTACTTCATATAAACCCACTTATTATGGTGATCAAGGGTTTAATGATGATGGTCCTCCATCATGGACTTCTAATACAGTCATTAAATCAACTTTAAAACCATCAGAAGTTCATCAAACTTAAGATTCAACAACTGCTGATGAACAAACTCAAACTTCTGATTCAGCTCCTACAACTATTGAAGATGTACAAGCAGCTAAACCAGATATTATTAACCTCGGTGGTTTATTTGAAAAAGTTCAAGAGCCAACTCCCATCAGTGGTTTAAAACAACTATTTGAACACAAATATCATCAATTGGATCAAATCATGGGTGATATTGCCTCAGGGGTACTTACTAGAAACCAATTTTCCAACTTCTGCTTATTCTCAGCATTCATTTCTGAGTTGGAATTGTAAGTCCAAGATCTTCTCTACCGGGTATCAAACAAACAATCGAGTGCGGAAAACAAGATTGAATGTAAAGAACAAAAGATTAAAACTATGAAAATGATTATATTGCTGCTTCACCTTGCACACAATCTCTAGGATTGTCTGGTACAAGGTGGTGGCTCTTATGTTACAAATGAGAGGATCAATGAATGTGTAACCAATGTCTAACCCTAATAATGTAGCAAACATAACATTATATAGGGTCCACTAAAGCCTTGGCCCACATGGCCTAACCCAAGCCCATTAACTTAAACTAAGCCCAAGTCTAATAAACTAGCTTAATAAAGACAAGCCTAAACCTACTTAAATATAGCCCAACAATATCCCCCTAGGTTTATGCTGTCTTTATCATGGCTTAGTAGGAAGAATCTTCAGATCTTGATCTTCCAATCTTGGGTTCTTTCTTGTTCTCTTGGAGGTAGCTTCACAACTTTAATCATCATCAGCTTTTGCTTGAACATATTGCTAAAAGAGAACATGAGAGGAGGATTCTCAGAAGCTCTTTTCTTTGTCAATTTTCTCTTTCAAGCAACTTTTCAGGTGCTTCTTCACTTGTACTTTCATTGTCAAAAGATGATTCACTTCAGGTTCTTCTGACTCAGGTACATCTTCTCAGTGTGGAGATTCATGCTTGTCAGCAACTGGAACTCTTTCATTCTTCATCAACCCCTGTTTCTTGATTCGAATAAAATTCTTCAAATTCTCAGAATTTTGTGAGCAAACAATTTTATGCAATAGGGGGTCCAGTATATACATGAACACCAAGTACATCAGTGTACTTCAATTTAAAATCTCAAAAACCTGAATTTTTGTTCGAGAATCGGTCAAATTCTCAAGAATGGTCAATTTTTCATAACAGATAAACAAATTAAAATAAAAATTCAAACTAATTACAATGCATCTTTTTGGTGAGAATCATGTGTAAGAAGATCATATCAGCTTTGTCAAAATGCAACACACCGTTAGTACATTTGTTTTGGTATACTTATTAAAGTGCCAGAAAGCAATCCAAGACGATCACCAGCATCGTTTATCCACTTAAACAAACATACACACACGTCTTCAAGTCCTTTATTTTTCTTATTTTCTTAACGTGTGTTAGACCGAAATAACTGTGTGTCCCACATCATGACATACCCCCGCGATCAAGGTATGCACAAATCTTCTTCATAACAGGTGAGTAAATTGCTGACATCTGTATGTTTTACAAGGTCAAGATCATCGGTGATCAGGTCTGCATATATCTGGATGCAACAGAGAGACCAATGGATTCTCAACCAGGGTGAGGGCAAATACCAAATGTTTTGGTATGATCGTTGCTTTAGGCTTTTGATTTGTGCCTTTAGCATGAATTCTCTTTGAGAATTTTGGGTTTTGGCATTTCCATATTGCTCTTTTAAGACGTCCTGACTGTACCTAGGTCAGCATATATCTGGATGCAGCAGAAGGGCAGCCAGGACATCCCCAAATGTATCAACAATTTAAAGACCTGAAATCTCAGACTTTGGCAATCTATCAACGCAAGATTTAAGACCATAAAATCATACGCCGATGATGTGTTCCCCACAAGTTACACAGTCCTTTATATTTATCATTAATTTTGGACTGAGTTCGTTGTGTAGTTTGCCTGCCAGTACATCATATAATGGAGCTGCAATCACACTTGATTTAATTTTCTTTTCGATTTTAAGGTGTGACAGCTCAACAGCTGATGTACTATCATTTCTTCTTTTTCACACTACGAAATCTCATTTTCTGAATTTTCTATTGTTTTTGTATTTTTCTGAGGATATATATCCCCCTAAATTTGTGCTTAAAATTGAGAATTTAAAGAACAAATTTACAACCTAAAACTAAGAAAAATCTTTTTGTGTTTTTTTCTAAGACCATTCTCGAATTAATGACCAAACAATTTCAGAAATTTTAACGCATCAGGTTTTGAGCGTACCTCTTTTGCTGATTTTACCTCCATTTTCTCCTTAAAGGAAACATACTCACTGTTTAAGAATTTTAAGATAAACGTATAACAGAGAGATGTCACCTGTCATGTGCGGGGAACAACCGTTGTCAACATACCAGTGGTCGTCGACAATCCTCCCTGGATGTCCCTGCACTAAGAAAGGAGATTAGTTAAACATTGGTACCCAGGCCATTGCGGTCCTGGGCACTCCTGAAGCATCTATGAATGACACTTCTCTCAAGCACATGTCCTTCTTCTCATTTAGGACTGGTGTAGCTGCCGCCTTTGCTTTCCAGACTTGTTTAGGCTTAGCACACGGTTTTGCCACTTTCGGAGTAGCAGCTTTCAGTTTCTCAGGTTGTTTAGACTTCTGTGGAGGAACAACCTTCCGTTTGCTCTTGGCAGCATTCCAGTCTCCATCAGACGGTTTAACTTTGGGATCCATGTTCTTCCTTGCCTTAGGTTTATTACCCTTCATTGGCTTGGAGTAGTAGTTATCCCTAGATAACACCCTCTGATTTGGTCTGTAATAGGGCACATAAGGATGACTTGTGCAGTTCCTTGCAATGTGACCGGGTCTTCCACAGTTGTAGCATGTCTGCTTCTTTGCATATGAAGCATATCCCAGTCTGTTCGATCCCACTGATGAATGTGAGTGATGGGATCTGTTGGATGATTTGTTTGCAGGCTTCTTAAAGTTTCTGCTCTGCTTAGAACATCTTGAACACCCGTGTGAACAAGATTGTGCTTGTGATGATGACTGTCCTTGAACTTTCTGTTTAAATTCAGGAACCTGCTCAGAAGAGTTAGCACAGGTAGTTTTTCTATGTGGTGGCACATATTTATCGGTCGTGCCATTAACAGATAGCTCAGAAACAGTCTTTTGCACATATGGTATAGCGTCTGCAGACAAATTAGACTGTTTCACACAAACACCTGCATTATTAGTGCAAACAATATCATCCCCCTCAACCTTAACTTCTACTTTAACTGAATCTGCACATGAAGTAGAAGTATCAGTAACGCTCACACATTTAAACTCAGTGAATATTGGCTTTACCACACCTGTGCCAACAGTCATGGATGAGGGATCCTCACATTCTTGTTTGATCTCGACTGGCCTTGAGCACACAGATTTTTCAGATTCTGACTCAGTCGAGGGTGTGACATTTGATTCAGACGAGCCACTTGATTCAGACACTTGTGGTGGCTCTACTGAATCCCCCGTTGACTCAGCTGCTCTAGAGGACTCACAGCTGGATTCACTCGATTCAACTGACACTGATTTCTCAGAGTCGGTTGTTTTGGGTGATTCACATTTGGAGTCACTTTCAAAAGTTGGTGGGGCAGCTGGTTCAACGGTCTGTGGTGCCCTGTACTCTTCATAAATCTTTTTGAATGTTTTCATGAAATCAAACTCAAAGGGCACATTTGAGTCTGATTGGCCGGTCGGTTCAATTTGCTCAATTTTCGGTTCAGTTTCAAAAACGGTTTCTTTTAAGACATTATTCAATTCATTTGTGTCATTTGAAACTGGAACTTCATCTCTCCTCACATCAAAAACTCTGTCAATTTCTTTATTTTTCTCAAAATTTAACGTCTCGGTCTGCTTTGAAGCATCTTGAGACTTGACAAAGGTTTTTGATGGAGCCTGCTCCTTCTTAGGTTGTTTGTTCTTGGGTTTAGAGATTCGGACAGGGACTGATTTAGGTTTGGAGATCTCATCTTGATCCCTCGATGGTCGACTGGTTGGCTCTTCTATTGGAGGACCGTATCCTTTAACAGGCAGAGCCAACAACTCTTCATCCGACATAGGAATTGAAGAATAGTTTTCATTGAAAGGTGGAGGAATTTCCACAAATCCAATTCCCTTATTCCTCACGTCCTTTGGTCTTAACCTTAACTGGGTATTGATCATTTTTTCAACTTTGGGACTAGAGCAATCGAACTTTTTAAAATGAAAATCGGCATTTTCAAATTTAGATTTTAAGTCGATCAATTCCGCGGTCAAAGTATCAGACAGTCGTTTGAAATGTAAATATCGACACTTGTGATCACTCACCTCCTGATGCAAGCGCTTGATATCGAGTTTTTGTTGTTCGACCATTTCTTTATAAGAATTAAATTTCTTTTTAATATCCCAAGTGGCCATTTTCTCGTATTCAAGCTGCTTGTATGCAGAGAGAGTTTCTTCTCTAAAACCTTTAATTTTTAACCTGCATCGTTCAGTGCAACATGATTCAGCTAAAATGTCAGCGTGTACCTCAGATGCGGATGGCACATGGTCATTCTGTTGTGCCATGAAAGCTTGTGCAGCGTGAGCGGCAGGAGCAGCAGATGTGACAGGAGCAGCGGGAGCGCCAGGAGTAGCGAGAGCGTGTGAGCAGTCAGATTTTGAATTTGAAGATGAAGTGTCAGAGGCGGATGAGCATGTTGTAGCAGAGGTGTTGCTTTGAGTCGTCAGCTTTGCACGCTCAGCATGTTCTTTGACGAGTAAGATTAACTCATCCGACGTCATTTTGGACCAACTTGTTTCTGTGATAATCCAATTGACATTCTTAAACCAGCTGCATGTTGGCTCATCTGGAATTCTTTTCAAAGCGTCGAGAAGACTCTTGTTGACCAATCGATTTGGCACTACGATTTCAGCATTTTTTATGTCTGACAGTAGTTCGGTAAATCTGCCAATAATTGCTTCCACGGTTTCACCAGGAGTGTAACTGAAACCTTCAAGTCTCTGCTTAAACACCTCACTTTGAGAAGACATTTTAATTTTGAATAGTGATCCCCCAAAAATCTAGACGTTTCACCAAAATTTTAAGACGAGCACCGGGCGTCCAACCGTAGTCAACCGTCAAAAACAGTACACAATCTAGTCCACCGTAGTCAACAAGTAAAGCCGTACTCAATAAGGTCAATCCCCCCTAATTAAGCTTGTGTGCACCAAATAATACTACCACAATAATTATTATAATTATTATTATTATTATTATTATTATTATTATTATTAACCTTTTATTTTCAACATCACGTGATTGTGTCAGACCAAACTTTCAATCCCTTTATTTGAGCTCTTCACAACCACAACAACAACACTTCTCTCTACCTTTATAATCAAAATCACTTTAATGTCTCTCTCTCTCTTCTTTAAGTCTTCTCTGCACCTTCTAGCTCTCTCTCTCTCTTCTCACTTAAACATAACAAAACCACAGCTCAATCAGATCATATAATTGTTCAAATCAACTAATAGTCAACCGAAGACATCATGGTGATGGGTTGGGTCTGGTTTTCTGGGTGTGTTTTGTGTTTTCGGGTGGGGTCCGGGTCAGGTAAGGTGACCAGTGGTGATGTTGTTCCGGTTAAAAGTGATTAGGTTGGTGGCTGTGGGTCGGGTATGGATATTTAGGTGGGTTCCTGTCAAAAGCAAGCTGGGTTACGGTCAGAGCCGGAGTGAAAATGGGTGTTCGAGTAGGTGTTGGGTTTCGTTGCAGGTACGGTATGGTGGGTGGTTGGGTTGTTTTTGATGTCCGGGTGGTTGGTTTGGTCAAGGAGGGGTGTCGGGTCAGGTAGAGTGACCGGTGGTGGTTGACGGGTCAGAGGGTTTTGGTGGTCGGGTAAGAGTGAAGGTGAATGGTGATGAAATATGGCGGATTAAAGGAGCAGAGGGTCCCGGGTTGGTTTTGAAGTGGGTGACCGGGTGGGTTAAGGTGGGTTTTGATTTTCCAGGTGGTTTCGGGTAAGGTGGATGGGTTAAGGTAGATCAGATGGTGGCGTTTGGTTTGCGGGTTGAGGTGGCGAGTTGAGGCAGAAACGGAAATGGATGAAGGATGAGTCACCAGGTGGGTTTCCGGTGGAAGGTGTCTCCGGCCAGGAAAATTATCCGGGTACGGTGGGTTCTGGTCAGAAACAGGTACGAGTGAAAATGGGTGTTCGAGTAGGTGTTCGGGTTGGATCCGGGTTCAAGTGTTCGAGTAGTGAGTTCGAGTTGCAGATCTGAGTTCGACCTCGAACAGTGCTGAGTTCGAGTTGAAACAGTGCTGAGTTCGAGTACAGATCTGAGTTCGACCTCGAACAGTGCTGAGTTCGACCTTGAGTTTGACGAGGTGGTGAGTTCGACCTTGATGTTGAGTTCGACCTTGAGAGCTGAGTTCGACCTTGAGTTCGACTTGGGAGTTCAACCTTGAGTTCAACCTTGGAGTTCAACCTTGAGTTCAACTTGGGAGTTCAACCTTGAGTTCAACATGGGTGAGTTCGACCTTGAGTGGCTGAGTTCGACCTTGAGAGATGAGTTCGACTAGTAGATCTGAAGTCACGTGTTCGAGTTGAATGATTGTGATGTACACTGCCACGTTTGACTTTTTATTGAAGCACCGATGATTTACTCTGTCAACCCCTCTTTTTAGGAAAGCAATTTAATTTTTGTGATATCTCCTCAAATTAAAATGCCGTAAAACTTGGGAACAATTTATGTGATACCAAAACAGATTAAACACCCTCTTTTGAATCTGTTCTTGATGTTCTTCAACAATTTCAACAAAAACAAATCTGCCAAAAATTCTTAAACACCAAAACGGTTAGAAAAATAATAAAACTAATAAAAAGAAAAATGAACCTGTTAAGAACCCGACAAAACGCAGCAACGGATCTTTCTTATGTTCTTCGAATGATACCGAACCGAGCCTTCGAAAGACTTCTTAGGCTCTGATACCAATTGTAAGTCCAAGATCTTCTCTACCGGGTATCAAACAAACAATCGAGTGCGGAAAACAAGATTGAATGTAAAGAACAAAAGATTAAAACTATGAAAATGATTATATTGCTGCTTCACCTTGCACACAATCTCTAGGATTGTCTGGTACAAGGTGGTGGCTCTTATGTTACAAATGAGAGGATCAATGAATGTGTAACCAATGTCTAACCCTAATAATGTAGCAAACATAACATTATATAGGGTCCACTAAAGCCTTGGCCCACATGGCCTAACCCAAGCCCATTAACTTAAACTAAGCCCAAGTCTAATAAACTAGCTTAATAAAGACAAGCCTAAACCTACTTAAATATAGCCCAACAGGAATCAAAGAAATACCAGGAAGCCCTCAAAGACAACAGTTGGGTTGAAGCAATGCAAGATGAACTACTATAGTTCAAGAAGCAACAAGTTTGGGAAATTTGTCCTTTACCTCCAAACAAACAACCAATTGGAACAAGATGGGTTTTCAGAAACTAACAAGATGAAGCTGTTCTAATCATTAAGAATAAGGCAAGAATGGTGGTAAAAGGTTATTCTCAAGAAGAAGAAATTGACTATGATGAAACATTTACTCCAGTTGCAAGGCTTGAAGCCATCACGTTATTCTTGGCTTATGCAATTTTCAACAAAATTAAATTTTTTCAAATGGATGTAAAGAGTGCATTTTTATATGGAAAAATAAAAGAGGAAGTGTATGTTTGTCAGCCACCTGGGTTTAAGGATCCTTCTCATCCTGATTGGGTGTACAAACTTGATAAAGCTCTTTATGGGCTAAAACAAGCTCCCAGAGCTTGGTATGACACACTTTCCACCTTTTTACTAAAAAATCACTTCACAAGAGGCTCCATTGATAAAACACTTTTCGTAAAGCATGTTGGAAATCACATCCTACTTGTTCAAATTTATGTTGATGATATCATTTTTGGTTCAACCAATTCAAAACCGTGTGATGAATTTAAGAAACTCATGCAATCAAGATTTGAGATGAGTACCATGGGAGAATTGCAGTACTTTTTAGGACTAGAGATCAAACAAACAACAAGTGGAACTTTTATACATCAATCTAAATATGTTATAGAATTATTGAACAAATTTTCTTTAAAAGACTGTAAATCAGCTTCCACTCCCATGAGTCCAACGACACAAGTTGAACCAGATGATCAAGGAAAATAGATTGATCAAACCATGTATAGATGTATGATAGGTTCCCTACTTTATTTAACTACATCTAGACCATATATTATGTTCTCAACTTGTGTCTGTGCTAGATATCAATCAGCTCCAAGGGAATCACACCTAATTGCAGTCAAAAGAATTTTCAGATATATGAAAGGAACTCATACACTTTGGAATTTGGTATCCTGCTTCTACCAATACCAAACTAACAGCTTTTTCAGATAGTGACTATGCAGGGTGTAAAATGTCAAGAAACTCAACATCTGGTGGTTGTCAATTCTTAGGAAACTATCTGGTATCTTGTGAATCAAAGAAGCAAACATCTGTGGTAACTTCAACTGCTGAAGCAGAGTACTTTGCAGCTGCAAGTTGTACATCACAGATTCAATGGCTTTAGTATCAATTACTTGATTATGGAATCAAAGAGACCAAGACCCCATTGCTTGTAGACAGTAAATCTACCATTAGCATAATTCAAAACCCTATTCAATTTCCAAAGACAAAACACATAGAAATAGGGATTGCTATGAAAAAGGCAAGATTGAGATGAAACATTTGACAACAGCTAATCAAATAGCTGATATTTTCACCAAACCCCTTGACACATCAACATTTCAGAGGTTAGTACCCATGCTTGGGATGCTAAAGTTTGTGTAAGTCCTATAAGTGTTTTTCATTTTCCTACACATATTTTCCTTTCACTTACATTGTTACTAATTTGTCACAAACCTCTGATGATCAAAAAAAGAGAAACTTCTAATGTACAAAAACATTGGAATGGGGATATTTTCGGAAAAATGACTAACTTCTGATTCAAATAATTTTCAGAAGTTATAAAATGTGTTTATCAATTGTTCTCATCAGTTTTTCACAAACTACTAAATAGAAAATGAGAACTAATGATGAATAATCTACTTCAACAGTAGTTTTGTCAATAAGGGCAAATCAGACATTTCCCATTTCTGTAGTTTGACCTAGGGCAGTTATAAACTTCTAATAAACACCTTTTGTAGATGCGTTTTGCGACTAGTGATTGGATATTAACATATGTTAGATGCTGATGGGTAGAATGTGGAAATCATAATGGGCGAATGTAGGCTAAAGGGGCGAAGGTAGAAGATTTATGGGCGAAGGTAAAATGGAGCTTGACTGAAGATACACATTCGTACCTTCTACTGGGCGAATGTGGAAGACTTCCACATTCGACCACAGTAAAGGGGCGAATGTGCAGTGTCTATAAATAGATTTTGTGTTTATGAAATGTTTAGAGAGTTATTAGTTGTGTGTGTTTTGAGGTCAGGTTCCAGGTTTGTTTGAGAGTGTCTATATTTGATCTAGATTAACCAAAGTGTCATTGTAATCAAGTTTATGAACAAGTTAATCTATGAAAAGCTTTGAAAATGATATTGATTGTGTTTTGATTTGAGTTTCTATCAGTTTGTTCAAAGCTAGGGTTTCCGCACCTGGTTTTGTAACTTGTATGATCATATAATCCTGTTTTAGTCAAAATCTTTCGCTTACAAAGTGGTATCAGAGCCATACGGATCATACAACAACAAATTTGATAAACTCAGAGCTGATTTGGATATAATTTTGATCAAAATACATCTGTTTTTTCATGAAAATGGTTTTTGAGTATTTTTGATTGATTTGAAGTTGATTTTGTGGTTAAAATTCAAAATTCCAAGAATTAAAGTTGTTCCAAATCAATTCCGAATCATAACCTGATTAAGATCATTCAAATCCACAAACTTTTGAAAATCAGAGATCAAAATAACCGCTTTTCAAAGTGTAACCGCTTTTCAAAACCTGAAATGGGCGAACCTGGAACATAGTGGTCGAACCTGAGTGGTTTTGGGCGAACCTGAGTGGTTTTTGGTCGAACCTAGGAAATTTTGGGCGAACCTGAAAAGTTTGTGTTTGAAGTTTTCACTTTCGGGTCACATTTCCACATCAGATTGATCGGGCGGGCGAACGTAGAATAGAAACGGTCGAACCTAGAATATTCTGGGCGAACGTGGATTTGTGTTAGTGTGTTTTTACATTCTGGTGAGTTTTTATCTTCGAGTGATACTGTTTGGGCGAACCTACATCAGAAGGGACGAAAGTGAGAGCATTTTGGGCGAACCTAGGACTATAGTTTTTGGAAAATTTTTCTAAGTGTTGAATTTTTCGAAGTTCGTGATCATGTGGAATTTTCCGACTACTCCGAGACCAGCAACGACACAACCACAACAGCAAGTGATGGACCCATGGACGGTGGCAGCACAAAAGACGAGCACACAGTCTTCGCAACCGATTAACTACATGGCGATGACGAGCTCGATGCCTCAAAGCGTAGCACCTCCAGCACCACAACCTGACTACTGGGGAGTAGCAGCAGCGGTGGTAAACACTCAAACTACAAATGCTATTTCCACACTGATTAATGATTTATCTTCAGGTAGCGGGAATCGGCCACCGAAGCTTATGGAGATACAAGAATACAATCAGTGGCAGAACAAGTTCAAGATTCATTTGGAAGGCATGGGAGTGGAGGGAGCAGAGGCATCGAGTATGATTGCTAAAGGTTACACAGCACCAGTTTTGGAGAATACAGGTGAACCAGTTCCATTGGAGAGCATGACTGAGGAAGAGAAAAAGAAGTTTGCTGTGGAAAAGAAAGCCTTTTCCCAATTGACTCAGGCAATCACAAATGATCTATTGCATCAATTTGGGACTTGTACAACGTCTAAGCAATTGTGGGATGTGCTTAAGAGGAAGCATGATGGGAATGAGAAAACTAGAAGTTTGAGGATGGATGAATTGAGAAAGGAGTTTGAGAATTTTTCTTATATTGGAAATGAAACTTTAAAAGAATTAACTCCTAGATATAGTCATTTACTAACTGAATTGTCAAGTTATGGTATACAGATTCCTATGAAGAATTTGGTGGATAAGTTTGCAGATGCTCTACCACCTTACTGGGATCAGCATGTGGAAGTTCCTAGGGAAAAGGATGCATACCAATACTGGACTATTCAAGAGTTCATACAGAAGCTGGAAAACAAGGAAATGGAAGAGAAGAGGAAAGCTAGAAGAGCACAGGTTCCTCAGAATCCTAGCTTATACTTTGGAGGCACTTCAGTTCCTGTGAGTAACTCAAGTTCAGGAGGGATAGTTGCACCACATGTTGCTTGCATTTCCAATGTTATGGATTCACCAAAACCTACCATCAACTACATGGCACAAACTTCATCCTACTCACAACCATCATACACACAACCACCACCACAACAACAATACAACAATTTTTACATTCCACCATTCTCCCCAATGCAACAAGCATCTTTCTATACTGCTAGCCAATCTCAACAACCAATGAACCAAGTTACTCAACCAAATCAACAACAAGTGGTTTTGGAGACTTCTAACTTAGGCAATGTGACAGTGGAAATTGCTCAGCAACATATTGCACTAGTCTCAGCAATGGTTTCATCTTACAACGGACTAGTTGCTAGTCAAATTGGGAATAACAACTTAACCAATGAAGACTATGCACAGATCGACAAGGAAGAGATGGAACTCATTGATATCCAATGGGCTTTTGCAAGCATCATGAGAAGAGCAACGGAGTTTATTGAAAAGACAGGTAGAACAGATTTGGGAACTTCTCCTAACACAACCTACGGGTTCAACTAGGAGAAAGTTACTTGTTTTAATTGTGGGGGAAAAGGTCACTTTAAACGAGAATGCACCCAGCCACCAAAACAAGGTAATAGAAACCCATTCAATGCAAGCTACCAGAATCGTCAACAACAAAACCAAAACCAAGTTTCTTACCAAAACAACAACAATTATCAAAACCGTCAAAATAACTCTAACAACAACCAAAACAGACAACCTAACACATCAAACCAGATCCAAAACCAATCTCCTAACAACACTAACCGAACAGTCATACCGATCACTACACCGAATGAGACACAACAGAACACGAGTCAGAATCAAGCATTGGTGACTCAACAAGATGAAAGGTTTGATTGGTCGGGATTGCAAATAGGAGTGGAGGAAATTACTACTGGTGGCAATGTGGCTTGCGTTGCTTGCAAGGTTGATATTGAAGAATCGGCAACGGTGGAGGAAAAGAAAGAAACTGAGTGTGGAAGTGATGAGTCTGAGGCTGAAATGGATGTGGAGAATGAATCTGTTGAGGTTAAGGTTGAGGAAACTAATTCTGGAATGGTGATTGATACTGTTTCTGATGTTCCTGAGGAGTGTGAATCGGTTTATTCTGATTCAGACAGTGAATCGGATACGGAAGCAAGTGTTACATCACTAGATGATGACATTGATCAGTTGCTAGCAGAAGCGGATTTTCTGATGACGAGGAAGTCGTGCATTGCTGATGATGCTTTCACCAAGATTGACTATTCTAAATTCTTTACTGGAAAGGAAGCTCATTTCGCATTGATGGCCATGACTGATCCGCCAAAACCTGTAAGTTCTGAGTCTAGCACTGATATTAAAAGTGATAAATATTGTGGCACATGTGATAGATTGACTGAGGAGAATAAACAACTCCGTGTTCAACGTGATAGTGCTATCATGAACAGTCAATCTACTCGCAAAGAGTTGAATGCTTTCAACAAGGTATTAGATGGCTACAAAAAGGACATTTCCGACTTGAAAAATACTTTATCATTAAAACAATTGGCAATTAACAACTATATCAATGAAATTGAAAATACCAAGTTGGAAATGGCAGCCATAAAATGCTTTGCTGAGAAAGTAAACAAAAAGTTGGAAAGCTATAAGCACATTGCTTATGTGGTAGACCACATCATAGATGCTAACACCACTAATTACAAGTCTGTGCCATCTCCGGTGCTTTTTGAAAATCATAATTGTCACCAAGTTACACCGGAGAGCTCGGTAAAATCAGGTTCATCATCGGAAATTGAATCTAATACCTCGAGTATTGGTGATCCTCATTCCGATGTGAGACCGATTTTAGGCTTGAATGATGAGGGTGTTTATGCTGAAAGTTTGGATTCAGACTCAGAGAGTGATGATACTGGTAATGATCAAACTGTTAATGTATGTGAAATTCCAAAAGAAAATCACATCATTACTACTGAACCAGTTTCATCATCTCAACATGTGCATCCGATGGCAAATGCTCATCGTGAGAAAAAGTCTGAAAAGAATGTGATTAACAAAGACCTTAAGAATGAACCATGTGACAAACCTGTCAAGGTGTTTTATCGGATGGAAGGATCCGATAAAATCATCTCTGATGAGGAATTTCCAATCAAAAATGCTAACTATGCTAAAATAGAAAAGATTTGGCAAGAAAGCACCATTTGGTTCCCAAAACATGAGAGAACAAATGAGATTCCACCAGAAATTTTAAAGAAATTGTATTTGGATGTTCCTCAAGAACCAAAGGTCCATGTCACAGAGTTCATTCGACCAAATAACAGAGCTAATGGTTTTCATGAGCCTACTTACTCAAAAGGGCCACTTCCTGAGAGTTTGAGGAATCAACAGTACAATGATCAATATCCTGTTAGATCATTTGCTCAACCAAATGCTCAATATGTTTTTGAAGAGTACCGTGCATGCTTTAAATGTGGGGAACGTGGGCATTTACTTGCTCAGTGTCCATATGTAAGGCATAAAAGGCACGAGGTTGAAGTGAGAAATTCCATGAGAAAACCGATTGATCATTATGTTCCACCACACAGACAGGTTGTTCCTCAACAACAACAGTTTTATAATCAAAACAATTTTCATCAAATGAGGAACAATCGTCCAATTCAATATGATCGAAGAAATCGGATTGCTATGGAACAATCATGGAGGAAGCCTGTGGTGAACGCAACAATTGATAGGCAAAAGGTTCCACTAAAACCGATTGTCAAATCAAATGTTGGACCTAAGTCTGTTAAATCAGATAAGGTAACCAAGAAAGTTACGTTTGTTAACAATGTTCAGAAACCGACTGAGAATCCAAAATCTCAGATTCGCATCCTTAAAAGGTCTGAACAATCTTGGTCACCCAATGGTACTCCAGGAGCTTCTACTTCTAAGGTCAATGAGAAAAAGGAAACTGTTTTGAACAATCAGAAAAAGATTGATCCAAAACAAAAAGTTGTTGAAAATGTTAATGAGAATGTTTCTTTGAAAGCTGATATTCAAAGGCCCAAGACTCAGGCTTGGGTCCCCCGAAAGAACTAAATGATTTACTTTTTGTGTGCAGGGAGCTTCAGCTGGCCCTATTAGCAGTCTTTGGATTGTTGATAGTGGAGCTTCAGGCCACATGACAGGGGATCTAGCGTTGTTGTTCGACGTGAAAAACATCAATGGAGGGTATGTCGCATTCGCTGGAAATAAAGGTGGATATATCACAATGGAGGGGAGCGTGAGTAATGGGATAGTGAGCTTTGAGCGGATATCTTATGTGAAGCAGATTGATTATAATCTGTTGAGTGTCAGTCAAATATGTGATAAACAATTTTCTGTGCATTTTGATGACAAATCCTGCTATATTCTCAAACCGGGCTTCAAAATTCCTAAGGAGTGGATAATGTTGATGGCACCTCGCGTCAACAATCTCTATATTCTTGATATGTCCAAGGCGATGACATCACAGGGGCAAATAACATGTTTTCTATCCAAAGCGACTGAGAAAGAATCGATAATGTGGCACCGAAGAATGGGGCACATTCATCTGAGAAAAATGAACCAACTTGTGAAAAATGGGCTTGTCGATGGAGTAAACGCGAAACATTTCCATCTGAATGACAAGTGTGTAAGTTGTAAGAAGGGGAAGCAACACAAACAGTCCCACAAAGTGAAGAAAGTCAACTCTGTAGAGATGCCACTTGAGCGATTGCACATGGACCTATTCGGACCGGTCAAGCGCAAAAGTCATCTTGGAGAGCTTTTTTGTTTAGTTGTCACTGATGACTACTCAAGATTTTCATGGGTGATGTGTTTGCAAAACAAAAGTGACACCTTTAACAACTTAAAAGTTCTGTTCACTCGATTGGAGAATCTCTACAATGTGAAGATAAAGAGAATTCGGAGTGACAATGGGACGGAGTTCAAAAATGCCAAGATGATTGAACTTTGTGAAAACAAAGGGATACATCATGAATATTCAGCTCCATACACCCCACAACAGAACGGTGTTGCTGAACGAAAGAATAGGACTCTAATTGAAGCGGCTAGAACAATGCTTGCTGATTCAAATCTTCCGGTAATGTTCTGGAACGAGGCGATTTATGCAGAAAATTATACATTAAATCGGGTTCTAACAGTGAAGAAGTTTGGAAAAACTTCTTATGAACTGTTACACCGACGAAAGCCAAACTTAGAGTATCTAGAACCTTTTGGGGCGCCATGCACGATGTTGAATCCAGGTGAGAAGTTTAGTCCTAAAGCTGAGGAGGGATACTTTGTTGGATATGCAACCCCGCTCAAACGGGTATTCAACAAGCGAACTCTTCAAGTGGAGGATTGGGCCAACGTGGAAGTTCAACGATATACTCAAAATTTGCAAGGCACGGGTCCTGATTGGATGTTTGATTACAAAGATTTCTTTGAATCATTCAATCTAGATAGCTTGGTTGAAGAAGCTGTTATCAGATTACTTTACGAGTGTGAAAACGCGACGACTTCATCGTTGGTGCGTCCAATCACCGTGAACCCCCTACCAGCTTCTAATGATACCAATGCTCCTATACAAGAGGAAGATGTGTTTCAAGAGGCTTCAACTTCATTAGACTCTTCAGAATCTGAAGTTGAACCATTTGAAGAAGTCATTCTTGAACATGCAGAAGAACCAGAGGCAATGCCAGTGAACCCAACTCCAACTCCAGATGTTGCTTCATCATCAAACATGGGTCATGATCTGGATGCTGTAGAAAACTTGACTGCTCAGACGGGAGTTATTGTACCTGATTATCCGGAATCTCGGATTCATCGTATTCACCCGCTGGAGCAAGTTATCGGTGATCCTGGAAGTGGTGTTATGACCAGAGGGCAGCTGAGAAGCGTTAACTCGCCAGAGAGTTTTGGTGCTTTAGCATTATATGCCAAAATTCAAAAATCAGGTAGTCAAAATGATTGGTCGTTTGCGTGTTATGTGTCGCAGGTAGATCCAAGGACATACAAGGACGCTTTGAATGAAGATGCCTGGGTTGAAGCTATGCAGGAGGAGTTATTACAATTCCAGAAATTGGGGGTGTGGACGCTCACGGATTTGCTGCCAGGAAGGAAGAAAATAGGCACTAAATGGGTGTTTAAGTGTAAGAAAGATGATTGTGGGGTTATTGTTCGTAACAAAGCCAGATTGGTCGTGCAGGGTTTCCATCAAATCGAAGGGATTGATTATAACGAAATCTATGCACCGGTAGCACGGATTGAAGCTATTCGGATGTTCCTTGCGTTTGCTTCATACAAGAAATTCAAAGTTTATCAAATGGACGTTAAGAGCGCATTTCTGTACGGGAAAGTCAAGGAAGAGGTTTATGTCGGGCAGCCACCAGGCTTTGAGGACCCAATCCACCGGGATAAGGTCTACGTGCTGAACAAAGCTCTATATGGTTTGCACCAGGCTCCGAGACAGTGGTACGAGGAGCTAAGTACATACCTCATCTCCAAAGGATTCAAGCGCGGCCTCGTCGATTGCACCCTCTTCACGAAGAAGACGGGAGATGATTTGCTTCTAGTACAGATTTACGTTGATGATATAATATTTGGTTCAACTAACGAGCTTTTATGCAGGGAATTCAAAACTGTCATGCAAGAAAAGTTCGAAATGAGCGCAATGGGGGAAATGCAGTTTTTCCTAGGCTTGCAGGTGGACCAAAGACCCGACGGGATCTTCATTCACCAGACGAAATACGTATCCAACATCTTGAGCCGATTCCAGATGGAGGACTCTAAGCCGATGGATACCCCGATTCAACCCAATCACGGGATTGGAGTGGACGCTAAGGGGGAGCTGACAGACCCATTTACATACAGAGCAATCATCGGATCTCTGATGTATTTGACGGCGTCTCGACCAGATATTATGTTTGCAACGTGTCTCTGTGCTCGCTATCAATCGAAGCCGAAACAAAGTCAACTGACGGCGGTCAAGCGTATCCTTCGATATCTGAAGGGTTGTCCCTCAAAAGGACTTTGGTACCCTAATGATGATGATTTTGATTTTATTGCTTTTAGTGATGCAGATTGGGGCGGCTGTGACAAAGATAGCAAATCAACTACAGCTGGTTGCCAGTTTTTAGGGAGCAGGTTAATTACCTGGCAGTGCAAGAAACAGACTTCCGTGGCGCTGTCTACCTGTGAAGCTGAGTACATTGCAGCCTCGAGTTGTTGTTCGCAAGTACTTTGGATCCAACAACAGATGGTGGATTACGGTTTGCAGTTTCTTAACACCCCTATACACTGTGACAACGAAGCCGCAATTGCATTAACTAAAAATACTGAAAATCATTCTAAGGCGAAACATATCCGGATCAAATATCATTTTATCCGTGATTGTTACGCTAAGGAATTGATAGATATGGTCAAAATCCATACTGACTACCAACGTGCAGATTTGTTTACAAAGGCTTTTGACAGATCCCGCTTTGAATATCTTTTAAAAGTAAACAATATAAAAGAAAAACAGGACTTATCGGCACCTCGGTTTATCGCTTTTTAGTTTTTATTTTTAATATTTTGCTAATTGGGAATTTCTCTTTGCTAATTGGGAATTTCTCTTTTCTATCGTAATTCTCAAAGAAGTTGATGCTTTCAAGTGGATTGTTTCTTTCAAATTTTTGTTTTGTTTTTCAGAAAAATAAAAAATCCCAAAAATATGTTCTTTATTTTAGGGGGAGTCATTTTATCAGAAAAACCAAAAACATTGAAAAATTTCAAAAGACCTAAAAATTAGAAAAACCAAAATGATTTCCTGGATAAAAAGAGGAAATGATAGTACATCAGTGGGGATCTGACACAGGCCAAAGATTTGTATAGTATAATGAGGCGTGTGTTGATTACGTGTGATATGCTGATAGGCTTCGCAGACTAAATATTGCGTGCCTTAGTGATACAAACATAACAAACTACGCGTTCGTGGCTGAACATCTCATGGGCATATGGTCTTAGTACCGTAATTTCGTTTGATAGGATTGCCAAAATCTGAGGTTTCGGGTCGTTATGTTATGGTTATCCGGGATATTCTGATTAAACTTTTGTCGTATTGATTTACGGACCTAGTTTCATCAGAATATTTGCTAAAAGAGCTTAAATGCCAAAACCGAAAGTTACCGAATTGAGGAACTTTATGTTTTATTGATCAAAGATCATTATTACATCGTATTGACTTTCTGATGCAAATCAGTGGTTCATATCAGGCTCAACCTAGTGTATACGCACATGTTACTTTGATGCATTCATTTGCTGACCTGTACACCTCTGTGCTATATACTTTGTAATTTTTTACGGATAACTTTGGCATAATCACGCGTTACGACGAAGCTTTGTGCAATTACTTGATACGGGAGTATGTCATGTGTGTGGGCACCACAATGTGTTAGTCTAATACATCTAACTCGTATCATTTTAAAGCATTGCGTAATTGTCTGCATGAGAGCTTACGTGGACCACAATATCAGCAATTGCTGTGTCACATATTGTTTCTAATGATAATATTAAACAAAAAGATCAACGCTGTGATCAGATTTCTCAGAAAACTGATATGATCCTCTTACCGGATATCACAATATGTTTACTGCTTTCATTTACTTTGATGCATTTTACTTTGTTGCATTTTACTTTTATTGTCAAAAAGATACAAAATCCAAAAAGATTTTAGGTGTGTTTTGATAAAATTTCAGAAAACCCAAACTTTTTGCATTTCTGCTTTATTTTTGATAACCGGGGATGTTTGTTGGTCAATTTCTGAGGTTTGATAACACCATCTGGGGCTTTGTATCATTCAAAGAGTGAAAATATGAGTTTTGGAAGTTTAACGGTTTGAAAAATGTTGAACAGGATTCGAATTCGTGATTTGGCAAAATTTTCAGATTTTTCCATTTCACATTCGCCCCTTAATTGGGTCGAATGTGGAAAAATCAACACATTCGGATGATTATTCTGGGCGAATGTGGGTCTGTTTAAACAAATCCCACATTCGGGTGAACAGTATTTACATTCGGCTTATTCATTTAGGGCGAATGTAAATATATCCTACATTCGACCAGGTAAATGGGCAAATGTGGACTTCCTATATAAGCCAATGTCAGGTTCGAACCCTCAGTCATAAATTTTTCAAAATTTTTCTTCGATACCAAACCTTGTTGCTGGAATATCCTTTGATTGTGGTTTTTGTTCCCTATCATCTACTGATCTTTTTAAGCCTAATTACACAGGTATTGGAGCAGAAACCAGTTCGCAATCCTCGTTTTTATGTTTGACCTTAGGGTTTTACTCTTAGGGATTCTAGGATGTTTGTTAAAGTTTGATTTTGATCACATTTCACTACATATCATTTTTAGGGGGAGAATGAATAACAAATTAGGGTTATTACAACGTTTAATTGGTTAATCGATTGAATGGGAGAATGAAACCCTAATTTTTCTTTAAAAACTGACATATATTGAAAATTAGTAACAATTGATGATGGACGAGTCTTAGTCGGCACTTTTAGGATACATTTCAATCAGATTTACGGCTTAAAAACGAAGTTGACAAAATATTGAATTTTTGGGAAGAACAGTTTCACCTTCGGGTCTAAAAAACGGGCGAAGGTGGAATATGTTGGACAAATGTGTATTAACATTGGGCGAATGTACTTTTAATTCAAAATATGTTTACTTTCGACCATAAAATTCACATTCGACCTTATAAAAACGGGCGAATGTGGAATCTTAAAAACTTAACATTTTGAAATTTTGTCGATTTTGTATTTTGACGTTTGTTTCTGATTTTGATGTGCAGATGGCTGACCAAACTAAGAACATTGAGACTCTAGTGGAGAATATCGTTTCAGATCCAGTTCCAGAGAATGTTCAAGAGGCTGAATCATCTACACCGATAAGCTGGCAGTTTGAGAAAACACACAACTGCTGTGCTTATCTTGGCGATGTTGAAAAGAATGTAGAGTTTTCTGGTATAATTGAATTCTTGAAGAGGAGCAGAGTTGTCTATGCTTTAGCTACTCCGACTATCATTTACAAAGACATCATTGAAGACTTCTACAAGAACGCGAAGTATGACTTCTAGGATAATCAGACCATCATAAAGAGCAAGATACAAGACATGGAGATGTTTATTACAGAGTCTGATATTAGAGAAGCGCTCCAGATAAAGTTTGAAGTGAGTGAAGATCCCAGGGAGTTATCTTGGACAGAACAGAAAGCATGTTTCCTTAGAATGAAGTATAAGGGAGCAATTACTGATGGTTCGATGTACAAAGGGAAATTGAGTGTGCAGTTTAAATATTTTGCACATGTCATAATCCACGTGTTTGGATGTGTGAGCGGTGGATATGATGTGATGAGGAGAAGTCTAAGCTCGTTGATGGTTGCGTTGACTCTAAACAAACCATTCAACGTGTCTGGGATGATACTGGATTATATGCTGGAAATGTTAAAGGGTTTGAAGAAGAAGCAATTCATGCTATACCCGAGGTTTCTTATGATGATCTTTGACCACAAATATCCAGAATTGAAGAAGGATCCAACTATGATCCTAGGTCAAGATCACATGAACATTCGTACATTGGTGAGAATGAAAGGATATAAGGGTGTGCCAGACAATGAAAAGCCACCTCACAGGAGACTCTTTGGAGCTTTGGCTAGTAAGGATTACATTGATCCTGGCAAGAACAAAGCAAGACATGACAACAGTGATTCTGATAATGATGATCCCTTGGTGTATGTTGATGCAAGTACCAAGAGGAAGAGACAGGTAGTTAATCCCGGAGCCAAAGGGAAGGGTAAGGGAAAGACTGATCAAGGGAGTTCTAAGAAACAGGTGGTGAGAAAGAAAACAACTGCTAAGAAAGGTACTGGTTTGGTGGATGAAGAATCAGTGGATTCAGAAGAAACTGAGGAAGAAGATCGATGGGATTCTGATGCTGAGAATGTTAGGACCACCAAACGTAAGGCCACTATGGTTGGTGAGTCTGAATCTTTAAACAAATCAATTGAGGAAGCTGGGAAAAGAAAGAAGTCGTTGAATGTTGAAGATGAAGGGTTAGGCATTGACATGGTTGAGTTGAATACTGGAGAGACTGTGGTAGTAAATTTGCCCAAGCCAAAGCACAAGACCATGTCTAAGAAGACAAGTACTAAGCAGTTGAGAGAGAAAGAATTAGCTCAACTGTTGAAGGGAAAAAGAGTACCCGATGCTGGTACGTCATCGAAGCTATCTTCACCGGTAGCTAAAAAGCAAAAGAAATCTAAAGAGGCAGAGACAATATCCGCTGATCAATTAAATGTTGCACTGGATAATGTACTTGACATGTTCAGAAAGCCTCAGAAAGAAAAGGAAGTTGAGCCATCTAGATCCAAATCTAAGAAGGTCACTGTGGATGATGATGTAATGAAGCAGGTGAACAAGAAAATGGATGACATGATGAAGATGATAGTGGCTCAACAAGCTGAAATAGCCAAGTTCAAGCAGAATGAAGAAAAGATGCTTCAGATAGTGGTAGCTTCTAAGTCAAATCAAGATGAGATTAATGAGAAGGTTAAGAAGCTTGAAGCAAAGAATAAGAAGCTTGAGGGTAAATGTTCAAGAAATAAGAACAGGATAAAGTTGATCAAAGAAGACAACAAAGAACTAAGGGCTGAGAACAAACGCCTTAGTGATTTGATTGATGATTTGTACAATGTTGCACCCAAGTTGAAAGAGGGAGAAGAAGATAAAGAAGAAGAAGTAGAGAAAGTTGATTTTGAACCGTCTGAATCGGACAAAGAAGAAGATGTTGATGAGGATGATGAAGAATCGGAGAAAAGTGATGATGAGGATGATAAGAATGATGATGATGATGATGCAGAAGGGTCTGGGAGTCAGGAAGAGGATGATAGTGGTAGTGATGATGATAATGATGGAGGAGATGATACTTCAAAGTTTACATTTGAAGAGAGAACATCTAAAAAGAAGGATGCTGGAGAATCAAGTTCAAAGAAAAAGAAAGGTGAGAACGTTGATTCAGATGAGAGTATCTTTTGGAATGAAAAGGTGAGATCTTTATCAGATGATGCTAAACAAGTATACATAGATATGTTGGAAAGAAGAGAATGGACTATTGAGTTCACAGGATGTTTTGCTGAGATATTCCAAACAGATGATATGAGATATGAATTGGAATACAATGATCCTGATCTTGAAGAAGGTGAAGTACCTGCTTCTGTGGCAAAGGAAATTCTGGATGGACTTGCACAGAGAGTAGGGAAAACATTTGAGGAGTTTATTGTAGATGAATCGATTCCAGATATTTCTGAAAAGGATATTAGAAGTCATTCAGATGATAAGAATACTCCTGAGCTTGATGAAGTGGAAGTTGAAGACATATCGCATGAAGAATTTCCACAGTACTTCAGACAAACTGATGAAGATGAGATATTTCCTGATTTTACTGAGACACCAAACATTTCGGCAAAGAAAAAGGCACAGCAAAGAAGTGCAAAGTTTGTAGAGAAGGTGTTTGGTGCTGATAAGCAAGAATCTTCAAATCAATCTGATGAACTGAAGAGTTATTTGAAGAAATTAAGAGAAATGGATGAAAACCGACCGAAGCCTGAAGCTCAAGGAAACTTCTATAGATTTCACAATGCCAAGTTCAAAGGCAGAGCTCTTGGGTGGACATATTTGGGCAGGCTGAAGTGTATAGCTGCTAAATGGGAAACATGGATCTTGTATTTTAACAGATTCATTGATTTGCTAACTCTACCGTACTGGGCGGTCAGAGATTTATGCAGATTCCCTATGTCAGGTGCTTCAGTGAACGGTACACATGTCGGTTGGTGTGCAGACAAGCTGGTTTGGGAAAGTAGAACGAGATGGAATAGATTCAAGCCACAATATCCCCGAAGGAAAGTTCATAGGGATATTGATCCTCAAACTAAGCTGAAGCGGGTTACTTTGATATACAAGGCACCTGAAGTGATGAGGAAAATACCTTTGATGCCCATGCCACAACATTTCAGTGCTGACTTTATTTTCTGGTATTATGATTGGAGGAAGGCTGAAGCAGTAATAGTGTTGAGAGACGGGAAGGATAAATACAAGCATGTTCATGTATTTGATCCGATGTGGTTGATTAACTGTACTTTTGAAGACATCATCATGCTTTTCTATAATCCGATTTATTTTGAGCCGAAAGACGCTGATCAAGCAAAGAAGTATACTCAAGTGGTTGGAGTTTGCTTTGCTTATGATATTAATGCGGGGAGTAATTTGGAGAACAAACTTGGCAAGACGGTGAAGATGGCAAATGTGTCTAAACCGGTGAAGAGAAAGTTAGAGCCAGAAATGACCAAAGAGCAGAAGAAACAGCTCAGAATTAAGTTGATGAACAAAGCCATGGACGAAAACAGAAGACAATCCAATCAATAGTCGAGGGGGAGTTTGTAGATGCGTTTTGCGACTAGTGATTGGATATTAACATATGTTAGATGCTGATGGGTAGAATGTGGAAATCATAATGGGCGAATGTAGGCTAAAGGGGCGAAGGTAGAAGATTTATGGGCGAAGGTAAAATGGAGCTTGACTGAAGATACACATTCGTACCTTCTACTGGGCGAATGTGGAAGACTTCCACATTCGACCACAGTAAAGGGGCGAATGTGCAGTGTCTGTAAATAGATTTTGTGTTTATGAAATGTTTAGAGAGTTATTAGTTGTGTGTGTTTTGAGGTCAGGTTCCAGGTTTGTTTGAGAGTGTCTGTATTTGATCTAGATTAACCAAAGTGTCATTGTAATCAAGTTTATGAACAAATTAATCTATGAAAAGCTTTGAAAATGATATTGATTGTGTTTTGATTTGAGTTTCTATCAGTTTGTTCAAAGCTAGGGTTTCCGCACCTGGTTTTGTAACTTGTATGATCATATAATCCTGTTTTAGTCAAAATCTTTCGCTTACACCTTTTCTCACACTTATCCATTCAAAAAGCAAAGATTCCCTCTTTCTCTCTCAAAACACTCACAAACCCTCCCTTGTAACATCAAAAACACTGTTCAATCAAGAAACACCATGGCACTAGTACTGAAACAGGGACACAATCAAAGAGGCTACTTCATGAAAGATCCATCCCGGTCTAAATACGACGAAATCATTGATTTAGTCGTCAAATCCCAGTTCTACAAAGCTTTCACCATTGATCCTCCAATTCACATTCAAACTCTAAATGAGTTCTGGGCAAACGACGAGGTGGTGACTGTGAACAATAAAGTGATTTCCCTTAAATCAACCACCCAAGGGAAAGTTATGGCGATAACACCAGCTACTTTGGGAATAAGACTTGGTCTAGATGATGCTGATGCACCAGAACAAATTCCCAGTGCTGACATTCAACAAACCTTGACTGAGTGTGGTTACCAAGGTACTCTTTCACATGCTACAATTTATAAGAATTTTTTTGATGCAAAATACAAACTTTTGTTTCATTACATAATCATGTGTTTAAGTCCTAAAACTGGATCTTATGATTAGATGCCCTCTACTTTTCAACCTATTTTCCATTCCATTGTGAATGAGACTAAATTCAGAGCATCATCAGTTTTCTGGTTGGTATTGCATCACCAAAATGATAGATATAAATTTTTGTTGTACCCAAGATTTGTTATGCAATGCATAATAAAAGAACGTAGTGATGGAATACTTGTGGGTGAAGCTGCAAAGCTAAATCCTTTGACATCACAAGTATTTTCTAGGCACAATAAACCAACACTTTTGCCAAAAGAAGACCAAGGGGAACAAGCCACAGTCCCCAAGGAACAAACATCTTCAAAACCTACTCCCAAAAAACCTAAACAGTCAAAACAACAAAAATCCAAACCCATCAACCCAAAAAGAAAAGCTGTTCAGGAGGTTGAGATGCCTGAACTAGCTCATGGGCAATCTGTACTTCAAGAAGGTATGACTGAAACATCCTCTCAGTCTCATCCATCTCACACTCCTCAAAGAGCTCCCATAACCATTTTGTTTAAAGGGAAAAAACTCCAAAAGACCATAACTACTGACCCTTCCTTTGAAACTACTAAACCTACTGAACCTATACCAGAAACTACTGATACTGAACTCTCACATCAAGCAGTAGAAATAGCTCAAATTCTCTCTAGGATGAAAGAAAACATCCCATCTGAGAATGTCAATCCCCAACAACCACATAAAACAGGGGATACAACCTTAGAAACAGACATGGATGTGGATGTTATCAGCCCTATCCCAAAAGATAAGGATGAACCAAGGCGTCTAAGCCCAAACTTAGACACTTTAGGTACATTTGAGGCTGCCACTGCTCTCATACCACTTAGAGGTGGATTAGACGACAGTGGTACCATAGCTAAGAACGCAACTATGGCAACTACTGACGAAGGCTTTATGCCTGAAGTAGGAAAACCTTAGTACCAAGAAAAAGAGGTTCATGAGACTACTAGGTTGGGCCTAGCTCATGGTTTAAATGATGACATACTCATTGAGGATGTCACCAGGGATTCAGATGATTCCATTAGTTTCGATGATGTTTCAAACTCTCCACAACATGAATTGACGGCTCATTGTGAAGGTCCTACATCTGATGTGTCTAAGCTCAAAGAGCTAGTCACAAAGGATCAGGGTAAAGACCACTTGAACCCTAATTCCCCTAAAGTGGCATCATCAGTTCAAACTGAGGATCACCCAAAAAATACCCCCTCCACAGCAAAAGCCTACCCAATTCTGTGGGTTATCAAGCATAGACTTGAACCATCTATGTAGCCCAGCTGGTCCCCTATACAAGATGGTACATCAATTAATTTCCCAACATCTCAAAGATTTTATGACTGCCATGGAGTTAAAGAACAAAACTCAACTTGAGACGAACAATAATACCGTAGACCACAAACTTGGTGAGTTGTCAAGACAGATGGAAGACAACAGAAGACAACTTGTTTATCTATCTGGTGTAACACCTCCACCTCCTTGGTTTTCAGAAGTGGATGAAGCCAAAAAGGGGGAGATGTCTAAGGAACCAAAGGTTGTGTCACTTGAAGCCTCCAAAAAATCTAGAGAAGCACAACATCTCAAGGATGCCCAAAAGAAAATAGTCACGACAAGACAAGAAATAGCCTTGAAATAAAGGCATGACTGGCAAGAAAAACAAGAAAGGCTCCTTAGAGAGAAAGCTGAAAAGAAATCCCAAGGCACTATAGAAGAAACTGCTGAAGGCCAAGACAGAAGTACTGACGACAATCCTTCAGTAGTTGATACTCAGATCAACCCTTCAGTAGTTAACACTTCCAAGACAGAAGCAGAGCAGCCTTCTAAGGCAACCGAACCTACACGAGCTGATATTTCTAAGCCTGTACCCACTCATACAACTGTTTTAAACTCTACTCCCATAGCAATTTCAAAAGAGCTCATGGAGAAGAGTTGAAAGGCAACAAAGAAAAAGGCAATGGAAGATGAGATCTGGAACAACCTAGAAGCAAGGGATGACTTAAGCTACAATGAAAAATTAACAAGGTATTAAGAGAAGTTGAGTGAGTTGGAAGAACAAGAAAGAGTTGCTGAATAAGACAAGAGACAACAGCTGATGACCTTCATCAGCAAAACCAGTAAAACAAAGAAGTTCTGACTTAAAGGACTCTCAATTGAAGAATTAACACATAGAGCTCTCAATTGAAGAATTAACACATAGAGCTCATACACGAATTGGTAGACAATGGATATGGTTCAAAGAATCAAGTGTCCAAATGGAGAGAAGATACATTATACGACACTTACAAGAAATTCAAGGCTGATTGACTTGCTAATCTAGAGAAGTTTAAAACTTCTGAAGTTTCACAAACTTCAGTAGTTAAAACTTCTAGTGTCAAACAATCATCATCAAAGCCTGCTACCAAAAAGAAGCCAAAGGAAACCATAAAAACAGATTTCAAAATGGTATTGCTTGAAGGCAACACCATTGTACAAGGAGACTTTGTGGTTGAAGAAAAAGCTCTGCTCACACAATTCAGGGATCCTTCTACATTTGCTTACCGACTACAACAAACCATAACAGGCAAGAAACCCACTAAGGTAATTACTGAACATCATCTTCCAACTTTTAGTAATATACCTGATGTTGTGAACACTAAAGAAGAAGGGAATCCCACCTGAGGGTTATTGAAATAGAAGATATTCCACAATCAGGAACAAACCAGGAGACTAGGATGGGCCCCTATACTTTGGACTTTGACCAATCTAAAGTGAACATAGTGAAATGGTCATTTACTGATTCAAACTCAGTGATGGTCACAAGAAGAGATCGTTCAATTAAGGTCTTCATCTCCATAGATGAACTGAAGAATCTTTGAACAAAAGACTTGCTCACCATCGAACATCTTGAACCTCAACAAGGATCTCTTACTGAACAACAAGCTCACCAACTCAAGATCTCCATAGTCAGATAAATTTGGAGGATTCTTGATGACAGAAAAAAGGAATAAAGGATTAGATAAGCTTTTGGCTTCATCGATCCAGGGGGAGATTGTAAGGACAAAGAGGATAGACGAAACCACTTTTGATACCTTAGTCTAATTCATGTTCCTGCTGAATAAATTTTAAGTATAGAAACTGCTAAAGAAGAAGATATCAAGTGCTGAAGAGTAATGATCAGAAGTTCTGAAGACCAACCAGAAAAGTCTCGGAATAACAGTTGAAGAGAAACTACTCATCAGTAGTTTGTCACTCATCAGATGTTTTGATAGAAGATTCTAACTGACTTATACTTCAGTAGTTTAGTATAATATTAGTATGAGTTAATTGCTATTTTCATCCCTGAGGTTTTGCACTTTTTGCTAGTTTCATCCAAAAGTTTATTTTTTCTCATCTAGATCCAAAGGTTTTCAAATACTTGCTCGTTTCCTCCAACTCGTTAACACCGTTAGTCTCAGTCAGTTAAGTAAGGGCATTTTTGTCAAGTCGTCTGTTAAGTGAAAGGCATTTTTGTCAATTCGTATGTTTTTAATCCCAACCCTATTTAAACCACCTCAAGTCTATAAATTACCCCAAATTGATCTTATTCATCTTCTTCCTTTCAAAACCCTAGATTGATGAAGATCCAACACATCAAACTACATAAAAATGATTTTTGCTTGTTTGACTATTTGATTTCTCTTTTTATAAGTTGAAGACCAGCTGCCTCATTTCCGGCTTATGCCCATCAAAATAAGAACAAGCTAAGAATAGGTCCAGAGTGGTAAAGCATTTTGCTTGAGATGTCAGAAAGCTTGCTATAAAATCATCATTGGAAGGATGAGGCTTGTTCAAAAAATGTTAAGGTTCCCTCCAGGGATTCTGGAAAGGAATCACTTCATCCGATAGCCAAAAAAATTATTTTTCCAGTATTTCAGAATTCAGGCAGGTCAGGAATATAGGTCGAGGCAGGATTTTTCTTCTTTTCATTTGTTACTGATCCCCATTCCTACCCAACCTGAAGAACTGCCAAACAAGGCACAATAGGTGTACCACCAAAAGCTCGACACACAACTTCTAAACGAGTTATTTTAATGGCTTCCAAGGGTGGCTAGCAGAGAAAAGTCAACCTTGTATATAGACACATGATAACCTCAAGAAAAACAGTGAAAAGTGATAACAGAACTCACAGGTTTGAAAAATCAAAATTTTTGAGGAAAGCCCAACAAAGTTATCAAGACAGAGATTGGGACTGTCAAAAGGACTTGGAGTAGTCGGATGGAAAAAATCAATTTGGGGTTATTTATAGACTTGGGGTGGTTTAAATAGGGTTGGAATTAAAAACATACGAATTAACCAAAATGCCCTTCACTTAACAGACGGCTTGACAAAAACGCCCTTACTTAACTGACTTAGACTAACAGTGTTAATGAGTTGGATGAAATAAGCAAGTATTTGAAAACCTTTGGATCCAGATGAGAAAAAAATAAACTTTTGGATGAAACTAGCCATAAGTGCCAAACCTCAGGGACGAAAATGGCATTCAACTCTATTAGTATTGTTAAAGTCTTTGTACAAGTACCAATGCTACAACCTATTGTAGTATTTGTACATATTATATTGCTTCAATAATTCTCATGTACGTTTACTTTTGGTCTATAAATAAATGGGTACATCCCACTATTTTAGACATTCCTTGTATAGTTATTATTTCCAATATATATGAGAATCATTTGAAGCATTTACTGTTTTATTCATTAACTGTCTTAGATTCTCATTTACTGCTTTATTTCATACATCAAGGGGAGTATTTACTCCTGTTTAAAAGTGAAGGTTTAACTTGAACACTTTACATTTATTCCGCTGTGCAACTTACTTTGATAGTTATTAAAAACAAGTGTTCATGATAAGAATCTGTTCATAAACAACAAAACTGATCCAACAAATACCGATTGATGATGTGTAAGATGTATTCAACATTTGCAAGCAACGTCAAGAGGGATATTGTTAATGCACTTTGTGTGTTGCCATCGCTGTCGAATAGACTAGGTTGAGTCATATGTTGTATAACATAAGATTGTGGTGATCCATAAGGGCATTTATGGATCTGATGCATTTGTTAAAGTTGACCAAGAAACAAGGAAATTGGTTCGTGGTTTCGAAGGGTCGAACCAAAACATAATGTTTTGGTTCGTGCCTTCACAGGGTCAAACCAATTGGTTTTGCCTTTGAAAGATCGAACCATATTGTGTAACACCCCAACCGATGGCGGAAATATCAAGGTGTTACGTAGTGATGATTGTTCAATAGCTCATGGTACTAAATGGAAGTTGAATATTACTAAAAAATTTACAATTTGTCATACAATTTAATAATTACATCTACTTGATTTTCATAAACTAGATTCAAAGCTCCTATGTGATCCAAGACTTGTACAACTTCGAAAAGCACGTAAAAACCTGAAACATGTTGAGTTGGAAAGATGGGGGGTCAACTATAAATAGTTGGTGAGAATACATAGGTTTTGCATATAATTGAAAACAATATGTTGTATAGCAATCATGATTGAAGTATAGTAATGAGTAATGATAGAATATGAGTCCGACATGTAACAATGCGTCTTTTGTACAATCAAACCTTGTGTCGACTGAGACCTAACTCGCAAGTTAGTAAAAGTGTAACTGTTATCGATCATCCCTGAATTTATGTGGGGGGATGGGTTTGTCAGACCTATAGCGCTATTCTAAACAGGCGGCTTGATCAATGTTAATGATTGTACTGTGTCTTTTTGTTACAGTCAAATGATAGAATGAGTAAATGATAGTGTAATTGAATCACAAGTTTCAACAATGTAAGAATGAGTAAATGATAGTGTATAAATTGTTTAAACATGTTTCACCCCAAAATGTAAAACAGAAAAAGGGGCTATGTAAACTCACATTCGCTAAGCTGAATTATCCTCTAAGCGTTGTGAATGTATGTGAGGCGAATCCCAAAGACTCAACAACGTAGCTAGTCCAATTTGAAGAAATAAAAAAAACCGAAAAAGAAAAAATATCAAGCTTCCAATTCGCCAATTACAAGAGCTTATGATCAAAGTTTCAATTGTTGAAGTAATAGACTATTGAAGAAAGGAATGAGGGAAAGTTTAATCGGATTGAAACAATCGATTTAGAGATGCCAAGTGTAATGGGTCATAGGTGGGTTTTTATACTAGTTTTGGATTCAATTAGCCATTAAAATTGGTCAACACCATAAAGTAAGGTTTTATGACGAATTGACTATTTGACTATGACTTTGACTGTTTGACTAAGACTTTGACTGTTTGACTAACACTTTGACTAGAACTTTGACCAGGACTTTGACTCGGACTTTGACTATGACTTTGACTGTTTGACTAAGACTTTGACTAGGACTTTGACTATTTGACTGTCTTCGCAGACTGCGAGAACTAAAAAGAATCAAATTTTCTAATTTAATCAATTTTAAGTTCCAGACTTGTTTCCTTCGGTTTCTAAGTTGTTTTGGGACCGAAAATTAAAGGTTTTGAGTATCAAGGTCAGAAACATACGTGTTCGGGTGTAGATGTGAGTATAAAACGTGCAATACTTTTATTTATAAAAATTATAAGTTTTATTAAATTGTGACTTTTGGTCCTATTAAAATAAGAGGGTTAAAAATGAAAATTTTAAAATAGTTGAGGGACCAATTATGCACATTTATGAACAGTGAAGGGTGCAGGTTGTCACATATTAGTCTATAACTAGGAATCTCATGTGTTGAGTTTATTAAGATTGTGAGTTTATGCTTAGAATGCTCTCTAGGGGAGGTCATGCACTACCTCCCCTGGCCCTGATATAAATGTTTATCCTACTGATGATAGTGTCTATAATCATTTCTGATGTAATACAAATCTGTGCTGATCAAGAATTTCCTTGCATCGGATTGCACTCTCGTATGCACTAACAGTGCTGCCGAGACAAATGGATCCGCACGGTCGTGCACTTAGGTCAAAATGTGGAGAATGTGCATGAAATGTCTTTTTCATCCAGTTTCCACCCATTTCCTACAGCTTTATCCTATGAGCGCCATTTAAGACCTGTAAAATCAATAGTACGAGTTTAAGTACCAAATCTATAAAATTATAGTAAAAAACGCGAAATTTGGGAGTTTAATCGGAGACCTAAACATTTTTATTTTAATTTATATCAGGCGTCGTCGCGACGTCATAAGGTATTGAGTAAAATTAACCCGACTTATTTGTGAACCAATTCACATCGAAATGTAAAGTGAACCGAATACATACCATTGAATAAAAACGTATTGTATATGATTTGACTTGTTTCCAAACAATACACAACATCATACATTATAGACTACAACGAACCACATTCATTTTCGACCTAAATACATGTTGAAACCTATGGTAACTTAAATGTTTACCGTCGAATGAAAACGTATTACATTTGATCCGATGTGGCTCTAAAGAAAAATTATGTCAAAATATATTCCAACTCACAACATACATAAAAAGAAATATTTTTAATTGATCTGACTTTAAATGGACATGTACATAAAAATAAGAGCGTAAGAAGTTAGTTTTAGGGTAAGCTAGAAACTTTAGAAAACTGCAGAGGGCAAAGTGACAATTACAAATCAGAGAGTTACTTTTAATATCATAACAATTTTTTTGGGTAGAATGGGTTATATGCCAAATGTTTTGGAGTCTAGAAGTTAGAAAGTATGAGGTTTTTTTCCTCAAGTTAGAGAGTAGGGGATCATTTATAAATTTACAATGTTGGTTTTTGTGAACCAATTCACATGAAATGTAAAGTGATCCGAATTCATACTGTTGAATAAAAACGTATTGTATATGATTTGACTTGTTTCCAAACAATACGCAACATCATATATTATAGACTATAATGAACCAAGCTCATTTTCGACGTAAATTTATGTTGAAAACTATGGTAACTCAAATGTTTACCCCTAATGAAATCGTATCACATTTTGACCCGATGTGTCTCAAAACAAAGTTTACGTTAAAACGTAGTCCAACTCGAAACGTACATAAAAAGAAACATTTTATAATTAACCAGACTTTAAAACAACATTTACATAAAAATAAGAACGTAAGAAGTTAGTTTAGGTAAGCTTGAAACTTTAGAAAACTAGAGTGGGTCAGAATGACAATTACAAAGTTAGAGAGCTACTTTTGATATCACAACAATTTTTTTGGGTACAATGGGTTCCATGCCAAAATATTTGTGGGTCTAAAAGTTATAAAGTATGGGGTCTTTTTCCTCATGTTAGAACGTAGAGGACCACTTATATCAATGTAAAATGTTTTTTTTTTCTTTGTAAAACTACATTGTTGATGGGAGTTTTGTAGTTTTAGAAAGTTAGTAATTGGCATAGCCATTGACCTTTACATTTAAGATATTATACAATTATTGTCGTCATATTAGCATTTTTGCAACATATATACACATATTTGGTTAGGGAAGGATCTTTTTGGAAGTAGAATTGTAAACGAGTCTGTTGGGTCAAATTAGAGAATGATGTTCTCAATTACAAGCAAGTTTTCCAAGTGCTCACACAGTGGGCTGAGCACTTAGTCAAGTACTCAGCCAAGTACTCACACTGAGTACTTAGGCAAGTATTCAGCCAAGTACTCACACCGAGTACTTAGGCAAGTACTCAGCCAAGTACTCACACTGAGCACTTAGTCAAGTACTCAGCCAAGTACTCACACATTTTAGTAGTTTTCCAAGCAAGTGGCGGCTTTCTTGGAGGACAAGGCTCAGGATCTATAAATAGGACACTAAACACCATAGAAGGGTGTGCATTTGGAGCCACCACCCTGGGGGAGCTCACCCGGGGTGGGTGATTATCTTGTTATTTGTTTATTACATTCAATGAAAGTTCTCTTTGTTCAATCCAATATCTATCTATCTTTCTTATATTAGTTGTTTGTTCTTGGCTCAAATTCACCAGTCTCTATTTTTATATCAATTCAAGGCTTAAACAAGATGATCATTTGGGAATATCAATAAAAAAAAATAAGATGGCGGCTGATGAGCATTTGTGACTCCTAGGGTTTACAATGATTGGATAATGATTATTATTTTTGGGAGTTGTGCATGATTGTCTTATTCTAGCAGAGCTGTACGGATGCTGCATACTTGTGTGTGTCATCCCTGAGCACTTAGTCAAGTACTCAGCCAAGTGCTTAGCCCCCTATGTAAGCACTTGGCTGAGTACTTGACTAAGTGCTCAGGGATGACACACACAAGTATGCAGCATCCGTACAGCTCTGCTAGAATAAGACAATCATGCACAACTCCCAAAAAGAATAATCATTATCCAATCATTGTAAACCCTAGGAGTCACAAATGCTCATCAGCCGCCATCTTATTTTTTTTTTATTTTTTTTTCATACAACGCTCTCAATTGATATCAAGATTCATAAAAAGGTTAAACAGATCAAGATCAACATTACAGATAATATCGTACTGCTCCTAAAGTCCTCCCTGAGTCCCTAATTAAAGAGATGGAGTCTACATTGAAGTTCTCTTCGGCGTTTAAAAGCTCCCTTACTCTGGAGTTAGTAAGACCATCCACATGATGCAAATTCTTCCCTATGCCAATCGTAGGAAGATTAGCTAGAACCCCAAGATGGCAAGCTGAGCCAAAGCCTCGAGGATGAAGTATTCCATTTCCATCGATCATCAACAACTGAGGGTAGAAAGGATGAGAGGAATCCCGCATTTTGTTCAAAAGCTGTAGAAATACTGGAGCCTCTCTGAAGGCAAGAAAGCCAGGAACATAGGGAATATCGATCGTAACAATTAAGGAGTCATCATAAACGACGTCTAGGGTTTTGAAATCCAAAACAATGAGGGTTCCGCAAGCTACAGAGGGATCATGTTTTGAAAAACTGATATCAAGTCCGCCTATATACTTCAATAATTGTATTGATCCACTGCTCTGTTCATCTTCTGGTTGCCCTAATTTCCAGGTGTAATCATCTACAGTGACTAATTGCCTCTTCAAGGAGTCCTGAGCCTGAAGCCATTTGTTATGAGAGGTTGAGGATGATGGCGCCTAATCAACACCAGATCTTCCATTCCCTCCATTCATTAGTCAAAGTGTCAAACGGTTACTCACGGCTAAAAACGAGCATGTGGTTTTAAAAAATTATAAAACTAGTGTTAGTGGAAGGTGTGGGTGGTGTAGTGGTGGTTGGGTCCAATTGGCAAAGTCATTGGAGTTAAGGTATTGCTCCCCTTGAGGTCAAGGGTTCGAACCCCGCCATAGGCGGATTGGTTTAAAAATTTGATGTTCAAAAAAAAAAAAAAAGATGGCAGCTGATGAGTATTTGTGACTCCTAGGGTTTACAATGATTGGATAATGATTATTCTTTTGGGGAGTTGTGCATGATTGTCTTATTCTAGCAGAGCTGTACGGATGCTGCATACTTGTGTATGTCATCCCTGAGCACTTAGTCAAGTACTCAGCCAAGTGCTTACACAGTGGGCTGAACACTTAGGCAAGTACTCAGCCAAGTGCTTACACAGTGGGCTGAGCACTTAGGCAAGTACTCAGCCAAGTGCTTACACAGTGGGCTGAGCACTTAGACTATGAAGCTGTTTACACTACTTCAATCATTCAGAGGTTTGAACCTTTATCTCATGCCAATTATAGTAGAGATGATCAATCGAGCGTAAAGCTTACACGGAGTGGAAGTTGCTGATTGAGTTTTAGTCTCGAATTACTTACGAGGGTCTATATTTGCGGGGGAAAATAACAATGAAAGATTTTGGGTGTTTAGCCGATTTGTAAAGATTCGAAGACAGTGTCAGATATATCAATAAGGATCATATGAAGAATTGATAGCATCATTCTCGGGGGAATATTGTTGGGTCAAATTAGAGAATGATGTTATCAATTACAAGCAAGTTTTCCAAGTGCTCACACAGTGGGCTGAGCACTTAGTCAAGTACTCAGCCAAGTACTCACACTGAGGACTTAGGCAAGTACTCAGCCAAGTACTCACACTGAGCACTTAGGCAAGTACTCAGCCAAGTACTCACACTGAGCACTTAGGCAAGTACTCAGCCAAGTACTCACACTTAGCACTTAGTCAAGTACTTAGCCAAGTACTCACACATTTTAGTAGTTTTCCAAGCAAGTGGTGGCTTGCTTGGAGGACAAGGCTTAGGATCTATAAATAGGACACTAGACACCATAGAAGGGTGTGCATTTGGAGCCACCACCCCGGGGGAGCTCACCCGGGGTGGGTGATTATCTTGTTATTTGTTTATTACATTCAATGAAAGTTCTCTTTGTTCAATCCAATATCTATCTATCTTTCTTATATTAGTTGTTTGTTCTTGGCTCAAATTCACCCGTCTCTATTTTTATATCAATTCAAGGCTTAAACAAGATCATTTGGGAATATCAATTCGTATCAGAGCCACGGTTGGCTCGTTTGAGGCTTGTTTTAATTGGATCTTCAACCGAAACCCGCCGGAGACGTAAAACAGTTGCTGAATATGGTGTTTAAATGAATTTTCAGTTCACGTGTGGATGAATTCTGCACACTTATGCTTGAATGTTGAGTACTTGTTTCATATCTTGAGTACTTGTTTCATATCTTGAATGTTGAGTACTTGTTCGTCACACAATCAATAAGGATGAAGTAGAATTGTAAACGAGTCGAGTTGAGCCAGGGTGGGCTCGGCTCGAGCATTAGCTCGAAGTTAAATGAGCATAGAACAAACCAACGAGCCGAGCTGAGCTTGGCTCAAGCTTGGCACGGTTCCAATTTAGCCGGCTCGATTAGGTCGTTTAAAATCAAGTTTTTTTGCTAGTTTTTTAGGGATCTACGAGCCACCAGCTTTTTTGAACAACCCTATTAAGAAGTAACTTTAATTTAGTATAGAATGGAAAAGGACATAATGGTAAAACTGTAGCCACCCGGAAATTTTTCTTTCTTTTTATAGCAACTTCGAGCAATTTGCGGGACGCAATTTTTTTCAAGAGGAGGATGATGTGACACCCGAAATTTCAGATTAACTTTCCTAAGAAACACCTAATTCTACCTTAGCAAAACATTATAAAACAAACTTAACTGGGTTAGTTAAGTAGGTCTATACACATTACGATCATGGTTTGATGGTTTAGGGAATCATTGGGAAGCACACGTGTTGGATCAGTATGCTCTTGAAGGTTTACTTGCTAGTGAACACTTATGTGTTTAGCAAGTTCAATCAGATTTGCATAGCGGAATAAATATGTAAAGTTACACTATCAACAGGAGTTATTACTCCCCCTGGATGTTTGCAAACTAAAGACAAGTTTAATGAGAATCTAAGTATTGAATGTGAATGATCATAAATACTTAAATAGATTCTCAGTAAATGAAATGGAAATAACAAGAATAAGCTTTGAAGGATTTCAGTTTCAATTAAAATCGATGTCTAAAACAGAGGGATGAACCCATCTTTTTATAGACTTACAAATGCATTAACCTTGATCAAAAAGCAAGTCTGCAACATGTTGCAGTCTTGGAACTTGTACAAAAAGATAAAGTAATAATAAATAATTAAACTACTGAAACATAAGGGCGGTGGAAAGATTCTATTACAAGTGCTGATGAATGACAAACTACTGATGAGTAGTTTGTCTTTAATAGTTCTTCATTGGACTTGTCTGGTTTGACTTCAGAACTTCTGATCTATCTTCTTCAGTACTTGTTGAATCCTTTTTCAGTACTTTTGTCTTATTTCTTCAGTAGTTCTATACTTATAATAATTAGCAGAAGTATGAATTAGACTAAGGTTTGCAAAAGTGCTTTCCTCAATCCTTTCTTTCCTAACAATCTCCCCCTGGATTGATGATGTAACATTACGCATTTATACTTGTACGTTACTATTATCATGAATAAAAAAACGTCAAGTTTAATTTTTATTGTTCGCATTTAATTATTATTGTGGCGTTTTTGGAACCCTAATATTATATTAATTATAAATAATATACATATATATAGTTTTAAATGACAAAAAAAATATTATGCTTGGGCCGGGAATCGAACCCGCGCCCAAGCCGGGTCACAAACACACACAAACCCAACCATCTGGTCTACACACACATCTGGTTCTATTCCCAGCAAACAATTATTATATCACGTGTTTAGATTCTTCACAGTTGACTTGGAAAGTCAACTGTGACAACAACTTACCAAAATCAAACCATTTTGAACGTGTTTTGATCCAGAATTGGTATGGTTTCGTGATTGCCGGTCCATTCCGCGTCATACACACATATAATTATCATTAATTCGTATCAATTATGCACAATTACACGTCAATACCATCAATAGACGGTCAAACCTTCCATCGTGCAATCCAAGCCCTCTCCCTATAAATTGGACATCACAAAACCTTCTCACATCGTCGAATACTCTCTCTCAATCCCCAATTTCTTATTTGATTAACTGTTCTTGAGATTTTTGGTTCGAAGTTGACTTTCGGGTTTGATAGATCAAGTGGTTGTGTCTGATGGTTACTAGTCTCTACACGCGGGTTCGAGTCCCGTGTAAAACCGTTTTTATTATTTTCATTTTATTTGAATATAAATCAGAATTTGCTTATATTATATGGTTAATTTAATCTGAAATTAATCGTTCTCAGGGTCCAGACCAGTTGGTCTGGGCTTGTGATTTAAAACCAACGAACCGGCCTAGGGCCCGGGTTCGAACCATGGCATCAACAAACATTCTTTTTAATTAAATATATATATATATATATATATTCCTTTATATTTTTAAAAATTCATTTTAAAATACTAAAACTCTTTTATAAATTCTACAAAAATTATTTTATGTTAATCTAGTGAAAAAGTTTAACATACAATTTTTAGTCTTCAAAAATTTATTTATTTAATATATATAATAAATAATTCAAGTTTATTCTATATTATTTATAAAATTCTATAAAAATATCAAAACAATTTTATAAATTTCCACAAAAATTATTCTGAGTTTTTATAACAATAAACTTTTCTGAAATGATTTTTATTTCTGAAAAAATCATTTATTTAATATTTTTAATCAATTTTTGTTAGTTTTAATCATATAAATTATTTCTGATTATTTGGAACAGAAATACAATTTTTAATTTAATAATTCTTTAATTTTAGTATTTTTAAATATCAAAGTTATATTTTGACAATTTGAAATAAATAGATTTAATATTTTATTCTTAAGAAAATAATTTTATAAAAATTATTTTCATACTTTAAATTTATTATTGTGACCATCTTTAATTTAAATTTTCAAAAAGACTTTTGTTTAATTATTTATCAAATTTCTCTTATTATTCAAACATTTTATTAATCAAACGAGCACTTATCCCCAATTCGAAGCCCTAGAATATATTTGTAGACTAGAAAGACTTAGACATATTTATTACCTTAATTATAGGGTAATACTTGGCATTGTTGGGCAACGCATATTCTATTTTTCACGAGATATAACATTTTGCTAAGGTGAGTTTTACATAGCCCCTTTTCTATTTATCACCATTTTTGGGGTGAAACATGTTACAACATTCTATATGCAATTCAATCATTAAGTGTCTATGTGTTTTTCTATGTTGCATTATGTCTTAAACATGACTAGGGTAAGCACAATATTCTAGCATAATCATTAACATTGATCAGCCGACGGTATACAATGATAGATCTATTGGACTGACAATGCCACCCGGATACGTGCCTCCTACAAAGGTAGCGTGGGTGATTGTTATTGCATAACATAATCGAGTAAACCATGAGCGTATGGGATGTACCACAATATAACAGTCACAGGGGTTGATTATGAACTCGATTTACTTCTAGTATGTTTTCACATATGGACTAGACTTGCCATGACACTTGAATTGTACAAGTTTTATTCGATTATCAAAACCTATGTAATTCTCACCAACTTTTGTTGACCCAAAAATATTTTCAAAATTAACATGTTTCAGGTAACAATGAAGCTGAGGCTTGAGTAGGCATGAGGATCTATCATGAAGTTTTTGTTTGAAGTTATTTGAAGTTGTTGCTTTATTTGATATCATGTATTTGAATTTCTAGACATCACTTTATTTTGGATATTTATGTTTTGAATAAATTATTTAAAATTCAATTTATACCATGTGCTACTGAAACAATCATCAATACGTGACATCCCGATGTTTCCACCATCGGTTGGGGTGTTACAGATGAAGCCAAAACCTTATCTAATTCCTTATTGTTGTTTTCTTCTGTCATTAACTATCTTCCATATTTCTTTGAACATGGAATTCTTCAATTGATTCAGTTGTTCATCAGTGAGAGATCCTTGCTGAGGTTCTAGATGTTGAATTGTAAGCAAGTCTTGTGTTGATAGATTTTTCAGTTCATTCATGGATTTGAAGGCCTTGCTTGTAAGATCTCTTCTTGTCACCAATACTGAGTTGGAATCAGTAAAGGACCATCTGATGACCAGCACTTTAGATCTGTCAAAATCTGAAGTACAGGGAACCATGCTAGATCCCTGGGATGTTCCTGAGTGTTGTATGTTCTTTTCTTCAGTGACTCTCAGGTGGGATTCACTTCTGTCTTCTGTTTGCACCACTTAGGTATTTAAAAGTAGGTCAATGATGTTCAGTAACTACCTTTGTGTGCAGCTTATCAGTTATAGTCTTCTAGATTTGGTAAGAAAATGTTGAAGGATCCCTGAACTGTGTTATCAGAGGCTTTTCATCAATATCAAAGTCTCCATGTACAATATGTTGCCTTCTAGCAACACCATCTTGAGGTCAGTCTTTGTATTGTCCTCTGGCTTTCTTTTGGTAGCAGGTCTTTGTTTGACACCAGAAGTTCTAACTACTGAAGTTGATACTTCATAAGTTTTGTACTTCTCTGGATTTGCAGCCTTGTCAGCCTTGTATCTTTTGTATGTATCCAGTAGTTTATCGTCTCTCCATTTTGACACTGAGGCTTTTGAACCATAGTCATTGGCTACCAACTCTTCTATTATCTCTGCTCTCGTTGCCTTTCTATCCTTCTCTGTGGCAAGTTTGTCAGCAATAATTTGAGCTTTTCTTTTTAGCTCATCCATTGAGAGCACTTTGAGTGAATAGGCTTTTGTTTTGCTGTTCTTTGTGATGAAAGACACCAGTTGTTGTCTTTTGTCTTCTTCAGCAACCTTTTCAATCTTGGCTTGTCTATTCAGCTCTGCTTCATAAGCTTGAAGCTTATCATTGAAGCTCATGTCTTCCCTTGCTTCCAAACTGTTCCTGATCTCATCCTCCTTAGCCTTTCTTTGGGCTGCAAGTAAACTTTTCTCTAGTAATTCTTTGAACTCTGAAATTGGAGAAGGGTTTAGCACAATCATGTGAGTTTTTGTAGGCCTTGGAATAGGAGTTGGTTGTTGTTCAGTTGGTTTGGAAGGTTATTCAGTTGTTTGTATGCTGGAAGTGTTAACTACTGAAGTGTTCATAAAAGTATCAACTACTGAAGGATTGTCTTCAGTACTTTCTGAGTCTTCGGAAGTTTCTTCATTATGGCCTTGGGAAGGTTCAGCTTCAACATCAGTTGAAGAAACAAGCCTTTCTTGATCTTCTTTTTGTTTCTTGGCTTATTCTAGCAGTTCTTGTTGTTGTAGAGCCACTCTCGTCTTTATCCTGGCTTCCAGTGAATCCCTTGGATCCTTAATCTTCTCCCCCTTTTTGGCTTCATCCACTTCTGGAAGCCAGCCAGGTTGAGAAGTTCTACCAGAGAGTTCAGCAAGCTGTCTTGAGTTGTTATCAATCTTGTTGGACAGCTCACCAAGTTTCTTGTTAATCACCTCAAATTGAGTTGTGGTTTCCAACTCCCAAGCAGTTGTGAAAGATTTGAGGTGATTAGCAATGAGGGTGTGCATCATCTGGTATAGGGCAACCTCTGGGCTGCATAGTTGGTTCAAATCTATGCTTGATGACCCAGGGATTTGGGTAGGCATTTTTAGTGAGGGGTGTGTTTTTGGGTGATCTTCAGGATGTACTGAAGATGCCATTTTAGGGGAATCAGGGATCAAGTGGTCTTTAACCTGATCTGGTGTGACCACCTCTTTGATCTTAGAGACACCAAGTGCAGGACCTTCACTAGTAGCCGTCAATTCAGGTTTAGTGGAGTGTGAATCATCATCCAAACTAATGGAATCATCTGTATCCCTGATGATGTCCTCAATGAGGACAGTATCACTTATAACATGAGCTGGGCCCAACCCAGTTGTCTCATGTACCTCTTGTTCTTGGTTCAGAGGATTTCCTACCTTAGGCATAAAGCCTTCATCAGTAGTTTCCACAAGTGAGGTCTTAGCTATGTTACTTCTGTCCTCAGATCCACCACTGGGTGGTAAATGAGTAGTAGCAGTCTCAAATGTACCTAAGGTCTCTAAGTTTGAGCTTAGAAACCCTGCTTCATGCTCATCTCTTGGGTTAGGGCTATGGATATCCACATTCATGTCAAAGTCTGATGGTATGTCCCCTGTATGATGTTGTTGTTGGGGACTAACATGTTCTAATGGGATAGTCTCTTTTAGCCCAGAGAGAAGTTTGTCAATTTCTATGATTTCAGGTTCAGAAGTTTGGGGTACAGGTTCAGCAGTTTCAAAAGAAGGGTCACAAGTTATGGTTTTCTTGAATTTCTTTCTTTTGAATAGAATGGTAATTGGGGCTCTTGGAGGGGTTTGAGATGGATGAGACTGAGAGGATGTTTCAGTCACATCTTTTACAACTGCAGATTGCACATTGGTAAGTTCAGGCATCTCAACTTCCTAAACTGCCTTTCTTAAAAATTTTCTTAAAAATTTTATATTTTGGTTCAAAATATTTCTTAAAAATTGTTGCATGTGAGAGAGTACCTTGGTAACCACACTCTGTCATGGTTAAATGAATTTCAAAGTTTGGAAATTGATTTGGGGCATCCACATCATTTAGACCCAGTCTAATCCCCCAAAGTTGCTGGTGTGATTGCCATTGTTTTTCCCTGGATGGTTGATTTGAGGGAAATCACTTGATCATTGACGGTCACCGTCTCTGCATTCGCCCAAAACTCATTGATAGTTTCAGTATGGATTGGAGGATCAACGGTGAAGGCAGTGAAGTATTGGGATTTGACGACTAAATCAATGATTTCGTCGTATTGGGACCAGGCTTCATGTTTCTCGAAGTTGCCTCTTTGGTTGTGCCCCTGTTTTAGTGTAAGAGCCACATGGTTTGTGTGTGGGTCGATCGAAAAGTGTTTTTGTTTGCATGTTCAGGGTTTGAGAGTGTTTTTGAGAGAGAAGGAGGAAATTTTTCTTTTTGAAAGGATAAGTGTTGGAAAAGGTGTTTATCAGAAGTTTATAACCACCCTAGGTCAAACTTCTGAAGTGGGAAATGTCTTATTTACCTTAATGACAAAACTGCTGATGAAGAACAACTCTGATTAGTAGTTCCCATTTTCTCTTCAGTAGTTTGTTAACAACTGATGAGAATGTTTATAAACACTTTATTCATAACTTCTGAAGTTTATTTTATCAGAAGTTAATCATTTTTGAGAAAATATTCCCATACTGATGTTTTGTATATCAGTAGTTTCTCTCTTTTTGTTTTTCAGAAGTTTTTATAATAAAACAGATGTAAGTGAAAAATAAAATATGTGCAGAAAAGTAAAGGAAACACTTACAGAATTAGCATCCCAATCAGCTATTTGATTAGCTGTTGTCACATGCTTCACTTCAATCTTGCCTTTTTCGTAGCAATCCCTTATGAAATGAAACCTGATTTCAATATGTTTAGTCTTTGAGAACTTAATAGGATTTTGAATGATGCTAATGGCAGATTACTGTCTACAAGCAATGGTGTCTTGGTCTCTTTGATTCCATAATCAAGAAGTTGATATTGGAGCCATTGTATCTGTGATTTACAACTTGCAGCTGCAATGAAGTTGCAACATATGTTTGCTTCTTTGATTGCCAAGATACTAGACAGTTTCCCAAGTATTGACAACCACCAGATGATGATTTTCTTGACATTTTGCACCCTGCATAGTCACTATCTGAAAAAGCTGATAACTTGGTATTGCTAGGAGCTGGATACCAAATTCCAAGTGTAGGAGTTCCTTTCAGATATCTGAAGATTCTTTTGACTGCAATTAGGTGTGATTCCCTAGGAGCTGATTGATATCTAGCACAGACACATGTTGAAAACATAATATCTGGTCTGGTAGCAGTTAGATATAAAAGGGAACCTATCATACATCTATACATGGTTTAATCAACCAGTTTTCCTTGATCATCTGGTTCAACTTGTGTGGTTGGTGTCATTGGAGTGGAACATGATTTATAGTCTTGTAAAGAAAATTTGTTCAATAATTCTTTAACATATTTAGATTGATGTATAAAAGTTCCATTTGTTTGTTGTTTAATCTGTAGTCCTAAAAAGTACTGCAGGTCTCCCATTGTACTCATCTCAAATTTTGATTGCATGAGTTTCTTAAATTCATCACACAGTTTTGTGTTTGTTGAACCAAATATGATATCATCAACATAAATTTGAACAAGTAAGACATGATTTCCAACATTTTTAATGAATAGAGTTTTATCAATGGAGCCTCTTATAAAGTTATTTTTGAGCAAAAAGTTGGAAAGTGTTTCATACTAGGCTCTTGGAGCCTGTTTTAGCCCATAAAGAGCTTTGTCAAGCTTGTACACCCACTCAGGATGAGAAGGATCCTCAAACCTAGGTGGCTGACAAACATACACTTCCTCTTTGATCTTTCCATAAAAAAATGCACTTTTAACATTCATTTGAAGTGGTTTGTCTAGACAACCAGCATGTGTTTGTGCCCTTCGCTTTTGATACTTTTGGAGCGCTGGCCATGCAAGCAATCAAGCTCCTCGATCGCGTGAAGAAAGTTATGCAAAGTAATTCCCCAGCTGCTAAGGGCCAATGTTTTATTTTCAATAGAGTAGGTTTTGCAATACAAAAAGGGGTAGCGGCGCAACTTGTGGCCCGTTTACCTACGTATCACTTGTAATTGGTTTGTCTTTGGTTTAATGAAATACTTCATAAAAAAAATGAAAAACTTTTATTTTGTTGGAAATGGCATATGCCAGATATAAACTGATGGCTTCAAGTCTTGCAACTAGAGAAAAGGTTTCATCATAACCAATTCCTTCTTCTTGAGAATAACCTTGTACCACCAGTATTGCCTTGTTCTTAATAATCATACCAGCCTCATCTTGTTTGTTCCAGAAAACCCATCTTGTGCCAATTGGTAGCTTGTTTGGTGGTAAGGGACAGATTTCCCAAACCTGTTGCTTCTTGAATTGGAGCAACTCATCTTGCATAGCTTGCACCCAATTGTTTTCTTTAAGGGCTTCTTGGTACCTCTTAGGTTCCAACTGAGAAATGCATGCTGAGAAGAAGAAAAAGTTGGAAAGCTGGTTTCTTGTGAGAACACCTGATGCAATATCACCCATGACTTGTTCCAATGGATTATCTTTGTGTTCAATCAGTTATTGTAAACTACTGACAGGTGTAGGTGGCTCTTGTACTTCATCTAACAAACCACTGAGATTTATAATGTCTGGTTCAGCTGTTTCTACATTTTCAGTATGTTAGGATCTGACTTTGATTGTTTTGATTTGTTAATAAAAAGATGTGATGAACAAAGTGAATATAAATGGAAAGTACAGTGGAATGATAAACTATAAATCAAAACAAGAGAATAATTGTTTTTAATCGAATGCTTTCATTAATTGAAAGATTACAATATTACATGTACTCCCCCTCAGCCTGATCACTCTGTGATTGTTTGTCTAAGAGAATGTTTTGAGTGATGAATAGAACAGTACAAGCATTGTTCTATTTATAGACAAATCTAAACCACTGATGATCTAATCTGACGTCACCTAAGACAGTGACCTCTAACAGAATAACAATAACAAACATCTGTTAAATACAAACTACTGTTGCATTGTAAAACACTGTAAGGTAAACAGCTGTTGGAGAAAACTCTGATGGTCTTGTATCATCTGTTGGAGCCTAAGGGGCTGTTTGTCTGCATCTGACCCGCCCCAGTCAGACGTTCTTGTATGATTCAGTCAGAGCAAGGGCTGGTCAGACCGTTTGGCTGCTGCGTCTGAACGATAGGTGATGTCTGACCAGGCGTCTAACCCGGACAGACGTGGGATGAAGTCTGACTGAACGTTTGCTCGTGTTGCTCCTCCTCTCCTCTGGCCGCCAACAACCCTCCTCCTCTCCCCACTCGCCGCCGCTCCTCCCCACCCACCTTCCTCAACCCTCGCCACCCTCCACTCCTCTGTGTGTGTGCTCGCGTAAGAAAAAAGAAAGAAAAAGCAGAGGGTGTGTATTATTGTGAGTTAAAGAAAAAATAGAAAAAAAAAGAATGAAAAATGTCAAGAATGAAGAATCTCGAAGGGAGATAACAATCTATGTGTGTCTTTGTCTTTGTATAGGGGAAAGACAATAGGGGTAGGTGGGTAGTGTGATATATGTGAATTTTTTTAATTAAGTATTCAGATGTCCATCCTAACACCACTTAATGATTCATCACTTACCCATTCAGAACCTCTTGACCATTCAGACATTTTACTGGGTCAGCACTTACCCATTCAGACGTTGCCAAACGGCCCCTAAGTGTTGTTGGCTCCAACAGACCTTTAGTCTTCAGCACTTTAGTCAGCAGTTGTTTTTCATTAGACCTTTAGTCAGCAATTGTTCTCTAGCAGTTGTTTATCTAGCATTCCTTTGCAGCAGCAGATGTTTCTAACAGTTGTTTTGTACAGCAGATGTTAGGGTCAACAGCCTTTTGGGAGAAGTATCTTGTAAATGTTGTTTATTTCTAAGGATCAACTGAGTAGTATATTTTGTCTTTCCAATCATCTGTTCTTCTCCAGGTTAGTAGACCCAACAATCTCCCCCTAGAACAGATGATGCCAAAACTAACCTTTATTCTTGATCTTTATTTCCTCATCAGACTTTCTCTGATTTGACCTTTTAATTGTAACTCAAAGTTCAATGAGTAGAGGTCTTCTGCATCTCTTTCAAGCTCAAGGATCAGCAGTGTTTGGAGGTCTTCTGCACACAGGCCATATGCATCATCCATGCTTAGCTTTTGAGCTTTTCCATCTGATCTGAGCAGAGTCAATTCATGGGTGTCTTTGTTGACCTTCCATTTTAGAATTTTTGAATCAGAGGATTTGCTGAGATGCACTTTTATTCGGGATGAGTTTGGTGATGGAGGTCTCCCAATGAGTTCTCTGAGTTTTTCAGAAGTGGAATCAGAGAAATAGTGTACCTGATTGTAGAGCCCCTCCGTTATAAAAGTATCAGCAAAGTTCTTCTGATCTTCTTTAGACATTTCTTTCTTCCTTTTGAACTGCCTTCTTGCAGCAGCAGATAGATCAGAAGTATCAAGTAGGCTGTCTAATGTAAAAGCCTTTCGAGGTCTCTTCATCAAGGGTTCATCATAGTAGACAGGTTTTCTGGGCAAGGTAGCGTCTTTCTTCCTGTTTTCTTCCAACTTCTTGTAAGTTTCAACCAACCTCAGCTCTGACCATTTAGCAACAGACCTTATCTCTCCATACTTTGCAGCCATAATCTCTTGTCTCATTCTCTTGAACTTCAAGGCTCTGGCTGGATCTCTGCCTTTCCTAAAGTCAGGGGCAGAGACCTTTGTTGGAGGATTCTTGGCCATGTCTTCAATTCTTATGAGTTCTTCTCTGAGAGCATGAGTGGTCCAGCCTGGAAACTGTTCCCTGTTTGCTTTGTTTGTAGGGCATGGTTGACAAGATTTGTTCAAGAAGTGATTCCCTAACCTCCCTTTCCATGTCGCTGCTGAGAGGCATGGTAGACATGGAGTTGCTCAGGGTCTTAGCAAAATCTTCAATCCTTCTCAGTTTGCTAAGCTCTGCTGAATGGATGCCCTGAACACTCCTGTCATCTTTCCCTTTGCATTTCTCTTTGATGATTGCATCTGCCTGTTCAGCCTTGTATTTAAGATATTTGTCTATGTTTAGGGGAATAGGAAAATTTGGAAGAGATGAGAAAGATCTTTCAGATGGTTGTTCAGTATTGTAGAAGGATTGCATTTCCCCCTTGAGTAGATCAAGTTCAAGAGGATATTGAACAGCCAATGGTGTAATGGTTGGTGGTGGCCTATGGGATGTGAATTGTGAAGTATGTGGTAAGAATGATGAAAGTGGAATGGCTGATATAGGTGTAGATTGTGTGGTTGAAGTAGGAGGTGGTGATGTGTGTATTTTTTTCATCCTATACCACAAAGGTAGATTTTCTCTTCCTTCTGTACAAGATTTTTGGTGATGGTTGTGTTGCAGCAGTGATTGTGTCAACATCTGATAGCACTTTTGTAGAACCAACAGATGTTTGGGATTTGGGTGGTAGAGTGGTTGTAGGTGGTGTATTGGTGGTTGTGGTAGTGGGTTCAGTGGTTGGTTTGGTAGTTGTAGTGATATGTTCAGATATTGTGGTGGTATCAGTGGTTTTGGTGGCAGCAGTGGTTTTGGTGGCAGTGGTTTTAGCAGCATGTTTGGATGGCGGTTGTCTGGTATGTTTGGCAGGCATTTTCTTCCTTTTAGAGGAACCCACATCTTCAACTTCTTGTTGTTGTTCCTTTTTCAATTTTACCAAAAACTCTACTTTAACTTCCAAAGTGTCAGCCCTCTTTTGCTTTTCCTTAACAGCCTTTTCAGCCTTTTCATTAGCAGAGGTATCAACTTTCTTTGCTTTGCTGATTTTAGCAGTTTCAATAGCAGCAGAGGTTTGAACAATTGGTTGTTGTTGTTGTTGTTGTTGTGGTGCTGTATGGGTATACCCTGGTTTGTTGGCAGACTTTGATTTTCCCTTTTGTGAGGGTGGACAACCAAAGGGATCTAGCTTTGGCAATCTATCTCTACCACTCTCCCCCTTTTTGGCAACATCAGTAGTGAAGTCATCATCATCTTCATCTCTGAGAATTGTGGTAGGGGCAGAGCCAGTGGTCTTCAGTAAATAATTTTTGATGGGTTTAATGTCAGCTTTGGTATCTTTGTACCTAGCATCCACCATAGTTCTGATTTGAACCATGTATGTTTCATGAGTCTGGTCTGCTAGTTTTCTGTGAGCTATGATGATGGGGGAAATAGACTTTCATAGCTCACTAGCAATATCTTCAGTGGATGGTTGACTCTTGGTAAGAGTAGCCAATGATCCCAATATTGTCTTGATATCTGATTAGATATCAACAACAGAGGTTTCTATGGACTATACTCTGGCCGTCAATTCTTGGTATTTAACACATCACCTAAGTTAATAGGATCATCTGGATTCCTACCAGTGGTAGTTGTAACTGGTTCAGTTCTAGGAGGTCAGTCCAAAGGATAAGAACCAGATGCCCCTTTTTTCTTGGTTCTGGGGACTTCCAACTGATTTTGGGGACACTATAGTTGCCTCATCAGTTGTTGCCTTCAAGGAAGTCTTAGCAATGTAACCATTGTTCTGTTGTGAGACAATGGTCTCTACATCAGTAGTGGCTGCTTCACTTGAAAACCACCTAGAGTTTCATTGAACTCTAGGGGTGTAACCTCCTCTTCTGCTTATGGGATGGCTGATTGATTTTCATCAGTCCCAGTCACTTGTGGAGGTATACTCTCATTTATGGGTTAATGAAAGGAACTGGGATTGTCCTGAGTTTTATCAATAGCCTCAAACAGAGGTTGTATAGTTGGAGGGACATGTTTTGGTGAAGGTGGAGGAGTGAAAAGAGAATTAGCCATGGGAGAGGGGCTTGTGAACATATGGTTAAGTGACTCATATGTATCATGATGTGTTTCCATTTGGCTTACAACATGATCCTTTTGTGAGGATTCATGAGGAGTTTGTTCAGGTTGAGATATATCCATCTGTTGTGAGGAAGTAACAATAGTGGTTTCTTGTTGCCTTTGTGTTGCAACAGGGTTTTCCTCTTGTATCTCATCTTCCAGAGGCCCCTTTTTGGTCTTAGTGGTGGTTTTTGTGGATGGACGTTTTCTTTTGGAGGTGCCTGGTGTGGGTTTCACAGCACTGGATGTAGTGCCATGATCACCAGGAGCAGTGGGCTCAACAACAGAGGTTTGGACAACAGTTATTGTCTTTGTCCTCTTTGTTTGTGCTTTGGAAACTTTTGACACTTTTTCTTGGGTAGTTGAACCCAGCATTCTTGTGAAAGTTTCATCAGTTAGACTCTTCATTTGAATAGACTCACCCTTTTTAAAATCTTTTTCTGGTAGAACCTTTTGTAGGATTACACTCAAAATTCTTGGGTAAAGTAGAAAAGCATTATTTGACCTAGACTTTATGGCCTTCACATTTGATACTAAGTCTATACACAAGCCCTGGGATAAATTGAAGTCAGGGTCTGACAGCAGAGCATATCCCAAGTACTGAATCCTCAATGGGATTTAATTGAAGAAAGTAGACTTAGCAGAGACACAGAGAAGGAGGGTATGAAAGAAAAATTTCATGACTGGTGGGAAAAACTTTTTAAACAGAGTTGATCCAGTCATTTGTGCATCATAACCTCTTTCCTGAAACTCTGTGTGAAACTCAGCCTTAGGGAAAGAGTCATTACCTGACAGGTCATTGAGTGAGAAGGTTTTGGATATCAGTTCAAGAGTAATAGAAATATTTGTCTCTCCAATTTTTGAGATAATGGATGTAGGCTTTTTGTCTTGAAGAAGAAACTCAGCATTCAACCAAAATTCTTGGAGGGTATCGATATAGATGGGAGCATCGACGGTTAGGATTGTCAGGTATTTGGAATTGAGGATGATGTCAATGGTGGAATGGAATGGAACATTTTCATCTATTTTTACCAAATATGGGAGATAAATGTGGGTGGCTTTTGCTTGAAGATCCGTTGTAATGGATTTTGAGTGTGAGGATGAGTGGAATTTGAGTAAGGGTTTGAGGTTGAAGAAGGCGGTTTCAGTATTTTGAATACAATGAGATAGTGTAACAACTATTGTGGTAAAACAAGGTTTTTATAGGCTCTGGTGAAACCGCTAAATTGGCCAAAACTCTGCTTTTTCTGATGGCGAAACATCTGGTGGCATACAGGTCTTGCCAAAGGTCTGATGCAAACAAATGTTGTTTTACCAAAGTGTTGATGCTAACAGCATTTGGTTTTTTTATATATAGATAGATATATGTATATATGTGTATATATATTGTAACACCCCAATCGTTGGCGGAAACATCGAGGTGTCACGTAATGATGATTGTTCAATAGCTCATGGTACTAAATGATAGTTGAATAATATTAACAATTTACAATTCTTCTTACAAGCAAAGATTACAAAAGTTGATTAATATGAACTAGATCCAAAGCTCTTATGTGTTCCAAAACTTGTACAACTTCCAATAGCAAATAAACCTAAAACATGTTAAGTTGGAAAGATGGGGGGGTCAACTATAAATAGTTGGTGAGGATACATAGGTTTTGTATATAGTTGAAAAAGATATGTTGTATAGTAAACATAGTTGTAGTATAATGATAGAATATGAGTCCGACATGTAACAATGCGTCTTTTGTACAATCAAACCTTGTGTCGACTGAGACCTAACTCGCAAGTTAGTAAAAGTGTAACTGTTATCGATCATCCCTGAATTTATGCGGGGGGATGGGTATGTCAGACCTATAGCGCTATAATCTAAACAGGCGGCTTGATCAATGTTAATGATTGTACTGTGTCTTTTTGTTACAGTCAAATGATAGAATGAGTAAATGATTGTGTAATTGAATCACAAGTAAGAATGAGTAAATGATAGTGTATAAAATGTTTAAACATGTTTCACCCCAAAATGTATATATATTGTAACACCCCAATCGTTGGCGGAAACATCGAGGTGTCACGTAATGATGATTGTTCAATAGCTCATGGTACTAAATGATAGTTGAATAATATTAACAATTTACAATTCTTCTTACAAGCAAAGATTACAAAAGTTGATTAATATGAACTAGATCCAAAGCCCTTATGTGTTCCAAAACTTGTACAACTTCCAATAGCAAATAAACTTGAAACATGTTAAGTTGGAAAGATGGGGGGTCAACTATAAATAGTTGGTGAGCATACATAGGTTTTGTATATAGTTGTAAACGATATGTTGTATAGTAAACATAGTTGTAGTATAATGATAGAATATGAGTCCGACATGTAACAATGCGTCTTTTGTACAATCAAACCTTGTGTTGACTGAGACCTAACTCGCAAGTTAGTAAAAGTGTAACTGTTATCGATCATCCCTGAATTTATGCGGGGGGGGGGGGTGGGTTTACTAACACTATGACTAGGAGACTACGTTTGACTTTTCATGTTTGACTAAGGGACCTTGAAAGGGTTTAAGTTTAATTGGTTTTAATTAACATCACAAAACACCAAATGGTGTAGTGGTTTGTGTGGTGTGGTTAAGGTTTAGCCCGCCAGGGACTCGGGTTCGAATCCTGGCACTGGCAAACATTTTTTTAACGTTTTTAAATCAGAATTTAATACAATCCAATTTAATATTGATTATACGTCATTATTTAAACAAAAAAATTAACAAAATGGATGGTAAAGATACTGCAAACATGAATCGGATGAATAAACAAGGGAGTTCTATATATATATATATATATAAAGAAAATTTGTGTGATGTTACATATATATATATATATATAAAGAAACAGTTGTTTTATCTGATCAGAAGTTTGAAACATATTTTCAACCAACAGTGGATAGAGTGGATGAAATAGTGGTTGTTTTATCCTTAACAGATTTTTCAACCAAAATGCTATTTTTAAGGATGAATTTTGATTTTTCTGAAAAATTTTAATGTTTTTATTTAAAACATCGTTGTTGTTTAGTCCATGTTTAGCATACCAATTCTAGAAATCAGATTTGTGAAGGTAGATGTTTCTAAAGCTTTTCTCAACACATCTGCCAACTGATCCTCTGTTGGAACATGGTGCAGAGAAATCAAACTTTTTTCAAAGCTATCTCTGACAAAATGATGTCTGATGTCTATGTGATTTGTTATTAAGTGAGATACTGGATCTTTGATGATATTTTCAGCAGCTTAACTATCCAACATGAGTGGAGTTCTTAGTGCAGTTATCCCAAAATCCAGCAGTTGATTTTGAAGCCACATGAGTTGGGCTGTACAGCTTACAGCAACAATGTATTCAGCCTCAGCTGTTGAAGTTGAAACAACTACTTGTTTTTTTGCTTTACCATGAGACTAAGGAATTCCCTAGAAACTGGCACCCTCCTGATGTAGACTTCCTTGTGGTGTGGCAGCCAGCAAAATCAATATTTGAGTAACCTGAAAGCTCAATGTTTCCATTAGCAGGATACCAGATACCAAGTGTGGGAGCACCTTTTAGGTATCTAAATATCCTTTTCACAGCAATAAGGTTTGACTTTCTGGGTGAAGCCTAGGATCTAGCACAAACACAAGTGGCAAACAGAATGTCTGGCCTAGATGCAGTTAAGTACAATAAAGACCCAATCATGCATCTGTAATGTGTCTGGTCAACCAGTTCATCCTTGTCATCAATAGTGAGTAGCTTGACTGTACTCATGGGTGTACTACATGGCTTACAGTCATTCATCTCAAATCTAGTTAACAAATTTTTCACATATTTGTTTTGATGAATGAATGTGCCATTTTGCAGCTGCTTCACTTGGAGACCAAGGAAGCATTGATGTTCACCCATAGCACTCATTTCAAACTCTGCTGTCATGAGTTCCCTAAACTCTTCACACATTTAGTTACATGTGGATCCAAAAATGATGTCATCCACATATATTTGAACAATCATTAAGTCTTTCCCTCTCCATTTTAAAAATAAGGTTTTATCAATTTTACCTCTTGTGAAACCAACGGATAAGAGAAAGGTGGAAAGAGTTTCATACCAGGCCCTAGGTGCTTGCTTGAGTCCATACAAGGCTTTGTTAAGCTTGTAGACATAATCAGGATGAAATGTGTCTTCAAAACCAGGTGGTTGACATACATAGACCTACTCCTGAATTTTGCCATATAGGAATGCACATTTGATGTCCATCTGATACACCTTGATGTTGTGGTTGACAGCAAAGGCTAGGAAGAGCCTGATTGCTTCTAACCTAGCTACAGGAGCAAAGGTTTCATCATAGTCTATCCCTTCTTCTTGTTGAAAGCCTTGAACCATAAGCCTAGCCTTATTCTTGACCACTATACCCCTTTCAGCAGTTTTGTTTTTGAAGACCCACTTTGTGCCAATTGGACAAACATCCTTAGGCAGTTGTACAGGTTCCCATACTTGTTGTCTTTTAAACTGAAGGAGCTCTTCCTGCATAGCTTCTACCTAACTGTTGTCTTTTAGTGCCTCTTGGTACATGACAGGTTGTGTGAGAGATAGAAAGCCTGCAAAAAGACAGATATTTGAGGATTGGCTTCTTGTGAGCACAGCCTCTCTGATGTTGCCAATGATTTCATCTGGTGGATGAGCTCTTAGGTAGATTAGATCTCCCTAATAAGGTATGATGGCATTTTGAGGTGAAGGACAGAGGTTTGGTGACTCTGTTGATGTAACATCTGTTTGCACTTCTGTAGTCCCAACAGATGTTTGAAATGGATGTGGGGGAATGTGTCCAAGTGGTGTAAAATTGGACTGACTTTTGTCAACATAGGTTTGACTTTTGTCAACAGATGATTGAGAAATGGATGTAATAGGTGAAGCAATGGTTGGAGGGTAAGACTAGCCAACAGTGGCTGACTCAGATGTGACAGAGTTTTGACAGGTGTTTTGAACAGCTGCTTCCTCTGATGCAGAATAGACTACTTGGGATCACAATATCTGTTCTGTAATCTTGTTGTGGAGATTTTGAAATACCTGCACTGTTAGTTTTGACAGTAATATCTTCAAATTTGAATTTATATAAATCAAGCAACTCAGCAGGATTTGTTGGGATTTTTAGGGATGAAAGTTCATTGAACTTTACATTCAGAGTTTCTTCTATTCTCTTGGTCCTTGTGTTAAACACTTTATAGGCCTTGGCAGCAGAAGAATATCCCATAAAATATCCACAATCTACTTTGGCTGCAAATTTTGAAATGGAATCTTTAAGATTTAAAATGAAACATGGGCAGCCAAAGATTTTGAAAAATGAGATTAATGGTTTGATTCTGAACAAAATTTCATAAGCAGTTTTTTAAAGTCTTGGGTTGATTAAAACTCTGTTTTGAACATAGCAAGCAGTGTTTATAGCTTCTACCCAGAAGGACAGTGGCAAACTATAATCTGCTAGCATGGTTCTTGCAGCTTCAATGAGAGTTCTATTTTTCCTCTAACCACCCCATTTTGCTCTGGTGTTCTTGGGATGTTGTACTGCCTCACAATCCCTTTTGACACACAGAAATCATCCAACTCCTTATTTTTAAACTCTGTTCCATTGTCACTTCTAAAGTCTTTTACTGGAAAGTCATATTGTTTTTCAACTTTGGTGACAAAGTCCTTCAAGATATCTGCAGTCTCATCCTTAGAGTGTTAAAAGTAAGTCCATGTAAACCTAGAAAAATCATCAACTATGACAAGACAGAATCTCTTTCTTCTTAGACTCATGATTTTAACTGGGCCAAACAAATCCATGTGCAACAATTGTAGACATTGACTTGTTTTGGACTCATCAATGGATTTGTAAGAGCTTTTATGTTGTTTTCCTTTTAAGCAGGAAACACAATGCTCATCACATTTGAATTCTTTTGATGGTAAACCTTTGACAAAGCTTTGTTTGGAGAGTGAGTTGATAGTTTGAAGGTTGATGTGACCCAGTCTCCTATGCCACAATTCTGTATCTTTTGTGGAGGCAGCAGAAAACAGACAGACATTTGCCATAGCATTATCCTTCAACATATCAACTACATACACATTGCCACTCCTATGAGCAACAAGTTGTTCTTTGCTCTCAGCAATGATGGTATCAATCTTTTTCACCACTTCTGGCCCAATAATCTTACAAGTTTTTTTAGGGAAGAATGAGCCATACCCTTTGTCACTCATTTGTGATACACTAAGAAGATTAAATTTAAGATTATCAATAAGATTGACATTTTCAAACTTGAGTTTCCAAGCATGAACAGTCCCTGAACCCAACACCTTACCTTTTGAATCATTACCAAAGGATATATCACCCGTCCATGAGCTAAGAAGTCCAGAAGAAGGGCTCTACATCCTGTCATGTGCCTGAAGCCTCCACTATCTACATACCAAAGGCTATCTAAGCATGCAGAAGCTCCCTGCATATCAGTAATTGATTAGTTTTGGTGAGTGTTCAAAGCCAAGTTGGCTTTGGATGGGTCCATAGACTTTTCATCCTCAAGCTTAGCAAGGTGATCAGTGGTTTGAACTAGTTTTTGAATCAAGTTCAACAACTGTTGCTTACCATTTGCCAATGCTTGGATGTCAACACTTGGTGCAACAGATGTTTGATCACTTCCTGACAGATGATAGTATCCATAGGGATTTCTGTTCACTCTTGGTTTAGAAGGCCTTTTGGGTTCTTCATAAACATGTGACAGATTATGACAAGGTGGTTGTCCATATCCCCTTGGGTACTTGTTGGTGGGTGGAGCATCTGTTACTTGAACAACCCTGGAAGCAGATGTTTCCAAGTTTTTGGTAACAGATGTTTGAGCTGGAGTAAAAGTCTGTTTGGGTTTTCCTTTTGAAGTACTCACCACTTGGTTTGCAAGAGTTTTAGCCTTGTACTCTTGTATTTTGACATCAAAATTTTTGAGATACAGGCACTCTTTGGTTTTGTGATTCTCCTTACCACATATTGAGCATGTGGTCTTAGAATCACACACTTGTTCCTTTGTTGATATCATATGCTTTTAGAAGAAAACAGTTTTTAGTAACATGATTCTTCTTTTCACAGAAATCACAGAACAAGTGAACAGACTTTTCTTTCTTTTTCCCCTTTTTAGTCTTCTTTTCAACAGATGTTTGATCATCGGGGGTTTTGAATTCAACTGGTTTGAAGTTCTCAAGAGTACCACACTCATCAGACCAAGTAGGTTTAAATTCATATTTTTCAAGTTCAGTGAATGATGAGGAACCTTCTGGTTTTTCAAGAACAATTTTCTTGCCATTAGGTTCAGTGATTTTAATCTCTTGACCCTTCAAATTAGTTGGTACTACCTCAACAAACTTTTGATCCCTTTTGTCAGTGTTTTCAAAAGCTGGAGCAGTGGTTTCAAAACCAAATCCAAACTTCACATGACTTTTGGTTTGTTTGTTGAGGAGCATCTCAAAACCTTTACATGATTCCACCCATTTCTGACATTCAACTTGGGTGGACTCAAGCTCACTTTTGCAACTATGATATTTAGTTATCATAGTTTGGAGTTGGTCTTTGGTTATAGTTGCTTCATGTTTTAAACTGCCTATTTCAGATTCTTTTTCAGCTAATTTTGATTTTAACTCTTTTGAAAGTTTCTCAAATTGAACTTCATCATCTAAAATTTTCTTTCTAAGGTTTTCATTCACCTCTTTGATGTTAGCATATGTTATTACACATTTGTCAGAACACAAATCTTTAAGGATTTGAGGATATATCTTAGCAGCAGCCATCAATGCACAATCACACTTGCAGTCACAATCATCAGATGCACCCCAGGGATCTTAGAGACTCACAACCTCTTCTGCAGATTTTTCACCTGCAACTACCTCATCAACAATATCATTAGTCACAACTACAGATTCAGTTACCACCTCCTCAGATTCAACTTCTTCTACCATAGCCATGAAGCAAAAATTTTCTGGTTCATTTTCAGCTTTGGCAACTATTGCAAAATTTTCATCTGTTAACTCATCTGGTAAACTGCTCCAATCAACAAAGCCTTGTGTGAAGAAACTCCATTGACTGGTCTCTGCAGGGGCAGCAGGTGGAACAACAGTCATTAGCAGTTGTGCCTGAGCAATAGGTGTTTGCACATAGTGGATCTGAGGAACAGTGGTTTGGACATACTGGACAAGAACAGTGTTTGAGGACTGTGCAAAATGAGCAGTGTTTTGCACATTTGGTCCAGGGGTATTATGGGAAACTTGATAAGTGTAGGTCCGTGGCCTCTGATTTGGATAGGTAATCATAGGTGTACCATGTTGACTCCTACATTCCGTAGCAAAATGACCAAGTCTATGACATTTATAACACTTAATCTTTAATTTATCCAACCCCACTTTTGACCTGCCAGTTAGCCGTGGAAACCTTCTCCCAGTTTTCTTGTAAAAATTGTTAGTTCTTACACTTAGAAGGGCCAATTGGTGCATAATGTCCATTTCTTCCAAATCATCATGGTCAAAGTATTTTAAGTCATCATACTCAAAGGATATGTTATCAGATGCCTGGATATCACCACCACTTGCTGCAAAAGCATAGTTTGGTGAATAAGAATCAGAGTTAAAACCTGAGTTAAAACCTGAGTTAAAACCTGATACCAATTGTTAGGATCTGAGTTTGATTGTTTTGATTTGTTTATAAAAATATGTGATGAACGAAGTGAATATAAATGGAAAGTGCAGCGGAATGATATTACAAGTACTCCCCCTCAGCCTGATCACTCTGTGATTGTTTGTCTGAGAGAATGTTTCGAGTGATGAATTGAACAGTACAAGCACTATTCTATTTATAGACAAATCTAAACCACTTATGAACTAAGCTGACGTTACCTAAGACAGTGACCTCAAACAGAATAACAACATAAAACATCTGTTAAATACAAACTACTGTTGCATTGAAAAACACTGTAAGGTAAACTGCTGTTCGGGAAAACTCTGATGGTCTTGTATCATCTGTTGGAGCCAAAGTGTTGTTGGCTCCAACGGACCTTTAGTCTTCAACACTTTAGTCAGCATTTTTTCTCTAGCAGTCCTTTGCAGCAGCAGTTGTTTCCAACAGTTGTTGAGTACAGCAGATGTTAGGGTCAACAGTCTTTTGGGAGAAGTATCTTGTAAATGCTGTTTATTTCTAAGGATCAACTAAGTATATCTTGGCTTTCCAATCATCTGTTCTTCTCCAGGTCAGCAGACCCAACACAGTAGTTGTAGGGGTTGAATCAGCTGCTTGAGTTTGTACATCAGCAGTTGTTGAATCAGAAGTTTGTGAAACTTCTGATGGTTTGAAAGTTGACTTAATGACTGTATTAGGAGTCCATGGTGTTGGATCCTCATCATAAAACCTCTGATCACCATAATAAGTAGGTTTAGATGTAGTGACAGTCTTTTCAGGTCCGAAATGGAAGCTGTCAAGGTCAAAGAGTTCAGCAGGATGTGCTGGAATAAGAGTGTGTTTTGACTCATTGAAGTTGACATTTAGTGTTTCTTCTACTATCTTAGTTCTTGAATTAAAAACCTTGTAGGCTTTTCTAGTGGAAGAATAACCAAGAAAATAACCTGAATCAACTTTAACAGCAAACTTTGAAATAGAGTCTTTAATGTTTAGAATGAAACATTGACATCCAAAAGCCCTGAAAAAGGAGATAAGGGGCTTCATGCCATGAAGAACTTCATAGGATGTTTTGGAGTGTCTCTTGTTGACAGGGACTCTCTTCTGAACATATCATGCAGTGTTGACTGCTTCAGCCCTGAAATATAATGGTAGGCCTGAATCAGCTAACATGGTTCTTGCTACCTCAATTAATTTTCTGTTCTTCCTTTCTACCACACCATTTTGTTCAGGAGTCCTGAGAACACTAAATTGTCTATTAATCCCTTTAGACAAACAGAATCATCTAGAGTTTTGTTCCTGAACTCTGTCCCATTATCACATCTAATGGCTTTGACAGACAGAGAATATTGTTTCTCTACCTGTAGAATGAGGAACTTGATGATTTCAGCTGCCTCATCCTTGGAAAATAAGAAGAATACTCATGTGAATATTCAGTAGTCATCAATGATGACCAAGCAGTACTTCTTCTTACCAAGGCTCATGATTTTTAGTGGCCCAAATAAGTCCATATGGAGTAGTTGAAGTCATGAAGTTGTTTTTGATTCTTCAATAGACTTATAGGAGGACTTATGATGCTTTCCCTTTAAACAGGATACAAAGTGTTCTTAACACTGGTATACTTTCAAGGGTAGACCTCTAACTAAGCCCATTTTTGTTACTTTATTTATGGTTTTAAAGTTCACATGGCCAAGTTTCCTGTGCCAGAGATCAGTCTCTGAAGTTGATGCCCTTGAGAAGAAACAGGCAGTGTTGTTCAGTGCTTTGTTCTTTTCAATGTCCACTGCATCGACATTGCCACATCTTTTGGCTATCAACAAAGTATGATCTTCAATGATCTTCTCTATCAACTTCTGGCCTTCTGGTGATATGATCTAGCATGCTGTCTTTGTGAAAAAGGAAGAATATCCTTTATCACACATTTGTGACACACTCAGCAAGTTGTACTCAAGGTTTTCAACCAGATTGACCTTGTCAAACTGTATTTTGCATGAAGAGACATTGCCATGTCCTAGCACATATCCCTTGGCATTGTTCCCAAAGGATACAGATCCTTCTCTTTGACTGATAAAATTGTTTATCAGGTATCTGCATCATGTCATGTGCTTTGAGCCTCCACTGTCAACATACCAAATGCTATTTAAGCCTCTGGAGACCCTCTGCACAAAGTAGCAAATTAGTTAGATTTGGGAACCCAAGCCAGTTTGGCTTTAGGTTTGCTCTTGAGAACATTAACAGTTTGTTCTTGACCAGGTTGAGAAATCCATGTCTTTTTGGCAATGGATTTTTCTTTAAGAGCAATGGTGGTATCCTTTCGAGGACCACCATCAACCTTGGTCATCAGTAGTTGTACCATATACATGAGATGTTTTATCTCAGCAGTTTGTGAATCTGTTGATGATGTAGGTCTAACTACTAAAAGAGATTTTATCTTATTCTGAGAAAAGGTGTTGCCTGGTTGTTGTTTATTGGGAGAAAAAGTTTTTCAGAATCATTTTTGAGTTGTTTTCCCACAACCATCTGTAAGTTTTTCTTGTTATACTGAATTCCTTTTTCGTATCTACAAAATTCTGTCTTGTGGTTAAACAAACCACAGATTTCACATTCTTTTGCCTTTTCTTTTTCATTTAAAGGCAAATTTCCGACTGTCTTGATTTGATTTAGGTCATCAGTAGTTTTCAGGTTCTCAACTCCTGATGTAGATGAAACTACTGATGGCTTAAAGTTAGATTTTATCACTACTTCTGAAGAACTTTCTTTTAAAGTTTTTAGAAAGTTTTCATGAAAAGATGTGCATTCTTTCTCTTCAGAAGTTTCATTTTGAACAATTTTTCTCCCATCTTCAGTAGCTTTGGGAGAAAAATCAGTTGGAGTTTCAGTGTGATTGTACCCTATGCCAAACCTAACATTTGATGCACTTTGTTTGTTAAGCAGCAGTTGGTACCCTTTACATGACTCAACCCATTTTTCATAGTCAACCTTGGTGTCAGCAAGCTCTTTTCTGATATTTCCTAGGTCTTCTATCATGATTTTAAGTTGTGCTTGGGTCTCAATAGCATTGTTATTTAATTTAGAATTTTCTTTTGCCTTTGCAGCAAGTTTTCTTTCTAAATCACATTTCATCTGAGTGAATTTTCTCTTAGAGTCATTTGCTTTGCCTTGTAAATGCACATTGGTCTCTCTTATGAGAGCAAAAGATTTTTTACATGAGTTTGAACAAAGTTTTGTTAAAGATTCTTTTGATACCTAAGATAGGGCAGATTTTCAGTTGCAGCCCTCAAATGCCATTAAGGCAAAATTCTTTTTGCCATTGTCAGGTTCTCCCCAGTTGAGGTCAAACATTTTGTTGTCTGCATTAGGATTGCATTCTGTAGTGTCAAAAGTAAGATTGCTCCAGTCAACATACCCTAAAGCGAACAGACTTTGTTGTGAGGGTTGCTAAGTCTATGGAGGTTGTTGAGCAGCTGGAATAGAAGGGATTGATTGTTGGCTCTGCATCTGTTGAGCAGGCATCTGTACATATTATACTTGTGGCATATATTGGATTTGTGGAGCTTGTGCTTGTACAAAATATGCACTTCCCTATGTTCCATTATTCCTATTATAACTAAGGTTAAACTGATTTCTAGACTGAGATTGGTTGTAGCTAGAGCTTCTACATTCTCTAGCAAAGTGTCCCAACTTCTGACACTTATGACATCTACATTTAGACTTGTCAAAACCAATTTTTGTAGAACTGTTTAGTCCTGGAAATTTCCTTCCTGACCTTTTGTAAAATTTGTTTGTTTTTATACTTAACATGGCCAGTTGGTGTAAGATATCCATTTCTTCTAAGTCATCACTGCTAAAATCTTTTAAATCATCCATGATAAAACACATGTTATCAGTAGTTTGACTATGTTCATCATTGTCATAACCTGGGAATGATCTTTCTGATGAGATCCCAGCAGTTATGTCAATGTGGTCAAAAGATCCAAAACTATTTGAACAAGTAGGTGAGTCTTGTCCCAATAGTGTTGTACTACCTGGTAAATAGTCATCAGCTGTTTTACCAGAACTTTGCAATTTCTTCTTTTGATCGATTTCTCTTTCAAAAGTTAGCAATCTCCCATGTAATTTTGAAAGAGTGAGGGAGCTAAAGTCTGGTGAAGATCTGAGGACTATAGAATATGTTTCCCATTTTTCAGGTAAAGACCTTAAAAATCTATGAAGCATAGATACAGTTGTATAGGTCTGACCATTTAATTTTAACTCGGATATTAATGAGGAGAATCTTTCAAATTGTTGAGTTAAAGTTTCCCCATTTATGTGGGCAAATGTTTCATATTGTTGAGCCAAGATTTCTCTAGTGTTGGCAATCACCTCTTCAGTTCCTCCAAACTGTTCTTTTAGGCAGTCCCAAAGCTCTTTGGCACTATCACAATGTAATAGTCCAGAGTAGATTTCATTTAGGAGTGCCATTGCCAACATAGAGAAAGCTTTAGCATCAAGCTCAAGTTTTAGGAAATCATCTTTAGTGTAGTCTTTTGGGTCCTTTGGTATTTTAACTTTAGTTTCAAGATTAATGTTTACTTTTTTGTGGGGACCATATATCACAGATTTCCAACAACCAGTGTTGGTCTGAGATAAAGTATGTGCCATCCTCCTTGGCCAGATATTGTATTCATTTCTGACTAGCATAGCAGGTTTATTGGCAGAACCAGTATTATGTGGATCCAATTTAAATAGTATTGATTTGTCAAATATCTCTTAAAGTGATGGATTTTGAAAAAGTGAACTTTTAATCCTTTATTAAATATCAATAAGAGCCTGTGTCTGATTCTCAATGTGTTAGATTGATATGTAATCAGATAAACCAGTGCTCTGATACCAATTGTTGGATGAGTATGCTCTTGAAGGTTTACTAGCTGGTGAACACTTATGTGTTTAGCAAGTTCAATCAGATTTGCACAGCGGAATAAGTATGTAAAGTTACACTATCAATAGGAGTTATTACTCTCCCTGGATGTTTGCAAACTAAAGACAAGTTTAATGAGAATCTAAGTATTGAATGTGAATGATAATAAATACTCAAATAGATTCTCAGTAAATGAAATGGAAATAACAATAATAAGCTTTGAAGGATTTCAGTTTCAATTAAAATCGATGTCTAAAACAGAGGGATGAACCCATCTATTTATAGACTTACAAATGCATGAACATTGATCAAAAAGCAAGTCTGCAACAAGTTGCAGTCTTGGAACTTGTACAAAAAGATAAAGTAATAATAAATAATTAAACTACTGAAACATAAGGGCGGTGGAAAGATTCTATTACAAGTGCTGAAGAATGACAAACTACTGATGAGTAGTTTGTCTTCAGTAGTTCTTCAGTGGACTTGTCTGGTTTGACTTCAGAACTTCTGATCTATCTTCTTCAGTACTTTTGTCTTCTTTCTTCAGTAGTTCTATACTTATAATAATTTGCATAAGTATGAATTAGACTAAGGTTTGCAAAAGTGGTTTCCTCAATCCTTTCTGTCCTAACAACATGCGAGTCTCGTATCCCATACGTTGGTGAAACAATATAATAAAATTATCTTTTTATAATTGGTATGTTGTATGATCATCTAATAACTTGAAAATACGTGTTCATGTGAATTGATATGATAAGAAGTGTTTATATGTTAATATGTGTTAACGGGGTTGTAATCGACACTAGACAAACTGAGTTAGGAAGTCAAACATATGTTGGAAGAACATATGTGTAGGTTAACTTAGATACGTGAACCAATAAGTGAACTTAGGTAAATGAACTGGTAAGTAAACTTGGCCTAAGTTCGCCCAAAAGACTAAGTTCGCTAGTCTGATGGGCTTTGCCTATAAATACGAACCATAAACTCATTTTCAGCACTTTTACAACCCTATATTGCTTCCTAACACACCTTTATGAACCCCAAACTCTGGAACCACATTTTATCACCCCCAAACACTCGATTCTAGGAGCTGAACGACGTTTAGAATCAAACTAAGTGACGATCTAAAGGTGTGTAATCTATCTAAACCATTTTTACACCATCCTGATAATGTTCTTTATAAATGCAAATGTCCAAATCAATAGTGTGTTTTCCTTATTAAAAACCTTTTAAAATGATTTCCTAACTAGATCTAAACATTTAAATCAAGAGTTATTAAAGGTATGAATTTGGGTGATGATTGGATGATATTGATGACCTAGAAATTAGGGCTTTTGTGTTATTTGCTACTTTGATAATATTATGATGTTGCTTGAATGTTTGGATATGGGTTAGAAGCGTAATATGGTGGTGATTGGCTTGAAACTTGAGGTCTATGATTTTGAACCCATTTGGGGATTTAATGTTAGATCTAGGGTTATTGGTGTAACTTGCTGATAATAATTTGATGGAAATCATATTAGCATGATTATATAACTGTCACTACGCCAAAATAGGGCTACGGCCACACTTTTGCCAAAATCGCCCTGCCACACTTTTGATTAAATATGTGGCTAAAGGTCATTAATCACATTTCAAAACCTTCTAGCCTACTTTTAGCCACACGTCTTATTTATCTATGTGACCATTGCATAAAAGTTCAAATCTATTAGCCACACCTGGAGAAAAAACTGTGACATTTAGCAGCCACATTAGAAAAATGTGGCCAAATGTGATCTATTGCCACAGTATTTGTTTGATTTTTCATTCATGTGGCAAAAAATACACATTTTCAAAACATTTAGTCACACTTTAAGAAAAAACTGTGACATTTCCTAACCACAGTAGAAAAGTGTGGCCAAATGTGGTCAACTGTCACAGTAGTTTTTTAACGATGTGGCTAAAAGCTAAAACATATGGCCACTTATGAGATTGTGTGACCAAATGTTAAACAATCGTCACACTTAAAATTATAAATTTAATGTGGCTTTATATAAACATTTGTGACACCATCGTCACATTGTTTATTTTGTGTGACCATTTGATAACAAATGTCATAGGAAAATATATGTGACCAAAGATTAGACAATAGTCACAGTTAAAGCTACAAATTTTCAAGTGGCTTTACATAACTATTAGCCACACCGTCACTTTTTTATGTGACAGAATGATAACAAATGTCATGGACAAAAAAAATTGTGTGACCAAATATATTTGACAATAGCCGCGCACACTTAAACTTATAAAATTTCATGTGGCTTTATACACTACAAGAAAAAATAAATTTTTTTATTAACTTTTACAAGACCATTATTTACTTAGAATAAAAAGTAAAAATAAAACTAAAAAATGTAAAAGATCATTACATAATCACTTTAATTTTAATAAAACTAGTGTGTTTCCGCGGCGCGCGTTGCGCGAGGGGCACGCGTCTTTCTTTTCAGTACGATGTGTGTTATTTGGCGATTCTTATCTTGATAGGAGCTGCACTGGAATGCGTCATCAATATGCTCAAGATCGGATATCATTTCAATCATCCATATGATCAGCAAGTTAATAAAACTTCAAATTGCCATGTAATTTGAAGAAAAGTTGTGGAAAACGGATACCATTTGACGCTTTATGAATCCGAAATGAAGTTGTGTTCCATATTGCGAGCGAATGGGAAATCTATAAAAAAAAAAAGTTTGCTTTAGTGAAAATTTGAAGGACTGCTTGGATGAGATAACCAAAAATCGAGAACGAAACCATAAGCACAAAAACCAGCATGCGACCATCGCCATCTTCACACCGAGAATGTGAGCCGTACAAAAGAGCAAAACTGCATTTAAGCTCCACGAATCAGCGAATACAACAACTTGTTAGATATTGAATTTAAACTCTTATAAATACAACATAAGTTTAAACCAGTGATTGGTGGTTTTATGTCACCCTTCACTCCATCAAAACTGCACATTCATATTAGGAAGAACGTTTAATTGATCTAACCCCTTTCGACCCGCTCAAAAACTATATGCGTGGCTAATTTTTCAAACTTTCATATATTTCAACAAAACCTAAACAACCAAATGAACTTGCAAAAACATCAAACGGCTCATGCTACACTTTTTGAGCAGCACCATCGTTATCGTTTGAAACAGTCTCTTGTCACCATATCTGAAATACAGGTATTACATACAAGTTGTAAAAAAAAAAAAAAAAAAAAAAAAAGCTCTGTTGATAAAGATATCTATTCAGCAAACCCAAAACCAAAAAATACCCAGATTTGGTTTGTCATAACTATGAACTCACATGTAATCCTCTCCTATGTTCATGAATCGCAATGATGAAGGGAGTTGTAAATATAAATCAAGAGAGAAATTTAAACTTTGTTTATGCTGATGGTAGTTTTCAAGTGGAAAATTGTCTATTAACTTCTCAACAAAAAAAAAACACATAATCAAGAAATCAACAACAAAACAGATGTGCAAGGTTCAAGGCAATATATAGGGTAAAATACTTAGATTAGTATTGATATATTCTAATCATATTTGACACAATGATTTTTATTAAAATTCAAATATTTTTTGACCCATTACCCACTTACCTAAACCGCCTAACATGCCTAATTTTTCACTTCTAGCTACAAGTTTCTACCTAAAATAGTTGACAACGTCATATTCGGTGAAGATGCTTTCGGGCAGAAAGGTTAAATAAATTTGCATTTACCCGCTAACAATTGGGCTTAGACTGGGAAAGTTATGATCATAGCGGTTTTCCATGTACCTTGATGCCTTATCAGCCAAAACTACTCCATACTGCCCATGTTGTCTGCAACTTCAATATATCATAAAGTTTAGTAAAAATGATAATAAACCACAATAATCTAATAAACCAACTTAACAATGATTCAAGCAAACCTGTCAATAAGCCAGATACCGTTCTTCAAACTGTAACTAACCATGCCATGCCTTTGACTTTCGTTCAAATAACCTTCATCTTGATAAGTCCTACCATATCATTCATAACAAATCATACACAATGAAGCAACTTAGTTTAGATTACCCATTGGTGGTGGGATTTGAAAAGCCAAAGGGGCTGAGAAGGTGTGCGAGTGAAATATGAACCTGGGTTTAAGTGTTGGTGACATAGGTGGCAACGCTAGTCTAATCATTTCTCGGTAAGCACGGACCGATAAGTATACATAAGGGGTTCGTTTTCGGGTAATAGTTTCTGATTCTGTTTCTATTATTCCGTTGCACACAATTTTGCAGCCTCAAAACCTCCTGTTTTACATCTGCACAGAAAGCACCAAATGAAAGTCATTAAAGTGTGCAAGTTACTTAAAGAACAAATAACAATTTGATTATATAAACAATCTATAATCAATAAAAAACACAAACATTAAGCAAAATTCATCCGAGAAATTATCAAAAAAAAAATGCATTTTAATTAGTTTTTATTCATATGGGAACTGAATTCAAGAATAAAGAACAGTTTAATTATAACTAGGTGGTATCTTCCGTGCGCGTTGCGGCGAGTTAATTCAACGACACAAAATCAAACAACAAAAAGATAATATATGCAATAATTAGGAAGGGCCATTACATGATATAAAAAAGGTAGTAGTAAAATAAAAATTCATTAAAGCATATAAAATTATTTAATTAAGGATTTGTGGATTAAGGATTTGGGGAAACAAATGCATAATTTTTTTTTACTCAAAGCAGACAAGTTAAGAGAACAACCAATTGAACAACCAATCAGTCATGCATACGGTTGTTTAATCCACCTTCTTAGTTTAATATGTACATTAATCATGATGCAATTCAAGGTTCTGAAACACATGGTAGTTTGATCCTGTAACTTTTTATATTAATATTGCTGGAGCAACTCTCAATTTCGCCTTTTACACATAATTAACTCGCACACAACAGCCTCGCAACCAATGATACTCGAATCAGAAAAGAAAAAACTTGATGTGAAGATGCTACGAACAAAGCAAGTACAAAAGTAAAGCTTGAAGGATCGAGTACATTGATTGACCATACAGTTGAAACCGTGGCTCCTTGTCATCAATATTGACTATTAGGCATTCGTATTATTGGCATACTCATCATATCAAAACAACATCAATATAAACAGTAGACTCTACCTCATTAACCCATGTCAAATTGTAATTAGCAATCCCTCCTACCTGCACAAATCATAATATGTAAGCTTTTATTCAATTAAAAAGAACTCACAAAAAAGCATAGATTATTTGACACATCGATTTGTCTTCTTTGCCTCGACTTACCACCACGGCTCAAACCACACGAAACAATAACTGATTTCAAACCCAAAACCTCGCGATGAACAAAGTAACAGTTTACACATAACAAACCTACAAAATAGCTAAACAACATACCTGTGGAAATCATAATATGTTAGATGTCAAATTGTAATTAGCAATCCCTTTTACCTGCACAAATCATAATGTTAGCTACTTAGCTTTTATTCAATTAAAAAGACCTCACGAAAAAAGACTCGATTATTTGACACATCGAGCTGTCTTCTTTGCGTCGACTTACCACCATGGCTTAAACTACACGAAACAATAACCGATTTCAAACCCAAAACCAAAACCTCAACACCGATGAACAAAGTAGCAGTTTACACACAACAAACCTACAAAATCGCTGAACAAAAACTTAGCTATTTCAAGACGCAGATTCATCATAACAAAAAACAGAGGATATGAACGATTTACAATACCTGTGGAAATGAAGAACATTTGAAAGATAATGAGATTGAACCGCCATTGCTATGAGTGCATGATACTGGTAAAGGTTTAGAAATTGAAGGAGAGAATGAAATCAAATGAGTGGATTATGTGTACTTAATTCAATTTTTCCAGTCAAAATTAAGAGGGAATTTCATGTAATTAGTGGAGGGAACTAAAAATTTAGGAGGGAATTGACTATTTTTTTGTGAAAAATTATTGTTTTAAGGAAGGGGGGGGGGTAAAATTTAATTTATACTTTTACATAGTAAAATAACAACAAAATATAGATGTAATTATAAAACTATTAAAAAATAAATATCAAGCTTATAAATATATAATATTACGTTTCATTAAAAAAAAGTAATGGAAATAAATAATCCCAACTATTGTTATTTGGCCGATAATAGTCCCAACTACAAAAATAACCACTAGCGGTCCCAACTTTCGACATATTGGCTATCAACTGACCCAAACTAACTGAGGCTAACTCCGTTAGTGTGATGCTGATGTGGCATGCCACGTAGGATCATTTTGCTACCTAGGATGCCATGTAGGATACCACGTATGATCATTTTGCCACGTAGGATCAGTTTGCTACCTAAGTATGCCACGACGACATCACACTAAAGGATCACGATGAACATTAGTAAGTCATATATGTATTAATTGACCATAATGGGCCTTAACAATTATGATAGCTTTTATGGGATGGTTATCGGTTTACTTTATCATATTAAATTGTAAGGGGTTATATCAAGCTGTAATGAATTATACAACACAACGAATTATACAACACAACGGATAGCGGATCATATATGTCTTATTGGATCATATTGGGTCTTAATTGATTAAAAAAACAATAATAGGTCACATATGTTTTAATATACTATATTGGGTCTTAATGGATAATAATGGGTAACAGTGGATCACATATGTTCTAATAGACCATAATGGGAAATAATAGATCATATGTGTCTTTTTTTTTTGAACGGTGACTTTCTTAACTGGTGTGGCAGAGATCATCACACCCGCCTAATCGGCAGGCCCTGACCACCCACGCGTCCAGACTATGTTGTCTGAACCGGGTCCACGCTGGTACGGTGGGGGCCGCGGCGTTCGCCCGGAAACCGTACTGCCTCCACACGAGTTAACCTCGCTGGAGTAATAGCCGAATGAAAACCGGGTCACCTCAGATTCGAACCTGCGCATCCACTGGCTTACAGGTTCTCCTCTTCATTGGCATGCTTGTGTCAGGAGTAGAACTTGGGACCTAAATCGGTCCAAGTTCTATCCATCATCTACATGACCACTCCACCATAGGTGGAAGGTCATATGTGTCTTAATGGGTCATATTGGGTCTTAGAGGATCACCATGAACATTATTAAGTTATATATGTATTAATGGACCATAATGGGCCATAACAATTATGATAACTCAACCCAAAGTATCGGATTGTGTCGAACCGATACCGCTACCGAAAGCATTGCTCTAGAAAAAAATATGCGTACCGTACCAGTACAAAAAATGGCCGTATATGCCTTATGAATGAGAATGGACAATAGTATATCACATATGTCTTAATGGACCATATTGGGCATTAATGAATCACAACGGAAAATATTAGATCACATATATCTTAATGGACCATGTTGGGCCGTAATGGATCACGATGGACAATAATAGTTCATATATATCTTAATTGACCATATTGGGTGTTTCTTAATGGATCACAATGGACATTACTAGATTGATCATATATGTCCTATTTGACCATAGTGAACTTTACATATATGTCTTAATGGACCATATTTGGCCTTAATAGATCACAATGGGGAATGGTATATCATATGTGTCTTACTAAACCACATTGGGCCTTAATGGATCACAATGACCAGTAGTAGATCATATTAATGGATTATACTAGGCGTACCTTAATGGTTCACAATGGACAATAATAGATTAAATCTGTATTAATTGACCATAATAAGCCTTAATGGATCACAATAAGCAATCGTAGATCATACATATCTTAATGGACCATTTTTAGCCTTAATTGATCGCAATCATAATAGGCAATAGTAGATCATATATGTCTTAATGGGTCATAATGAGCCTTCGGCCATGGTTTCCGACCGGCGGTTCGGTTCTGACGACGGAGACAGAGAATGGTGGTGCTTCTCAAAACGCTAGCCTCGCATACCAATTTTTTCGGCAATCGGCAGGTATTAAAATCATTATGTTTTTTTTTTATGGATTTTAATAATTTAATGGTAGTTTTTTTTTTTTAAATTTGTGTTGGTAATTTTTAGGCTTTTGCTAGCTGTTCAAATTTAATTCCTTGACCTATAACTCACGGATCTAACCTACACTATCCACATGTTTATGAATATAATCCTTTAACATATTATAGACATTTTTTTGCTAGATATAATCTTCTTAATTAAAGTTATAATGATGCTTTTCATTTTGCAGGTTGGTTCATCTTTAGTTTGAAGTATTATTGGTGGATGATTTAGCAAGGACTTGTAGTTTGGTTTGGGTTATGTTTTAAAATAAATATGTCAAGTGGGTCATGTATTGGAAAAAAAAAGTTAATATATTACTAAACTCTATTCTTAACCATGTGTAGTGGGGCGTTATTGGGGCTTGAAATTGAAAAATAGTGCCCAAACACCGCTACACGGGGGCTTTATGGGGCGCTATATTCCTTCAAAATTGAAAAAATGTGTGTTTGGCGTTATGTTTATGGCGCCACTTTTGTTTGGTTAGTGTGCCACCCAAATTCAGCCAATAGGAAAAAAGGAGGGGCGCTATACTCTCCCTCCCACTACAGGCAGTCTTAGTTCATGCAACCTGCTATATGGTTTATTCAAAGAAAAATTTGTATCATGATTAAAACATTCATTTGATATTTCTATCATTGGTGAATCAGTCACATCGTTTTAGCTTTAATCTGCTTCAGTAAACTAGGGTCTCATTTCCTTGCTATGTCCTGGATAGCCATTGGCAATACGATTCGTATGATGCAGATCCAAATATATCTCCTTTGCACGACCTAACAGTGTTCAACTATATGAATTTCTGCTTGTACCTCAACCAAGGTTAGTAAGGACATTGAAAAGTGAACACACACTTAAGTTATCGAGACAATTTTAAACAAGATATAACAACCTGAGGAAAAAATCCATCAACACATGTGTAGCCTCCTTTTCTTTTTCTTTTTTTTATTTGTTGAAACTATATATATTAGTTTACCACTTGAATTTTATGTATCCGTTGCATGATAAATGAAGTGCTTTTTTTATTTTATTTCTAAAATTTGCAGAATGCACCTATTGCTGCTTTGGATTGTCAATGCGTTGAAGTTGCAAAGGAGGTAGCTTCCTCTATCGATATTTATATTTTTCCGCTAAACTATATTGGTTTACCTATTATTTTTTATTTTTATTTTGCTGCTTTTGCAAAATTGCATAAAGGTTTTACAGACAACAAGCGAGTTGGTGAGTAATGCGCACACACAAATGCATATAACAAATTGCAATGTCTATACTTCTCTAGAGTACAAATTTAATGAAATTGACTCATAACACAGTCACTTTGAATACAATCAAGTATTATTCTTACCAAAGAAATGGAGGTTTATGAAGTTGGTTGTTCCCCAAAAAATAGAAATGGAAATTTAACCTGTGATTCAAGCCATGATCTGATGTATAAGTGGCAATATGTGTCTCGGATGGGTTGGGTAATCATTTAGAAAACGTAATTGTTAGTATGATTGATTGATTGATTGAATTGTTAGTATGATTGAGATGGAAGCCTGTAACGTGAGCTGTCTTCTCTCAAAACGGGTATGAGTTAGGGCGAGTTGTTTTAAAATTTGGCATTTTGGTTTGGTCGAAACGAGTTTTGTCAAAATGGATTGGATTCCCTTTGAAGCTATAAATCAACTTTAATGATTCCCAAGACGCATCTAATCCTCTAATGCTAAGTTTTTTCATTAGTTTTTTTTTTTGGTAAGCTGGTCTGGAAAACAATACAGAAGCTATAATCTGTACTCTCCATAACTCTAAATGACTACATGGTAAGGCAGGTAATTTTGTTATGAAAGTTGATTTTCTTTCTTGTAGTGCTTATATCTTTAGTTATCACTTACTACAAATCTTGTGTTTATGAAACACACTTACGAAAGTGCCAATTTTGAATATCTTTACTCCCATTTGTCATGGTAATTTTTACCTGTAAGCGAGTCAACGCCTGCTCCAGCTGAACTTGAAATTTAACCATTAGTTCTTTTTTCCTAATGTAGGTCAAGATGAAACATCCATCAAGTGCACAACATGCAACACATATATTGGAGCTTTTGTGTGATGGGTTACTGCTTACTCTCTTTTTTTTTTTTTTTTTTAACTTGAAATTTCCTTTCATTAAAACAAAGCACGAAAGTTACATCACAATAGAAGGTAGACGGGCAACAAGCTGCGCCACTACTCCTTTCTGAATTGCGATATATTTTTATTTTTGATGAGGATTATCACTTGTTTATTTTATTTTATTCTATAAGCTTTAGCCTTCACTATTTCAACATCACTGGGGAAATCGTGGTGATTTTTTTATGTGATAAGTGCACTGAAGGTTGAATTGCTCTCACAGCAGAAGAGAATGCTTAACAAGTTCAACTACTTGTTGAGTCCTAAGAAGTTGCCTATTCACGGCATTCCAGCAGCAACTGACTTTGTGTTAAAGACAAAGTACCCTAGGCTGCAAGTTGTCATTTTCACCACCATCGTGGATTGCTAGTTATCAATAAATTAAGCTACTTTTGATATACCTTTTGAATTGTAGTACTTCATACTTTTGTAGATAGGTTGTGATTAGAAGTTTGTCTTTAGTACTTAACTTGAAAACTTATGTATGAATTTTTGTTTATTATTGTTAATATCTTTTGGTTTTTAAGTTTTCCCATGTTTATTATTTTCATTTCACAAAAAATTGAAAACAAAATGGTTAATTACAAGAAAATGGACACATATAACCACAATAAGTAATGTGTGACTAAAGGCTAGGCAATAGACACACTTAAAACTACAAAGTTTTGTGTGACTTTACATAACCATTAGCCATGTTATCACCACTTTGTTTTTTTTTTGTGTGACGAAATGATAGCTAATGTCATGAGAAAAAAAAATACGTGTAACCAAAGGTTAGTCAATAACCACACTTAAAATTAACATATTTTATATGGCTTTACATACCCATTAGCCACACCATCCCTGGTTTGTTAATTTTGTTGTGTGACGGAATGGTAACAAACGTCTTGGGAACAAAATTATGTGTGGCCATAGGTAAAACAAAAGTCACACTTAAATTACAAAGTTTCATGTGGCTTTAAATATCCATTAGCCACACTATCGCAAGTTTGTTTTTTGTTGTGTGGCAAAATGCTAACAAATTTCACGAGGAAAAAAATATATGTGACCAAAGGTTAGATGATAGTCACATTTACAATTAAAAAAAATGTGTGTCCATAAATAGTTTTTAGCCATACTTATAGTAAATTCATGTGACTATATAATAGAAACAACCTGACTTACAGTAAATTAATGTGGTCGTTACTACCCATTAGCCACACTTAATGGACAATATGTTTGGTTACAACAACTCTTTTTGCCACGCTTTTCTTTAATTGATGTGACAAATACAAACTTATTAGTAAATATAGTCACACTTAAAGTAAATCAAGTGGCCGTTGCTACCATTTAGCCACACTTAATGGATAGAATGCTTGATTCTAACAAGAAATGTTGATATCCTTTAGCCACACTTTTAAGTTTCTACGGCCACTAAACGTGAATGTGGCCGTATGATACCTACGATGACTCGACCTATGGTCACACTTGACCTGAAAAAAATATGTGTGGCGAAAGGCATATGGTCACACTTTTTTTGTGTGGCCATAGGCATATTTTGGCATAGTGTGTTTGGAGACTTATTAAACAGTGGAACATGTTTAGTTCCAATTTTTTTCCGTTTATGGAAACATTTACTTGCACATTGATGTGACATCCTCATAATATGCCAATTTGGGAAAATACGTGTTTTATGAAAGAAACTGATCGATAAATGAACCAAGCTATTTTGTTAGGATATTAACACATTAAACATTAGGTTCATGCTATGAAATCGGATATGTGCTACTTGGAGAAGTGATTTTAGCCCAAAAATCTGCTGTAGGCAAAGATGCCCAGCAACAGGCGAAGTTAGAGCTGGCGAAAATGCCCATCTTTGCCTAAGAGTACATCTTAGCCCAAAACCGAAATTCATATAATGATTATATTAGTTTATGTGTATCGTTGTTTGAATTCTATCTTCGCTCATACCATATTCGCCTAGAATAGAATCAAATGATTACACATGTATTGCATGATTGGTTATCTAAAGACATATACATGATTGATAAACTTATATAATGGGTTACTAACGGGATGTCGAGTCTAGTGTAGTCAATCACAGTCAAACGTTTTAAGAAAACATAGTAAATCATTGTTCGGATAACAATGGGTTCATAAACGGGCATATCTATGGTCAAACAACTTACTTTTAAAACAACGCAACCTAAGATGCGTTTCGCAGCCCCAAGAAGATTAACCAATGAGAGTATGGAACAAGTTACCGTCTTGACCTTCTCCGGGTGGCGAGATTCAATTGGTGATTGCCCTATTGCGGACAGGGTTGACCACACCTTCGAGGCCTCGAATTGGCTGACTGTCCTTTTTCCGATTGTACTATGTCTCATCTGGCACTTACCGTTAGTGGAGGTTATTGATGACGTGGCTTCTTGGTAACTGATTGGTTAATTAGTGATGGCATTTTAATTTTTGTCCACTCTGAGTGATGCACGATCATAAGGAGTTACCTGTAACCCGCACTGGCATGTAGGGATGCAAACGAATAAAGCGAACACGAACAAGGCGTTGTTCGTGTTCGTTTGCTAAGGAAATTTTGTCTTCACGAATAGTTCACGAACACTTACGGAATGAGATTTTTTATTTGTGTTCATTTGTTAAGAAAAACACGTGTTCTTGTTCTTTGTTGATTTTGTTCCAGAATGGAAACGAACGTTAATGAACGTTAATGAACACAAACAAGTGTTCATGAACACAAACATGAACGAAAACAAACACAAAGGGACATATATTAATTTTCGAATAAGATTTAATTCACATATATTAAGAAATTATGTAAAACAATCAAAATATAACCTAATTGTATAAACATACTTAGTACTTAACATAATATTGGTAAACATAATAAAGTAGTGTCTCTAAAAATTAAACTCTCATCTTAAACATGAAGTGTCATATACTTATCTCACATAAATTATTTATATATTTAATCTGGTAAAATAAATAAAAATTAAGAATATAAAATAAAATTATAAAATTAAAAAACTCCATTAAACTATCGAACACGTTACCGAACATAAACGAATGAACGTGACCTATGTTCATGTTCATTTGTTAACTAACCAAACATAATTTTTTGTTCGTGTTTGTTAATTTATTAAACGAACGAAAACAAACGAACTTCCCACCAAACGGTTCATCAATTGTTCGCTGAAAGTTCAGTTCGTTTGCAGCCCTACTGACATGCTCTGATTGGCCACATGTCACTGTCATGTGTGCCATTGGTCTCTATTGTATGAAGATAGATGTTAGGATATTCTTGCTGGAGCATGCTGGTTGGTTTGACGTGGGCCTCCTTCTTGCCACACATCCATTGGTTGTGATTGGTTCGTAAAAGATCGTCCTTTTGAACTATCTGTCTCCCTGGCCTTGTGTGACATCCATCCCTTTCATTTTATCGTTATTCCACCTTTAACCCTTCTTGTACATAAATGAATTACAACTCCAGTCCTTATCTTTTCTCGTTTACCTAATTCAATTCGTGGGATATTAAACTTTTGTGTATTACTCTGTCCATAAATGCTGATTTTTTATAAAAACATTTAAAGACAACTATCAAGATTTCATGTTCGAACATTCGAAATATATAAAACTATAAGGTTTATAAAATTGGAGCTTTAATGTTTAGAAAGTTTTTAAGATTATTAAATTTTATGAAGGGAATTATAACTTTTATTCATAATATCAATAAATACAAACTATAAGGGGCATTTTCGTCAAATAATGAAAGTTTTAAAATGATATCTTTCCCTCCGTGCAACCTCACGTTTTTCCGGAAGAAGCTTCACCGCCGGCGAATTTTTCGGCGGATCTCAAAACCAGTGTTTATCATTCCTTTAATCTGTTTTAATGTCATTTTGACCCTCTCCATTAGATTTGAAACGATTGAAACACAAAACGTGCATCATTATCGTAATTTAATCGTGTTTTAATCCAAGTAATTAATGTAACTAACGACATTCTGGCAGTCCCCCAAACCCGCCATTTGTGATCTTTATACGTTTTTAATGCTTTGTTCGGTTTTCTCCACCATAATCAGCTTGTTTCAATGATAATTACATGATATAAATTACGTTTAATTGATCTTTATGACTATTTGTTGTAATCGTCAAATTCAAATCCAAATCCAAATCATTATCATAACGTTTCAATTCGCGTAGTAATCTATAAATTGGTCAACTGTACACATTTCAGACTCTTTGAACATCATAAACCCATATCAAAACATTCCATAATGTGACCAGAATCCCTGTAATTTGGCCCTGATGTCCGGCTCTTTCATCTTCTGTTTCGGTGCTAAATCGTTATCGTAAGTCTTCTATTCTTGTGTCGTTTTGATCTCCAATCACTCCTTTGCAAAAGCACTGTGATTCTAGAACATGAACTTAACGAATCAGGCTTGATTGAATTGGAGTTAGGGTTAGGGTTAGGGTTTGGCTAGGTATAAATGGGGAAGAAGATGAGCACCTAACATATTATAAGTACAAAACGTTTTCAAAAGGATTAACAAAACTAACATGTGGATTAGTGGGTAAGTCGTATCCCTTGTGTGGGTGTAGTCCCGGGTTCGAGTCCCTCTTCGAGCCGATTTTTGAATTTTTTTAGTCATTTTTTGATAAAAGGCATGTATAAATATAACTTCATATAAAACTTATAATACCCATTATGAATTCAATTTTTATCCAAAAATTTTAAAATTTAGGTGTCGAGTATTGACACCAAATAGAAAATTATCACATTTTTATTTTCCTAGTTTATTAATTTAAAATTATTTTAATCATAATTAATTAATTAAACATGTATTTTTAATCATTTTAATCCTAAAATGTTTGAAAAATTATTTATAAACATCTTGAACTAGAATAAAAATTATTTATCTAGAAAACCTTAAAGGCATGTATACATATAACTTCATATAAAACTTATAATACCCATTATGAATTCATTTTTTATCAAAAAATTCTAAAACTTTAGGTGTCGAGTATTGACACCAAATAGAAAATTATCACATTTTTATTTTCATAGTTTATTAACTTAAAATTATTTTAATCATAATTAATTAATTAAAAATGTATTTTTAATCATTTTAATCCTAAAATGTTTGGGAAATTATTTCTAAACATCTAGAAATAGAATAAAAATTATTATCTAGAAAACCTTTATTTTCATTGATTTTCCGATATTTAATTATTTAAATATGATTTAAATTAATTAAATCAATTTTGAATACAAATAAAGTAAGTAAAATTATGGAGAATTTATTTTCACTAATTCTCATAAGATTTTTCACTAAAATATCATTTTTGAACCATATTTTGTATTTTAGTTGTATTTATTCTTATATAAATACAATAAATCATTTATTATTTCCTAATACTTAAAAATCCATTTTATAAATTAAATTCTTTTAAAACAAAAATATTTTTATGTTCCAAAGCCATAATCATCATTTTTTTACTATTTTTGTAAGGTATAATTATTTTGTTCAAATATTTATATATATTGTATTTATTTACAATTTTAGTTAAAATAACTAACTAAGTTCTTTTGTCTGAATTATTTGGAATATTTTTTCTTATTAAATATTCAATTGGTAATAATTAGATTATTTACTCATGTTTATAGAGTTTTTGGACACTTTCCTTATTAGTATTATTAAACGTTATAGGTAGAATTCGTCGAGAATACCCAATTCTTTAACTTATGACAATTTAAGTTGCATTTGAATCGTTTTCACAACCTATGAGCATACTTATCTCCTTGTCCATTTTTACACTTTTGGGGTAAAACATGTACACATATACAAACTTACTACAAACTTACACGTTCACTTACACATAATCTTTTAAACGTTTACAATTCATATACGTAGCTCGTTATCTTTGTGCTTTATGCTAGATTAGACTTAGTTTACATACATTGTTTGCTCGAAATCATTATCTTGACATAATCAAAGTAGGATGCTCAAATGCTCAAATTGACGTAACACATGTTACGGTGCTCATATCATTTTGAAACGTGTTAGGATGCTTTATGTGAATCATATTCGTTTGACTTAATTATGGTTGTTTACTATGTGTTTACATAATGCTTTGATAAATATTGACACATGAGTTGTTAAATGTATTCTTTAAACTTATATTATACGTATACAAACCAAGTATGCTCACTAACATTATTTATCTTGACAAAATTATTTTGTACATGTTTCATGTTGATTGTTGAAAATTTTCATGTAGGACATTTGGACTTAGTAAAGAATTAATCTAGACAATGTGTGAAATTGTATTTGTATTTGATGATATATGTATTTGTAACTTGAATCCTAGAATGAAATATTTACATTTTAGTACCATAAGTGTGATACCCCGCAATTTCATGTTCTCACTTAAACTGAACTCTAGTTACATTCTATGCATTCTACTTAACTAGGGTTAGCTAGTTAAGTCACACGTCGCACAGTTATAGGGTAATAACTGCATGAAGTGGTAATTCGGGGAATTACCAGACTGTATACATGAGTAGTGAACCTCGGACGTTGGTGAACAATGAAATTAAATGATTGTGAATTAATTGATTGAGATTGATTGCAATTATGTGCTTCTATGAAACTCTGCGAAACTATGTGCAAACTGTATGTGATTACGTGAAATTAAACTGATTCTATATATCTAATAAAGGAGTAACTATTGCTGAGGTGGCACCTCTAGATGACCTCCATACTATCCATTTAACTTACCCATAGGTTAAAAAACCCGATCCATGATACCAGATTCTAACCCGGTAACCCGGGTATAAATACCCTAATACTCAATTAAACATAACCGTGTAATCCTCTAATGATCCATTCTTATTCAAATCCGTTTGTCCACAAACCCTAACTTTCCATTTCTGTGTTCCTCTAGATCGTGAAGAATCATATTTAGGTAATACGAAGATCTATTTCATCCTCATTTATGCCATTAAAATGTTGTTTTGTTTTTTCGTATATAGATTTTTAACAATCCTAAATATAATCTTACTTATTCAAATCCTTAATCGGATAATAATTGATTATTTTTTTTAGTTATCGCCTTTGTATTGTATCTCCATAAACAGATTTTCTATTTTTTTCGTATCTAGGGTTTTAAGAAAACCTAAATATATTTTTACTTATTCGATGCGATAAACTGATAATTGGTTATTCTTCTGTTAATGTGCAGGTTATCAGATATGTCCTACCATAATGGTAATCAATTTTTCAAGTTCTTGTATGACCCATGTGCTTCAGTTTTGGTACATTTTGAACTTACATTTATATGTGTCATAAAATTTTCCTTTTACCCTAGATACGATTCATTATTAATTATATCTGTTATCAACTGCAGACAATCCCTGCATCAATGAATAAGTTTTTTTTTATAAACAAATTGCACAACAAAATTGTTACTTTATCAACTGGCTTGTGTCAATCATGGAGTGTTCGCGTTGATCTTATTGATGATATACTATGTTTTACTGATCGATGGTCAGAATTAGTCAATGATTTATCATTTGCTCCGTTTGTTATTGTCTTTTTTTATGTTGGTCATAAGACATTCATGATCAAGTACTATTCTCATGCTCCACAATTCCAGTTAGGAAATTCTTTTTTCAAAGTCATTGAACATGAATTAACAACTCCTCCTGTAAGTATTATTCAACTATATTTGATTCTTATTATGCATAACATCAATGATATGCTATCATTTGTGTTAAATTATATTTTCTTTTTGATAAACATTTGTAGGTGTTACCAGAATCATTTGTTAAAAAACATTTCCCTATTGGTTTACCTACCAATAAGGTTAAATTGTTTATATCTGAAGAGCATAGCTGGAATGTTTCAATTGCAAAATTTGGTCCAAATGTGTGTTTCACTAATGGTTGCATTAGGTTCCTTGGTGACCTTCTCTTACAAGTTAGTGATGCAATATGTTTTCAACTGTTTGACAACACACGTTTCAATGTTATTACTTTTAACAAAAGTGGTAGACAAATGAAGCTATTCAAAGTGTTGTCCCAATCCAATGAACAGCATATTAACAATCAAGTGGTTGTTGAATCAAACACACAAGTTTATCCAAATACAAATTTGTTTGCATGCAATGTTACTAACCTGTTGGTAAGTTAAAATTTGGCAACTTATAATTTTGCTAAGCCTTTAACTTTCTCATTTCCAATTTGCAGATTATTCCCAACTGTATTGCTGAATTAGCAGGCTTAAGCACAAACAACAAATTGAAAATTAAATTCATTCACGGAAACTCTTGGAGTCAACATGTTCGCATAGAAGTAATTTCCGATGTACCCAGGTTGGTTATGCTAATTCTTTCTATTCAATTTAGCAATCCATTGATTCATTGCTACAATGTTCTAACATATTAAAACAGGTTCTTTGTTCATGACTGGGATGCTTTGATTGATGCAGAGAATATTTCAATCGGAGATCGTTATACGTTCAAATGGTCCACTACTCATAGTAAGTTGTTGGTTGGGAAGTATTAACAATTAACAATAGGAGGTATAATTTATTATTTTGAATTATGTTTCAAAACTTAACCTATTACAAAATTTCATTTTCCTGGTGGATTGATTTCGTTGATGGTTTTATAATTATGTTGGTTTATTTTGTTTTTTTTTTATATTTATGTTTCATGTTTATTTTTTACCAATATCATGTTTGATGTCTATTTTATCAAATATTTTAAATAATCTGTATAAATTGCATATATGATATATTCATTGCATATTGACATGATACTGTTAAGATTAAGTTATTTAAGTTTATAAGAAGAGGAATTGTTTAAAAAAAAAAGAAAATTTGGTAAAATACCTTATAGTAGTAATAAGGCAAATACTAAATGCAATAGATTGAATAAAATTGAAACCTCGTAAACCATTTTTTCGCAAACAACAAATTATATATTTTAATTTAAATTTAATTTGAATAATAAAATGAAGTAATTAAATATTTTAAATTTAAAATGATATTATAACCATCATTAACATATGTTGACCATTCCTAAAATATGTAATTTATTTTTATTATTAAACACATATACGTTTCGTATAGAAACTGATTAAATTGTTTCCCTAAATTAGTGTATATAGCGTATTATCATTTTAAAAATGTTATTGAGATTGAGTAATTTACTGGAAATTGCTAATTATCAATTATATTTATAATTCCTTCTAAAAATAAATCGGTATCGAAACACTCTATATTGTCTTACCAATTACCTCATTCATCACACTCTTTACTCTCTCTCAATTCAAGCTTTTTGATCTGTTCCTCTTAACAAGGTACCTTCAACTTCTTTATTTTCATTATATATGGTTATACATATAGAAAATAGATATATATTAATCTAAAAAGTATGGCTATGTTTGCTTATTTTAGAATATCAATGGCTGAACAGCAAGAGTTTAGCTTGGTTAATAATACCAATGTCAACAAGACCAATGTTATGTTTATAGTTCGTATAATCCGTGTTTGGCGTCAACCAGATCGTCGTAATCCTAATGAGTCGTACTCAATTGAGATGATACTTATCGACGAAAAGGTGAGTTTTTAGATATTTGTTTACATACAAGTAATTGATGTTTATATTATATACGTGTCATGTTTATGTTATCGAAGCCTATTAAAGCGTCTACTAATTAATTTTTAATTTTGTAAATTACACAGGGTAATAAAATCCAGGGAAATGTGTTCAAACGATTGTTCTTTAGATTTGAAAACTTCTTATATGACAATGCTTGTATTGTTAATAAGAATCCTAGAATTGGCATGAATACAGCCAAGTATAAATATGCTGCAAATGCAAACAAATTGTGTCTTAATCCAGATACTCGCATTTACCCTACAAAAAAATTCAATGGTCCTCCATTTGGGTTTTCTTTTGTCCCATTTCAGACCATCCAGGTAGAAGATCCAAAAGCAGATTTCGTTACTTTAGGTATCTATTATCTTACTTATTACTTTCAATAACAAGTAAAAATATGAATTTGGTTTAAATACTTATTTTCACAATTCCAATTTCACTAGATGTTATTGGGTGCATTGTCAAGTTTTTTTTTAAGAACAATGAGGAGGGAGGCAGTTTCAGCAGTAAGAAGCGGTTGGCTATGGAAGTTATGGATACTGAGTATGTATTTATTGCAATATATAAATAATGTACCAATTTCTAAATTGTTTATCTTTTTAAAAGTGTAATATTTTTATTACAATAGGGGATATAGCATATATTTGACTCTTTGGGACAACTATGCCAACCAAATGTCCCAATATGTTTCATCAAACACAAAAGTTGAACAATTGATAATCATCTTGCAGTTCGCCAGATTGAAGTATTTTAATGGTATGTACATTTTAAATGTATTATTTTTGTCTAAATATATCTTTTATAATGACATCAGAAATCTCATATTATGTATATGAAAATTTTACATACTTATTTTCAAAAAATGTATGTCTAACATGTTTTTTCACATTTTACAAGAAAGCCTTATGTATCAAATTCATTTGGTGATTCTGTAAGTCGACTACTAATTAATGAGGATGTCAATGAAATTACTTTATTCAGGACAAGGTACACCAATTTATGACCTGTATATTTTATGTTATAATTTCTAATACGTTCACCGTTTGGTTAAAAGATTGTCTGAAAATCAGTCTGTTAATCATCGTCCTTATGGAGCCTCGATGTTTTTGTCCGATGAGGATGAGTTTCTTGAGAATACTTCCATCACTAACATTGGTGATATTTCTGCCATTGAGGAGGTTTACAATTTCTGAATAACTTTACATTTATAACAATATTCTATTAACTTTGTAAATAATAAAGTACTTATATATTTAGTATTAAATAAGTTGATTTTTAATATGTAGGATCAATTTGTGGTTATATTGGGTACTCTAATGGATTTGTGTAAGGAAGTTGGCTGGTTTTACCTTGCATGTCCAAAGTGTACTAAAAAAGTTAATACTGAATACATCATTCATGAGGTTGGTGAAGGTAAGGATCAGTTTGAGGAAGAGAAAGTTTATGAATGTGCAAATACTAAATGTCCATCAATGGTAGTTACACCATCACCAAGGTTAGTACTTCATATAAAGTGTTATCTAATTTATTGTATCTGTTTAATTAAGTTGTATTGCTAATAGTTAGAAACTTTCTTACACAGGTATAAGGTCCAAGTACGTGTGCAGGACATCAATGGTTCAATTTCTCTAACCTTATTTCATCGCGATGCTGCGAAACTCATTAAGAAGATAGTATCTGAATTGATTGAGAACAATACTATAAGTGCACATTTATAGATAAAATGTTACTATATTCAGAAGTTATCAAGACTTAAATAATTAAATACCTTATAAATGTAGGTGTCTGAAACTGTGATTTATCCTGATGAGTTGAGCTTTTTGCTGGAAAAAGAGTTTGGTTTTATGATCCATGTCTCGAAATACAATTTGGACAATAAGTATGATGTTTATGGAGTAACTAAAGTTACTGATAATCCAACAATAATTTCTGAGATTAAGAAAAGGCTCTTGGTTGGACAGGTATAATACTAATTTGTATGTAAAATTACCTTTTTACAATAAATTAAAATACTAAAGTATGTTTTTATGTTATTCAGCCTTCCGAAGCAGATTCTTTGCATTCTTCAATGTTTCAAGTTCCATCTAATGATCTGTCCAACAACAAGGTAGCAGATGAATAATGAATGTAAACATATTATTGAATAAAATTGTTTTTAAAATATATTTTTTTAGATAATAAAATTTCATGTTTATTAATGTAGTCATCAAGCCCTGCCACCACTGACAAAAATACTCCAATCTCTGTCGTTGAAAAATTTGTTGGAAACAACAATCATACTGAAGCTGGACATTCTTCTATCAGTTCCAAATACCATATTGTTAAGCGTAAATTGGTTGATGTGATTTCTGATGATGAAGGGACAGAGGAAAATAAAGGAAAGATTGAAAGTGGTGGGAGTAATGATAAGTCGAATATCAAAGTTGCAGCGAATTTGTTATCTCCAAAGATAGAGAAGTAGTTTTCAGAATAGCTGGTTATCATCTGAACATTGAATAATTGTTTTTTTTTTTTTTGATATTCGGTTATTTGTGGTATTTGATAGTTTGATTATTCGTATAATTAATCATTTGGTTAATCAATAGTTTATTTCTATTACAAATATTAGAAATTTACTTTATCAATTTGTTTTATCCTTATTATTATTATCAAAAATTACAACATGTTTCAATGTTTCTATCCTACTTAATATATATAATAAGTTTGAAGTTTTTATATCAAACAATGTATATATATATATGTACGTATTATATGTTTTATTAGATTAGATATATAGATATGTACGTATTATATCTTTTAAGACTTTGGATTTTAATTGTAAACAAATTATCAAATGTGTTACTACTTTGAGTTGACAATACAATAAGTTTTTTGGTATCTACTACTATAAATCTATAATATATAACCATATATTTAGGGTAAATTATATTAATACTTTGTACTCTCTGTTTTTACATAAATAAAAATTACAAATTTAGAAATGTTTTCAAATGTGTTACTACTTTGAGGTTACAATACAATATGATGTTTTGTATCTACTACTATAAATCTACAATATATAACCAAATAGTTAGGGTAAATTATATTAATACTTTGTACACTCTGTTTTTACATAAATAATACATTACAAATTTAGAAATCTTTTCAGCATTATTAATTAATTTTAGAAAACCAATGTCTTGATGCTGGTAATTCGAATGTAGCCGATGTTAACGTTGTTGTGCCTGAAACAATTGTTAGACTTACATGGAAATATGTAAGTTAATTATAATGAATTTATAATTGGAATCATAATTTTAAAAACTTACAATCCTTTTGTTGTATTGCCTATTGTATGTAATACTTTCTTTTATATACTGTGCCGGCGTTTTGACGTTATATTTGCACGTGAAGTTGGATTTGAAGCTCATATGGAGTTGAAGGTAGAGTTGCATTGAACTCTAGGGGTGTAACCTCTTCATCTGTTTGTGGGATGGCTGATTGAATTTCCTCAGTCCCAGTCACTTGTGGAGGTATACTCTCATTGATAGGTGAAAGAGAGGAACTGGGATTTTCCTGAGTTTTATCAATAGCCTCAAATAGAGGTTGCATGGTCTGTTGAACATGTGGTGGTGAAGGTGGAGGAGTAAAAAGAGAATTAGCCCTGGGAGAGGGGCTTGTGAACATATGGCCAAGTGACTCAAATGTATCATGATGTGGTTCCCCTTGGCATACACCATGATCCTTTTTTGAGGATGCATGAGGAGTTTGGACAGGTTGAGATATTTCCAACTGTTGTGAGGAAGTAACAATAGTGGTTTCAAGTTGCTTTTGTGTTGCAACATAGTTATCTTCTGGTATCTCATCTTCCAGAAGTCTCTTTTGTGGTTAAGTGGTGGTTTTTGTGGATGGACGTTTTCTTTTGGAAATGGCTGGTGTGGGTTTCACAGCACTGGATGTAGTGCCATGATCACCAGGAGCAGTGGGCTCAACAACAGAGGTTTGGACAACAGTTGTTGTCTTAGTCCTCTTTGTTTGTGTTTTTGAAACCTTTGACACTTTTGATACTTTTTCTTGGGTGTTTGAACCCAGCATTCTTGTGAAAGTTTCATCAGTTAGACTCTTCATTTGCATAGACTCACCCTTTTTGAAAACTTTTTCTGGCAAAACCTTTTGAAGGATTACACTTAAAATTCTTGGGTAAATTAGAAAAGCATTATTAGACCCAGACTTTATGGCTTTCACATTTGACACTAAGTCCATAAACAGTCCCTGGGATAGATTAAAGTCAGAATCTGACAAAATAGCATAGCCCAAGTACTGAATCCTTAATGGGATTTCATTAAAGGAATGGACTTAGCGGAGACACAGAGAAGGAGGGTATGGAAGAAAAATTTCATGACTGGTGGGAAAAACTTTTTGAAAAGTGTTGACCCAATCATCTGAGCATCATACCCCCTTTCCTGAAACTCTGTGTGAAGCTCTGTTTTAGGGAAAGGGTCTTTACCTGACAGGTCATTAAGTGAGAAGGTTGTGGATACCAGTTGAGGAGTAATGACGATACTTGTCTCACCAATTTTTGAGATAATGGAAGTAGGCTTTTTGTCTTGAAGTAGAAACTCAGCATTCAACCAAAATTCTTGGAGAGTATCAAGATAGATAGGGGCGTCAGCGGTTAGGATTGTCAGGTATTTGGATTTTAAGATGATGTCGATGGTGGAGTGGAATGGAGTATTTTCATCTGTTTTTACCAGATATGGGAGATAATTGTGGGTGGCTTTGGCTTGAAGATCCATTGTAAAGGATTCCGAAGGTGAGAATGAGTGGAATTTGATTAAGGCTTTGAGAATGAAGAAGGCGGTTTCAGTATTTTGAATACAATGAGACAGTGTAACGACTGTTGTGATAAAACAGGGTTTTTATAGGCTCTGGTGAAACCGCTGATGTGACCAAAACTCTGCTTGTAGGAGCAGACGTGGCAAACATCTGATGGTTAAACATCTGGTGGAGGACAGCTGTTTTGGCAAACAGCTGATGCAAACAACTGTTTTTTTATTATCTTTATTATAGATATCTGTAAATATATATATATATTTATATATATATATAGATATGGATAATAAAACAGTTGTTTAATCTGATCAGAGGTTTGAAACAGATTTTTCAACCTAACAGTGGATAAAATGGATGAAACAGTGGTTATTTTATCTTTAACAGATTTTTCCACCAAAAAGCTATTTTAAGGATGAATTTTGATTTTCTGAAACATTTTAATTCTTTTATTGAAAACATTTGTGTTGTTGTTTAATCCATGTTTAGCATACCAATTCTAGAAATCAGATTTGTAAAGGTAGATGTGTCTAAAGCTTTTGTCAACACATCTGCCAACTAATCCTCTATTGGAACATGGTGCAGAGAAATCAAACCTTTTTCATAGCTATCTCTGACAAAATGATGTCTGATGTCAATGTGTTTGATAGTGGAGTGAGAGACTGGATTTTTGATGATATTTTCAGCAGCTTGACTATCCAACATGAGTGGAGTCTGTAATGCAGTTATCCCAAAATCCAGCAATTGATTTTGAAGCCACATGAGTTGGGCTGTACAGCTTGCAGCAGCAATGTATTCAGCCTCAGCTGTTGAGGTGGAAACAGCTGCCTGCTTTTTTCTTTGCCAAGAGACTAAGGCATTCCCAAGAAACTGGCACCCTCCTGATGTAGACTTTCTTGTGGTGTGGCAGCCAGCAAAATCACTATCTGAATAACCTGAAAGCTCAATGTTTCCATTAGCAGGATACCAGATACCAAGTGTGGGAGCACCTTTTAGGTATCTGAATATCCTTTTCACAGCAATAAGGTTTGACTTCTAGGTGAAGCCTGGAATCTTGCACAGACACAAGTGGCAAACATAATGTCTGGCCTAGATGCAGTTAAGTACAATAAAGACCCACTCATGCATCTGTAATGTGTTTGGTCAACCAGTTCTTCCTTGTCATCAATAGTGAGTAGCTTGACTGTACTCATGGGTGTACTACATGGCTTACAGTCATTCATCTCAAATATCGTTAACAAATTCTTTACATATTTATTTTGATGAATGAATGTGCCATTTTGCAGTTGTTTCACTTGGAGACCAAGGAAACACTGAAGTTCACCCATAGCACTCATTTCAAACTCTGCTGTCATGAGTTCCCTAAACTCTTCACACATTTTGTTACATGTGGATCCAAAAATGATGTCATCCACATATATTTGAACAATCATAAGTCTTTCCCTCTCCATTTCAAAAATAAGGTTTTATCAATTTTACCTCTTGTGAAGCCAATGGATAAGAGAAAGGTGGAAAGAGTTTCATACCAGGCCCTTGGTGCTTGTTTGAGTCCATACAAAGCTTGATTAATCTTGTAGACATGATCAGGATGGAATGTGTCTTCAAAACCAGGTGGTTGACATACATAGACCTCCTCCTGAATTTTGCAATATAGGAAGGCACATTTGATATCCATCTGATACACCTTGATGTTGTGGTTGACAGCAAAGGCTAGAAAGAGTCTAATGGCTTCTAACCTTGCTACAGGAGCAAAGGTTTCATCATAGTCTATTCCTTTTTCTTGTCTGAAGCCTTGAACCACGAGCCTGGCTTTATTCTTGACAACAATACCCCTTTCATCAGTTTTGTTTTTGAAGACCCACTTTGTACCTATTGGACAAACATCCTTAGGCAGTGGTACAAGTTCCCATACTTGTTGTCTTTTGAACTGAAGAAGCTCTTTTTGCATAGCTTCTACCCAACTGTTGTCTTTTAGTGCCTCTTGGTACTTGACAGGTTGTGTGAGAGATAGGAACCCTGCAAAAAGACAGATATTGGAGGATTGACTTCTTGTTAGCACACCCTCTCTGATGTTGCCAATGATCTGGTCTGGTGGATAAGCTCTTAGGTAGATTAGATCTCCCTGATATGGTATGATGGCATTTTGAGGTGAAGGACGGAGGTTTGGTGACTCTGTTGTTGTAATATCTGTTTGCACTTCTGTAGTGCCATCAGATGTTTGAAATGGAAGTGGGGGAATGGGTCCAAGTGGTGTAAAACTGGACTGACTTTTGTCAACAGATGTTTGACTTTTGTCAACAGATGATTGTACATTGGTTGTGAGAGGTGAAGCAGTGGTTTGAGGGTAAGACTGGCCAACAGTGGTTGACTCAGCTGTGACAGAGTTTTGACAGTTGTTTTGAACAGCTGCTTCCTCTGATGCAGAAGAGATTTTATAGTTACTGGGGATCACAACATCTGTTCTGTAATCTTGTTATGGAGACTGTGGAATACCTGCATTGTTAGTTTTAACAGTGACATCTTCAAATTTGAATTTATCTAAATCAAACAGTTCAGCAGGATTTGCTGGGATTTTTAGGGATGAAAGTTCATTGAACTTTACATTCAGAGTTTCTTCTATTGTCTTGGTCTTTGTGTTAAACACTTTATAAGCCTTGGCAGTAGAAGAATATCCCAGAAAATAACCACAATCTACTTTGGCTGTAAATTTTGAAATGGAATCTTTGAGATTTAAGATGAAACATGGGCAGCCAAAGATTTTGAAAAATGAAATTAATGGTTTGATTTTGAACAAGATTTCATAAGAAGTTTTTTGATGTCTTGGGTTTATCAAAACTCTGTTTTGAACATAGCAAGCAGTGTTTACAGCTTCTGCCCAGAAGGACAGTGGCAAACCAGAGTCTGCTAGCATGGTTCTTGCAGCTTCTATAAGAGTTCTAATTTTCCTCTCAACCACCCCATTTTGCTCTGGTGTTCTTGGGATGCTGTACTGCCTCACAATCCCTTTTGACACACAGAAGTCATCCAACTCCTTATTTTTAAACTCTGTTCCATTGTCACTTCTGAAGACTTTTACTGGCAAGTCATATTGTTTTTCAACTTTAGTGACAAAGTCCTTCAAAATACCTGCAGTCTCATCCTTAGAATGTAAAAAGTAAGTCCATGTAAACCTAGAAAAATCATCAACTATGACAAGACAAAATCTTTTTCTTCTGAGACTCATGATTTTAACAGGGCCAAACAAGTCCATGTACAACAATTGTAGACATTGACTAGTTTTGGACTCATCAATGGATTTGTAAGAGCTTTTATGTTGTTTTCCTTTTAAACAGGAAACACAATGCTCATCACATTTGAATTCTTTTGATGGTAAGCCTCTAACAAGACTTTGTTTGGAGAGTGTGTTAGTTTGAAGGTTGGTATGACCCAGTCTCCTATGCCACAATTCTGTCTCCTTTGTGGAGGCAGCAGAAAACAAACAGACATTTGCCATAGGATTGTCCTTTAACATATCAACAACATACACATTGCCACTTCTATGAGCAACAAGTTGTGCTGTGCTCTCAGCAATGATGGTATCAATCTTTTCACCACTTCTGGCCCAATAATCTTACAAGTTTTCTTTGTGAAGAATGAGCCATAACCTTTGTCACTCATTTGTGAAACACTCAGGAGATTAAACTTGAGATTATCAATAAGATTGACATTTTCAAACTTGAGTTTCCCAGCTTGTACAGTCCCTGAACCCAACACCTCACCTTTTGAATCATTACCAAAGGATATATCACCCCCTCCATGAGCTAAGAAGTCCAGAAGAAGGGCTCTACATCCTGTCATGTGCCTGGAGCCTCCACTATCTACATACCAAAGACTATCTAAACAAGCAGAAGCTCCCTGCACAGCAGTAATGGATTACTTTTGGTGAGTGTCCAAAGCCAAGTTGGCTTTGGATGGGTCCTCAGACTTTTCAGACTCAAGCTTTGGAAGATGATCAATGGTTTGAACTAATTTTTGAATCAAGTTCAACAACTGTTGCTGACCATTTGCCAGTGCTTGAATGTCAACACTTGGGGCAACAGTTGTTTGATCACTTCCAGACAGATGATAATACCCATAGGGATTTCTGTTCACTCTTAGTTTAGAGGGTCTTTTTGGCTCCTCATAAACATGTGACAGATTATGACATGGTGGTTGTCCATATCCTCTTGGGTACTTGCTTGTGGGTGGAGCATCTGTTACTTGGACATCCTTAGGAGCAGATGTTTCAAGACTTTTAGTAACAGATGTTTGGACAGGAGTGAAGGTCTGTTTGGGCTTTCCTTTTGAAGTACTTACCACCTGACTTGCAACAGTTTTAGCTTTGTACTCTTGTATTTTTACATCAAAATTTTTGAGATACAAGCACTCTTTGGTTTTGTGATTCTTTTTACCATATATTGAACATGTGGCTTTGGAATCACATACACTTGTTCCTTTGTTAATATCATATGCTTTTAGAAGAAAACAGTTTTTAGTGACATGATTCTTCTTTTCACAAAAATCACAGAACAAGTGGACAGTCCTTTCTTTCTTCTTCTCTTTTTCAACCTTCTTTTCAGCAGATGTTTGAGCATCTGCTGAAGGGTTTTTCAAGAGAATGATTTTTGCCTGAGGTGCTGTCCTTCCTTCAGGAGTTTTGAAATCAACAGGTTTAAAATTCTCAAGAGTACCACACTCATCAGACCAAGTAGGTTTAAATTCATAATTTTCAAGTTCAGTGAATGATGAGGAACCTTCTGGTTTTTCTAGAACAATTTTCTTACCATTTGGTTCAGTGATTTTAATCTATTGACCCTTCAGGTTTGTTAGTACTATCTCAACTAACTTTTGATCCTTTTTGTCAATGTTTTCAAAAGCTGGAGCAGTGGATTCAAAACCAAAACCAAACTTCACATGACTTTTGGTTTGTTTGTTGAGTAGCATTTCAAAACCTCTACAAGATTCCACCCATTTCTGACATTCAACTTGGGTGGACTCAAGCTCACTTTTACAACTCTGATATTTTGTTATCATAGTTTGGAGTTGGTCTTTGGTTATGGTTGCTTCATGTTTTAAGCTGATTACTTCAGATTCTTTTTCAGTTAAACTTGTTTTTAATTCTTTTGAAAGTTTCTCAAATTTAACTTCATCATCTAAAATTTTCTTTCTAAGGTTTTCATTCACCTTTTTGATGTTAGCAAATGCTATCACACATTTGTCAGAAAATAAATCCTTAAGAATTTGTGGAGATACCTTAACAGCAGCTATCAATGCACAATCACACTTGCACTCACAATCATTAGATGCACCCTAGGGATCTGAGAGATTCACAGCCTCTTCTTCAGGTTTTTCACCTGCAACTACTTCATCGACAACATCATCAGTCACAACTTTAGATTCAGTCACCACCTCCTCAGATTCAACTTCTTCTACCATAGCCATGAAACAAAAATTTTCTGGTTCATTTTCAGCTTTGGCAACTAGTGCAAAATTTTCATCTGTTAACTCATCTGGTAGACTGCTCCAATCAACAAAGCCTTGTGTGAAGAAGCTCTGTTGACTGGTCTCTGCAGGAGCAGAGGATGGAGCAGCAGTCATTTGCACAGGTGCTTGAGCAACAGGTGTTTGCACATAGTGGATCTAAGGAACAGTGGTTTGGACATACCGGACAGGAACAGTGTTTGAGGACTGTGCAAAATGAGCAGTGTTTTTCACATTTGGTCCAAGGGTATTATAGGAATTTTGATAAGTGTTGGTCTGAGGTCTTTGATTTGGATAGGTGATTATAGGTGTACCATGTTGGCTCCTACATTCCCTAGCAAAATGACCAAGTCTATGACATTTATAACACTTTATCTTTGATTTATCCAACCCAACCTTTGATCTGCCAATTAACCCTGGAAACCTTCTCCCAGTTTTCTTGTAAAAATTGTTAGTTCTTACACTAAGAAGGGCCAATTGGTGCATAATGTCCATTTCTTCCAAATCATCATGGTCAAAGTATTTTAGGTCATCATACTCAAAAGATATGTTATCAGATGCCTGGATATCACCACCACTTGCTGTGAAAGCATAGTTTGGTGAATAAGAATTAGAGTTAAAACCTGAGTTAAAACCTGAAGTTATGTCAATGAAGTGATCATAACTCTGATCCTTAGTATTTCCAGGCACCTCATCATGACCCAAAAGTGTTGTATTACCAAAAACATAATCATCAGACACTTTTCCAGAGTCCTGGAGCTTCTTTTTCTGGTTAAGCTCTCTCTCATAGGTCAAGAGCTTACCATGAAGCTGGGTCAGTGATAGGTCCTTAAATCCAATTGAGTTTCTCATAACAATAGCAATAGTGTCCCATTTGTCTGGTAATGATCTTAAAAACCTATGGTTCAAAGTTGAATAAGGGTAAGTTAGACCAACCAGTTTTAGTTCATTAATAAGACAGTTAAACCTCTCAAATTGTTGAGTTAATGACTCTCCCTTAACATGACTGAATGTTTCATATTGTTGGTTAAGTATTTCACGATTGTTTTCAATAACCTCTTCAGTCCCACCAAATTGTTCTTTCAGTGCATCCCACAACTCCTTTGCACTGTTACAGTGTAACAGCCCAGCATATATATCATTTGGTAGAGCCATGGCCACAATACTGAAGGCCTTAGCATCTAACTCAATTTTCTGAAAATCCTGGTCGGAGTAGTTTTCAAGTTTCTTTGGCTCTTCAACCTTGGGATCTTCGGTACTCGGCACTATCGGAACATGTGGTCCGAAGATAACCGACTTCCAACACCTAGTGTTATGTTAAGCTAGAACATGGCTCATCCGACGTTGCCAGATATTGTATTCAGATCTGACAAGCATCGGTGGCTTGTTGTTCGTGACAGTGTTATGTGGATCGTGATTGATTGAAGCCATTCTCTGATTTTTTTTAAAAACAAAGTCTGTTTAAAAACGGGTGAATCGAAAATAAACTATTACTCTGTTTTCAATCCGACAAACAAACGAAATAAATAATTGTGAGATGATCTGTTTATATTAAATTGATTGATTAGATCAAATTTAATTGACCAAGCTCTGATACCAATTGTTAGGATCTGAGTTTGATTGTTTTGACATATTTAGAAGAAGATGAGAATTGAATGATGTAAGTATATATGGAAAGTGCAGCGGAATGATAAACTATAATCAAAACAATAGGAATAAATGTTTTCTTAATCGAAAGCTTTCATTAATTGAAAGATTACAATCAATACAAGTACGCCCCCTCAGCCTGATTACACAGTGATTGTTTGTCTGAGAGAATGTTTGTGTGTGATGCAATAGAACAGTACAAGCACTGTTCTATTTATAGACAAATCTAAACCACTGGTGACCTGTGCTGACGTCACCTAAGATAGTGACCTCTAACAGAATAACAACATAAAACATCTGCCCTATACAAACTACTGTTGTATTACAAAACACTATAAGGTAAACTACTGTTGAAGGAAAACTATGATGGTCTTGCAACATCTGTTGGAGTCTAAGTGCTGTTGACTCCAACAGACCTTTAGTCTTCAGTACTTGATCAGCAGTTGTTTCTTCATCAGACCTTTGGTCAGCAGTTGTTCTCTATCAGTTCTCATAGCAGTTGTTTGGATGGAACAGTTGTTAGGGTCAGCAGTCTTTTGGGAAGAGTATGTTGTAAAGACTGTTTATTTGTGTGAATCAACTGTTAGTATATTTTGGCTTTTCAATCATATGTTCTTCTCCATGTCAGGGGACCCAACAAGTGTTCTGTTGAGCTAGAACATGGCTAATCCGACGTTGCCAGATATTGTATTCAGATCTAACAAGCATCGGTGGCTTGTTGTTCGTGCCAGTGTTGTGTGGATCGTGATTGATTGAAGCCATTCTCTGCTTTTTCGAAAACAAAGTCTGATTGTAAATAGTTGAATCGAAAATAAACTATTTCTCTGTTTCAATCCGACAAACAAACGATATCAATAATTGTGAGCTGATCTGTTTATTTTAAATTGATTGGTTAGATCGAATTTAATTGACCAAGCTCTGATACCAATTGTTAGCTCTGATACCAATTGTTAGGATCTGAGTATGATTGTTTTGATTTGTTTAAGTAAAATGAGAAATTAATGAAGTAAATATATATGGAAAGTGCAGCGGAATAATAAACTATAATCAAAACAAAGGAATAAATGTTTTCAATCGAATGCTTTCATAGACTCAAATGATTACAAACGATTATCAGACCTTTGGTCAGCAGTTGTTCTCTATCAGCTGTTATCCAACAGTCCTTTAGCAGCAGTTGTCATAGCAGTTGTTTGGGTGGAACAGTTGTTAGGGTCAACAGTCTTTTGGGAGGAATATGTTGTAAATGCTGTTTATTAATATGGATCAACTGTTAATATATTTTGGCTTTTCAATCATCTGTTCTTCTCCAGGTCAGCAGACCCAACAATGACTTAATAACAATAAATTTGCAGATTTCCCATATGTTTCATGTTCTGTTGGTATGTCAAAGGTTTTTTTTAACCAACCTTATCAAGTTATCAATGTTTACAGTAAAATGTATGTGAATGTTTAAGATAATATTAGCACTCTTATATGATAGATAATAATTTGTATTTAAAATAAAGTTTAACTAACATTAACTATTAATGGTTATATTTTATAGTTTGCCTGAAAGATTGGTAGAAAAAAAGCTTAGCAATTCCCAATACCTCTAGGTTACAAGTTTTCTCTTCTAATGAGAATGATTTTTTGGTGAATACCCCATACTGTAATGTTTCCGATATTTGGGAGATCGTTGAGGTACTACAAATCAAATTATGTATCATAATTATTTTATCATAACTAATCCATTTAGTATTATATATTAACATTATTTGTAACATCAAATAGGAGACGTCAATTATTATTTTAGGTACTGTCATTGGTATTTGTAAAAATTTTGGATGGCATTTCATGGCATGTCCAAAGTGTTATCAAAAGGTTGAGGTAAAATATGTTTTCAATGAAAAAGATTGTTTACTTGAAGCATATGAAGAAAGAGAAGTGTTTAAATGTCTGAATGTAAGCTGTGATGAGCGATATGTTCATGCTGTTCCAAGGTATAAGATAATCATAACTATTAAAATTTACAAATTTATAGTAATAAAATAATAACAGTAAATTAACTATTTTAATAAATTGTTGTATCTTATGCATCAATATATTCAGGTTTGAAATTCAGTTAATTGTGAAAGACAGAACAGGTGATGTAACGTTGAATTTGTTTCATACTGAGGTGTCAAGAATGGTTCCGATATCTATTGAAGATTTGCTTTTAGAAAATAAGGTAGTTATATGAGTAAATTATTTTCATGGGACTTATAAATTGTTAAGTTAGTGTCGTATGTATTTTCATATGAATTTATACATTTTAACCAAAACTTATACAATTTTATATTTTATTACAGCGTTCTTATTTCGTAAAGTTTCCAGATGAGCTCATGTATCTACGTGATAGAGAGTTTGCATTTAAGATATCGATGACAAAACACAATTTGGATACACTTAAGGAAGTGTATGGAGTATCTAATGTTACTTAAGATAACTTTGTTTTAAATGAAATAATTTTTTTTTTCAAAGAGATGATCAGGTAATATAACATTTCCATTAAGACTTTTTAGAAAATGTATTTTTATAATTGTAATGTGTCATGTATAACACCAAACGATTTACATTATGTTGCAGGCAAATGAATGTTTATTGAGGAATGCTGGTTATAAAGGTAGACTTAAGCTTGTACCAGTTTATGATTTAAAGGAAAAAGACCAGTCTAAGGTCACACAAAATACTGATGTTCTTACCTCATGTGTAATCAGATTAGATTGAGATCAGATCATGTCATTGATAATAGATTGAGCAAACATATTTATTACTCTTTAATTTAGTTGTCTTTTAACTTTTTGTCATGAGACTGAAATTTTAATTTTTAATGTTATTCAATTGAGTTTTATTTATTTATTATTTATATTAATGTGAACGCTTATTTGTTTGTTGATATTGAAAATAAATAATGTGAATCGACTGTTTATTATTTAATTAACAATGTATTTAAAATATAAATCTGTCTTACAAATATATAATATACAATTGACACACTAGTGTAAAAATCAGTACTATGCATAGCATTTTTTTAATTAACACTATAGTTACAAAATATATGGTAAATTTTTAGATGATTAGTTGATATACATTTAGAAGCTTTACATGATTAGTTGATATGCATTCAAAATTTTTCAATGTTTGAAATTTTTATGTTCGAAAATTTTAAATGTTGACTCATTTAAAATTTACATTGCCTAAATTTAAGCAATTTGTAACATATTCTAAACTTACTTAATATAAACGTATTACTTTCAATGCATACAATATTTCCAATTTTATATACGTAGATCACTATATAGCCCAACTTCTTATCAAATTTATACACTCTTCTCATGTACAAATTACTATCCGAGTATTATAATTGATCACTAATAACAACCTCATCGAGGTATGTTATTCAACCTGTTAACTTTTACTTTGTTATTCAAGATATTTTAAATAAATGTATTCTTTTGTCACATTTGATAATGTCTTAAACTATTTTGTTTTCAGTTAGATGTTTGATACAGTCATATTAATCATAGTTTAAAGTATGTCGAATTCCAAGTGTTGGATCAGTAATGCTCTTGATGTATTGCTTGCTAGTGAACACTTATATGTTTAGCAAGTTCAATCAGATTTGCACAGTGGAATGAGTAAGTAAAGTTACACTATCAACAGGAGTTATTACTCCCTCTGGATGTTTGAAAACTAAAGACAAGTTCAATGAGAATCTAAGTATTGAATGTGAATGATAATAAATACTCAAACAGATTCTCAATAAATGAAATGGAAATAACAATAATAAGCTTTGAAGGATTTCTGTTTCAATAAAAATCAATGTCTAAAACAGAGGGATGAACCCACTTATTTATAGACTTTACAAATACATGAACCTTGCCCAAAAGCAAGTCTGTAACAAGTAGCAACAAGTTGCATTCTTGGAACTTGCACAAAAAGATAAAGTAATACTAAACTAATAAACTACTGAAACATAAGGCGGTGGAAAGATTCTGGTACAAGTGCTGATGAATGACAAACTACTGATGAGTAGTTTATCTTCAGTAGTTCTTCAGTGAACTGTCTGGTTAGACTTCAGAACTTCTGATACTTCTTCTTCAGTACTTGTTGAATCCTTCTTTAGTACTTTAGTCTTCTGTCCTAACAATCTCCCCCTGGATTGATGAAGCCAAAACATTTTCTAATTCCTTATTGTTTTCTTCTGTCATTCGCAATCTTCCACATCTCATTGAACATGGAATTCTTCAGTTGATTTAGCTGTTCATCAGTGAGAGATCCCCTTTGAGGTTCCAAATGTTGAATTGTAAGCAAATCCTGAGTTGATAGATTCTTCAGTTCATTCATGGATTTGTAGGCCTTGCTTGTAAGATCTCTTCTTGTCACCAATACTGAGTTGTCATCAGTAAAGGACCATCTGATGATTAGCACTTTAGATTTGTCAAAATCTGAAGTATAGGGAACCATGATGGTTCCCTGGAATGTTCCTGAGTGTTGAAAGTTTTCAATTTCTGTGACTCTCAGGTGGGATTCACTTATGTCTTCTTTTTGCACTACATCAGGTAATTTGAAAGTTGGTAAATGATGTTCAGTAACTACCTTTGTGTGCAGTCTGTCAGTGATAGTCTTCTGAATTTGGTAAGCAAATGTTGAAGGATCCCTAAATTGAGTTATCAAAGGCTTCTCTTCAATATCAAAGTCTCCATGTACAACTGTGTTGCCTTCTAGCAACACCATCTTGAAGTCAGTCTTTGTATTGTCCTCTGGCTTCTTTGTAATTCTTCTTGGTAGCTGGTCTTTTAACACCAGAAGTTCTAACTACTGAAGTTGATACTTCAAAAGTTTTGAACTTCTCTGGATTAGCAGCTTTGGCAGGCTTGTATTTCTTGTATGTGTCTAGTAGTTTGTCTTCTCTCCATCTTGACATAGAGGCTTTTGAACCATAGTCATTTGCTACCAGTTCTTCAATCATTTATGCTCTTTTGGCTTTTCTATCTTTGTCTGTTGTAAGTTTGTCAGCAACAATTTGAGCCTTTCTGGTTAGCTCATCCATTGAGAGCCCTTTGAGTGAATAATCTTTAGTTTTGCTGTTCTTTGTGATGAAAGACACCAGTTGTTGTCTTTTGTCTTCTTCAGCAACCTTTTCAATCTTGGTTTGCCTATTCAGCTCTGCTTTATAAGCTTGAAGTTTTTCATTGTAGCTCATGTCTTCCCTTGCTTCCAAACTGTTACAGACCTCATCCTCCATAGCCTTTCTTTTGGCTGCAAGTACACTCTTCTCAAGTAATTCTTTTGACTCTGAAATTGGAGAAGGGTTTAGTACAGTCATTGTTGTTGTTGTAGACCTTGGAATAGGAGTTGGTTGTTGTTGTTCAGTTGGTTTGGAAGGCTCTTCAGTTGTTTGTATGCTGCAAGTGTTAACTGCTAAAGTGTTGATAGAAGTATGAACTACTAAAGGATTGTCTTCAATACTTTCTGATTCTACAGAGGTTTCTTCAGAAGTTTCTTCATTATGGCCTTGGGAAGGTTCAGCTTCAATATCAGTTGCAGAAATAAGCCTTTGTTGATCTTCTTTTTGTTTCTTGACTTTTTCTAGCGGTTCTTGTTGTTGTAGAGCCACTCTTGCCTTTATCCTAGCTTCAAGTGACTCCTTAGGTTCCTTAATCTTCTCCCCCTTTTTGGCTTCATCTACTTCTGGAAGCCTGCTAGGTTTAGAAGTTCTACCAGTGAGTTCAGCAAGTTGTCCTGAGTTGTTGTCTATCTTGTTGGACAGCTCACCAAGTTTTTTGTTGATCACCTCAAATTGAGTTTTAGTAGACAACTCCAAAGCAGTTGTGAAAGATTTGAGGTGATTGCCAATGAGGGTGTTCATCAACTGGTATAGGGGACCATCTGGGCTGCATAGTTGGTTCAAGTCTATGCTGGATGACCCACAGAATTGGGTAGGCATTTTTAGTGAGGGGTGTGTTTTTGGGTGATCTTCATGTTGTGCAGAAGATGCCACTTTAGGGGAATCAGGGATCAAGTGGACTTTAACCTGATCTGGTGTGACCAGCTCTTTGAGCTTAGAGACACCAGGTGCAGGACCTTCACTAGCAGTTGTCAATTCAAGTTTGGTGGAGTGTGAATCATCATCCAAATCAATGGAATCATCTGAATCCCTGTTTACTTCCTCAATGAGGACAGTATTAGTTAAATCATGAGATGGGCCCAACCTAGTTGTCTCATGTACCTCTTGTTCTTGGTTCAGAGGATTTCCTACCTCAGGCATTAAGCCTTCATCAGTAGTTGCCACAAGTGAGGTCTTAGCAATGTTACTTCTTTCCTCAGATCCACCACTGGGTGGTATATGAGTAGTAGCAGCCTCAAATGTACCTAAACTCTCTAAGTTTGGGCTTAGAAACCCTGGTTCATTCTCATCTCTTGGGTTAGGGCTATGGACATCCACATCCATGTCAAGTTCTGAAGGTATGTCCCCGGTTTGATGTGGTTGTTGGGGACTGACATGTTCTGATGGGATGGTCTCTTTTAGCCCAGAGAGAAGTTTGGCAATTTCAAGGGCTTCAGGTTCAGAAATTTGTGGTGCTGGTCAGTAGTTTGGGCTAATGGTTTAGCAGTTTCAAAAGAAGAGTCAATGGGGATTGTTTTCTTAAATTTCTTTCTTTTGAATAAAATTGTGATTGGTGCTCTAGTGGGGATTTGAGATGGATGAGACTGAGAGGATGATTCAGTCACATCTTTATCAAGTGCAGATTGCACATTAGCAAGTTCAGGCATCTCAACTTCCTGAACTGCCTTTCTTTTAAGGCTGGTGGGTTTTTATTTTTGCTGTTTAGGTTTCTTGGCCTTTTTGGGTGAAGGTTTGGAAGATGAGGGTTCCTTGGGGACTGTTGTGTGTTCCCCTTGGTCATCTTCTGGCCAGGCAGTCGGTTTATTGTGCTTAGAGTATGCTTGTGAGGTTAATGGGTTTAAAACAGTTGTTTTACCCACATGCACCTCTTCTCCAAGTTCCTTTATTATGCATTGCATAATAAACCATGGATACAACAAAAACTTCTTTTTAGAATTGAGATGATGTAACACCAACTCATTAAACAAAAGTGTTGATGCCCTGAATTTTGTTTCATTCACAATGGAATGAAAAATAGGTTGAAAAGTAGAGGGCGTCTGATCATAAGATCCAGTTTTTGGACTCAAACACATTATTATGTAATGAAACAAAAGTTTATACTTAGGTTCAAAATATTTCTTAAAAATGGTAGCATGTGAGAGAGTACCTTGGTAACCACACTATGTCATGGTCAGATGAATTTCAGAGTTTGGAAATTGATCTGGGGCATTCACATCATCTAGACCCAGTCTAAACCCCAAACTTGCTGGTGTGATTGCCATTCTTCTCCCTTGGATGGTTGAATTGACGGAGATCACTTGATCATTCACTGTCACTGTGACACCCCGCATTTTCAGGTTCCTACTTTAACTAAACTCTAGTTAACTTGCATGTGCATACGTGACTAAACACTTGACTAGGGTTAGTTAGGAAGGTCTTCCTATATGTCATAGGGTAATAACATATGTTATGTGATAATAACATATGCTACATTATAATAAGTAAAGTTATCATCACAATGCACACACGAGTCATGTATCCCGAACGTTGGTGATTTGTCTAGCATACATGATAATGTGTACAATTGAAATATGATGAACGTGAAGTAACATGTTTATGTGAATTACGTGTTTATGCGAATTACCGCTTAACTGATAGTTAGTACGTAAACCATGCAAATTACGTGCACTCTATGATTAATATGTTATGAGATGATAAAAACAATAGTTTTTACATAACATAGTATGAATAATATTATCGAGACTATTCTCGGGATTAAAACCGTATTAACGGGCCCGTTTATCAAGAAAAGGCCCATAAACCCGAAACTTTGGCCCATGATCTTAACCCTAGTGTATTATGTTTATAAAAAAAAAACACAAACCCTAGCCTCCATTTGTGCCGTGGGTTTTCAAGAGGGTGTACCCTCTTCTTCACTTTCAATCTTGCATCAATTCCTTACAAGTTCAAATGATTCGGGTGATATCTTGGAGTTTTAAGGACTTAAGCGATTCAAGGTATATATTTTATGTGTTGTATGATAAGTTTTAAGGCTGGAAAAGTTGTAAAAACCCTAAGAAATACTTATGTTAAAATCGCAAATCAGCATGTGTAGGATATCTTGGATGTTTGTTATGTATGTTAATGGGTATTGTTGATAATAACCATATCTAGAGCACACGGTACATTAAAATCAGAGGATAAACGTAATAATATGGATTTTGTTGTGTTAATATGAGTTTATTGCATGATTGTGGGTTATTAAGGATGATTAGTGTTTATAAGAGTCATGTTGTTAAAATTATGATTTCTGGCTGATTATCTGTAACGACTTGTATGGCTGTTATAGGGTGATTAACATGTGTAATCTTTTTGTTTTCTGATACTAAAACATAACTTATGATTTTAGCTTTTCAAAAAGTCCAAAATCATGCGTTTTGGACTTGTTTTGATATGTATTCATGATTTTATAAGTTTAAAGGTCATATCAGATTTTTGGAATTATAAATTGGGTCAACTTTAAACGGTCATAACTCGAGATTTACAAAGGGTTAAGTTATGAAATTTGGATAGTAGGTCAACATTGGAAAAACTTGGCTTTTCCAATTGGATTCACCTCATTTGGGTGAATACGCAATGTTTGGGAATTTTTCTACTAAACTGACCTGCTGTGGAAATTTTCTCGACATAGCTGTATTGTACGAATTTTAATAATTTTTGTGTTTGGTTGTGAGACAAAAAAAATATGGGTTATCAAATGAATCCCAATGAATATTCAGTAAAAATTTGGGAGTTTAATTCGTTCGTTAAGTATTTTAAATAATTCGTTTTTCGCAGCGTACAATCTGCCCTGAAAACGCAGATTGTGTAAGGGATGTTTACGTGACTATTTGGAGTCTTATATGGTATGTATTTGACATGAACTTGCATGAATACTTATATGAGATGTGTATGAGGTATTAAACTGATAATAATCAATATGATCACCAACGGGATACGTAGGACTTACTTGTGCATGTAGAGTCATTAGGTGTCAATACACGGTTTGAACATTAAAAGTCTTGGACAAACGAGTTGTATGGTGTGTTGATTATGCACATATACTCACCTAGTGACATTTGTAATAGGGAGTCGGTAGCTCATTTCTGTTTGAGGAATTTGGATTATTCACGTGCAACCAATGGTGAGTTTCACTACTCTTTTCTCAATAGCATGTGTCTCGGGTTGAGACAACGTACTTAACTTTTTCTAGTCCGGGTTGGGACCACTATTTTCTAGTCCAGGTTGGCACTACTATTTTCTAGTTCGGTTTGGGACTACTTACACATCCCGGGTTGGGATGCTATGGATCCTTGTGTGGGGCGATTTTGCTAGTTCGCAAACTGTGTTCTTGATGAACTAAACCAACTCTATCATCTGTAAGTCCTTCACATACCCAATGAGTTGCCGGGTTATGGCAAGCGGGTTATTAGTTGATAGCGCTATTAGGTCTGACAAACCTCACACCGGCTCGGGGAGTGCGGGAGTGAACTATAACTTAACAGATTTTATCATTGTTGATAGGCAATGATGTAAGGCATGCGACTCACATTTGTGGCGACACGTACATCAGCAGTTCGGTATATCGGTGTTAGTTTGCATGAATGGGTTAGCTACCTTTGACATGCGATGAACTAGTGTTTACACGGTTCTTGGAACCAACTCAATACTTGTTTACGTGGTTTTGGAAACCAGCGCATTTACATACTCAATTACTTTACTTAGTGAACTCACCAACATTGTTTGTTGACCCATGATATACATGCTTTTGCAGGTAGTTAGCTTCCGGTGCCTGGATTAGAAAGCAATGAACACTTCACTACATTTGAGTCTTGGGCATACACCTAAATTACATATTATGCTTTTACATTTTCTTTCGTATGGTTTTAATTTGGGCGCGTTGTTTTGCGCATGGTTTTTAAAGGTTTAAATTTGGTTTACGCTTCCGCAACTTAACTAAACTGGGTTTTTGAAAACGAACTAAATGGTTTGGGCATTTAGAGTTCGTTCATATGACTTATGGCTATGGGATCCTGGTATGTCATGTGACTCGCGGTATAAACACTGCAGTGGAAATTTGAGGGTGTGACAGATTGGTATCAGAGCCATTGGTTATACTGAACTAGGACTGCATGTTGAGTCTAGTCTATAATCATCATAGCATAAGTACACTCACAACGTAAGTGCACAACTAGCTTTTAGCTACATATATCTACGACATATGATTTCGGGAGATATGTTATCTTCTAGTTCTAGACCTAATTCTGAACACGTCAATGGTGGGAACCCAGGGTTACACCAGGTGGCGCATTACTGGGAGTAGTATCCCAACAAACCTCATGGATGAGGAAACAACAATAGTACAGCGGAGAAAGCCCTTGCGAGCGTTGTGGCGCACGTACACAGGAAGCTGCACGATGCGCATGACTTGGTACCATTAAACCAAATCAAATTCGAAGAAAGTCAAATACTTAGACTTATCCTTTTTCACTGAGCAAGGAGACAATTAGTTTATGTTCCTTGTTGTTTGACCTTTCTTACTCTCATTTGGAACTCAGACAAGACTGGGTTACACATATAGAATTTATTTCTTACTTTTGTACCTTACGCCTTGTACGAGCGGGCGAACGTATGACTGCGTATCCCTGTTTCTCATATGTATATGGTAGATTCATGGGAACACATTAGATCGGGGCTTATTACACACACTCTTGGGGAGTTATGCAAAGCCTACGACGTAGTGGAACATCTCAAGGGAAGACGAAACCTACTAATGGCTGATAACCACGATTGGAGGAACGAGTGGTACGGCTTACCACTAAACTGGTTTACATAGGACTGGAGAAGGAGACTTTATGTGATGAGATCCATATAGCACTGACACAGCGAAAGAGGAGGAAGAAGGGATGGAAGGAGAACCTGAGCAGGACGAGCACATAGAAAGTGAGGATGAAGGCTCTACTATGTAGACAGAGCGTGGCGACGATTGGCTTGTATTTTTTTTCTTACCCGCCTTCTCTTTTCTTTCTCCATTGTTAACTTAGATAAGACCGAGTTCTTATGATCAACGATAGGGTGGTTGAGGCCCTCGCATCTTTCCAAGCTAGTAAAGATCCATCTTGCTAAATCATTCGTTTCCCCTGACTTCCACATTTGAACTTTCTTATTCCTTGAACGCACATGCCACAACAACAACCTGCCATCATATTTTCAAGCCTTTTTATTGGTCATAAACCTCGATGACTCCAACGGAATTGAAGGAGACTGTCTGATTGCTTCGATAGTATAAATCTTTGCCATGTGCATTTGCCCCAGGCAGGATGGGGTAATGTATGTTACATGCACACTCGATGAGTTACAAATACTTGGATGGAGAACGTAACACCCTATGGTGAAACCTAGAAATTTGTTATATAAAGACGGTTGGATCTGAGATCGACACCTACAGAAGTTAGCTATTATATGCTCAAATCTATTTAACCTACCTTACTAGCGGATCGAGTTTCTTACCAAAAGGGTTGGTCCCTCAGATTCGTGGCATGGCCACTACAGCTCACCTACCCAGAATCTAACAAAGCTTTCAACTGGCTCACAAACACACTGACTAGGCTGTTGAGCATGGTACTTTTCCGAAGCATGGTGCTTCATCTTCCACTTTTGGTAATAGCAAGAGAACGTGGGATAGTGTGCGGTACAAGTCCTTCAACAAACAATAACCACAACGGTAACAACAACAATGGGGCTCATGGAATAGCAATTGTGATTGGCTCTGGGGAAGCTAGGAATGATAACAATGTCGTGACGGGTACGACACTCTTGCTTCTATTTTATATGATACTGGTGCGGACTATAGTTTTGTGTCATCAAAACTTAGCAAACAACTAGGGATGGTTCCTACTCTTCTTGATACCCCGTACACCATAGAGCTAGCTGATGGGAAGCCTGTTGAGGTAACCCACACCCATTGTGACTGTAAGCTCGAGTTAGATGGGCAATCATTTGCCATCAACATTTTACCTATCACCCTTGGAAGTTTTGATCTCGTGGTTGGCATGGACTGGTTGTCCAAGCATCCCGCTGAAATTCTCTGTCGGGAGAAGATTGTTCGTGTCCCCTCCCAGGTGGAGAACTTTTATCTATACAGGGTAATCATGGTGGTGCCATGGTGGGCATCATCTCTTCTTTAAAGCCCAGAAGTGTATTCGTAAGGGCTATTCAGCCATTTTGGCTAACATATCTGACACTTGAGTTGAAACTGAAACTGAAACTAAGATTGAGGACATCCCAGTAGTCCGAGATTTCCCATATATTTTCCCCAAAGGAACTACCTGGACTTCCACCTGTTTGTCAAGTGGAGTTTCAAATTGACCTTGTACCTGGAGCAGCTCCAGTTACACACGCACCATACCGCCTAACACTAGGTGAACTTCAAGAACTGTCTACCCAACTCCAGGAGCTATTGGATAGGGGCTTTATTAGACCTAGTTCTTCGCCATGAGGAGCTCCAGTTTTGTTTGATAAGAAGAAGGGTGGGAGTTTCCACAGGTGTATCGAAAGTTGAACAAAGTAACGATTGAGAACCACTACCCTCTACCTCGTATTGATGACTTGTTCGACCAGTTTCAAGGGCCGAGTTTCCATTCTAAGATTGACTTGAGGTCAGGATACCATCAACTGAGAGTCCGAGAGAAGGATGTGGCGAAGACAGCCTTTCGAACTCGTTATGGACATTATGAGCTTTTGGTCTTGTGGGATATTATCGTAGATTCATTGAGGGATTCTCTAAGATCACTCAACCCCTCATTGCTTTGACACAGAAGGGTATTACTTACAAGTGGGGAGATGCCCAAGAATCTGCTTTTCAATTATTAAAGTCGAAACTTTGCAGTGCACCTATACTATCACTACCTGAGGGTACAGAGGACTTCGTGGTGTACTGTGATGCGTCTATCCAAGGATTAGGGTGTGTGCTAATGCAGCGTGATAAGGTGATCGCATATGCCTCACGTCAATTAAAGGTTCATGTGAAGAATTACACAACCCATAACTTGGAACTGAGAGCAGTGGTTTTTGCTCTAAAGATCTGGAGGCATTATCTCTATGGGACGAAGTGTACGATCTTCACTACCAACAAGAGCCTCCAACACATATTCGATCGATGGGTCGAGCTTCTGAATGATTATGACTGTGCCATCAAATATCACCTAGGGAAAGCTAATGTAGTAGCTGATGCCCTCAATCATAAGGAAACGAAACCCAAACGGGTGCGAGCTTTACAACTCACTATACATTCTAATCTTCCAGATAAGATACGTGAAGCCCAGGGCGAGGCTTTGAAGGAACAAAACATCGGGATTGAAACTTTACATGGTGCTGATAAGCACTTGGAACTGAAGACGGATGGTCTTCAATACTTCATGAAGCTCACACCTCTCGACATTCGGTACATCCTGGTTCGGACCAGATGTACCAAGATCTCAAAACTCTTTACTGGTGGCCAAACATGAAAGCTGAAATAGCCACTTATGTTAGTAAGTGCTTGACTTGTGCGAAGGTTAAGATTGAATATCAGAAACCTTCAGGCCTACTCCACCAACCAAAAATCCCTATGTGGAATGGGACGGGATTTCTATGGATTTCATCACAAAGCTTCCTAGAACGCCAACTGGCCATAACATGATTTGGGTTATCGTGGATCGTTTAACCAAATCGACACACTTTCTGGCAATAAAGGAAACGGACTCGCTGGAGAAACTAGCTAATCTCTACATCAAGGAGGTAGTCTCTAGGCATGGGGTGCCTACTTCTATTATATCTGATCGCGATGCGCGATTCACTTCTCATTTTTTTGACTACACTCCAAAACGCTTTGGGAACTCGCTTAGATATGAGCACAACCTATTACCCACAGACGGATGGATAGAGTGAACGAACCATCCAAACATTGAAAGATCTACTACGAGCGTGCGTGGCGGATTTTGGCAACAGTTGGGATAAGCACTTGCCTTTGATTGAATTCTCGTATAACAACAGTTACCCACTTCAATACAATGTGCGCCTTTAGAGGCATTTTATGGACGCAAGTGTAGGTCTCCCATCTACTGGACTGAAGTTGGGGATAGCCAGCTAACAGATCCCGGACTTGTGCACGAAACTTCTGAGGAGATAGTGCAAATCAGAAATTGGATGGCTGCTGCTCGTGATCGACAGAAAAGTTACGCTGATAAGCGTAGGAAGCCTTTGGAGTTCCAGGTTGGGGACAAGGTTCTATTGAAGGTGTCACCTTGGAAGGGGGTGATACGCTTTGGAAAACAGGGAAAGTTGAACCCGCGATACGTTGGACCATTCGAGATTGTCGAAAGGATTGGTCCAGTAACTTACAGGTTGTACCTGCCTAATGAACTTAATGGGGGTACACCATGTACACCACGTATCGAATATAAAGAAATGCTTATCGGATATCCAGGTGGACGATCAGATACGGTTCGTGGAAGAACCAGTGGAGATTCTTGAGCGGGGCGTCAAGAAACTCAGACAGAGCATCATACCGACTGTTAAGGTGCGATGGAATTCCCATCTAGGACCGGAATACACGTGGGAACACAAGGGATAAAATGCGGCTCAAATATCCACACCTCTTTACTGAACCTGAAACTGTACATAGATCAAACGCGAAACATAAAACAGCTATTTCAAAGTGAATTTCAGGGCGAAATTCCTTACAACTTGGGGATGATGTGACATCCGGGAACCAAGCACACATTTTTCTAGCTGGCTTTACTGTTTACTTGTTGAATTTCGGGACGAAATTCTTTTCAACTTGGGGATGTTGTGACACCCCGCATTTTCAACTTTCTACTTTAACTAAACACTAGTTAACTTGCATGTGCATACGTGACTAAACACCTGACTAGGGTTAGTTAGGAAGGTCTTCCTATATGTCATAGGGTAATAACATATGTTATGTGATAATAACATATGTTACATTATAATAAGTAAAGTTATCATCACAATGCACACACGAGTCCTGTATCCCAAACGTTGGTGATTTGTCTAGCATACATGATAATGTGTACAATTGAAATAAGATGAACGTGAAGTAACATGTTTATGTGAATTACGTGTTTATGCGAATTACTGTTTAACTGATAGTTAGTACGTAAACCATGCAAATTACGTGCACTCTATGATTAATATGTTATGAGATGATAAAAAACAATAGTTTTTACATAACTTAGTATGAATAATATTATCGAGACTATTCTCGGGATTAAAACCGTATTAACGGGCCTGTTTATCAAGAAAAGGCCCCTAAACCCGAAACTTTGGCCCATGATCTTAACCCAAGTGTATTATGTTTTTTTAAAAAAAAAAACCCACAAACCCTAGCCTCCATTTGCATCGTGGGTTTTCAAGAGGGTGTACCCTCTTCTTCACTTTCAATCTTGCATCAATTCCTTACAAGTTCAAGTGATTCGGGTGCTATCTTGGAGTTTTAAGGACTTAAGCGATTCAAGGTATATATTTTATGTGTTGTATGATAAGTTTTAAGGCTGGAAAAGTTGTAAAAACCCTAAGAAATACTTATGCTAAAATCGCAAATCAACATGCGTAGGATATCTTGGATGTTTGTTAAGTATGTTAATGAGTATTGTTGATAAAAATCATATCTAGAGCACATGGTACATAAAAATCAGAGGTTAGACGTCATAATATGGATTTTGTTGTGTTAATATGAGTTTATTGCATGATTGTGGGTTATTAAGGATGATTAGGTTTTATAAGAGTCATGTTGTTAAAATTTTAATTTCTGGCAGATTATCTGTAACAACTTGTATGGCTGTTATAGGGTGATTAACATGTGTAATCTTATTGTTTTCTGATACTAAAACATAACTTATGATGTTAGCTTTTCAAAAAGTCAAAATCATGCGTTTTGGACTTGTTTTGATATGTATTCATGATTTTATAAGTTTAAAGGTCATTTCAGATTTTTGGAATTATAAATTGGGTCAACTTTAAACGGTCATAACTCGAGATTTACAAAGGGTTAAGTTATGAAATTCGGAGAGTAGGTCAACATTGGAAAAAATATGGGTTATCAAATGAATCCAAATGAATATTTAGTAAAAATTTGGGAGTTTAATTCGTTCGTAAAGTATTTTAAATAATTCATTTTTCACAGCGTACAATCTGCCCTGAAAAAATATGGTTTTGTGATTCTTTTTACCATATATTGAACATGTGGCTTTGGAATCACATACACTTGTTCCTTTGTTAATATCATATGGTTTTAGAAGAAAACAGTTTTTAGTGACATGATTCTTCTTTTCACAAAAATCACAGAACAAGTGGACAGTCCTTTCTTTCTTCTTCTCTTTTTCAATCTTCTTTTCAGCAGATGTTTGAGCATCTGCTGGAGGGTTTTTCAAGGGAATGATTTTTGCCTGAGGTGCTGTCCTTCCTTCAGGAGTTTTGAAATCAACAGGTTTAAAATTCTCAAGAGTACCACACTCATCAGACCAAGTACGTTTAAATTCATAATTTTCAAGTTCAGTGAATGATGAGGAACCTTCTGGTTTTTCTAGAACAATTTTCTTACCATTTGGTTCAGTGATTTTAATCTATTGACCCTTCAGGTTTGTTGGTACTATCTCAACTAACTTTTGATCCTTTTTGTCAGTGTTTTCAAAAGCTGGAGCAGTGGTTTCAAAACCAAAACCAAACTTCACATGACTTTTGGTTTGTTTGTTGAGTAGCATTTCAAAACCTCTACAAGATTCCACCCATTTTTGACATTCAACTTGGGTGGACTCAAGCTCACTTTTACAACTCTGATATTTTGTTATCATAGTTTGGAGTTGGTCTTTGGTTATGGTTGCTTCATGTTTTAAGCTGATTATTTCAGATTCTTTTTCAGTTAAACTTGTTTTTAATTCATTTGAAAGTTTCTCAAATTTAACTTCATCATCTAAAATTTTCTTTCTAAGGTTTTCATTCACCTTTTTGATGTTAGCAAATGCTATCACACATTTGTCAGAAAATAAATCCTTAAGAATTTGTGGAGATACCTTAACAGCAGCTATCAATGCACAATCACACTTGCACTCACAATCATCAGATGCACCCTAGGGATCTGAGAGATTCACAGCCTCTTCTTCAGGTTTTTCACCTGCAACTACTTCATCAACAACATCATCAGTCACAACTTTAGATTCAGTCACCACCTCCTCAGATTCAACTTCTTCTACCATAGCCATGAAACAAAAATTTTCTGGTTCATTTTCAGCTTTGGCAACTAGTGCAAAATTTTCATCTGTTAACTCATCTGGTAGACTACTCCAATCAACAAAGCCTTGTGTGAAGAAGCTCTGTTGATTGGTCTCTGCAGGAGCAGAGGATGGAGTAGCAGTCATTTGCACAGGTGCTTGCACATAGTGGATCTAAGGAACAGTGGCTTGGACATACCGGACAGGAACAGTGTTTGAGGACTGTGCAAAATGAGCAGTGTTTTGCACATTTGGTCCAAGGGTATTATAGGAATTTTGATAAGTGTTGGTCTGAGGTCTTTGATTTGGATAGGTGATTATAGGTGTACCATGTTGGCTCCTACATTCCCTAGCAAAATGACCAAGTCTATGACATTTATAACACTTTATCTTTGATTTATCCAACCCAACCTTTGATCTGCCAATTAACCCTGGAAACCTTCTCCCAGTTTTCTTGTAACAATTGTTAGTTCTTACACTGAGAAGGACCAATTGGTGCATAATGTCCATTTCTTCCAAATCATCATGGTCAAAGTATTTTAGGTCATCATACTCAAAAGATATGTTATCAGATGCCTGGATATCACCACCACTTGCTGTGAAAGCATAGTTTGGTGAATAAGAATCAGAGTTAAAACCTGAGTTAAAACCTGAAGTTATGTCAATGAAGTGATCATAACTCTGATCCTTAGTATTTCCAGGCACCTCATCATGACCTAAAAGTGTTGTATTACCAAATACATAATCATCAGACACTTTTCCAGAGTCCTGGAGCTTCTTTTTCTGGTTAAGCTCTCTCTCATAGGTCAAGAGCTTACCATGAAGCTGGGTCAGTGATAGGTCCTTAAATCCAATTGAGTTTCTCATAACAATAACAATAGTGTCCCATTTGTCTGTTAATGATCTTAAAAACCTATGGTTCAAAGTTGAATAAGGGTAAGTTAGACCAACCAGTTTTAGTTCATTAATGAGACAGTTAAACCTCTCAAATTGTTGAGTTAATGACTCTCCCTTAACATGACTGAATGTTTCATATTGTTGGTTAAGTATTTCACGATTGTTTTCAATAACCTCTTCAGTCCCACCAAATTGTTCTTTCAGTGCATCCCACAACTCCTTTGCACTGTTACAGTGTAACAGCCCAGCATATATATCATTTGGTAGAGCCATGGCCACAATACTGAAGGCCTTAGCATCTAACTCAATTTTCTGAAAATCCTGGTCGGAGTAGTTTTCAAGTTTCTTTGGCTCTTCAACCTTGGGATCTTCGGTACTCGGCACTATCGGAACATGTGGTCCGAAGATAACCGACTTCCAACACCTAGTGTTATGTTGAGCTAGAACATGGCTCATCCGACGTTGCCAGATATTGTATTCAGATCTGACAAGCATCGGTGGCTTGTTGTTCGTGACAGTGTTATGTGGATCGTGATTGATTGAAGCCATTCTCTGATTTTTTTTAAAAACAAAGTCTGTTTAAAAACGGTTGAATCGAAAATAAACTATTACTCTGTTTTCAATCCGACAAACAAACGATATCAATAATTGTGAGATGATCTGTTTATATTAAATTGATTGATTAGATCAAATTTAATTGACCAAGCTCTGATACCAATTGTTAGGATCTGAGTTTGATTGTGTTGACATATTTAGAAGAAGATGAGAATTGAATGATGTAAGTATATATGGAAAGTGCAGCGGAATGATAAACTATAATCAAAACAATAGGAATAAATGTTTTCTTAATCGAAAGCTTTCATTAATTGAAAGATTACAATCAATACAAGTACTCCCCCTCAGCCTGATCACACAGTGATTGTTTGTCTGAGAGAATGTTTGTGTGTGATGCAATAGAACAGTACAAGCACTGTTCTATTTATAGACAAATCTAAACCACTGGTGACCTGTGCTGACGTCACCTAAGATAGTGACCTCTAACAGAATAACAACATAAAACATCTGCCCTATACAAACTACTGTTGTATTACAAAACACTATAAGGTAAACTACTGTTGAAGGAAAACTATGATGGTCTTGCAACATCTGTTGGAGTCTAAGTGCTGTTGACTCCAACAGACCTTTAGTCTTCAGTACTTGATCAGCAGTTGTTTCTTCATCAGACCTTTGGTCAGCAGTTGTTCTCTATCAGTTCTCATAGCAGTTGTTTGGATGGAACAGTTGTTAGGGTCAGCAGTCTTTTGGGAAGAGTATGTTGTAAAGACTGTTTATTTGTGTGAATCAACTGTTAGTATATTTTGGCTTTTCAATCATCTGTTCTTCTCCATGTCAGCAGACCCAACAAGTGTTCTGTTGAGCTAGAACATGGCTCATCCGACGTTGCCAGATATTGTATTCAGATCTGACAAGCATCGGTGGCTTGTTGTTCGTGCCAGTGTTGTGTGGATCGTGATTGATTGAAGCCATTCTCTGCTTTTTCGAAAACAAAGTCTGATTGTAAATAGTTGAATCGAAAATAAACTATTTCTCTGTTTCAATCCGACAAACAAACGATATCAATAATTGTGAGCTGATCTGTTTATTTTAAATTGATTGGTTAGATCGAATTTAATTGACCAAGCTCTGATACCAATTGTTAGCTCTGATACCAATTGTTAGGATCTGAGTATGATTGTTTTGATTTGTTTAAGTAAAATGAGAAATTAATGAAGTAAATATATATGGAAAGTGCAGCGGAATAATAAACTATAATCAAAACAAAGGAATAAATGTTTTCAATCGAATGCTTTCATAGACTCAAATGATTACAAACGATTATTAGACCTTTGGTCAGCAGTTGTTCTCTATCAGCTGTTATCCAACAGTCCTTTAGCAGCAGTTGTCATAGCAGTTGTTTGGGTGGAACAGTTGTTAGGGTCAACAGTCTTTTGGGAGGAATATGTTGTAAATGCTGTTTATTAATATGGATCAACTGTTAATATATTTTGGCTTTTCAATCATCTGTTCTTCTCCAGGTCAGCAGACCCAACAATGACTTAATAACAATAAATTTGCAGATTTCCCATATGTTTCATGTTCTGTTGGTATGTCAAAGGTTTTTTTTAACCAACCTTATCAAGTTATCAATGTTTATAGTAAAATGTATGTGAATGTTTAAGATAGTATTAGCACTCTTATATGATAGATAATAATTTGTATTTAAAATAAAGTTTAACTAACATTAAGTATTAATGGTTATATTTTATAGTTTGCCTGAAAGATTGGTAGAAAAAAAGCTTAGCAATTCCCAATACCTCTAGGTTACAAGTTTTCTCTTCTAATGAGAATGATTTTTTGGTGAATACCCCATACTGTAATGTTTCCGATATTTGGGAGATCGTTGAGGTACTACAAATCAAATTATGTATCATAATTATTTTATCATAACTAATCCATTTAGTATTATATATTAACATTATTTGTAACATCAAATAGGAGACGTCAATTATTATTTTAGGTACTGTCATTGGTATTTGTAAAAATTTTGGATGGCATTTCATGGCATGTCCAAAGTGTTATCAAAAGGTTGAGGTAAAATATGTTTTCAATGAAAAAGATTGTTTACTTGAAGCATATGAAGAAAGAGAAGTGTTTAAATGTCTGAATGTAAGCTGTGATGAGCGATATGTTCATGCTGTTCCAAGGTATAAGATAATCATAACTATTAAAATTTACAAATTTATAGTAATAAAATAATAACAGTAAATTAACTATTTTAATAAATTGTTGTATCTTATGTATCAATATATTCAGGTTTGAAATTCAGTTAATTGTGAAAGACAGAACAGGTGATGTAACGTTGAATTTGTTTCATACTGAGGTGTCAAGAATGGTTCCGATATCTATTGAAGATTTGCTTTTAGAAAATAAGGTAGTTATATGAGTAAATTATTGAAGATTTGTATTTTCATATGAATTTATACATTTTAACCAAAACTTATACAATTTTATATTTTATTACAGCGTTCTTATTTCGTAAAGTTTCCAGATGAGCTCATGTATCTACGTGATAGAGAGTTTGCATTTAAGATATCGATGACAAAACACAATTTGGATACACTTAAGGAAGTGTATGGAGTATCTAATGTTACTTAAGATAACTTTGTTTTAAATGAAATAATTTTTTTTTTCAAAGAGATGATCAGGTAATATAATATTTCCATTAAGACTTTTTAGAAAATGTATTTTTATAATTGTAATGTGTCATGTATAACACCAAACGATTACATTATGTTGCAGGAAAATGAATGTTTATTGAGGAATGCCGGTTATAAAGGTAGACTTAAGCTTGTACCAGTTTGTGATTTAAAGGAAAAAGACAAGTCTAAGGTCACACAAAATACTGATGTTCTTACCTCATGTGTAATCAGATTAGATTGAGATCAGATCATGTCATTGATAATAGATTGAGAAAACATATTTATTACTCTTTAATTTAGTTGTCTTTTAACTTTTTGTCATGAGACTGAAATTTTAATTTTTAATGTTATTCAATTGAGTTTTATTTATTTATTATTTATATTAATGTGAACGCTTATTTGTTTGTTGATATTGAAAATAAATAATGTGAATCGACTGTTTATTATTTAATTAACAATGTATTTAAAATATAAATCTGTCTTACAAATATATAATATACAATTGACACACTAGTGTAAAAATCAGTACTATGCATAGCATTTTTTTAATTAACACTATAGTTACAAAATATATGGTAAATTTTTAGATGATTAGTTGATATACATTTAGAAGCTTCTTCAGTACTTGTTGAATCCTTCTTTAGTACTTTAGTCTTCTTTCTTCAGTAGTTCTATATTTAGAATATTTGCAGAAGTGAATTAGACTAAGGTTTACAAAAGTGGTTTACTCAATCCTTTTTGTCCTAACAATCTCCCCCTGGATTGATGAAGCCAAAACATTTTCTAATTCCTTATTGTTTTCTTCTGTCATTCGCAATCTTCCATATCTCCTTGAACATGGAATTCTTCAGTTGATTTAGCTGTTCATCATTGAGAGATCCCTTTGAGGTTCCAAATGTTGAATTGTAAGCAAGTCCTGAGTTGATAGATTCTTCAGTTCATTCATGGATTTGTAGGCCTTGCTTGTAAGATCTCTTCTTGTCACCAATACTGAGTTGTCATCAGTAAAGGACCATCTGATGATTAGCACGTTAGATTTGTCAAAATCTGAAGTATAGGGAACCATGATGGTTCCCTGGAATGTTCCTGAGTGTTGAAAGTTTTCTATTTCTGTGACTCTCAGGTGGGATTCACTTATGTCTTCTTTTTGCACTACATCAGGTAATTTGAAAGTTGGTAAATGATGTTCAGTAACTACCTTTGTGTGCAGTCTGTCAGTGATAGTCTTCTGAATTTGGTAAGCAAATGTTGAAGGATCCCTAAATTGAGTTATCAGAGGCTTCTCTTCAATATCAAAGTCTCCATGTACAACTGTGTTGCCTTCTAGCAACACCATCTTGAAGTCAGTCTTTGTATTGTCCTCTGGCTTCTTCTTGGTAGCTGGTCTTTTAACACCAGAAGTTCTAACTACTGAAGTTGATACTTCAAAAGTTTTGAACTTCTCTGGATTAGCAGCTTTGTCAGGCTTGTATTTCTTGTATGTGTCTAGTAGTTTGTCTTCTCTCCATCTTGACACAGAGGCTTTTGAACCATAGTCATTTGCTACCAGTTCTTCAATCATTTATGCTCTTTTGGCTTTTCTTGTAACATCACAAAATTTTCCCCAAATTCTAACACGTATGTTATATATATATATATATATATTTTTATGCACCTAAGTCTTTATTTTACTACCACACAACTTATATACATATATATATATATATATAATAATAAGAATAATAATAAGAATAATAAATAATAATACTAATAAATACTAACAATAATATGGATTAATAAAACTATGTAGTTGTAAACCCAACACCTTTGTATACAGCCCATGTTTGGCCATCACCACTAACCCAACCCAATAACAGGCCCAAACCCCAGAAATTTCGGCCCACTAGTCCAGCAGCCCACTAGCCATTCTGTTTTAAAAAAAATGGGAAATAAAAGGTTGATGCCGGGGCTCGAACTCGAGCATTGAACCGGCTCAACCTATAAACATCACACATACACAAACCAGTTGAGCTATGCTCATTCTTGGTTTAAATCCCAACCTGTATAATATATATAGCCTTTTTAGAAGTTAGCTGTTGTCCCCTCAGCTCCAATAAGCTGCTGAACGCAGCTATAATTTTTAAAGAACCCTCGTTGACTTTTGATTTGGAGCTAAAATTATGACAATTGTTAATTGATTGACTCGAGTATAGAATTAACAACATATTACGCGTATTAACACGGTCAAACATACCAAATTTAAGACCAATTACGCGTTTTAATTAAAAGCTTGGTCAAATTTCTATTTTTGCATTAGGAATCGTAATACTATAAATTAAAGCTTTCCTAACGATCTCTGTGTACCGATAAACATACCCTCACTCTAATTTTCCTTTTTCTTTTTCTCTATTTCGCGATTTTGCTTCGGTTTGACCTATACGTTGACCGCTTCAAGTCGCACCTCTACACACTGTAAGTTACAATTGATCACTTGGTTTTGTTAGTCGGCCCTGTAAGAACGATAACCCCAACAATTCAGGAGTTATCGTTTGCTAATTAAGCGTATTTGAAAACTAGGGCTCGAGGGTTTGAAATTTGGGGATAAACTTGATTTAACTCTTTATATTTATTTTTAATCGAACGAGAATAATCATAACCACTGGTCTGGACCAAATGGTTGTGACTGTTGCATTATTCGTAGGCCACCCGGGTTCGAGTCCCGGCTGTGGCGTTTCTTTTCTTTCTTTTTTCATTTTTTTTAAACAACAAACTCTATCTAATTATATATATTACATTTAATCTTATAAATTCGTTTTTAATTATTAAAACCCTTTTATAAATTCTAAAAAAATTATTTTTAACAAATCTGATGTAAAATTTTTACTTACCATTTTTAGTTTTCTGAAATTTATTTATTTAATATATATAATAATTAAATCAATTTTATACTATTATATTTATAAAAATCCATTAAAATATCAAAACGATTTTATTAATTTCTACAAAAATTATCCTATGTTTGTACAATATTAAACTTTACTGAAATAATTTTTAATTCAGAAAAATCATATATTTTATATTTTTAATCAATTTTTGTTAGTTTTAACCATAATTAAATCATAATAAATTCAATTTTCATTATTTTTGCACCAAAATTTTATACAATTTATTTTTAAATATTTAGAACAGAAATATGATTTTTAAAATAGAAATTCTTTAATTTTAGTATTTTTGAATATTAAAGTTAAATATTGGCAATTTGTAATAAATAGATTTAAAAATCTATTTTAAAAGAAATAATTTTATAAAAAATATTATTATACTTCAAACACATTATTGTGAGCATTCTAAATTCAAATTGTATAAAAAGACTTTCTTTTATTCAATTATCAAATTTCTCTTTATTTAATTAACATTTCATTTTAAATTCAACAATTGGATATCCCTAAATCGAAACCCTAGGATATATTTACAAACTAGTTAGACTTAGACTTATTTATTACCTTATTATAGGGTGATATTTGGCATTATTTGGGCAACACTATTATCTCATCTTTTCAAGAAGTATAACATTTGCTAAGGTGAGTTTACATAGCCCCTTTTACTCTATTTTCACTATTTTTGGGGTGAAACATGTTCAAATATTTTATACTATCATATTTACTTGTGATTCAAGTACATCATCATTCTATCATTTGACTGTAACAAAAAGACACAGTACAATCATTAACAATGATCAAGCCGCCTGTTTAGATTATAGCGCTATAGGTCTGACAAACCCATCCCCCGCGTAGACTTAGGGATGATCGATAACAGTAATAACATTTAACTAACTTGCGAGTTAGTCAGCAGTCGACACAAGGTTTGGTTGTACAAAGACGCATTGTTACATGTCGGTATCATACTCTATCATCATACAACTTTGAATGTTGTACAAACTATTGTTACCAATTATTTTCAAAAACCTATGTATTCTCACCAACTTTTGTTGACCCAAAATATTTTCAACTTAACATGTTTCAGGTTCTACTTGTTTGAAGATTTGAGTCATTGCTTGAAGATGTGTGCATAGTTTTATTCAATTGATGTACGAATTCTTGTAGAACAATTGTATGTAATTTATTTAAATCGTTTAATGAAATTTATTATTCACCATGAGCTACTGAACAATCATCACTACGTGACATCCCGATGTTTCCGCCATCGGTTGGGGTGTTACATTTCTATCTTTGTCTGTTGCAAGTTTGTCAGCAACAATTTGAGCCTTTCTGGTTAGCTCATCCATTGAGAGCCCTTTGAGTGAATAATCTTTAGTTTTGCTGTTCTTTGTGATGAAAGACACCAGTTATTGTCTTTTGTCTTCTTCAGCAACCTTTTCAATCTTGGCTTGCCTATTCAGCTCTGCTTTATAAGCTTGAAGTTTTTCATTGTAGCTCATGTCTTCCCTTGCTTCCAAACTGTTCCAGACCTCATCCTCCATAGCCTTTCTTTTGGCTGCAAGTACACTCTTCTCAAGTAATTCTTTTGACTCTGAAATTGGAGAAGGGTTTAGTACAGTCATTGTTGTTGTTGTAGACCTTGGAATAGGAGTTGGTTGTTGTTGTTCAGTTGGTTTGGAAGGCTCTTCAGTTGTTTGTATGCTGCAAGTGTTAACTGCTGAAGTGTTGATAGAAGTATGAACTGCTAAAGGATTGTCTTCAATACTTTCTGATTCTACAGAGGTTTCTTCAGAAGTTTCTTCATTATGGCCTTGGGAAGGTTCAGCTTCAATATCAGTTGCAGAAATAAGCCTTTGTTGATCTTCTTTTTGTTTCTTGGCTTTTTCTAGCGGTTCTTGTTGTTGTAGAGCCACTCTTGCCTTTATCCTAGCTTCAAGTGACTCCTTAGGTTCCTTAATCTTCTCCCCCTTTTTGGCTTCATCTACTTCTGGAAGCCTGCTAGGTTTAGAAGTTCTACCAGTGAGTTCAGCAAGTTGTCCTGAGTTGTTGTCTATCTTGTTGGATAGCTCACCAAGTTTTTTGTTGATCACCTCAAATTGAGTTTTAGTAGACAACTCCAAAGCAGTTGTGAAAGATTTGAGGTGATTGGCAATGAGGGTGTTCATCAACTGGTATAGGGGACCATCTGGGCTGCATAGTTGGTTCAAGTCTATGCTGGATGACCCACAGAATTGGGTAGGCATTTTTAGTGAGGGGTGTGTTTTTGGGTGATCTTCATGTTGTGCAGAAGATGCCACTTTAGGGGAATCAGGGATCAAGTGGACTTTAACCTGATCTGGTGTGACCAGCTCTTTGAGCTTAGAGACACCAGGTGCAGGACCTTCACTAGCAGTTGTCAATTCAAGTTTGGTGGAGTGTGAATCATCATCCAAATCAATGGAATCATCTGAATCCCTGTTTACTTCCTCAATGAGGACAGTATTAGTTAAATCATGAGCTGGGCCCAACCCAGTTGTCTCATGTACCTCTTGTTCTTGGTTCAGAGGATTTCCTACCTCAGGCATTAAGCCTTCATCAGTAGTTGCCACAAGTGAGGTCTTAGCAATGTTACTTCTTTCCTCAGATCCACCACTGGGTGGTATATGAGTAGTAGCAGCCTCAAATGTACCTAAACTCTCTAAGTTTGGGCTTAGAAACCCTGGTTCATTCTCATCTCTTGGGTTAGGGCTATGGACATCCACATCCATGTCAAGTTCTGAAGGTATGTCCCCGGTTTGATGTGGTTGTTGGGGACTGACATGTTCTGATGGGATCGTCTCTTTCTAGCTGGCTTTACTGTTTACTTGTTGAATTTCAGGACGAAATTCTTTTCAACTTGGGGATGTTGTGACACCCCGCATTTTCAGGTTTCTACTTTAACTAAACTCTAGTTAACTTGCATGTGCATACGTGACTAAACACCTGACTAGGGTTAGTTAGGAAGGTCTTCCTATATGTCATAGGGTAATAACATATGTTTTGTGATAATAACATATGTTACATTATAATAAGTAAAGTTATCATCACAATGCACACACGAGTCCTGTATCCCAAACATTGGTGATTTGTCTAGCATACATGATAATGTATACAATTGAAATAAGATGAACGTGAAGTAACATGTTTATGTGAATTACGTGTTTATGCGAATTACTGTTTAACTGATAGTTAGTACGTAAACCATGCAAATTACGTGCACTCTATGATTAATATGTTATGAGATGATAAAAAACAATAGTTTTTACATAACTTAGTATGAATAATATTATCGAGACTATTCTCGGGATTAAAACCGTATTAACGGGCCTGTTTATCAAGAAAAGGCCCCTAAACCCGAAACTTTGGCCCATGATCTTAACCCAAGTGTATTATGTTTATAAAAAAAAAAAAAACCCACAAACCCTAGCCTCCATTTGCATCGTGGGTTTTCAAGAGGGTGTACCCTCTTCTTCACTTTCAATCTTGCATCAATTCCTTACAAGTTCAAGTGATTCGGGTGCTATCTTGGAGTTTTAAGGACTTAAGCGATTCAAGGTATATATTTTATGTGTTGTATGATAAGTTTTAAGGCTGGAAAAGTTGTAAAAACCCTAAGAAATACTTATGCTAAGATCGCAAATCAACATGTGTAGGATATCTTGGATGTTTGTTAAGTATGTTAATGAGTATTGTTGATAAAAATCATATCTAGAGCACATGGTACATAAAAATCAGAGGTTAGATGTCATAATATGGATTTTGTTGTGTTAATATGAGTTTATTGCATGATTGTGGGTTATTAAGGATGATTAGGTTTTATAAGAGTCATGTTGTTAAAATTTTAATTTCTGGCAGATTATCTGTAACGACTTGTATGGCTGTTATAGGGTGATTAACATGTGTAATCTTATTGTTTTCTGATACTAAAACATAACTTATGATGTTAGCTTTTCAAAAAGTCAAAATCATGCGTTTTGGACTTGTTTTGATATGTATTCATGATTTTATAAGTTTAAAGGTCATTTCAGATTTTTGGAATTATAAATTGGGTCAACTTTAAACGGTCATAACTCTAGATTTACAAAGGGTTAAGTTATGAAATTTGGACAGTAGGTCAACATTGGAAAAAATATGGGTTATCAAATGAATCCAAATGAATATTCAGTAAAAATTTGGGAGTTTAATTCGTTCGTAAAGTATTTTAAATAATTCATTTTTCACAGCGTACAATCTGCCCTGAAAACGCAGATTGTGTAAGGGATGTTGACATGAACTTATATGAGATGTGTATGAGGTATTAAACTGATAATAATCAATATGATCACCAACGGGATACGTAGGACTTACTTGTGCATGTAGAGTCATTAGGTGTCACTACACGGTTTGAACTTTAAAAGTCTTGGACAAACGAGTTGTATGGTGTGTTGATTATGCACATATACTCACCTAGTAACATTTGTAATAGGGAGTCGGTAGCTCATTTCTGTTTGAGGAATTTGGATTATTCACGTGCAACCTAAGGTGAGTTTCACTACTCTTTTCTCAAAAGCATGCGTCTCGGGTTGAGACAACGTACTTAACTTTTTCTAGTCCGGGTTGGGACTACTATTTTCTAGTCCGGGTTGGGACTACTACTTTCTAGTCCGGTTTGGGACTACTTACGCATCCCGGTTTGGGATGTTATGGATCATTGTGTGGGTCGGTTTTTTCTAGTTCGCAAACTGTGTCCTTGATGAACTAAACCAACTCTATCATCTGTAAGTCCTTCACATACCGAATGAGTTGCCGGGTTATGGCAAGCGGGTTATTAGTTGATAGCGCTATTAGGTCTGAAAAACCTCACACCGGCTCGGGGAGTGCGGGAGTGAACTATAACCTAACAGATTTTATCATTGTTGATAGGCAATGATGTAAGGCATGCGGCTCACATTTGTGGCTACACGTACATCAGCAATTCGGTATATCGGTCTTAGTTATCATGAATGGGTTAGCTACCCTTGACATGCGATGAACTAGTGTTTACACGGTTCTTGGAACCAACTCAATACTTGTTTATGTGGTTTTGGAAACCAGCGCATTTACATACTCATTTACTTTACTTAGTGAACTCACCAACATTGTTTGTTGACCCATGATATACATGCTTTTGCAGGTAGTTAGGTTCCGGTGCCAGGATTAGAAAGCACTGCCCACTTCACTGCATTTGAGTCTTGGGCATACACCTAAATTACATATTATGCTTTTACATTTTCTTTCGTATGGTTTTAATTTGGGCGCGTTGTTTTACGCATGGTTTTTAAAGGTTTAAATTTGGTTTACGCTTCCGCAACTTAACTAAACTTGGTTTTATAAAACGAACTAAATGGTTTGGGCATTTAGAGTTCGTTCATATGACTTATGGCTATGGGATCCTGGTATGTCATGCACCTCGCGGTATAAACACTGCAGTGGAAATTTGAGGGTGTGACAGTCACTGTCTCCGCATTCGCCCAGAACTCATTTAGATTTTCAGTGTGCATTGGAGGATCAATGGTGAGGGCAGTGAAGTATTGGGATTTAACGACTAAATCAATGATTTCGTCGTATTGGGACCAGGCTTCATTTTTCTCAAAGTAGCCTCTTTGATTGTGTCCCTGTTTCAGTATTAGAGCCATGTGGTTTGTGTGTGTATGGATCGAATAGTGTTTTTGCAGGTTAAGGGTTAGAGAGCATTTTTGAGAGAGAAGGAGGAAATTTTTGCTTTTTGGAAAGATAAGTGTTGGAAAAGGTGTTTATCAGAAGTTTGTAACCGCCCTAGGTCAAACTTCTGAAGTGGGAAATGTCTGATTTGCCCTTAATGACAAAACTGCTGATGAGGAACAATTATCATCAGTAGTTCCCATTTTCTCTTCAGTAGTTTGTTAACAACTGATGAGAATGTTTATAAACACTTTATTCGTAACTTCTGAAAATTATTTTATCAGAAGTTACTCATTTTTCAGAAAATATGCCCATACTGATGTTTTTGTTCATCAGTAGTTTCTCTCTTTTTGTTTTTCAGAAGTTTTGGTCTAAAAACAGATGTAAGTGAAAAATAAAATATGTGTAGAGAAGTAAAAGAGACACTTACAAATTTAGCATCCCAAGCATAGATACCAACTTCTGAAATGTTGATGTGTCAAGGGGTTTAGTGAATATGTCAGCTATCTGATTAGCTGTTGTCACATGCTTCACTTCAATCTTGCCTTTTTCATAGCAATCCCTGATGAAATGATACATGATTTCAATATGTTTAGTTTTTGAGAACTGAATAGGATTTTGAATGATGCTAATGGAAGATTTGCTGTCTACAAGCAATGGTGTCTTGGTCTCTTTGATTCCATAATCAAGAAGTTGATATTGGAGCCATTGTATCTGTGATGTACAACTTGCAACTGCAATGTATTCAGCTTCAGTAGTTGAAGTTGCAAGAGATGTTTGCTTCTTTGATTGCCAGGACACTAGACAGTTTCCAAAGAATTGAGAACCACCAGATGTTGATTTTCTTAACATTTTGCACCCTACATAGTCACTATCTGAAAAAGCTGATAACTTGGTATTGCTAGAAGTAGGATACCAAATTCCAAGTGTAGGAGTTCCTTTTAGATATCTAAAGATTCTTTGGACTGCAATTAGGTGTGATTCCCTAGGAGCTGATTGATATCTAGCATAGACACATGTTGAAAACAAAATATCTGGTCTAGAAGCAGTTAGATACAAAAGGGAACCTATCATACATCTATACATGGTTTGATCAACCTGTTTTCCTTGATCATCTGGTTCAACTTGTGTGGTAGGTGTCATGGGAGTGGAACATGATTTACAGTTTTGTAAAGAAAATTTGTTCAATAATTCTTTAACATAATTTGATTGATGTATAAAAGTTCCATTAGTTTGTTGTTTAATCTACAGTCCTAAAAAGTACTGCAGTTCTCCCATTGTACTCATCTCAAATTTTGATTGCATGAGTTTCTTAAATTCATCACACAATTTTGTGTTTGTTGAACCAAATATGATATCATCAACATAAATATGAACATGTAAGACATGATTTCCAACAATTTTAATGAAAAGAGTTTTATCAATGGAGCCTATTATAAAGTTATTTTTGAGCAAAAAGTTGGAAAGTGTTAAATACCAGGCTCTTGGAGCCTGTTTTAGCTAAAAAGAGCTTTGTCGAGCTTGTACACCCACTCAGGATGAGAAGGATCCTCAAACCCAGGTGGCTGACAAACATACACTTCCTCTTTGAGTTCTCCATACAAAAATGCACTCTTAACATCCATTTGAAAAACTTTTATTTTGTTGGAAATGGCATAGGCCAGAAATAACCTGATGGCCTCAAGCCTTGCAACTGGAGCAAAGGTCTCATCATAATCAATTCCCTCTTCTTGAGAGTAACCTTGTACCACCAGTCTTGCCTTAATCTTAATCATCATACCAGCTTCATCTTGTTTGTTCCTAAAAACCCATCTTGTGCCAATTGGTAGCTTGTTTGTTGGTAAGGGACATATTTCCCAAACGTGTTGCTTCTTGAACTAAAACAACTCATCTTGCATAGCTTCCACCCAATTGTTGTCTTTGAGGGCTTCTTGGTACTTCTTAGGTTCCAACTGAGAAATGAATGCCGAGAAGAAGCAAAAGTTAGAAAGCTGGTTTCTTGTGAGAACACCTGATGCAATATCACCCATGATTTGTTCTAATGGATGATCTTTGTGTTCAATCAGCTGTGGTAAACCACTGACAGGTGTAGGTGGCTCTTGTACTTCATCAAACAAACCACTGAGGTTTATAATGTCTGGTTCAACTGTTTGAACATCTTTAGAAGTTGCAGGAGCTGAAGCAGATGTTTGAGTTTGTACATCAGCAGTTGTTGAATCAGAAGTTTAGAAGTTTGTGAAACTTCTGATGGTTTGAAAGTTAACTTAATGACTGTATTAGGAGTCCATGGTGCTGGATCCTCGTCATCAAACCTTTGAATACCATAATAAGTAGGTTTAGATGAAGTAACAGTCTTTTCAGGTCCAAAGTGGAAGCTGTCAAGGTCAAAGAGTTTAGCAGGATGTGCTAAAAACAGATGTAAGTGAAAACTAAAATATGTGCAGAGAAGTAAAAGAGACACTTACAAATTTAGCATCCCAAGCATGGATACTAACTTCTGAAATGTTGATGTGTCAAGGGGTTTAGTGAATATGTCAGCTTTCTGATTAGCTGTTGTCACATGCTTCACTTCAATCTTGCCTTTTTTCGTAGCAATCCCTGATGAAATGATACCTGATTTCAATATGTTTAGTTTTTGAGAACTGAATAGGATTTTGAATGATGCTAATGGAAGATTTGTTGTCTACGAGCAATGGTGTCTTGGTCTCTTTGATTCCATAATCAAGAAGTTGATATTGGAGCCATTGTATCTGTGATGTACAACTTGCAGCTGCAATGTATTCAGCTTCAGTAGTTGAAGTTGCAACAGATGTTTGCTTCTTTGATTGCCAGGACACTAGACAGTTTCCCAGGAATTGAGAACCACCAGATGTTGATTTTCTTGACATTTTGCACCCTACATAGTCACTATCTGAAAAAGCTGATAACTTGGTATTGCTAGAAGCAGGATACCAAATTCCAAGTGTAGGAGTTCCTTACAGATATCTGAAGATTCTTTAGACTGCAATTAGGTGTGATTCCCTAGGAGCTGATTGATATCTAGCATAGAGACGTGTTGAAAACATAATATCTGGTCTAGAAGCAGTTAGATACAAAAGAGAACCTATCATACATCTATACATGGTTTGATCAACCTTTTTTTCTTGATCATCTGGTTCAACTTGTGTGGTAGGTGTCATGGGAGTGGAACATGATTTATAGTTTTGTAAAGAAAATTTGTTCAATAATTCTTTAACATATTTTGATTGATGTATAAAAGTTCCATTAGTTTGTTGTTTAATCTGCAGTCCTAAAAAGTACTGCAGTTCTCCCATTGTACTCATCTCAAATTTTGATTGCATGAGTTTCTTAAATTCATCACACAATTTCGTGTTTGTTGAACCAAATATGATATCATCAACATAAATTTGAACAAGTAAGACATGATTTCCAACATTTTTAATGAAAAGAGTTTTATCAATGGAGCCTCTTGTAAAGTTATTTTTTAGCAAAAAGTTGGAAAGTGTTTAATACCAGGCTCTTGGAGCCTGTTTTAGCTCAAAAGAGCTTTGTGCAGCTTGTACACCTACTCAGGATGAGAAGGATCCTCAAACCCAGGTGGCTGACAAACATACACTTCCTCTTTGAGTTTTCCATACAAAAATGCACTCTTAACATTCATTTGAAAAACTTTTATTTTTGTTGGAAATGGCATAGGCCAGAAATAACCTGATGGCCTCAAGCCTTGCAACTCGAGCAATGGTCCCATCATAATCAATTCCCTCTTCTTGAGAGTAACCTTGTACCACCAGTCTTGCCTTAATCTTAATGATCATACCAGCTTCATCTTGTTTGTTCCTAAAAACCCATCTTGTGCCAATTGGTAGCTTGTTTGGTGGTAAGGGACATATGTCCCAATCGTGTTGCTTCTTGAACTGAAACAATTCATCTTGCATAGCTTCCACCCAATTGTTGTCTTTGAGGGCTTCTTGGTACTTCTTAGGTTCCAACTGAGAAATGAATGCCGAGAAGAAGCAAAAGTTGGAAAGCTGGTTTCTTGTGAGAACACCTGATGCAATATCACCCGTGATTTATTCTAATGGATGATCTTTGTGTTCAATCAGTTGTGGTAAACAACTGACAGGTGTAGGTGGCTCTTGTACTTCATCAAACAAACCACTGAGGTTTATAATGTCTGGTTCAGCTGTTTGAACATCTTCAGAAGTTGCAGGAGCTGAAGCAGATGTTTGAGTTTGTACATCAGTAGTTGTTGAATCAGAAGTTTGTGAAACTTCTGATGGTTTAAAAGTTAACTTAATGACTGTATTAGGAGTCCATGGTGCTGGATCCTCATCATCAAACCTTTGAATACCATAATAAGTAGGTTTAGATGAAGTAACAGTCTTTTCAGGTCCAAAGTGGAAGCTGTCAAGGTCAAAGAGTTTAGCAGGATGTGCTGGAATAAGAGTGTGTTTTAACTCATTGAACTTGACATTCAGTGTTTCTTCTACTATCTTTGTACTTGAGTTAAAAACCATATAGGCTTTTCTAGTTGAAGAATAACCAAGAAAGTAACCTGAATCAACTTTAGCAGCAAACTTTGAAATAGAGTCTTTAATGTTTAGAATGAAACATTGACATCCAAAAGCCCTAAAAAAGGAGATAAGGGGCTTTATGCCATGAAAAACTTCATAGGCAGTCTTGGAGTGTCTCTTGTTCACAAGGACTCTATTGTGAACATAACATGCAGTGTTAACTGCTTCAGCCCAGAAATACAATGGTAGGCCTGAATCAGCTAACATAGTTCTTGCTGCTTCAATTAATGTCCTGTTCTTCCTTTCTACCACACCATTTTGTTCAGGAGTTCTGGGAACACTGAATTGTCTAATAATCCCTTTAGACAAACAGAATTCATCCAGAGTTTTGTTCTTGAACTTTGTCCCATTATCACTTCCAATGGCTTTGACAGATAGAGAATATCACTACGCCAAAATTGGCCTACGGTCACACTTTTTCAAAAACCGCCATGTCACACTTTCATTTAAATGTGCGGCTAAAGGTTATTTTCAACAATTTAAAAACCTTCCACTCTACTTTTAGCCACACATTTTGATTATTCATGTGACCATTGCATAATAGTTCAAAACATTTAGCCACACTATAAGAAAAAACTGTGACATGTAGTAGCCACAGTAGCAAAGGTGTGACAAACTGTGATCTACGGCCACAGTATTTGTTTTGTGTGATAAAAACACATCTTTTCAAAAATTTTAGCCACACTTTAAGAAAAAAGTTGTGACATTTGCTAGCCACAGTAGATAAGTGTGACGAAATGTGACCAATTGCCACTGTCGTTTTCTAGTGATGTGGCGAAAAGCTTAAACATATGGCCACTTGCGAGTTTGTGTGACTAAATAGCATTGTTTCTTAGTCCCTTCGTAAAAGAATTTTTTTTAATAAGTATAAATATTTTATGGTCACCATTTAAGTTTTTATGTGTGGCTAAAAGTTATCAATAGTGATTGCAAAACAATAAACGTATGGTCGTTAATACTCTACGGTCACACTTAAATTGATTCATGCGGACAAATGTTACCAACGGTCATGGTATAGTTTTGAACTTTTATTCATGTAACCAAATGTTAAAATCTTTTCTTAACCTTCGTTACACTATAAGAATAAAATATGACATTTTATAGCCCCACTAAAACAATTTTGGCACATTCATCATTATAATTAAGATTCACAGTTGCACATGAAACATTTTCAATGACTATTTATCAATTTTGCCCAATGTTTGATGTTTATAACACAATCTTTTGTAAAAAAAATAGTACTCATTTCAGTCAAAAGTGGCATTATTCATAAGAATGTTAACATGTATAAGCATAAGTGGTCAACAGTAAACCCAACCATCATGTTATAACCACAAACAATTTGTGCATTAGAGAACCCTAATCTGGAACTGGCAACCTGGAAGATGTAACAATAGATCGATGCTTAGAGACATGTTAATCAACCTAGGGACCGAACACTATCAACATAAGGAGATGTAGAAACCCCACTCTCTTTCTCTCTGATTCCCTGTCTAGAAAGGAAACCAGCATCAGTCCACAACCGCCAATAAAATCCAGTAAAGTGGTGTAATTCATGACAACCGGCTGCAACCATAACTCCAGAAAGGCAACCTTTTGGTCTTCTGCACTGTCAAAAAAACACAAAATTTACATATCAATATAGGTAATATAACATATATTCTAAGCTCCCATAAGTAAAAATAAATCAACACTTGTATTAATAATTCCATATATCAAAGTACAAAGCATAAATCCAAGTAGAAAAAAAAAAGTCTACTTCTACAACTAAAATCACAATCGCCTATTTCTACTCCAACTAAAGCAAACATTAAAAAAAACTCTACCGGCCAATACAAAATGGCATGAAGCAATCATCAATTCCAATAAATAATCCATAAGGATAATAAAAATAGGCATACGTACCATGAGTTCACTGTTTGGCTCAAGATACTAATCCATATGGATAATAAAAATTGTTCACCAATCGAGGCGATTAAGGTTGTAGGTGATGATTTAGCGCAACCCTTTAGGCGATTACGGTTGAATATGTCGTGTGCATTATAGTCATGAACGTGTTTGTAGAATAAGGAATACAACTATACATGACTGTCATCTTGGATGGTTCAAGAATCAAAAGAGACGAAATTGTTCACAAATAGGATTTTGTCAATTCCATTGGCGGTAAATTGGAACTGGGGTATGAAAATGGGGGGAAACCAAGATATGTCATAGAAATTTGTATACTTTTCATTAGAAGATAAAAATTTATATTTAGCAAGGATTATTAATACTTTAATACTATATATAAAATAGTATACAAATTAAAATAAAATAATTTTTGGTTTTCGGTACAGGTACTACCGGTATCGGTTCTGTACGGTACTAGTATTTACCGATTTTTATATTCAAATACCGGTATCAGTATCGAACCGTACCGGTTGTTTTCGGTACCGATACCCATCTTTTCAAACTTTTATATATGTGTCGTTGTAATTAGTTTAGGTAAGAATATATAACAAATGCGTCAATTTTGAAGTTTATGCATGTTATCATGTAATATTAGGTACTAAGGGCTTAAATTGAGTTGTAATGAGTAGAGATGACCTCGATACTGAATCGGTGCCGTTACCGATCATGAAGAATGGAAGAAATGGAAACTTGTGCATGTATCGTTCTTGAAAAATGGAAAAAATGTATCGTCCTTGAAAAATGGAAAATGGGCATTAGTACCTAATGGACCATATTCTTAATGGATTCCAATGGACCCTAGTAAATGATATATGTCTTAAAGGATTATACTGAACCCTAATGGATCACAGTGGACAATAGTATATCATATATCTCTTAAAAGCCCATACTAGGTCTTAATGGATCACAATGGTTAGTGTTGGTCATATGTGTCTTAAAATTCCACATTAGGCCTAATGGATCACAATCGACAATAGTAGACCATATATGTCTTAAAGGCCTATACTAGGCCCTGATGGATCACAATCGACAATAGTAGATCATATATCTCTTAAAATCCCATACTGGGTCCTAATGGATCACAATGGTCAATGTTGGTCATATGTGTCTTAAAAGGACCACATTAGGCCTAATGGATCACAATCGACAATAGTAGACCATATATGTCTTAAAGGACCATATTAGGCCCTAATGGATCACAATGGATAATAGTAGATTGTACATGTCTTATGGACCATATTAGGCCTTAATGGACCATAATGGATAATAGTAGATCATACATGTGTTAATGAATCATATTATGCCTTAATGGGCCGCAATGGATAATAGTAGATCATACACGTCTTTATGGACCATATTGGGTCTTAATGGATCACAATAGACAAAAGTAAATCAAAAACATCTTAATGGACCATATTGAGCCTTAATGAATTACATTAGTTAATGGTAGAACATATATGTCTTAAAGGACAATGTTAGGCCCTAGTATATCACAATCAACAATAGTAGATCATATATGTCTTAATTGGCTATATTAGGTCCAAATGGATCACAATCGACAATAGTAGAACATATATGTCTTAAAAGGCCATATTGGGGCTAAATGGATCATAGTGGTCAATTGTATGTCATATATGTCTCAAAGGACCATATTGGATCTTAATGAAACACAGTGAACAATAGAGATCATATATGTGTCAATGAACCTTATTTTAATGGAATACAATCAACAATAGTAGATTATGTATGTGTTAATAGATTATCTTGGGCCTTATTGGATCACAATGAACAATAATTGATCATATATGTGTTAATGGATCATAATGGGCAATAGATCACAATGAACAATAATATATCATATATGTGCCACGTGGCACGATGAGGCGAGAGTGTTTAATTTTTTTTATTTCGTTTTTATTATTAAAATCTAATAATAAAATTAAATAAAACCCTATACAAGATATGCATATCTTATAATTTAAAATAGAAGACTTACTTTACCAATTTATTTAACATAGATTTATTGAATGGCCATCTATATCTATATCTATATCCATATTATATATATATATATATATATTAATTGGCTAAATCCTACATGGCACTCATGTAGCAATTCTCCCTCTTGAGAGTGTCATGTACGATGCCATGTGGCATTAAGTTATTTTAGGAAAAAAATAATTTAAAATCAAAATTAGATTTTTCTCTCTCATGTTTCCTTCCATAATTTTTAAATGTTAATATGTGTTATATACGAGATTTTTAAAGAAAAAAATTACACCAAATTAACGAGCGTTTTATTATCTTTCCAACAAATACCACAGTGTTATATTAAAAATGGAGAAAAAACGACTATTTTTTGTGGGGTTTTGTTCATATAAGAAAAAAACACAAAGTGTTCAGGTTATTCATTAACCATGTATAGGCAAGTCTTTAATTATGTTCAAACTAGTAAATATGAATTCTATTTTCAACAGGTGTTAGTATTGGAGTTGTACATTGTTATATGTTAGGTTTTACTATTAGACTTATACACTGGTTAAGGTTAAGCGTTAACATTGGATATACATTGTTAATTGTTTTAGGTTAGGTGCTACCTGAAGCTTTCTTGCATGTAACTATAAAGTGCATCAGTTTATTTCATATGTACAATTAATATGTTATATTAAATTTCTCAACCCCTAGACGCTCCCGGGGTATATGTCTAGTTTTCTAATATTCCAATCTTTCCCTCGTCTCTAAAATTTCCCTCCCACCGTAGTGCTTAACTTATGTCAAAATATTTTCAAGTCGCCTCTCATTCTTCATACCCAAATTGTTCATCCTTTTATCTTCAAACCCTAACACTGTGTTCCCGAGTTTCATTAAAGGATGGAAGAGAAAGGATCTCTCTTCTCTTCTCTTCTCTCCAATGCCTTCCAAATTGGAAAGATTGAAAATCACACTAAAATTCTCTTTATTATCCCTCTCATTCCCTCCCTTTCCCTCCTACAAAAAACTCTAGAACACATTTTTTCCCCACTTTCTTTCTAATCCTTTCTTTTCCATCCTTTAATGAAACTCTGGAACAGAGGGTAAGTGTGACACCTGGCAAATTCGGGTTAACAACGTTGTCTAGATGAAAGTCTACCTTAGCGAGTCACGCGTATATTGTACTTAACTGGGTTAGTTAAGTCGGGTTATGGTTCGGGAACTACTGGTTAGTCTAGAAGATCATTGGATATTGGTCTAGAGGTTCGTTAGATGTCAGTCCTTAACCAAGGGTCCAAACGGTGACGATTTGTAGGATTGTCAGGGCATACGGAACGTACGAGTCTCGAGTCCCGGGAATTGGTGAACGAGTGTAAATATGTGTATTTACTTGTGTTATGTGTTTACAATCATTATGTGACTTGTCGGTACATTAATATGGGGTAACATATGTTAAAACGGGGTTTAACGCGCAAAACACACAAAAGGAACCCCTACAGGCGATTAGGAAGCCTAATCGCCCATAGGGGAGGCGAGTAGAGGGACATAGGGGCGATTAGGCCCCTACTCGTGTGATGTTAGGGGCGAGTAGGCCCAATCGCATGCTCATTCATGCGATTAGCAGCCCTAATCGCATGAACTGCTGCACAATCGCATGTAACGTGCCGGAACGACTAGAAACGCCTATAAATACAATACTTAACCTCCTAAACTCCCTAATATCAACCCTAGTCGTCCCATAACCGCCCCAAACACTTAAACAACCTCTGGAAGGCGATTTTGATAAAAAACACAAGGTTTCAAGGTCTAACCATCATTCTTTTACAATTCCAAGGTTTGATTCTCATCCATAATACTTTGTAAACGTTTTTAATCAATCCCTAATGGTCCAGACCTGTTCATAAACGAAAAAGCTTTCTGAAAATCGTCAATAAGGGTTGTTAATCGGATTATAACTAATAAACATGCGTTATGGGTATGTATGATTAGAAAGATAGGATTTTTATGAATCTTGATGATGTTTTGATGTGTTATCATGCTAGGTCAGAATTAATATTGTTAGTATGATGATAGAAATCACAGTAATTGGATAATAGGGTTATGATTACATGCGTTAATTGAATGTGCATGCTATGTGAATGGTGTTTGGATTGCTTTGGTTGCATGCAGGACTGATTTTACGAGGTTGAACGAAGGGTTTTGGGTTAAACATGTTTAGGATAGTGTTTGGGATGATATTGGGTAGTTACACACGCTCTGGATCTGATTTGGAGCGTTAAACGCGCGAAAAACCGGAACAGCAAGGTTACAGGCGAGTAGCCTTGCTAATCGCCTGTATTAGGGGCGAGTAGCCCCCACTCGCATGACATTAGGGGCGAGTAGCCCCACTCGCGTGACATAAGGGGCGATTAGCCCACTCGCGTAACATAAAGGGCGAGTAGCCCTGATCGCGTGGCATTAAGGGCGAGTAGCCCTACTCGCTTAACATTAGGGGCGATTAGCCCTAGTCGTGTGGTCATTCACGCGATTAGCCTCCCTAATCGCGTGTACTGCTGCTGTAAGTGTAAATTAGCATTCCGAGACCCGATTTGACATGTAGTAACATACTAGGAACCCCGTAACATGTCTAATAACTTGGTAACATATATTTGGATGTATTCCGGTGATACGTGAACTATGTGCTATAACTTGTTGTGTGTTAACGTATGTTAAGTGTACTTGCGTTATTGTACGTTTTGGAGCGTAAACATAACACGGGGAGTCTCGGGTCACCAATGGGATGTCGAGTCTTGTACTTTGGGTCAGTTAAACAGTCACGGTGTTTTCAAACGAACTTGGTTATGGTCTGGACATCTAGGGACTAATTAACCTGCGGGTTATTAGTCTAAGTACTTGTAACTGTCGTATGTTAGGTCGCCACTTTACGGGACTAGCATAGCAGCTGAGTTTACTCGGGTTAAGGAGTAAAGGAACTTAAGGTGAGTTTACGGCCCCTCTTTTAAACTGGTTTCATACTTTCGGGGGAGAAAACATGTGTTAAAACGATTATTTGGTAACTACTGTCATACTATGGGTTTCTATTGTGTACTACACGATCTTTGGAAGTCCCGGGGGGAACCATGAATGTGCGGGTTTGCACAACGGGGAAATGTGAATAGCGCTATTGGGAGTGACCAACCCCGCTCGTCGGCTTGGAGGGTCGGCGAGTGCATATTGTCTCAAACAGGAACAACAGGAACAACAGGAACATACATCGGGCATACTTTTGGTATTCGAGTTAGTAATGGTTTTCCAATCGTGGTAGTAACAAAACGTACGCCTAGCTAGCGTATACTGGTTTTCTAATTGTTATAGTATGGACAGGTGGACTTGGTACTTGGATACAAAACCTGTAAACTCACCAGCATTTTTGTGCTGACGTAAACTTTTACATGTTTTCTCAGGTCGCTAAGGTAGCACGAATGGAACTAGGGCGCACGCGTCTGCACGGCGTCTAGCTAGAGTTGCATGATTTACAAACATTGAACATTGGTTTATTATTGAATAATTGTTTTGAATAAGCTTCCGCTGTAAACGGGATTTTTAAACTGTGTTTTGAAATTGCATTTATATTCATTTAGACTTGTTTATTGTGATCGTTGGTTTGGATCCTGGTTTGTCATGCGCCTCGCGGTAAAACTCCGCAAGTGGATTTTGAGGGTGTGACAGATTGGTATCAGAGCCAATGGTTATAGTGAACTAGGACTGCATGTAGAGTCTAGTCTATAGCCGAGTCGCACACACTAGACGATCACATGGTACTAAACGTTATAGTGGTTTACGTATGGTCTTGTCGGGGTGTCTCTAAATCATTGGTCTTTCTACGTTACATCATCCGTTCTATCTTAGGTTGGGTTACTTGTTATCTAGGCAGTGTAGTCTATTGGAGTAACTCGTGTGCTCTTGAGATTTGTCCAAGGCTCGGACATCTCCCTTTCGCACTCTAATAGAAACACTTGTCATGAACTACCGTAGTATTACGGTGTATAGCTAAGAGTCTATGTTCGGTGATTTGAACTTTGAACTAGGAGAACACTAGGAGGACCATGTAGAGCGTTTTATCATTTTGGGTGCACACAAAATCATAAAACGAAATGCATGGAAGCACTAGTGAGCTCTGGGTTTGAGGGGATAGTCCTGGATTGGATCTAGCTTTGATCTTGTGAACATTAGTGGTTATCCTTAACTGCGAAACTAAATTTTCTCGTTCTTTCTGCCAGAATCATGTCTGGAGTGCGTGGAGGACGAGGAGGTGGTCGCAATGGTGGACGTGGTGGTGGTCGCGGTGGTGCTGGCGGTCGTGGTGGAGGTATTAACCTATCACAGGCTGATCTGAACAACTTGCTCCAGGCTGCCTTTCAGTTAGGGCACAACGGTGGTGGTAAGTTGTTTTATCCGTTTTCTTTGCCTTATTGGTGAACCTTGCTTGCGTTATTCGTGGTTTCTCATACGTTTCATTTCAGGTGGTCCTGTTGACCCACCCCCACCCATGTGCACCTACAAGATGTTCCGGGACTGCAAGCCCCAGGAATTCTCTGGCACCGAGGGTGCGGTCAGTTTGCTTAGGTGGTTGGAGAAAGTGGAGTCGGTATTTCTGATGTGTAACTGTCTCCCAGAAGATCGGGTGAAGTATTCTGCTGCGTTGTTTCAGGACGTGGCATTGACTTGGTGGAATGGTATCACCCAGAACATGGGTATTGGGGAGGCATATGCTATGCCATGGGAGAACTTTGTGCAGTTGCTGAAGCGGGAGTATTGCCCGAGAGAAGAGGTACAGAAGCTGGAGCATGAGGTGTGGAACCTCAAGATGACTGGATCGGAAATCGAGAAGTATACTGTGAGACGGAATGAGTTGGCCGTGCTGTGTCCCGATCTGCACGTGCCAGAATATCGTAAGATTGAACACTATGTCTCGGGGTTAGTGCCGGAAATTGCAGGGTTAGTGGCTGCTGGGAATCATCCTACTTATGCGGAGGTAGTTCGATCGGCACATAGGATGACTAACTTAAAGGTGAATGAGGGGATTTTGCCTGCGAAAGGTTCAACTGTTAAGGCTCCAGAGAACAATAAGCGCAAGTGGGAGAATGACGGGAAAGGATCTGGGTCTACACAGCAGGGTAAAAGGTTTGATAATGGGGGTTCATCGTCTTCGGGTAATAAGCAGGGTGGTTATGCGGGAAAACTGCCCAAATGCAACAAGTGTGGACGCCATCACCAAGGGAACTGCGACAGTAACCGTTGTCACCGCTGCCAGCAAACTGGGCACTATGCTAAAGATTGTCGGGCTACACTTCCATCGACTCAGGCTCCGACCAACAGTTCAGCTCCGACTACTCAGGGGACTACAGGGAAACAGGGATGCTACAACTGTGGTGACACTGGGCATTACAAGAAGGATTGCCCAAAATTGAAACAGGGTGGAAACAACGGGAATGGTAACAACGGGGGCGGCGGCAGAAATGCACGTGCCTTCGTCATTGGAGCTGCTGAGGCTAGGCAGGACCCTGATACAGTCACCGGTACGTTTCTTCTCAATAATCATTCTGTTAGCGTGTTATTTGATTCTGGTGCCGACAAGAGTTTTGTATCCATGGATGTTAGTCGACTACTAGATGTAGTACCCGTACCATTAGAAACCAAGTATATTATTGAGTTGGCTGACGGTAAAACGATTGAGGCTACTAGTGTTCTTCGGGAGTGTCAGTTAGAGCTGTCGGGTTTATCGTTTCCCATCGACCTTATGCCGGTACCATTGGGTAGTTTTGACGTTGTGGTAGGAATGGATTGGTTATCTTTGTATCGCGCGGAGATTGTCTGTTACGATAAGGTTATTCGGATTCCTCTCTCTGATGGAGAATTTCTTTCTGTGTACGGTATCAAGGGTGGTGTTCCGCTAAACATCATCTCTAGCATGAAAGCCCTTAAGTGTCTTCGAAAGGGTTATCCAGCTGTTTTGGCGCTTTTATCTGTTTCCTCTGTTGATGAGAAGAAGATTGACGATATTCCGGTGGTACGCGAGTTTCCTGATGTTTTTCCCGATGATTTATCTGGTCTTCCTCCTCATCGTCAAGTCGAGTTCGGTATTGATCTTGTACCAGGGGCTGCTCCTATTGCTCGGGCCCCCTATCGTCTTGCACCTCCCGAGATGCAGGAGTTGTCTAGTCAGTTACAGGAACTCTTGGACAAGGGTTTCATCCGGCCAAGTTCTTCCCCTTGGGGAGCCCCGATTTTATTTGTCAAGAAGAAGGATGGGAGTTTCCGATTGTGTGTAGACTACAGAGAGCTGAACAAATTGACCGTCAAGAACCGTTATCCTCTTCCACGTATTGATGATCTGTTCGACCAGCTTCAGGGTTCTAGTTATTATTCCAAGATCGACTTGAGGTCCGGTTATCACCAGCTGCGCGTCAGGGAGGCTGACGTTGCAAAGACTGCTTTTCGAACACGTTATGGCCATTTCGAATTCTTGGTCATGCCTTTCGGTCTCACGAACGCACCGGCGGTTTTCATGGACTTGATGAATCGCGTCTGTAAACCGTATCTGGACAAGTTTGTCATTGTGTTTATTGATGACATTCTGATCTACTCCAAGAACGAGACCGACCACGGGGAACATCTGCGGTTAGTTTTGGAACTCTTGCGACGGGAACAACTTTACGCCAAGTTCTCAAAGTGTGACTTTTGGTTACGCGAAGTTCAATTCCTAGGACATGTGGTTAATGAACTAGGAATTCATGTCGATCCAGCAAAAATCGAAGCGATCAAGGACTGGGGAGCACCAAAGACACCAACTGAGGTGCGGCAATTCCTAGGCCTTGCGGGCTATTATCGTCGTTTCATTCAGGGGTTCTCGAAGATTGCTCAACCCCTCACCACTCTCACTCAGAAGGATAGGAAGTTCGACTGGGGTGAATCACAAGAGTCCGCGTTTGAAGAACTGAAGTCTAAACTGTGTTCTGCTCCTATTTTGTCTTTACCTGAGGGTTCTGATGATTTTGTCGTTTACTGTGATGCTTCCATTCATGGACTCGGTTGCGTGTTGATGCAACGCGAGAAAGTGATTGCGTATGCTTCTCGTCAACTCAAAGTGCACGAGAAGAACTACACAACTCATGACTTGGAGTTGGGTGCCGTGGTATTCGCGTTGAAAATTTGGAGACATTACTTGTACGGTACCAAATGCACCATCTACACCGATCACAAGAGTCTCCAACACATTTTCGACCAACAACACTTGAACATACGGCAGCGTCGCTGGATTGAACTTTTGAACGACTATGATTGTGCTATTAAGTACCATCCTGGCAAGGCGAATGTTGTAGCAGACGCCTTGAGCAGGAAGGAATCTACTAAACCTCGCCGCGTTCGGGCATTGCAGCTCACTATTCATTCGTCGTTACCTGATCAACTCCGTTCTGCCCAATTGGAAGCTTTGAAGGAGGAAAACCTTAAAGCTGAAACTATGCACGGTGCCGACAAGCACCTAGAGCGAAGGCCTGATGGCTTGCACTATTTTGCAGAACGTATATGGGTTCCTTTGTTCGGGGGACTACGGGAGCTTGTCCTTGATGAGGCTCATAAGTCCCGGTATTCTATTCATCCTGGTTCGGATAAGATGTACCAAGATCTGAAGGTGCTTTACTGGTGGCCAAACATGAGGTCGAACATAGCTTCGTACGTGAGCAAATGCTTGACCTGTGCTAAGGTCAAGGTGGAATACCAGAAACCGTCGGGTCTCCTGCAACAACCTGAAATTCCGGAATGGAAATGGGAACGGATTACTATGGATTTTGTCACACAACTTCCTAAATCACCAAGCGGGAACGACAAGATATGGGTGATTGTCGATCGGTTGACGAAATCAGCTCATTTTCTTGCTATTAAGGAGACCGACACCATGGATCGTTTGGCTCGTCTTTACTTGAAAGAAGTTGTTTCTAAGCACGGGGTACCAGTTTCTATTATCTCGGATCGTGACTCCCATTTTACTTCTAACTTCTGGAAGTCTTTGCACAAGGCTTTGGGTACCCAACTAGACATGAGTACGGCTTACCATCCACAGACTGACGGTCAGAGTGAGCGTACGATTCAAACTTTAGAAGACATGCTGCGGGCATGTGTGATCGATTTTGGCAAGGGTTGGGAAGCTCATCTGCCGTTGGTAGAATTCTCGTACAACAACAGTTATCACACGAGCATCAAGGCTGCTCCGTTCGAGGCACTGTACGGACGGAAATGCCGTTCTCCTCTTTGTTGGGCTGAAGTGGGTGAGAGTCAACTCACTGGGCCTGAACTAGTGTACGAAACTTCGGAAAAGATCGTACAGATTCGAAATCGGTTGGCGGCGGCACGGGACCGGCAAAAGAGTTATGCTGATCAGCGTCGCAAACCACTGGAGTTCCAAGTCAATGACAAGGTACTTCTAAAAGTCTCACCGTGGAAGGGCGTCATACGCTTTGGGAAGCGTGGCAAACTCAATCCACGATATGTCGGCCCATTTGCGATCCTGGAACGGATTGGGCCGGTGGCATATCGACTTGATCTACCGACGGAGCTCGGTAACGTACATAACGTCTTTCACGTGTCAAACTTGAAGAAGTGCCTGGCTGACGAGTCTCTCATCGTTCCACTAGAAGAGATCAAGGTTGATGATCGTCTTCGGATTGTGGAAGAACCTGTGGAGATCCTTGATTACAAGATTCGTAGCCTACGTCACAGCAAGATTCGTATCGTTAAGGTTCGGTGGAACTCGAACCGGGGACCGGAATATACGTGGGAACGGGAGGATCAGATGAAGTCTAAGTATCCTCATCTTTTTCCTAAGGAAGCGTTCGAGTCGAGACATGTCTCTTCGGCAGCTGAATGAATCTCGGGTCGAGATTCCTTTTAACGTGGGGATGATGTGACAACTCGGGTAAATCTCTCTCTTTTGGTTTCTACCTTTTGCTTGTTTCCTTCGTTATTTCTTTTGTTCTTTCTGTACTTGTACAAATTTTCGGGACGAAAATTCTTTTAACGTGGGGATGATGTGACACCTGGCAAATTCGGGTTAACAACGTTGTCTAGATGAAAGTCTACCTTAGCGAGTCACGCGTATATTGTACTTAACTGGGTTAGTTAAGTCGGGTTATGGTTCGGGAACTACTGGTTAGTCTAGAAGATCATTGGATATTGGTCTAGAGGTTCGTTAGATGTCAGTCCTTAACCAAGGGTCCAAACGGTGACGATTTGTAGGATTGTCAGGGCATACGGAACGTACGAGTCTCGAGTCCCGGGAATTGGTGAACGAGTGTAAATATGTGTATTTACTTGTGTTATGTGTTTACAATCATTATGTGACTTGTCGGTACATTAATATGGGGTAACATATGTTAAAACGGGGTTTAACGCGCAAAACACACAAAAGGAACCCCTACAGGCGATTAGGAAGCCTAATCGCCCATAGGGGAGGCGAGTAGAGGGACATAGGGGCGATTAGGCCCCTACTCGTGTGATGTTAGGGGCGAGTAGGCCCAATCGCATGCTCATTCATGCGATTAGCAGCCCTAATCGCATGAACTGCTGCACAATCGCATGTAACGTGCCGGAACGACTAGAAACGCCTATAAATACAATACTTAACCTCCTAAACTCCCTAATATCAACCCTAGTCGTCCCATAACCGCCCCAAACACTTAAACAACCTCTGGAAGGCGATTTTGATCAAAAACACAAGGTTTCAAGGTCTAACCATCATTCTTTTACAATTCCAAGGTTTGATTCTCATCCATAATACTTTGTAAACGTTTTTAATCAATCCCTAATGGTCCAGACCTGTTCATAAACGAAAAAGCTTTCTGAAAATCGTCAATAAGGGTTGTTAATCGGATTATAACTAATAAACATGCGTTATGGGTATGTATGATTAGAAAGATAGGATTTTTATGAATCTTGATGATGTTTTGATGTGTTATCATGCTAGGTCAGAATTAATATTGTTAGTATGATGATAGAAATCTCAGTAATTGGATAATAGGGTTATGATTACATGCGTTAATTGAATGTGCATGCTATGTGAATGGTGTTTGGATTGCTTTGGTTGCATGCAGGACTGATTTTACGAGGTTGAACGAAGGGTTTTGGGTTAAACATGTTTAGGATAGTGTTTGGGATGATATTGGGTAGTTACACACGCTCTGGATCTGATTTGGAGCGTTAAACGCGCGAAAAACCGGAACAGCAAGGTTACAGGCGAGTAGCCTTGCTAATCGCCTGTATTAGGGGCGAGTAGCCCCCACTCGCATGACATTAGGGGCGAGTAGCCCCACTCGCGTGACATAAGGGGCGATTAGCCCACTCGCGTAACATAAAGGGCGAGTAGCCCTGATCGCGTGGCATTAAGGGCGAGTAGCCCTACTCGCTTAACATTAGGGGCGATTAGCCCTAGTCGTGTGGTCATTCACGCGATTAGCCTCCCTAATCGCGTGTACTGCTGCTGTAAGTGTAAATTAGCATTCCGAGACCCGATTTGACATGTAGTAACATACTAGGAACCCCGTAACATGTCTAATAACTTGGTAACATATATTTGGATGTATTCCGGTGATACGTGAACTATGTGCTATAACTTGTTGTGTGTTAACGTATGTTAAGTGTACTTGCGTTATTGTACGTTTTGGAGCGTAAACATAACACGGGGAGTCTCGGGTCACCAATGGGATGTCGAGTCTTGTACTTTGGGTCAGTTAAACAGTCACGGTGTTTTCAAACGAACTTGGTTATGGTCTGGACATCTAGGGACTAATTAACCTGCGGGTTATTAGTCTAAGTACTTGTAACTGTCGTATGTTAGGTCGCCACTTTACGGGACTAGCATAGCAGCTGAGTTTACTCGGGTTAAGGAGTAAAGGAACTTAAGGTGAGTTTACGGCCCCTCTTTTAAACTGGTTTCATACTTTCGGGGGAGAAAACATGTGTTAAAACGATTATTTGGTAACTACTGTCATACTATGGGTTTCTATTGTGTACTACACGATCTTTGGAAGTCCCGGGGGGAACCATGAATGTGCGGGTTTGCACAACGGGGAAATGTGAATAGCGCTATTGGGAGTGACCAACCCCGCTCGTCGGCTTGGAGGGTCGGCGAGTGCATATTGTCTCAAACAGGAACAACAGGAACAACAGGAACATACATCGGGCATACTTTTGGTATTCGAGTTAGTAATGGTTTTCCAATCGTGGTAGTAACAAAACGTACGCCTAGCTAGCGTATACTGGTTTTCTAATTGTTATAGTATGGACAGGTGGACTTGGTACTTGGATACAAAACCTGTAAACTCACCAGCATTTTTGTGCTGACGTAAACTTTTACATGTTTTCTCAGGTCGCTAAGGTAGCACGAATGGAACTAGGGCGCACGCGTCTGCACGGCGTCTAGCTAGAGTTGCATGATTTACAAACATTGAACATTGGTTTATTATTGAATAATTGTTTTGAATAAGCTTCCGCTGTAAACGGGATTTTTAAACTGTGTTTTGAAATTGCATTTATATTCATTTAGACTTGTTTATTGTGATCGTTGGTTTGGATCCTGGTTTGTCATGCGCCTCGCGGTAAAACTCCGCAAGTGGATTTTGAGGGTGTGACAGTAAGTCACATTACAATTTTGTCATAAAGAGAAACAAACACCAGTTAAAACTAACCAGTACTCCCACCAATTCCATTTCATCCGTCGTTGACGAGGGCCGAAGAGAACTCCACCATTCACCACAGTACTCAGCGTCATCCCCGTCGTCAAACCTGTTGCTGAATCTCTCTTCCACGTCACCTTTGACTTCCCAGATTCTCCAGATCTGGCGTCAATGTACACTATCACCAGTCAATACATCTAGTTACGTATCCATAACGTCTAGAAGCCATAATTTTTAGCCATCGCTTCTCCTCGGTCTATGAAGTATAAGCTCCGCACTGGCCCCTTTATAACCTTCGTAGTAATATCAACGTTTCACCTTTCCCATGGATGATAACCCTAAAGTACTCAATTACTCCAACTCCAATCACGAATCCCACTTGTATAATCTTACAATTGAAGCCTAAAAATGTTTGCTTCATCTTCAAGACGTAGCTCTTTAAACAATGTAACCTTCTAATAAACCTTTTTTTATGCTTTGATTTTGTTATAAATATGATATTTTTAATCTATTTTTGTATATTGTTGAATGGCGTTAAAGCAATCAGCACTGATGTATCAGTATCCCTGTCCTGATGGTGCTTTTGCAGCTTTGGCTTCTCATGTTATTCTCAGCTTCATCTGCTCCAATCAAGTAATCTTCCATTAATGTTTATTACTTTTAGATGAGAGGCTAGTTAATTTAATTGCAAAAAAAATTAACCAATTTTGTTGGAAAGACTAATCATGTTCAAAGTTATAAAGCTACTGAGAAAAAGTTTGATTTTTTGATGAAGGGGAACAAAAACACACATCGTTTGAGCATATAACATGTATGGTGAAGGATGTTTGTTACAAGTTAATTATCTTGTGCAGCACAAGCACAAGTGCAAAAACAATGTCATCATTGCTATGAATTCGTTGGTATTTAGTTCCAGTTAACTGGTAACTATTGTTTGAAAATCAACCTTTTTACAAACCTAAACCTTTAACCTACTAGCAATTGGTATATTTCATTGAGCACTGGGGTTTTTAATTTGTTTTCATTTTCGATATGCGTATACTTTTACACTTTACAACTAGATTATGATCCTATTTCATTCATGGTGCTTTCTTGCGGTAAATTGTTTGCCAGTGATGAATTGATTTAAATGTAATTTTGTGTGAATCGCATGAGACTTGGCATTCTTATAGTTTATTCGGGTAGTGTTTAATCGAATTATTGAACCTACAATAGGTAAGACTTGAAAATGTGTCAACCAAATGAATGTGAACCGATTAATTGTTGTTAATGTTAACTAAACCGTCATAGGGTTGCTGATCATGTTTACTAACATTCAACTCACATCGAGTGACCTTGCACCAAATTGGGACTTTGTGCTTTTTTAGAGCTTAAAAAAAGTAGTATGGTCATTCAAACAAGGATCTATGGATGCAATAATATTTATTATAGCAGAAAAAAGGCACTAATTGAACACCTAAACTAATCCATGACCCATATCAACAATTTTAATATCCCAGTCTGCGGTCACTAAATTTGACCATATTTTATTTTATTTTGTAACACTTTGACCTCTGCATATCTATATTGTGAAATTCCAAAAACTCTGACCAATTGAGCACCTTTATTTGTGAAATTTTGAATCCACATGATAGACTCACTTTATTATAGCTGTACAAGGGAGTTTAGATTAATTAGTAAGAAACGGCAACTGTAACTCTTAAGAACTTTGCTATCTATTTATATATATTTTTTGCTATCTCTTTATATATATATATATATATATATATATATATATATAAATTGTATTTGATCAAAATTTAGATTTAGTCAGGCAAAACTATTAATTTATTAGGTGTGTTTCTTTTTTTTTTTTTTTGGGTATATAAAAGTTGTTGGGTAAAACCAAATGGGTTTCAACTATACTGGTTGATTTCGCCAAAAAAAAAAAAAATGTTACTCGTGTGAACTTCACATTGTCATATATCATTTGTTTGTTTGCTCATAAAGTAGGCTTGGGTCTTTGGTTTTCATGGGGGTTGGGCTTAATCATGCACACCAACATAAATGGTTATTTATGACTCATTGTTTGGCTTATTTATTTTTCAATTATGCACCAAGAGTCTTTTTCTAATAAAGCTTAGCCAGGTACCAAGACTACTGTATGCGAACTGATTTCTGGATCAAGATATGGCCATCCAGATATTGAGTGGATATTGTACCTTATTCGGCGCAGACACATACTGCCCTCGCATTAATGCCCTAAAGCCATCTTGATCTTGAGTATTATGGCCCAAGTCTTAGCCCTCATTGGATCTTGGTAAGGCGAGTACTATGGAATTTATGTGACAACATGTAGAATCTTATCCATGAATATAGTTTCATTCAATGCTCTGATAAATTAGTCAGCATGGTTAAATGACCATAATCAGAATAAAACTTACAGTACTTGTCTATATTCTATGTCCGGATGATGGTTACCCCATCGCCAAACAATGCAGATGTTAACAAATTTGGATTTCCAAGGGTTATTATTAAAGTCAAACTTATTTTTATGTTTGTCTTGAATTTAGAAGTCTAATGTTAAAGATAATATAGTAAAGTCATACACCTGCATGATCATGCTAATTCTTGTCTATTTCCCTTTAATGTTTCTGTTGCAAATAGGTGTAGCTCATAATCAACCATACTTCTTTAACAAAAGAGAGCCCACTGATAGTGGAAATTTGAACTCACTACAACCTTTTTGATTCATTGGAGTGCTGCATGAAATTGGACTAAGATGCGACTCTTGGGTATATGGTAGCTTCCTAAAAAGCAAGTTTATTTTTCATGTTATCATAATTGTGCTTCATGACATCTTTATGTTTGTCTATTTATTAATTCACAAGTTGAATGCAGATAAATTTTGAGCTCCAACAGGAACAACAGTTTTCTTTCGAGGTGAATTTGGTACACAATTATTGTCGTTATTATAACTTAAATATATAACGTGCATAACTAAAAACGACGCTTAAAGAAAATAGGATAGTTTTTAGAAATTGTTTCTAGTGTTTAGTGGTCCATGTTTCCTCTTTGTTGTGTGATTGTTTGCCACCATTTAATATAGTTTTTTGACTGTATTGTTTTATTATAGTCATTTGTTATGTAGTTAAATGTAGGTATAAATGTTCAACACTTTAAGCTTGTTATACTGGTAACGAATTGGTTTCTCATTCACAGTTAACTGTATATGAATATTGCATCATTCAGGAGCATAGTGCTGCTTGGAGTGATGCAGGTTCTGCTCCAGTTGCTGCTGTTGCAAGGGTTGCTAGGAGTGATGCAGGGTCCGATGTGGTTGGTGCATCATTTATAGATAGCTTTTGATTAGAAGTTTATGTTTTTAGAATTTAAATTGAAAAATTTTGTATGGATGTTGGTTTATTGGTCTTAATATAATTTTATTTTTAGGTTTACTCATGCATGTTTACTAATATTTTTAATTATTTTACAAAAAAAATGACCAATTAAACAAAAATACCAAATAGAACCACAGTAAATAAGTGTGATTAAAGGTTGGACAATAGTCACACTTATAACTATCAAATTTCGTGTGGCTATAAATACCCATCAGCCACATCATAGTCACTCTGTGTGACGGAATGATAGGAAACGTAGAGAGAAAAAAAGTTATGTGTGACTAAACGTTATACAATAGTCTCAGTTATAATTGCAAATATTCGTGTGGCTATAAATAAGCATTAGCCACCTCATAGTTACTTTGTTTCTTGTTTCTATGACGTAATGCTAGCAAACTTCATCGGAAAAAAAGTTATTTGTGACCAAACATTAGATAATAGCCACACTTATAATTATTAAATTCTGTGTGGCTATAGATAACTATTAGTCACTTCGTTTTTTGTTTGTGTGACGGAATGATACCAAAGGCCATTGGAAAAATAATACATGAGTGACTATAGGTTAGAAGATAGCCACACTTCAAATTACAAAAATTTTGTGTGGCTATATATATACCACTAGCCACACACACAACAAATTAATGTGACTATATAATAGAACCCGTCACACTTACAATGAATTCACGTGGCTGTTGTTACCCGTAAGCCACATTTAATGATTTGAATGCTTGATTATAACAACCATTTTTGTCACATTTTTTTAATTGATGTGGCTAAAACAAAATTTTTAGTAAATTCATGTGACTGTATAACGGAAATAGTCACACTTACAGTACTTTCATGTGGCTGTTCCTAACTTTTACCCACACTTAATGGAGGGATTGCTTAAATCCATCAAGAATTGATGGTACCCTTTGGCCACACTTTTTAGTAACTACGGCCACTAAACGTGAATGTGACCGTATGATACTTATAATGACTCGACCTTTGGTCACACTAGATCAAGAAAAAAATTGTGTGGCGAAAGGCATTCGGTCACAGTTTTTTGATGTGGCCGTAGCCCTTTTTTCACGTAGTGTATTGTTTCTCTACTTGTAGAATGAAGAACTTGATGTTTTCAGCTGCCTCATCCTTGGAGAATAAGAAGAATACCCATGTGAATCTTGAATAGTCATCAATGATGACCAAGCAGTACTTCTTCTTACCAAGGCTCATGATTTTTACTGGCCCAAATAAGTCCATAAGGAGTAGTTGAAGACATGCAGTTGTTTTTGATTCTTCAATAGACTTATAGGAGGACTTATGTTGTTTTCCCTTTAAACAGGATACACAGTGTTCTTGACACTAGTATACATTCAAGGGTAGACCTCTGACCAAGCCCATTTTTGTGACTTTATTTATGGTTTTAAAGTTCACATGGCCAAGTCCCCTGTGCCAGAGATCAGTCTCTAAAGTTGATGCCTTTGAGAAGAAACAGGCAGTGTTGTTCAGTACTTTGTCCTTTTGACTGTCCACTGCATAGACATTGCCACATCTTTTGGCTATCAACAAAGTATGATCTTCAATGATCTTCTCTATCAACTTCTGGCCTTCTGGTGATATGATCTTGCATGTTGTCTTTATTAAAAAGGAAGAATATCCTTTATCACACATTTGTGACACATTCAGCAAGTTGTACTCATGGTTTTCAACAAGATTGACCTTGTCAAACTGTATTTTTCCAGAGGAGACATTGCCATGTCCCAGCACATATCCCTTGGCATTGTTCCCAAAGGATACAGATCCTTCTCTTTGACTGATAAAGTTGTTTATCAGGTATCTGCATCCTGTCATGTGCATTGAGCCTCCACTGTCCACATACCAAATGCTATTTAAGCCTCTGGAGACCCTCTGCACAAAGTAGCAAATTAGTTAGATTTAGGAACCCAAGCCAGTTCGGCTTTGGGTTTGCTCTTGACCAGGTTGAGGAATCCATGTCTTTTTGGCAATGGATTTTTCATTAAGAGCAATGGTGGTATCCTTTTGAGGACCACCATCAACCTTGGTCATCAGTAGTTGTACCATATGCATGAGATCTTTAATCTCAGCAGTTTGTGAAACTACTGATGATGTAGGTCTAACTACTAAAAGAGAATTTTGAGAAAAAGATTTTTGTTGAGATTTCATCTTTTTATGAGAAAAGGTGTTTGCTGGTTGTTGTTTCTTGGGAGAAAAAGTTTCTTCAGAATCATTTTTGATTTGTTTTCCCACAACCAGTTGTGAAATTTTCTTGTTGTACTGAATTCCTTTTCTATATCTGCAAAATTCTGTCTTGTGGTTAAACAAACCACAGATTTCACATTCTTTTGCCTTTTCTTTTTCATTTAAAGGCAAATTTCTGACTGTTTTGATTTGTTTTAGGTCATCAGTAGTTTTCAGGTTCTCAACTCCCGATTAGATGAAACTACTGATGGCTTAAAGTCAGATTTTATCAGTACCTCTGAAGATCTTTCTTTGTGAGTTTTTAGAATTTTTTCATGAAAAGAAGTGTATCCTTTCTCTTCGGAAGTTTCACCTGAAATAATTTTTCTCCCATCTTTAGTAGTTTTGGGGGAAAAATCTGTTTGGTATTTTAGTGTGATTGAACCCTATGCCAAACCTAACATTTGAAGCACTTTGTTTGTTTAGCAGCAGTTGGTACCCTTTACAAGATTCTACCCATTTTTCACAAGTAACCTTGGTGTCAGCAAGCTCTTTTCTGACATTTTCTAGGTCATCTATCATGATTTTAAGTTGTGTTTGGGTTTCAATAGCATTGTTAGTTAATTTAGAATTTTCTTTTGCCTTTATAGCAAGTTTTCTTTCTAAATCACATTTCATCTGAGTGAATTTTCTCTCAGAGTCATTTGCTTTGCCTTGTAAGTGCACATTAGTCTCTCTTATGAGAGCAAAAGATTATTTACATGAAGTTGAAAAAAGTTTTGTTAAAGATTCTTTTGATACCTGAGACAGGGCAGATTTTGAGGTGCAGCCCTCAAATGCCATTAAGGCAAAATTCTTTCTGCCATTGTCAGGTTCTCCCCAGTTGATGTCAAACATTTTGTTGTCTGCATCAGGATTACACTCAGTAGTGTCAAAAGGAAGACTACACCAGTCAACATACCTTGAGGTGAACAAGCTTTGTTGTGAGGGTTGCTGAGTATGTGGAGGTTGATGAGCAGCTGGAATGGGAGGGATTGATTGTTGGCTCTGCATCTGTTGAGCTGGCATCTGTACATATTGTACTTGTGGCACATATTGGATTTGTGGAGCTTGTGCCTGTACAAAATGTGCACTCCCTTGTGTTCCATTATTCCTATTATAACTAGGGTTATACAGATTTCCATACTGAGATTGGTTGTAGCTAGAGCTTCTACACTCTCTTGCAAAGTGTCCCAACTTCTGACACTTGTGACATCTAAGTTTAGATTTGTCAAAACCAATTTTTGCAGAACTGTTTAGTCCTGGAAATTTCCTTCCTGGCCTAAGTCATCATTGCTGAAATTTTTTAAATCATCCATGATAAAACACATGTTATCAGCAGTTTGACATTATTCATCATTGTCATAACCTGGGAATGATCTTTCTGATGAGATCCCAGCAGTTATGTCAATGTGGTCAAAAGATCCAAAACTATTTGAACAAGTAGGTGAATCTTGTCCCAATAGTGTTGTACTATCTGGTAGATAGTCATCAGCAGTTTTACCAGAACTTTGCAACTTTTTCTTTTGATCGATTTCTCTTTCAAAAGTTAGTTATCTCCCATGTAATTTTGTAAAAGTGAGGGAGCTAAAGTCTAGTGAGGATCAGAGGACAATAGAGTATGTCTCCCATTTTTCATATTGTTGTGAAGGTCTGACCATTTAATTTTAGCTCAGATATTAATGATGAGAATCTTTCAAATTGTTGAGTTAAAGTTTCCCCACTTATATGAGCAAAAGTTTCATATTGTTGAGCCAGGATTTCTCTGGTGTTGGCAATCACCTCTTCAGCTCCTCCAAACTGTTCTTTTAGGCAGTCCCAAAGCTCTTTGGCACTATCACAATGTAATAGTCCAGAGTAGATTTCATTTGGGAGTGCCATTGCCAACAAAGAGAAAGCTTTAGCATCAAGCTCAAGTTTTAGGAAATCATCATCTGTATAGTCCTTTGGGTCTTTTGGTATTTCTACTTTAGCTTCAAGATTAATATTTACTAGTTTGTCAGGACCATATATCACAGATTTCCAGCAACCAGTGTTGGTCTGTGATAATGTATGTGCCATTCTCCTTTGCCAGATACTGTATTCATTTCTTACTAGCATAGCATGTTTATTGGCAGAACCAGTATTATGTGGATCCATTTTAAAGATTATTGATTTGTCAAATATCTCTTAAAGGGATGCATGTTGATAAAAGTGAACTTTTAATCCTTTATTGAATATCAATAAGAGCCTGTGTCTGATTCTCAATGTGCTAGATTGATATGTGATCAGATAAACCAGACGCTCTAATACCAATTGTTGGATCAGTAATGCTCTTGATGTATTGCTTGCTAGTGAACACTTACGTGTTTAGCAAGTTCAATCAGATTTGCACAGCGGAATGAGTAAGTAAAGTTACACTATCAACAGGAGTTATTACTCCCCCTGGATGTTTGAAAACTAAAGACAAGTTTAATGAGAATCTAAGTATTAAATGTGAATGATAAAAAATACTCAAACAGATTCTCAATAAATGAAATGGAAATAACAATAATAAGCTTTGAAGGATTTCTGTTTCAATAAAAATCAATGTATAAAACAGAGGGATGAACCCATCTATTTATAGACTTTACAAATACATGAACCTTGCCAAAAAGCAAGTCTGTAACAAGTAGCAACAAGTTGCATTCTTGGAACTTGCACAAAAAGATAAAGTAATACTAAACTAATAAACTACTGAAACATAAGGCGGTGGAATGATTCTGGTACAAGTGCAGATGAATGGCAAACTACTGATGAGTAGTTTGTCTTCAGTAGTTCTTCAGTGAACTGTCTGGTTAGACTTCAGAACTTCTGATACTTCTTCTTCAGTACTTGTTGAATCCTTCTTCAGTACTTTAGTCTTCTTTCTTCAGTAGTTCTATACTTAGAATAATTGCAGAAGTGAATTAGACTAAGGTTTACAAAAGTGGTTTCCTCAATCCTTTTTGTCCTAACACCAAGTATACCTTACCCGCATCTAAAGTTCCACACAAGACTAATCGAACTCATGGTAATTTTAAATTTTTCATATGTTAATTAACTTATACTTATCGACATAGCATGATTATAGTTATAGTACATTGTTTAAAAGTTAGGATACTAACATTATTTCTGTTTTTATTTAGATAACTCCACATCGACACCCTTATCTGATTTATCAAATGGTACGTGACAATTTGATAAATAAATTAGTATAAATATTTTTTTGCAAATTTTTGTATTTACGGGACATGTTTCTATACAGTCGAATTTAATATTTCTGTTAGAGGAAAACGTATGAATGTAGCTTTGGACAAGTGTACGAGCTCAAGTAATACGAGTGATAAAGATAAGTGTACGATTCCCATAAAATGTTGTTGTTATGTGAAAAATAATGTTATTTCGGTAATCAACTAACATAATCTTATTTCTCTATTCATTGTTAATGGAGTAGTAGAATGCCATAAACGTAGAAAAGAAATATTGGATTCTAAAAGGAAAAACGTTAAAAAATCAGCTTCAAATGATGTTGCAATGGAGATGGATATTGAAATGAATACAGCCCTAAACATAAGTAAGTTTTTAGTAAATTACACAAGATTTCATTTAGATGTTTCAACACAATTTATTACATGTTGTATCTAATTGTAATTATTATTGTATTTCAGCGAGCACGTTAACAACTCCTTTGTCTAGTATAACCAATGGTATTTTATATGTTATTGATATATATTTAAACAAATAATGTTTACAAGAATACTGATATACATTACTTATATTGTTTTATACTTCAGTAAATGTACAGAACTCTGTTGTCCTCTCCCAAAACATATCACCTCCATCAAATGGAAAAGAAATTCTTATAGTGGTAATTTTTTTGCCTTTATACATTTTCATAAATTTGTTTATGAAATTTTATATTAATGTCAAATTCTTTATAACATTTTTTTAACTAAGGAAACTTTCCACATAACTTCAAGTGTAATTCACAAGATCAACTTCGAATAGGAAAAGATCATTTGGATTCCATAAGGCGTGGTAAACAACCTGAAAATTTAACTTCACAACATCATTTGGATATTGGTAGCACACTTGGTAACTTTCTACTATTCGACTATTAATCTACTTTTTTAATTTCAATAACTTTAACTATTTGAGTATAATTCATGACACAAACCATTTACATTTGTGTCTTTAGGATCTTCCAATTTTAGGTCACCGTTATCTAACGTAACGCATCAAGTTGGTTCAAATACCAATAATCGTTCAAAGGCTAATGTGAATAACCCAAATTTTACTTCAAATTACGATTCATCAAACACGAATCGTAAATGTCGTAATCGTTCTACTCTTACTCCCGTACCCATGTCTGATTTATCTAGATGTTTAGATGACAATATTGGATCAAGTGTTGCCAACCATGTAAAAGGAGTTTCTAAAGGTATGACTAACACATGTTATTATTATTTGTTGTATAAATTATAATATAGTTAGGTATGAATATTTTTGTATTTTATAGATTACCTAGACCATGGAGACCAAGACGTTATATGTCAGGAATGTAATGCACGGTTATGGTCAGCTGAAGCCGATAGAGGATCAAACAGTAAAAATAAAACAAGCTTATCTCTATGTTGTTCTTATGGAAAGGTTTTACTTCCTCCATTTAAAGAACCTCATGTCAGTTATAAAAAATTATTTAATGGTGTTGACGCTCTTAGTAAATTCTTTCTACTTAACATTCGACGATTCAATTCAATGTTTTCATTCACGTCGATGGGTGGAAGAATGTATTCTTCTATAAATAAAGGCAAAGCACCATTTGTGTATAGAATAAGTGGTGAGAATTACCATGTTCTGTGTGATATGTTACCTCCAGATGGACAAAAACCAGTTTTCTCACAACTATACATATATGATACTCAGAATGAAGTCTCCAATAGAATTAATATTGTTGGGTCTGTGTTTCCTACCTTTGTATTAAAAATATGTTTTGTGTATACATTTTTTAAAAACTAATATAATTATTTTTTGTTTAGTTCATCAAGCAATGAATCTGTTGGAGATAAAGAAACTGAAATTCAAATTGTTAACTATTTGAAAACAATGTTTGATTCGATGAACTCCTTGGTCAAATCCTACAGAATGGGTAGAGATTGTTTTCATGAAAATCCTAACGTAGAACTCAAGCTACGTTTAAAAGGGAAGAGGAAAAGTGACAGTAGGACCTACAACCTACCGACAACTTCAGAAGTTGCTGCCTTGATAGTTGGAGATCTTGACGATGATACAGACAAGCGAGATATTATTGTTCAGGCCATAAGGAAAACTTCAACGAATTAGTGAATTACATCCGTCATATCTTGCTCTTCAATATCCTTTGTTGCTGCCTTATGGTGATGCTTGCTATAGAATTGATATTCTCCATAAAAATGAACCTTTACCAAAGCTAACTTCATCATCAGGCACTGATAAAGATACGCGTCAAAATATAGAAAATGCAAGTTCAAGTTCATCTACAGAAAAGAAAACGAGTAAAATACAACAATGAGGGTGTTTTTTGCTTATAGATTACAAGATAGGAGTAATGAATTCTCACTAATTCTGAATGCAAGGTGTCTTTTGCAACAATTTATTGTTGATGCTTATACTATGATAGAGAGGGAAAGATTAAATTACATAAAGGGCAAGCAAAACATTCTCCGTAGTTAGACTGTAGAGAATATCAACAAGGAAATAAGAAAAGGAAACACAGATGCCTCAACTATTGGTCAACGTGTTATCCTTCCACTTCTTTCACTTGTGGCGCTAGATATATGATGCAAAATTATCTTGACGCCATGGCAATTTGTAAATGGTACGGATATCCGGATTATTTCATCACATTTACATGTAATCCCAAATGGCCCGAGGTTAGGAGATATCTTAATCAAGGCACTCTTAATGCAGAAGATAGGCCAGATATCTTATGCAGATTGTTCAAGAAAAAACTTGATTGTATCATGAAAAACCTTAAGGATAAAGAGTTATTTGGAGCTGTTCAAGCAGGTAATAAGTTAATCTAAGTTATATTTTATAGATAGTAATTACAATGTTTATGTTACTTATCTTAAATTATTGATTATTACTTAATTATATACATTATTAATTTTACAAATATTATTATTAATATTGTACTTTTTTGTTTATGCATACACATTTGTAGTTGTGTATACGGTTGAGTTTCAAAAGCGAGGTTTACCCCATGCTCACATTTGTTTATTTATGACACCTGAACATAAACTCCCAACTGTGGATCATATTGATAAGTTCATCACAGTAGAAATTCCAGATAGAAACGAAGATCCTGTGTTACATTCACTTGTAACTGAATTTATGATGCATGGTCCATGTGGTCGAAGTAATCCAAGTTGTCTCTGTATGATTGATAATAAATGTTCAAAGCATTTCCCAAAGCAGTTTAAGGATGAGACATCTATAGATACTGATGGTTTTCCAGTATATAGAAGAAGGGACAATGGTGTATCAGTTGAAAAATCTGGTGAACATCTAGATAACAGACATGTGGTTCCATATAACAAGGTTCTTCTTAAAAGATATCAAGCACACATAAATGTTGAGTGGTGTAACCAAGCTAGATCTATTAAGTATTTATTTAATACATCAACAAGGGTGCAGATAGAGTAACTCTTAATGTTATTCAAAGCAAAAAGATTGCAGGTGAACAAGTAGTAATTGATGAAATAAAACACCATTGCGACTGTCGTTATATATCCGCATGTGAGGCGTCCTGGCGAATATTTCAATATGATATACATTACAAGACACCGCCTGTGATGCGATTGCCATTTCATCTTCCAGGTGAACAGAAAGTTGTATTTGGTGCAACCGAAGATATTGACGATGTGCTTATGAAACAATCAGTCGCTTCATCAATGTTTCTTGGTTGGATGGAAAAAAATAAGAACAATGATAATGCCAGAAAGCTTACTTATATTGAGTTTCCATCACAGTATGTTTGGAAAAGGAAAGAAAGAGTTTGGGAACCAAGACAAAGGGTAAAGTCAATGGGTCGTATTCACGCGGTTCCCGCTTCAGTTGGTGAAGCTTATTTTCTGAGGATTTTGTTGAACAATATTAGAGGACCGAAGTCGTTTGAGGATATTCTAACAGTTGATGAAAAGCTCCAAAGTTCGTTTAGAGATGCATGTTATGCTATGGGTCATCTGGATGATGATTCAAAATATATTGCAGCAATAAAAGAAGCATCTTTTGTCGGCTCCAGACCATATTTACGGAAGTTATTTGCCACTTTGCTAATGTCTAACAGTTTGTCTAGACCGAACTTGGTTTGGGAATAAACGTGGAAGGATTTGTCTGATGACATTCTAAGACAGAAAAGGATAGATTCAAATATTCCACGTACTTAATACGTTAAACTTTATTTTTTTTATGTCATTATATATACTTATGTTTTGTTTTTGTATTAATTATCATTATCATTATAAAATTTTCAGACTTGGTGCTTTCTGAAGATCAGATTAAGAATATTGCTTTAATAGATATTGAAAATTTCTTACTCCGTAGTAGCTCCAGTCTTCGACATTTCACAAGTATGCCGTATCCCGACAATGAGTTAGCACAGACTTTACATAATCGTCTGATCTATGAAGAATTGGGATACGATACAAACCTTTTACACCAACAATTTCAAAACCAGTTTTGCTCATTAACAGACAAACAAAAGGATGTTTATCAACGTATCATGAAGGCTGTTGATGAAAAGAATGGAGGTGTATTTTTTGTTTATGGTTATGGGGGAACAGGTAAGAAATTTTTGTGGAAGACGCTATCAGCATCAATAAGATCAAAAGGTAAGATTGTTCTGAATGTTGCTTGGAGTGGTATTGCATCGCTGCTATTGAAAGGGGGTAGAACAGCACATTCAAGGTTTTCGATTCTTATAAACTTTAATCAAGATTCTATGTGCTTCATGCAGCCAAATGATGTTTTTAGTATCCCTGATCTTTGTGATACTGAAAACTTATTTGGGGGCAAGGTTATTGTGTTTGGTGGTGATGTTAGGCAGATTCTACATGTTGTCCAAAATGGAAGCAGACACGATATTGTTAATGCCTCTTTAAGCTCCTCATATATTTGGCATAAATGTGTTGTAAACACTAAACTTGATTTTCAATAACGAACTAAATGGTTTGGGTGGAAATTTGAGGGTGTGACAGATTGGTATCAGAGCCATTCGTTATAGTGAACTAGGATTGCATGGTGAGTCTAGTCTATAACTGTCATAGCATAAGCATTGCATAAGTACACTCACAGCTTAAGTGCACAACTAGCTTCCGGGCTATGTAAACTTGCTTAACAGATTATAGGAGATACACAATCCTTTAACACTAAATCCGATATCGAGCACATCCTTTGGTGAAGGACGAAAGCTAGGCCATGCGGCGCATCTATTGGGACTAAAATTCTATCCAGCTTCACGGATGGGGAGTTAGCCATCGAGTACCAGTGCGAGAACCAACCATTGAACACGATGCAACATTACAAGTGAGGGAGGAAGGCTACTAGGAGGAACGAGACGGACGTTAGTACTACACGCGAATAACTCTAGATTACACTTATACCACTAGAGGAGGAGGAAGAGGAATAAGAGAAGGAACCCGAACCCATCAAACCCGAAGAGATTGAATATGGAGACTCTATTATTTTAACTGAGCACGGAGACGATTGATTCCTATCTTCATTTGCTTATTATTTCTTTCTTTTATTCTAGACCCAGTCGAGACTGAGTTGTTCTCTTGAAGTTTGTTCTTTATTCCAGTTATGACCCGCATATTTTTATGTCTAATGAGCTTAGGGTGAATGTAGGATCACCATGGCTGGACGTGGACAAGGACGGGGAAACATCAACATGACACAGGCGGAACTGAATGCAATGATTAACGAAAGGGTAGTTGCAGCCCTTGCAGCTTTTCAAACTGGCCAATCTACTCGTAATCCACCTGTGGACTCTGATCGGGTAAGCCCGCTCTTCGGACACTTTGAACTCCATATAGAGGGGTTTACTCCCCAGGTCATGAGCACGACCACACCAATAAACTTGGGCAACCAAAAACAAATCCGTGAGCTCTGGATGGGCAAAGCGAAAAATATTGGTGGTGAGAGGGGCGGGATGTTACAGATGGTATTAGATGCTGATTGAGCAACGCGTGACGGGTACATTCTTCATGAATAAGTAATTTGCTGAAAGTCCTATTTGAATCTGATACTGATTGAGCATGTGCTTTTGGACTTTAGTGCAACTCTAGGGTTAGACCCAACTCTCTTTGAATTCAAACATACCATAGAATTAGCTGATGGTAAGCTTATCGAAGTTACCCAGCTCTATTACAAACCCATACGGTTTAACTAACCATTAGGTATCAATCTTATCATCCCAACTGCCCTTCGTAGCTCTGACATCATAGTGGGCATGGACGGGTTGTCCAGCCATGAACTTAAGCCCTTGGCACGAGATAGTGATTGGACTCCCTTGTTCTAGTGGGGGAAATCTTATCTGGCCAGCAACATCGAAACAACGCCAGCGTTGGCACCTCTATTTTAGGAGAACTCAGAGCACGTAACCGAAAAACTCAAACTGAATTTCGGGACGAAATTCTTTTCAACTAAGGGATGATGTGACACCCAGAAAATTTTTCGGAATTTTCTCTCACTTGACAATCACTTGACGCCAACTTTACTGTTTACTTACTGAGTTTCGGGACGAAATTATTTTCAACTTGGGGATGATGTGATACCCCGCAATTTCATGTTCTCACTTTAACTGAACTCTAGTTACATTCTATGCATTCTACTTAACTAGGGTTAGCTAGTTAAGTCACACGTCGCACAGTTATAGGGTAATAACTGCATTAAAGCTACTAAATCTTATACGTTTGTTTGTCATGTTAGAGATTTAAGTACTATTATACAACACATGCATGTATGTATTTTATAAATTCTAACTTAATATCATTTGTATTCATTTTCATTTTACTCGGGTATTTGCCGCGTGTTAACACGGGGCTCTAACCTAGTACGTTAATAAAAATCATATTAGGTGGACCATTAGGATGGTTGGGGTCTTAACACATGGGGTTACACTTGTTATGGTCGAAAATAGCGAAAACATCGAAGAAAATAGGCTGTACAACGAAGCAGGCCACCCGGAGCGGGCCGGGAGGAGTGAGCGGCCGCGCGCTCTCTCTGAGCGGCCGCGCGCAGCATTCTGACGTAACTAAACCGACTTAAATCCCTATTTAAACAATCTTAAGCCTCATAAAACCCCGAAACTAAAACCCTAATCGCCCCTACTGCCCTATTACAAAATATTAACCCCTAAACACCTGCTAAGACACAAGAACATCGATCGGGAAGCTTCAAGAGCATTCAGTTGATTGTTTCGAAGGGCTTGCAGTATAATCTTTAATCTATTGTGTTTTAATCTTCTTTAATATGTTATAAAACCTTTTAACTAAGTTTGTCCAGGTCTGAAACCTTTTTAAAAAGATTAAAACTTGAGGTTTATGATGATTGAATGGGTTAAACATGATCCTATGCGATTAGTAATATGATAGGTTGCTTGTTGTGCAAGTTTGTGATGTTTTGATCTTTAGGTTTTATAATTTTGCATGTGTTATGATAGGTTCTAATCATGCTAGGTCTTATGAATGTTTTCTGATGATTATTGATTTTTGTTGATCGATTTTACACAAACGTGAGTCCAGGGGCGGATTTAGGTAGGGCCAAACGGGTTCAGCCGAACCCAATGGGTTTTCAATTTTTAGTAGAAATATATAGGAAAAATGAGCTATGAACCCATAAGAAATCTTGGCATGAACCCATTGCTATATCATGTGTGTGGCTCAATGGTAAAGTCTCCCACCCTTTAAAGAGTAGGTCCTCGGTTCTAATCATGCTGCAAGCGGTTTTTTTAATAACATAATTACGATTCATAGGTAATTTTCAATTGATATTGCATTTAAGTTTGTTTTGTTTTTAGCCCATCCTGACCCGCCCCGACCCGAAAATTCTAAATTCGAGTTGACCGAAATTCTACCACTAGAAACGTGAACCCAGTGGAAAAAAATCCTGGATCCGCCACTACGAGAGTCGTTTAAATAAGAGTTTATGCATGATTAAAATCTGGACATAATGTTTTGGTCAACTTGTAGGGTCTGTTACGTGACTTAAACATGATGGTTTTGATGATTTCATTGCATGGTTGTATCATACCTGGTCTTAGCTTTTAATAATTGGTAAAATCGAGTGATTTGGACGTCGTTTGAATAGATTTTGGAATTTTCTTTGAATAAAGGTTATATCAGATTTTCGGATTAACAAACTGAGTCAACTTTAAACAATCATAACTCGAGTTTTACAAGTTATTAAGTTATGAAACTTGAACAGTAGGTTAACATTGGAATGACTCGGTGTTTCCGAGTAGATACATCGTGTTTGGATGAATACAGGATTTTTGGGAATTTTTCTACAAATCTGATTTGTTGTATGTATTTTCTGAACATAGTTGTGTTGCGTGATTTTTCATAATTTTTGTATAAGTTTTTTCATAAACTAAAAATATGGATTTGTCCAATAGACACCCTAGAATATTTAGTAAAATTTTGGGAGTCTAACTCACTGGATAAGTATTTTTAATAAATTACTTTTCACAGCGCATAATCTGTCCTAAAAACGTAGATTGTGTAATGTATGTTTATGTGACTATTTGGAGTCTTATGTGGTATGTATTTGACATGAACTTGAATGGATACTTATATGAGATGCATATGAAGTGTAAAACTGATGATAATCAACATATTCACCAACGGGTCCATAAGGTTTACTTATGCATGTAGAATCACTAGGTTTCACTTACACGGTTTTGAACAATTAAATGTCTTAGACAAACGGGTTATATGGTGTAACAGTATGACACATATACTCACTTAGTGATACATGTATTAGGGAGTCGGTAGCACACCCTACTTTGGAATTTGGATTTACTTGCTTGCATACTAAGGTGAGTTTCACTACTCTTTTCTCAAAAGCATGCGTCTCAGGTTTGAGACAACTTACATAACTTTTTCTAGTCCGGTTTGGGACTACTACACATTGCTGGGATACTATGACTCCTTGTGTGGGTCGGGTTATGCTAGTTTCACACTCTGTGTCCTTGATGAACTAAACTACACTCTATCACGGATGTCCTTCACTATTTACTGAATGAGTTGCCGGGTTATGGGAAGCGGGTTACTAGTTGATAGTGCTATTAGGTTTGACAAAGCTGACACCGTGGTGGGAGCCGGGCATGAACTACGACCTTAGACTGTATCATTGTTGATAGGCAATGATGGAAGGCAAAAACCAGCTCGTGGGGCGAGTGCATCGTTTGAATAGCAATTCGGTATATCTTTGTTTAGTTATCATGAATGGGCTAGCTACCCTTGGCATACGCTGAACTAGTGGTACTTGGTTCTTGGTTTTGGTTATTGATTACTACTTTTGGTTTGGGAAACCTAACTGTTGTTCTTGGTTTGGGAAACCTACACTTTTACTTACCTTACTTTGTGAACTCACCAACTTTATGTTGACACACGCTAGCATGCTCTTGCAGGTCTCTAGGTATGGAGCACGATAGGACATGCATCATTGGGTCATGGGTTGTGAACATTACATAACTTATGCTTTGCTTTACATTTAACGGTTTATTTTGGGCGCGTTGTTTTGCATAAGAACTTAAACGGTTGTGTTTGATTTACGCTTCCGCAACTGAACTAAACTTTTTGGTAAACACTAAATTTGATTTTCAATAACGAACTAAATGGTTTGGGCATTTAGGGTCGTTCTTATGACTTATGGCTATGGGATCCTGGTATGTCACGCGCCTCGCGGTATAAACCCCGCAGTGGAAATTTGAGTGTGTGAAAATATGCTTTTGAACCATCGTCACTACGTGGCACCTAGATTATTCCGCCATCGATTGGGGTGTTACATTTTGCACATGAGTAAGAATGCACGATATGACCTAGGTGTTTTTGCGAAGGTGCATCTACACATGCTCTAACCTAGTATTTGATAAAATTGACTGAGAACGAGCTCACGTATTCCAAATTTGAACATTCTTGTGAAAGGAAAGATGAACCAAGCACAGTAAGAAAACCACGTTTCACGGACGGAAGAATTTCGTAGGAAAGCTCTGTGTGTATAAAACCGCAGATCACTAACTCGCAGTAACAGACCTAGTAAATATAATTTTTTTAGGGATTGTATGTCTATCACTATATATAATATTATGTTTCTTTTCGGTTCGTACCGAATCGGGCTAGTTCATATTAATAAAAAATGTAAGCAACTTAAAATTTCAACAAAAGTACGTCTAGTTTGATCAGTATGCTTTTTGACAGTTTACATGCTTATGAACACTTATGTGTTTTGCAAGTATAATCAGTTTTGCACAGCGGAATGAGTTGTAAAGTTTCACAATCAACAGGAGTTATTATTCCCCCTGGATATTTGCAAACTAAAGATAAGTTAATGAGAATCTAAGTATTGAATGTAAATGACAATAAATAAGCAGATAGATTCTCAGTTAATGAAATGGAATAACAAGTGAGAGTTTTGAAGGATTTCAGTTTTCAATTAAAATCGATGTTTAAAACAGAGGGATGAACCCATCTATTTATAGACTTACAAATACATGAACCTTGTTACAAAAGCAAGTCTGCAACAAGTTGCAGTCTTGGAACTTGTACAAAATGATAAAGAAATAATAAACAATAAAACTACTGAAACATAAGGCGGTGGAAAGATTCTATTACAAGTGTTGATGAATCACAAACTACTGATGAGTAGTTTATCTTCAGTAGACTTGTCTGGTTTGACTTCAGAACTTCTGATCTATCTTCTTTAGTACTGGTTGAATCCTTCTGCAGTACTTGTGTCTTCTTTCTTCAGTAGTTCTATACTTAGAATAATTTGGCAGAAGTATGAATTAGACTAAGGTTGGAAAAAGTGGTTTCTTCAATCCTTCCTGTCCTTATAATATCCCCCTAGATTGATGAAGCCAAAACCTTATCTAATTCCTTATTGTCTTTTTCTTCTGTCTTCAACTATCTTCCATATATCTTTGAACATGGAATTCTTTAGTTGATTCAGCTGTTTATTTGTGAGAGATCCTTGTTCAGGTTCAAGATGTTGAATTGTAAGCAAGTCTTGTGTTGATAGATTCTTCAGTTCATTCATGGATTTGAAGGCCTTGATTGAACGACCTCTTCTTCTCACTAATACTGAGTTGGAATCAGTAAAGAACCACTTTATGATCAGAACTTTAGATCTATCAAAATCTGAAGTATAAGGGACCATGCTAGATCCCTGGGATGTTCACTTCTGTCTTCTATTTGCACCACATCAGGTTTTTTAAATGTAGGTAAGTGATGTTCAGTAATTACCTTTGTGTGCAGTCTATCTATTATAGTCTTCTGAATTTGGTAAGCAAATGTTGAAGGATCCCTGAACTGTGTTATCAGAGGCTTTTCTTCAATATCAAAGTCTCCTTGTACAACTGTGTTGCCTTCCAGCAACACCATTTTGAAGTCAGTCTTTGTATTGTCCTCTGGCTTTCTTTTGGTAGCAGGTCTTGATTGTTTAACACCAGAAGGTCTAACTACTAAATTTGAAACTTCAGAAGTTTTGTACTTCTCTGGATTTGCAGCCTTGTCAGCCTTGAATCTTTTATATGTGTCCATTAGTTTGTCTTGTTTCCACTTTGACACTAAGGCTTTTGAACCATAGTTATTGGCTACCAATTCTTTTATTATCTTAGCTCTCTTTGCCTTTCTATCCTTCTCTGTGGCAATCTTGTCAGTAACAATTTGAGCTCTTCTTGTTAGCTCATCCATTGAGAGCCCTTTGAGTGAATAGGCTTTTGTCTTGTTATTCATTGTGATGAAAGACACCAGTTGTTGTCTTTTGTCTTCTTCAGCAACTCTTTCAATCTTGGCTTGTCTATTCAGCTCTGTTTCATAAGCTTGAAGCTTTTCATTGTAACTCATGTCTTCCCTTGCTTCCAGACTGTTCCAGATCTCATCTTCCTTAGCCTTTCTTTGGGCTGCAAGTAAACTCTTCTCTAGTAGTTCTTTGGACATTGAAATTGGAGAAGGGTTCAATACAGTCATTTGAGTTGTTGTAGGCCTTGGAATAGAAGTTGGTTGTTGTTCAGTTGGTTTGGAAGGCTCTTCAGTTGTTTGTATGTTGGAAGTGTTAACTACTGAAGTGTTGATAGAAGTATCAACTACTGAAGGATTGTCTTCAATACTTTCTGTGTCTTCAGAAGTTTCTTCATTTTGGCCTTGGGAAGGTTCAGCTTCAACTTCAGTTTTAGAAACAATCCTATCTTGATCTTCTTTTTGTTTTTGGGCTTTTTCTGGTCGTTGTTGTTGTTGTAGAGCCACTCTTTCCTTTATCCTGGCTTCCAGTGACTCCCTTGGTTCCTTAATCTTCTCCCCCTTTTTGGCTTCATCCACTTCTGGAAGCCTGCTACGTTGAGAAGTTCTACCAGATAACTCAGCAAGCTGTCTTGAATTGTTGTCAATTTTGTTGGACAGCTTACCTATTTCTTGTTTATCACCTCAAATTAGTTGTGGTTTTAAACTCCCAAGAAGTTGTGAAGGATTTGAGGTGATTAGCTATTAGGGTGTTCATCATCTTGTATAGGGCACCATCTGGGCTGCATAGGTGGTTCAGGTCTATGCTTGATGACCAACGGAATTGGGTAGGCATTTTTAGTGAGGGGGGTGTTTTTGGGTGATCTTCAGGATGTACTGAAGATGCCACTTTAGGGGAATCAGGGATCAAGTGGACTTTAACCTGATCTGGTGTGACAAACTCTTTGAGCTTAGAGACACCAGGTGCAGGACCTTCACTAGTAGCCGTCAATTCATGTTTTGTGGAGTGTGAATCATCATCCAAATTAATGGAATCATCTGAATCCCTGATGAAATCCTCAATGAGGACATTATCAGTTGCATCATGAGCTGGGCCCACCCCAGTTGTCTCATGAACCTCTTTTTCTTGGTTCTGAGGATTTACTACCTCAGGCATAAAGCCTTCATCAGTAGTTGCCACAAGTGAGGTCTTAGCTATGTTACTTCTGTCCTCAGGTCCACCACTGAGTGGTAAATGAGTAGTAGCAGCCTCAAATGTAACTAAGGTCTCTAAGTTTGGGCTTAGAAACTCGGGTTCATCCTCATCTCTTAGGTTAGGTCTAAAGACATCCACATTCATGTCAAAGTCTGAAGGTATGTCCCCTGTTTAATGTGGTTGTTGGGGACTGACATGTTCTAATGGGATAGTCTCTTTTAGCCCAGAGAGAAGTTTGGCAGTTTCTATGGTTGATGGTTCTGGTTCAGTAGTTTGGGGTAATGTTTCAGCAGTTTCAAAAGAAGGGTGAGTAGTTATGGTTTTCTTGAATTTCTTTCTTTTAAAAAGAATGGTAATTGGGGCTCTTGTGGGGGTTTGAGATGGATGAGACTGAGAGGATGTTTCAGTCACATCTTTAACAAGTGCAGATTGCACATTAGCAGTTTCAGGCATCTCAAATTCCTGAACTTCCTTTCTTTTAAGGTTGGTGGGTTTTGGTTTTTGTTGTTTGGGTTTCTTGGCCTTTTTGGGTGAGGGTTTGGAAGATGATGGTTCCATGGGGACTGTTTTTTGTTCCCCTTGGTCATCTTCTGACCAGGCAGCCGGTTTGTTATGCCTTGAGTATGCTTGTGATGTCAATGGGTTTAAAACAATTATTTTTCCCACAAGCACCTCATCTCCAAGTTCTTTAATTATGCAATGCATTATGAACCTTGGATACAACAAAAACTTCTTTTTAGAATTTAGGTGATGTAACACCAACTTATTAAAGAAAAGTGATAATGCCATGAATTTTGTTTCATTCACAATGGAATGAAAAATTGGTTGAAAAGTGGAGGGCATCTAATCATAAGATCCTGTTTTTCGACTCAGGCACATGATTATGTAATGAAAGAAAAGTTTGTATTTTGGTTCAAAATATTCCTTAAAAATGGTTGCATGTGAGAGAGTACCTTGGTAACCACACTCTTTCATGGTTAAATGAATTTCAGAGTTTGGAAATTGATCTGGTACATGCACATCATCCAGACCCAGTCTAATTCCCAAAGTTGCTGATGTGATTGCCATTACTTTCCCTTGGATAGTTGATTTGAGGGAAATAACTTTTTCATTCACTGTGACCGTCTCTGCGTTCGCCTAGAACTCATTAAGAGTTTCAGTATTGATTGGAGGATCAATGGTGAGGGCAGTGAAGTATTGGAATTTGACGACTAAATCAATGATTTCGTCGTATTGGGACCAGGCTTCATGTTTCTTAAAGTAGCCTCTTTGATTGTGTCCATGTTTCAGTATAAGAGCCATGTGGTTTGTGTGTGGGTGGATCGAACAGTGTTTTTGTTTGCAGGTTAAGGGTTTGAGAGTGTTTTTGAGAGAGAAGGAGGGAATTTTGCTTTTTGAAAGGATAAGTCTTGGAAAAGGTGTTTATCATAAGTTTATAACCGCCCTAGATCAAACTTCTGATGTGGGAAATGTCTGATTTACCCTTAATGACAAAACTACTGATGAAGAACAACTTTCATCAGTAGTTCCCATTTTCTCTTCAGTAGTTTGTTAACAACTGATGAGAATATTTATAAACAGTTTATTCATAACTTCTAAAGTTTATTTTATCAGAAGTTAATCATTTTCAGAAAATATTCCTATACTGATGTTTTGTACATCAGTAGTTTCTCTCTTTTTGCTTTTCAGAAGTTTTAACACAGACAGATGTAAGTGAAAAATAAAATATGTGCAGAAAAATAAAAGAAGCACTTACAAATTTAGCATCCCAAGCATGGATACTAACTTCTGAAATTTTGATGTGTCAAGGGGTTTAGTGAATATGTCAGCTATTTGATTAGCTGTTGTCACATGCTTCACTTCAATCTTGCCGTTTTCATAGCAATCCCTTATGAAATGATACCTGATTTCAATATGTTTATTCTTTGAGAACTGAACAGGATTTTGAATGATGCTAATGGCAGATTTACTGTCTACAAGCAATGGTGTCTTGGTCTCTTTGATTCCATAATCAAGAAGTTGATATTGGAGCCATTGTATCTGTGATGTACAACTTGCAGCTGCAATGTATTTAGCTTCTGTAGTTGAAGTTGCAACAGATGTTTGTTTCTTTGATTTCCAGGACACTAGACAGTTTCCCAATAATTGACAACCACCAGATGTTGATTTTCTTGACATTTTGCACCCTGCATAGTCACTATCTGAAAAAGCTGATAACTTGATATTGCTAGAAGCAGGATACCAAATTTCAAGTGTAGGAGTTCCTTTCGGATATCTGAAGATTCTTTTGACTGCAATAAGGTGTCATTCCGTAGGAGCTGATTGATATCTTGCACAGACACATGTTGAAAACATAATATCTGGTCTAGAAGCAGTTAGATATAAAAGGGAACCTATCATACATCTATACATGGTTTGATCAACCTGTTTTCCTTGATCATCTGGTTCAACTTGTGTGGTTGGTGTCATGGGAGTGGAACATGATTTACAGTCTTCTAAAGAAAATTTGTTCAATAATTCTTTAACATATTTAGATTGATGTATAAAAGTTCCATTTGTTTGTTGTTTAATCTGCATTCCTAAGAAGTACTACAGTTCTCCCATTGTACTCATCTCAAATTTTGATTGCATGAGTTTCTTAAATTCATCACACAGTTTTGTGTTTGTTGAACCAAATATGATATCATCAACATAAGCAAAAGTTGTCTTTGAGGGCTTCTTGGTACTTCTTAGGTTCCAACTGAGAAATGAATGCTGTGAAGAAGCAAAAGTTGGAAAGCTTGTTTCTTGTGAGAACCCCTGATGCAATATCACCCATGATTTGATCCACTGGATGATCCTTGTGTTCAATCAGTTGTTGTAAACCACTGACAGGTGTAGGTGGCTCTTGTACTTCTTCAAACAAACCACTGTGTTTAATAATATCTGGTTTAGCTGTTTGAACATCTTCAGTAGTTATAGGAGCTGAAACAGATGTTTGAGTTTGTACATCAGCAGTTGTTAAATCAGAAGTTTGTGAAACTTCTGATTGTTTGAAAGTTGACTTAATGACTATATTAGGAGTCCATGTTGCTGGATCATCATCATCAAACCTTTGATCACCATAATAAGTAGGTTTAGAAGAAGTGACAGTCTTTTCAGGTCCGAAGTGGAAGCTGTCAAGGTCAAAGAGTTCAGTAGGATGTGCTGGAATGAGACTATGTTTTGACTCATTAAACATGACATTCAGTGTTTCTTCTACTATCTTGGTTCTTGAGTTAAAAACCTTATAGGCTTTTCTAGTGGAAGAGTAACCAAGAAAATAACCTAAATCAACTTTACCAGCAAACTTTGAAATAGAGTCTTTAATGTTTAGAATGAAACATTGATATCCAAAAGCCCTGAAAAAGGAGATAAGGGGCTTAATACCATGAAGAACTTCATAGGCAGTTTTGGAGTGTCTCCTGTTGAAAAGGACTCTATTCTGAACATAACATGCAGTGTTGACTGCTTCAGCCCAGAAATACAATGGTAGGCCTGAATAAGCTAACATGGTTCTTGCTGCTTCAATTAATGTCCTGTTCTTCCTTTCTGCCACACCATTTTGTTTAGGAGTTCTGGGAACACTGAATTGTCTAATAATCCCTTTAGACAAACAGAATTCATCCAGAGTTTTGTTCCTGAACTTTGTCCTATTGTCACTTCTAATGGTTTTGACAGATAGAGAATATTGTTTATCTACTTGTAGAATGAAGAACTTGATGATTTCAGCTGCCCCATCCTTGGAAAATAAGAAGAATACCGATGTGAATCTTGAATAGTCATCAATGATGACTAAGCAGTACTTCTTCTTACCAAGGCTCATGATTTTTACTGGCCCAAATAAGTCCATATGGAGTAGTTGAAGACATGCAGTTGTTTTAGATTCTTCAATAGACTTATAGGAGGACTTATGCTGCTTTCCAAATAAACATGATACACAGTGTTCTTGACAGTGGTATAGTTTCAAGGGTAGACCTCTGACCAAGCCTATTTTTGTGACTTTATTTATGGTTTTAAAGTTCACATGGCCAAGTCTCCTGTGCCAGAGATCAGTCTCTAAAGTTGATGCTCTTGAGAAGAAACAGGCAGTGTTGTTCAGTACTTTGTCCTTTTCAATGTCCACTGCATAGACATTGCCACATCTTTTGGCTATCAACAAAGTATAATCTTCAATAATCTTCTCTATCAACTTCTGGCCTTCTGGCCTTCTGGTGATATGATCTTGCATGCTGTCTTTGTGAAAAAGGAAGAATATCATTTATCACACATTTGTGACACACTCAGCAAGTTGTACTCAAGGTTTTCAACCAGATTGACCTTGTCAAACTGTATTTTGCCTGAAGAGACATTGTCATGTCCTAGCACATATCCCTTGGCATTGTTCCCAAAGGATACAGATCCTTCTCTTTGACTGATAAAATTGTTTATCAGGTATCTGCATCCTGTCATGTGCATTGATCCTCCACTGTCAACATACCAAATGCTATTTAAGCCTCTGGAGACCCTCTGTACAAAGTAGCAAATTAGTTAGATTTGGGAACCTAAGCCAGTTTGGCTTTGGGTTTGCTCTTGAGAACATTAACAGTTTGTTCTTGACCAGGTTGAGGACCACCATCAACCTTGGTCATCAGTAGTTGTACCATATTCATGAGATCTTTAATCTCAAATGTTTGTGAAACTGCTGATGATTTAGGTCTAACTACAGAAAGATAATTTTGAGAAAAAGACTATTGTTGAGATTTCATCTTTTCTGACAAAAGGTGTTGCCTGGTTGTTGTTTCTTGGGAAGGAAAATTTCTTCAAAATCATTTTTGAGTTGTTTTCCCACAACCAGTTGTAAATTTTTCTTGTTATACTGAATTCCTTTTCTGTATCTACAAAATTCTGTTTTGTGGTTAAACAAACCACATATTTCACATTCTTTTGCCTTTTCTTTGTCATTTAAAAGCAAATTCCTGACTGTGTTGATTTGATTTAGGTCATCAGTAATTTTCAGGTTCTCAACTCCTGATGTAGATGAAACTAGTGATGGCTTAAAGTCAGATTTTATCAGTACTTCTGAAAAACTTCACTACGCCAAAAAAGGCCTACGGCCACACTTTTTCAAAAACCACCCTGCCACACTTTCGATTAAATGTGTGGCTAAAGGTCATTTTTCATATTACAAAACCTTCCAGCATACTTTTTGCCACACATCTTATGTATTCATGTGGCCAATGTATAATAGTTCAAAACTTTTAGTCACACTTTAAGAAAAAATTGTGACGTTTATTAGCCACACTAGAAAACGTGTGGCCATTTATGATCTACGATCACATTATTTGTTTCATGTGACCAAAAACACATCTGATCAAAACATTTAGCCACACATTAAGAAAAAAACCGTGACATTTAGTAGCCACACTAGAAAAGTGTGGCCAAATGTAATCTACAATGACGTTATTTGTTTGATGGTGTAGCTAAAAGTTTAAACTTATGCCACATATATTATAGTGTGACCAAAAGATAGACAATAACCACACTTAAAATTACAAAATTTCGTGTGGCTTTACATAAACATTCGTAACATTATGGTCACGTTTATTTTTGTGTGACGGAATGAAAGCAAATGTCATGTAAAATATGTGTGACCAATGGTTACACAATAGTCACGCTAATGTCATTGTTTAGTTTTGTGTGACGAAATGATAACAAATGTCATAAGAAAATGTGTGATAAAAGGTTAGACAGTAGCCACGGTTAAAATTATAAAATTTTATGTGGCTTTATATAATAATTAGTCACACCATCATCACTTTGTTCTTTCTTTGTGTGACGGAATAATAGTAAATGTCATGAAAAAATATGTGTGGCCAAAAATTAGATGATAACCACACTTAAAATTACAAAATTTCATGTGGCTATACATATTACATGGGGGAGAACATATTCATTACAGAAGCCAAAGTCATATAACTTTTTGCTAGGAATGGGAGTAGACAGCTTAGTTCAGTTTAGAGGCATTAAGGCACTTGAGTCTCATTCGCCCGCCATATTGAACCTGCATTTTCCATGATCACGTTCAACAACTACAAAGACAACATCTCACCCTTCAACAAAATATGATCATCCGAATGCTCCTGCACCGAAAATATCATCGCCAACTTACAGAAATTCTTAAACGCCACAGCCCCACGTTCCCTAATTTTCTGTTTCTATTATCGAGCATCATTAATCTAATCAATTAACAAAAAAAAACTTTATAAACATCCTTCCCTTGAACCCAACACATTAACTTCAAACAAAGTGTAGAAGAGAAAAACATGAAAGAACGCATTAGCTTTGACTGCTCAAAAAGAAAATAACCTTTGAATCTGCATCCTTCATCCCACCCATGATCCTCTTCAGCTGTGAAATCGCTAAAGGCATATAACCCGGCATTGCTATGGGTTAAAAGACATGGTAAATGAATCCACCACCGCCGCCCATATTAATGCCCTCTTCAATGTCTTCACTATTATCATAACCTGCCACAATCAACAAACACAAAATTTTATAAAATATATGTAATACCAAGTTCCTCCCAAAGTAAAACACAACGAAGCATATACCAAGATACATAGAATGATTAACGAATGGATAGCAATGGGACGTGTATTCCGCACTCCTATATGCAAACCAATTCATCAAAACAAACCAAACAATCAAAATAAATATATAAAAACCATTCAATCAACAAAAAAAAATATAGCTATACAAAGTCAAGTACAAAGCTACTTGCATAGTTTCACCTCACATCAGTTCAAGACATTTCTAAACAAAATGTGAACAAAAAATAACATGACACCTAATTAAGTAATAACTGAAAGTATCGGTTAACTGATATACCATATGCAACAAATTACCGTTAATAACTTGGCCTTGGCCAATTTGGAAGCTGAAGGGCTGCTGGCCTGGATCTTTCGTGCTAATATTCACAAGAAAACGAAATGACAATTAGATAATAATAATAATAATAATAATAATAATAATGCAATATTACCTGCTCGAAGTAGGGTACCGCCGCTGTTGCTGGCCTGTTGATTAAATTAAAACCCAAAATTCATATACTTTGACCAATAACCTAAAGATCCAATACAAATTGAAAAGGAGGATAAATAGTTTTGGCTTATTAAGAATTGCAACAATCAATAAACTGTCTTCTGGACATCTGATAATTGAAAAAAAATTCTCTAAAATCAAACCCAGGGAGGATATAAACTTAGAACAATTAGATTAAACAAAATATTTAAACTTTTGTTGCATACTTGCATGATCTGAGAGAATACGAATCAGTAACCTTTTGTTGATAATCCTTTTCATAACACCCAATCAATATAGTATAATAATGCTAATAATTAACATAAAGCTACAAAGGGGCAAACCTTTAATCAAGGGTCCCAAATCAAGTTCGCCGCCTATGACAAACCACTTCGGGAGATTGTTGTTGTCCAGACCATTAACGGTTTCGCTACGGTTCATCAATAGTTACACATATCCAGGTTTGCAACCACAATCGAAACCACCGCCACCATCCACGAAGATCAAGCAGAAGGACGGCAAAAACGGTGGTGCAACTGATTCCAGATAGTGCCACCACCGTACGTCGGAGCCGCCGGCAGGGTAAACAACCCACCTCTGTTTCTCTGTAGAACATCAACACCAAACGGAACAGCAACACGGCTCTTTCTCTGTTTCTCTCCAGAAACCCTGTTTCCCTATGACCAGCGGCTGGACACCAAACCGACCACATCACCAAACAGAAGTCTGAATTAGAGAGGGAAAGCGAGAAAGACATGAGATAATGTGTGTAGAGAGATTTAGGAGGAAGCCAGTTTTATGAAGAGGTGAACGCAAAATGGAAAAAAGAGGTGAAAAAAAAAAAAGAATGCTTAAAAGGTTGTATAGGTAGCTTTAAATGGTTGTACTTAACATGTACAGTACCATCTTTGAATGAGTGAGAAGTTGATAAATATAGCATGAATAATAATTATAATCCGTCCAAATTTTGCCACCTAATCTTCCCGCCACAAAGTTTTGGCGCCATCAGCCTTTTTATCTAACCTATCGAGTCCTTATGTGGGCCTTTATTGTTAATTGTTAGCCCAACGGTAACATTTGTCGCTTTTCGCTTAACACAAAATCGACCGAAGCACGCGCTTTTCTTATAAACCTCACCTAATGTGACATAAGGCGCAAAGATTTGAGCCTAGGTACGCTTAAGCGCGCCTCGAGCGCAATTTTTAAAACCCAATTGAGTATGCATATAGGGCCTTAATAGATCATAATTGACTACATGTCTTAATGGACCATATTGGGCCTTAATAGATCATAGTGGGCAATAATGGACTATATATGCCTTAATGGACTATATTAGGCCTTAGTGGATCCTAACGGACAATAGTAAATCATATATGTCTTAATGGGCCATACCGGGCCTTAATGAATCACAATGGACAATAGTTAATCATTTACGTCTTAATGGATCACAACCGGCAATGGTAGATCATTTATGTCTTAATGGTTCATATTAGGTCTTAATTGATCACAATGAACAATAGAAGATCATATACGTCTTAATGGGGCATATTAGGCCTTAATGAATCATAATGGCGATAATAGATCATATGTGTCTTAACAGGTCATATTGGGCCTTAATGGATCACAATGGTCAGTAGTAGATCATTTACGTCTTAATGGACCATATAGGGCCTTAATGGATCACAATCGGCGACGGTAGATCATTTATGTCTTAATGGTTCAAATTGGGTCTTAATTGATCACAATGAACAATAGAAGATCATATATGTGTTAATGGGCCATATTGGGCCTTAATGGATCACAATCGACGATGGTAGATCATTTATGTCTTAATGGTTCAAATTGGGTCTTAATTGATCACAATGGACAATAGAAGATCATATATGTGTTAATGGGCCATATTGGGTCTTAATGGATCCCCATGGGTAATGGTAGATCATATATGTCTTAGTAGATCATATTGAACCTTATTGGATCACAATGGACAATTTTAGATATATGTCTTAATGAACCATATAATAATGGGCAGTAATAGATTATATATAGGATCACAATGGACAATAGCAAATAATATCTAGGATCACAATAAACCGTATAATAATGCACCCCTACACGTACTCCTTTTATGACATTAAAAAGCGTGAGTAAAAAATGTCATTTTTTTGTAAAATATGATAAATTTATTATGGTTTTTTTTGTGGGTTAGTAAAAAATGTCATTTTTTTTTTGTAAAAAATCTCTCTCATTTGCTTTCTTCTCACTTTTTTTTTTTTTTTTTTTTTTTTTTTTTTTTTGAGATCTGCACAAACACACACAGGCCTCTCTTCTTCCTTACACAAAAACACAAGCCACACACATTTTTTTTTGAGATCTGCACAAACACACACATTTTTTTTTGAGATCTGACCAGTTAAGAGGTTTGGTCACCGCATCTGTTCTCGACGTCGTCTCCGTCAGTTAAGAGGGGCGAGGGAGGTAGGAAGGTTGCTGGTTAGGTTGCTATTTAGTAAAGGTGAAGCTTCCAACGACTAAAAATCTTCATCGACGTCGTCTCCGTCACCGCATCTGTTCTCTCCGTCAATCGCTGCCGCGTGGCACTTGTTCTCATCGTGTCCGGCCACCAATGTGGCGGTTTGTTCGTTTTGGGCGAATAGGGTTCTTCCCGGAGTTCAATCGTAAGTAATTTTAAATTATATCCATATTTTGCTACATATTTAACCATCTTGGATGTAAGGATATGCCACTGTGTGCTGTATACGAAGAAAAAGGGCGATAAAAAGTTATTGGTCCCATTTAACTCAAGCCATGGATTTTCAGTTTGATTGGTAAAATGCTTTTCTTTGGTTTAGTTTTGTAGCTACTAACCAAGAACATGCCAGGCTCATAAATCAATTATTAAATACTAATAGTTGTGTAAGTAGTCAAAGTAAAAGTTGTGATTTCTATTTTTTTTCTTTGGCCGATGAAACCACAGTTTAAAGGTGAGGGTAAACGAATGATCAAGCGACACCAAACAGTGGCGATGGTCGAGTGGGGCAAGAACAACTGCACCAGCTGGTGATGGTTGTGATCCGGATGGTTTTTGGTATAATAGATTTAGAGAATTGGTAGGAACTTGATATTGAGTCAAACAAACTATTGAGATTATACTCACAGGTTCAAAGGGTTTCCCAAACCGAACACCTGGGAAGGTATAAACTGTTCACATTGAACTCTTTGAACATGATATTATATTTAGGCCATTAAATATATATTTGGTTGAGCTCTTAGTTATAATTATAATCTTGTATTTGTTAATACTAATAGTTGGATTTGATACCTTATTCGTAACATATATATTGTGGTCTGTAGCAATATATATATATATATGCTATAGAATGTTACATGGAATATATGTTTGATATGTAGCATTGCTATTTAGACGTTTTAGCATGAACCTTTGTTAGTTTGCAATGTTTTCACCATTTCAAATAGTGTTAACCCATACTTAGAAGTGTAAATTATAATTGCTTTATCTGAATGAAAGTGTTTCCATAATCTCGTTTGTGGTTGTAATTGTTGATACAAATTTTCAAAATGATCTAATAGTAATTGGTCTTTTTTAAGTAGATATGAAAATGCTATGTTGCTTTGTATGGTTTAGTCATTCCAGGAAAAAGGGCAATTTGGTAGTTAGTTATTAGTAGAAAATTTTCATTATACTATGTGGCAACTGGAGTTTGGCAAGTTAAAAGTTTCAGTTGTTTGGGGGCAGAGAGTAGTAATTAGATTAAGAAGTTAACTACCTAGGACCATGTGTAAGACCATATGTAATGGTAAGCGAATTAGGCGTGAATGTCCAACTTTGGCGCCCCATTCACCTTGGAACACCCCCCCTCTCTTGTTAAAGGGGCGCTAACCTTCCTCACACGAAATATTTCGCGCAGCTCAAACATTGCCCCACCCAATCCCATGTGAACATGTGGCAGAAGCAATTAATCACCAATCATTTTTTTTTTTTTTTTATTTTTTAAAAATGCCCCTTTCATGCACCAAATTTCACCCACCATTACACCCCTTGCCCATTTCAAGCCCCTTTCACCCACCAAAGTGGCCCCACACATGGGGCGCTAATTTTGCATTTCACGCCCAATTCACTTGGCCATTACACATGGTCTAAGAATTTGTGTTTCTATTTGTGACTTCATTTAGTTTTTTATCTGTGGTAAACCTTGGTTTATGTTTGGCTCATTCCACTGTCAATTTGTATCTTACTTCTATGAATCTTATTTTTATTTTAAAAGAACACAAATTGAGCTGGCTCAAGCTCAATAACCAAAGTTGGGGTCGAGCTCGGTTAGGCTCAGCTCGTTTGCACCTAGTTTATCGTGGGGGTAAGTTCACAAATGGAAGTACATCATACATTGTGGACATGCAAGTTTAGTACAAATTTAATTTTTAATAGATTTGGGTATGTGGTTTTATTACTTTAGATCAAGTGGCTACTAATGCTCTCGTGAATCCCAAAAGTAAATGACGTTCCAAAGTTTAGCAATGAATCTAAAGCAAAAGTGCAAGGTTGGTTGATGGATTTAACGAAGCTAATGCAATTCAAGTGAAGAATATCGAGAAAATAACTACTCATGATGTGAAAGCAGTGGAGTATTTTCTTAAAACAAAATGCCAAGAAGACCCGGAGATAGCTACGGTATGTGCTATTCATGTTTTGTTTTAGAAGGCATAGAATTTGATAAAACATTATCTGTGCATGTACACTTTCATGTTGAATTTCTTTATTCTTGAAATAACTGCAAATGCTTGAGTTTTTTTTCATTTAGGATGTACATCAGAAGACATAAATAATCTTACTCATGGACTGATGCTTAAAGCAGTTAATTATGTTACTCTTCCGGTCGTGGATGATTTAACTAATGCTATATATTTTATGGCCGAGGCTAATGCTCACATTCCCATGCTCTCTCTGACAAATGGACAGGTAAATCATCTTATCTAAATATTTATTATAACTACAATTTCTTTAAATGTATGGCATTGCTAAGTCCAGGTGTTTGCGTTACAAGCATCTTAGAGGCCTTGTTCGTAGGTTCGTAAACTTTTTTCTATCACTTCTAGTCCATCTAGGCCTTGTTCGTGTGTACGTAAGTCTAGCATAGTAGTTACAAAATGAGTATTTTATTGTGATTTGTTTGCAATTGTCTTGGTTGTTGCTGCATAGCTTCAAGGTGTCATGAAACGAAGCTTGTCTTGAATGCAGCTGGACACTACGACTGCAGGTTGTTGAGCATTTGGAATTGGTGGGTTTGCTGTTGCTGCAAGTGCTGCTAAGAGTGATGAAAGCTCTATTGGGGTTCATGTAGATAACGTTTGATTAGAAGTTCATGTATTCAGCATTTAAATCGAAAACTTATGTATTGATTTGGTCTATTGTTAATATCATTTGATTTTTTATGTTTTCTCATGATTTACTATTGTTTTTATTATGAATAAAAAAATTAATATTAAATGGCTAATTACATGAAAATAGCCATATAGAACCACAATAAGGATGTGTGGTCAGGCATTAGTTAATGACCACACTCAAAATTAATAAATTTCATGTGGCTTTACATAACCATTAGCCACACCATCTTAATTTTGTTTATTTTTGTGTGACGTAATGATAACAATTGACATGGGTAAAATGAAATACGTGTGACCAAACGTAGGACAATAGCCACAGATAAAATTACAATAATTCAAGTGGCTTTATATAATCATTAGTCACGCTATCCACCATTTGTTTTTTCTTTTGTGTGACAGAATGTTACCAAATGTCATGAACAAAACGGATTATATGTCACCAAAGTTAGGCAATAGCCACACTTTTTTTATGTGGCGGAATAATAGTAAATGTCATAAGAAAAAAAAAATATGTGTGACCAAAAGTTAGAATATAGTCACACATATAATTATAAAATTGTTTAGTGTGTCTATAAATAGTTTTTTACCACAGTTACACTAAATTCATGTGACTATATAATATAAATGGCCACACTTATAGTGAATTCATGTTGCCATTCCTACCCTTTAGCCACGGTTAATAGATAGAAAGCTTATTAAAACGATCAATTTTGCCACATATTTTTTAATTGACGTGGCTAAAACAAAACTTTTAGTGACTATATAACTAAAATGGCCACACTTAGAGTAATTTCATGTGGCCGTTACCATTATTTAGTCACATTTAATAGACAGAATGCTTGATTTCAAAAAGAAATATGGGTATTCTTTAGCCACACTTTTTAAGTGATATGGCCACTAAATGTGAATGTGGTCGTATGATACCTACGATGACTCGACCTATGGTCACACTTAAGCTGGAAAAAAAAGGTGTGGCGAAAGGCCTATGGTCACACTTTTTTTGTGTGGCCGTAGGCATATTTTGGCATAGTGCTTTCTTTTAGAGTTTTTAGAAACTTTTCATGAAAAGATGTGCATTCTTTCTCTTCAGAAGTTTCATTTTGAACAATTTTTCTCCCATCTTCAGTAGTTTTGTGATTGTACCCTATGCCAAACCTAACATTTGATGCGCTTTGTTTGTTAAGCAGTAGTTGGTACCCTTTACATGACTAAACCCATTTTTCACAGTCAACCTTGGTGTCAGCAAGCTCTTTTCTAGCATTTCCTAGGTCTTCTATCATGATTTTAAGTTGTGCTTGGGTTTCAATAGAATTGTTAGTTAATTTAGAATTTTCTTTTGATTTAGCAGCAAGTTCATTCTAAATCACATTTCATTTGAGAAAATTTTCTCTCAGAGTCATTGGCTTAGCCTTGTAAATGCACATTAGTCTCTCTTATGAGAGCAAAAGATTCTTTACATGATTTTGAACAAAGTTTTGTTAAAGATTCTTTTGATACTGAGACAGGGCAGATTTTGAGGTGCAACCCTCAAATGCCATTAAGCAAAATTCTTTCTGCCAATGTCAGGTTCTCCCCAGTTGATGTCAAACATTTTGTTGTCTGCATCAGGATTGCACTCAATTGTGTCAAAAGGAAGACTGCTCCAGTCAACATACCCTGAAGTGAACAGCCTTTGTTGTGAGGGTTGCTGAGTTTGTGGAGGTTGTTGAGCAGCTGGAATGGAAAGGATTGATTGTTGGCCCTGCATTTGTTGAGCAGACATCCGTACATATTGTATTTGTGTCACATATTGGATTTGTGGAGCTTGTGCCTGTACAAAATGTGCATTTCCCTGTGTTCCATTATTCCTATTATAACTAGGGTTAAATTGATTTCCAGACTAAGATTGGTTATAGCTAGAGCTTCTACACTCTCTTGCAAAGTGTCCCAACTTCTGACACTTGTGACATCTAAGCTTAGATTTGGCAAAACCAATTTTTGTTGATTTGTTCAGTCCTGGAAATTTCCTTCCTGACCTTTTATAAAAAATTGTTTTTTTTTTATACTTAACATGGCCAGTTGGTGTAAAATATCCATTTCTTCTAAGTCATCACTGTTAACATTTTTTAAATCATCCATGATAACACACATGTTATCAGCAGTTTGACTATATTCCTCATTGTCATAAGCTGGATATGATCTTTCTGATGAGATCCCAACAGTTATGTCAATGTGGTTAAAAGATCCAAAATTATTTGGACAAGAAGGTGAGTCTTGTCCCAACAGTGCTGTACTACCTGGTACATAGTCATCAGCTGTTTTACCAGAACTTTGCAACTTTTTTCTTTTGATCAATTTCTCTTTCAAAAGTTAGCAATCTCCCATGTAATTTTGTAAGAGTGAGGGAGTTAAAGTCTGGTGAAGATCTGAGAACTATAGAGTAAGTTTCCCATTTTTCTGGTAAAGACCTTAAAAATCTATGAAGCATAGATACATTTGTATAGGTCTGACCATTTAATTTCAACTCAGATATTAATGAGGAAAATCTTTCAAATTGTTGTGTTAAAGATTCCCCATTAATGTGAGTAAATGTTTCATATTGTTGAGCCAGGATTTCACTAGTGTTGGCAATCACCTCTTAAGATCCTCCAAACTGCTCTTTTAGGCAATCCCAAAGCTCTTTGGCACTTTCACAGTGTAAAAGTCCAGAGTAGATTTCATTTTGGAGTGCCATTGCTAACATAGAGAAAGCTTTAGCATCAAACTCAAGTTTTAGGAAATCTTCTTCTGTGTAGTCTTCTGGGTCCTTTGGTATTTCAACTTTTGTTTCAAGGTTAATATTTTCTGGTTTTTGAGGACCATATATCACAGATTTCCAACAACCCGTGTTGGTCTGAGACAAAGTATGAGCCATCCTTTTCTGCCATATTTTATATTCAGAATGAACAAGCATAGCAGGTTTATTGGCAGAACCATTATTATGTTGATCCATTTTAAAGAGTATTGATTTGTCAAATATCTCTCAAAGTGATGGATGTTGAAAAAGTGAACTTTTAATCCTTTATTGAATATCAATAAGAGCCTGTGTCTGATTCTCAATTTGTTAGATTGATATTTGATCAGATAAACCAGTGCTCTGATACCAATTGTTGGATCAGTATGCTCTTTAGCAGTTTACTTGCTTATGAACACTTATGTGTTTTGCAAGTATTATCAGTTTTGCACAGCGGAGTGAGTTGTAAAGTTTCACTATCAACATGACTTATTACTCCCCCTGGATGTTTGCAAACTAAAGACAAGTTAATGAGAATCTAAGTATTGAATGTAAATGACAATAAATAATCAGATAGATTCTCAGTTAATGAAATGGAAATAACAAGTAAGAGCTTTGAAGGATTTCAGTTTTCAATTAAAATCAATGTCCAAAATAGAGGGATAAACCATATCTATTTATAGACTTACAAATGCATGAACCTTGTTACAAAAGCAAGTTTGCAACAAGTTGCAGTCTTGGAACTTGTACAAAATGATAAAGTAATAATAAACTAATAAACTACTAAAACATAGGGGCGGTGGAAAGATTCTATTACAAGTGCTGATGAATGACAAACTACTGATGAGTAGTTTGTCTTCAGTAGTTCTTCAGTAGACTTGTCTGGTTTGACTTCAGAACTTCTGATCTATCTTCTTCAGTACTTGTCGAATCTTCTTCAGTACTTGCGTCTTCTTTTTTTCAGTACTTCTATACTTAGAATAATTTGGCAGAAGTATGAATTAGACTAAGGTTGGCAAAAGTGGTTTCTTCAATCCTTTCTGTCCTTACAATTATAAATGAATTATGAAAATACAAATATCTCTAAAGTCGAACCTTACGTGATTTCATGATTTTCACTTATCAGAAATCACAATTTATGGGGTTTTCACATAACTACTCGTCCACATTTACTACTCTTTTACTCACATAAAGATTATAAAATGATAAAACTAAGTTAAAATTACATAACGAAAGTAGTACACATTGTTTTTTTAATGTACTCTAACCAACTAGCATAATAATTAACATGAGTTTAAATAAAGTAATTTTTTATTTAAATAAGCTTAAATCATCTAAGCTAGTTATTTATTTATTATTTAGAAATACACTTATAGAAAAAACTTAACAAGTACTGAACAATTCATTTTGGTCATACTTGACTATGAAAACTAAATACAAAATATAAAAAATAAAAAACCTTATCAAATATACTACCTACTTACTTAAAACATTATATTCATATAATGTAAATTTAAGGATTGCTACAACGGAATATATAAATAGGAGCAATATATATAGGAGGATCAAGTGAGTTGAAATAGAAGAAACTTAATGTAAGGAAAAAAAATAGATAATGTTGAACAATAAATACTTTAACTTTTGTTTCATTAATTATTACATCTCTAATTAATTAGTCATTAACACTTTATCCTACACACATTGAAATTACTTTCACTCTAATATTACAAGACATTTTATTCTTATTTGAACTCTCTAGTGTGTGTTTATATATGTGTGTGGGTGTGTGTGAATATAAAAAGATGGTTAAGTTCAAATGAAAACCACATTAGTTGTTGGAACCGGGATAATCCTACTTCCCAAACCTTTTTTTTTTCAAGTTTCTTTTAAGCAAAACTTATGTTTAATTGTTAACTACGAGATGTAAAAAATAAAAAGTAACAAAAAATTATTGTCTATGTTTTTTACCCTTGTGTTTTATTGGTTTTATATAAGTATAATTTTAATGCTAATTTAATTACGTTAAATCAACTCCAATTTGGTTAAAATGAAAATTGATAACAAAATCGATAATAGGTGCTCTCGCGGTTTATTCAACTCGAGGAAGTTCTCATTTGATTGGGGAATAACATAACGTTACAATTATCATTACATTATATGTCGTTTTGTTTTCTTATATAATTAATAGATGTAAGATTGAAAAAAATTAATTTCTTAGATTTATTAAATCTACTTTTCCAATGTTTTGAATCAATGTCTCCCATATATTTTTTTATGATAGGTGATTGTTGTAACCATGGATGAGGCAATGGTGCCCTTCTCCATATTCCTTTATTTAAGTTCTTTTTAAATAACTACAACTCTAAAAACGGTGTAAGCCTCTCAGGTCTCTATGACTACATATAACAACTAAAAGTTTACATCTGATGAGTACTTCTGACCGTTTTCAAAGTTTTGAGGAATTACATTATTTGCTACAACGGTTTTCCCATCAGTAGAGGTGAGCCTAAAAGAATACGGAGGCTGAAATGATGGATCAATGTCTCTTTTCCAAATAGCGCCCCAAATGTTATCCATACCAACAAAAGTTTGAGTACCACCTGCTGCTATCTCCACAGATTGAAAACCACCATCGCCATTTGCATACTCTAGTGCTACGGTGAACCAGTATGGGTTACATTTTCTTTCAACTTTAAACGCGATCTTTGTACCTTCGTAACTGCATGATACCCTACAAACAGATTGGTACTTTAGCGATCATAAAGTATTGTTATATATTTCTACCAATGATATATGTTATTTTAAATATAACTAAAATTTTTATAAGTAAAATTGTCAAGATAAAAGCCTCATGTAATCATGATCTTTTGAGATTAATCACTTCTAAAAGAATTTGAAGTTATTAAACATAGACTAACCTTTGGTAATTGACATCTACTTGGCCAAGTTGTCGCAGATTGTGTTCTTCACCATGTTTCGCCATGGCACCAAAAGCAAACCCGCTTAAATCAAAATGAAATGGGACATCGTTACATGCCCCAGGACACTCATCGCTAATCGTCACCGTAATTGGTTTACCAGAGCAGAATGGTGGTTGCGTACAAAATATCTGCTTATGCATGTATACCTTTTATTATTTAATGTTACATTATATGGTTAGAAAATAAATTTTGTAAAAATTAGTGTATGACATGTACATGCCTGAAAACAATGTCCACATCCTTTTCCTTTCAAAAATATATTAGCATTTCCTGCTGCTATCATCGATGAAAATGGAATATCCTTCACATCATTTTCCCAACCACAAGCTGCTCCTGCTCATAACAACAAAACAAATTAAAATCGGTAATGTTATAAACTATATGAACATCAAAATGAAAACAATGAGCTACGTATATCATCAAATAAATCATGAAATTTTCATTGATTACCACTTCCTGCACCCGTTTCATCGCCATACCATGTTGCCAAAGCAGACGCGAAACCTTTTTGTGCGAAAGTATCATCGCTAGCAAGGACAACACACAAGGAGGAAGAAAGATTTATTAACAGGGTGGCAACGATAATAAAAGGAGTAGAAACCATTGTATTTGATAGTTTGTTACAAGTGAAATGTAATGTATGTGTTGCTTCAAGCAAACTTTGAACCTATTTATAGCACTTCCTAGTATCTTGTAACATTTCATGCTGAAAGTATCCTTTGGACGTGACGTAATGTCGTTTTTTGCCTGGGGTCCTTGTTTTGAGGACCGTTTCGGGCTTTGTGTGTGAATGAAATTTACCTTAAAAAAGTAACATTTGTACCTACAACTTTCGTATGTTTTGGTTTCACGTATTATTATTATTATTTATTCATAGTTATGCTGTTGGCATACATTTGATTGTATTTTTCTTACACAATTATGAATAAATTGCATAAAAACAAAACGTCCAATTATTTTTCTTTATCAAATATTCATTAATCAAGAGAAAGTTTCATGCAAAGGTAGAAAGTGACAAGGATATGATACTTCACATCATTTCCTGCGGCTAACATCGATGAAAATGGATAATCCTTCATATCATTTTCCCAATCACAAGCTGCTCCTGCTCATAACAACAAAACAAATTAAAATCGGTAATGTTATAAACTATATGAACATCAAAATGAAAACAATAAGCTATGTATATCATCAAATAAATCTTGAAATTATCATTGATTACCACTTCCTGCACCCGTTTCATCACCATACCATGTTCCCAAAGCAGACGCGAAACCTTTTTGTGCGAAATTATCATCCCTAGAAAGGACAACACGCAAGGAGGAAGAAAGATTTATTAAAAGAATGGTAACGATAAAAAAAGGAATAGAAACCATTGTATTTGATAGTTTGTTACTAGTGAAATGCAATGAATGTGTTGCTTCTAGCAAACTTTGAACCTATTTATAGCACTTCCTGGTATCTTGTAACATTTAATGGTGAAAGTATCCTATGGATGTGATGTAATGTCGTTTTTTTCCTAGGGTCCTTGTTTTGAGGACCGTTTGTGGCTTTGTGAGTGAATGAAATTTACCTTAAAAAAGTAACATTTGTACCTACAACTTTAGTATGTTTTGGTTTCACGTATTATTATTATTATTATTATTATTATTATTATTATTTATTCATAGTTATGTTGTTGGCATACATTTGATTGTATTTTTCTTACACAATGATGAATACATTGCATAAAAACAAAACGTCCATTTATTTTTCTTTATCAAATATTCCTTAATCAAGAGAAACTTTCATGCAAAGCTAGAAAGTGATAATAATATGATACATGTACTTCAAGCCAGGTATAATCGTCAATACTACTCACATAATGTATACAAAATCATGTAATTTTATAATTGTTATAAAATATAAGGCGTACTAGAAAATCACATAAGTTTGTAGTTCACATGGCTCACATACACCCACATCACTTTTATTAAATGCAAAGTTGAGGGGCAAATTTGGAACACTTCAACATAACTTTTTTTGATATAATCTGAATTGGCAGGTATTTTGGTCAAAAATTACTTGCTAGAAATAATTTTGTTTTCCAAATTAGTAAAAGTGAGGTAGATTGCTAGATGTCTAAAAACTTAGTGTTATTTCCAAGATGGTAGTTTATAATGACAAAATAATGATAATATGTCAACTATTCTCAGGATGGCAAAGGTATGGTTCAGGATGTACGGATATATCATGAGGATGTAACTGTCTGACACTAGACTATAGTAACTGAATGTAAATGAAAGAAAGCAAGCCAACAACACTCGATGTACGAGGAAAGCCCTTGATCACTTGATGATCTCCGACACAAAACCTCTAACGATTAAAATATTTTTAACTCCTGATCTTTATCTGATATCTCTGATGTGACATCTTGTTAGCATAGCAACGACTACTTTCTCAGCGTTATTATGTGTGACATCTTGTCAGGAGAGACCATATCTCCTTCTTTATAATGACACCAGATTATCAAAGTAGGTAATCTTTCTCTTCTCTTTCTCTTTTCTTCTTTTAACCCTGCATAATTTTTCAAAAAATTATGAGGATGGGCAAGAAAATGACAAGAGCTTCCGGGAGTGTAGCAGTCTCAAAAGACTTCGTTCCCCAAAACTTGTTAAGCCATCCTGAACAGGAAATCTGTTCTTTCAGTGACAAGGACTGATGTGTGAAATGTGTAGTAAATAAATCAGTCAAGTTTTAAAAATGGAAAAAACCTACAAAACCACACACTAACGGCAAGTGTACCGGTCGCAGTGTAGCAAAGCAAGTAAGTCCGGAATATCGAACCGTGGACACAATATGGCGACTCTCGGTACTAAACCTCTGTCGACTCCTAGCCTATGAATTTGGATTTTTTTTTGAGAAGTAATTATACGCTAAATGCAAATAAAATAAAAGCAATTAAAATAAATAACACAAAGACGAAAACAAGAAGCTAAGAACACTAGATCGAACTCAGATAATATGGAAGGCAACTACCTAGGTCTAGAATCCTACCCGCAGACTCACAACTCTCAGAATCGAATAATGGATTGGCTACCAGGTTTTCTAAAGATACGCCCGACCCAGGAAACCCCTACAGCATGCTAGATCACCTCCCGGTCTCACTAACACCTCTCATAAAATCCTAAGGGACGTGTAAATCACTGGTTACTAGTTCGGATCACCTCCCGGTCTCACCTCACTAGGGAATGCTAAGGTACTCGAAAGACTCACTCACCTCCCGGTCTCGCTAGTCACAACACACCCAAAAATGTGAAGGAGCAATCTAGTTGGTTTGGAAATAATTCGGAATTACAAGAATCTAAAGACACACTAGGCAAGGATCACCTCCCGGTCTCACCTCTACCCGATACCTAAAGATCTAGACAACCCGACAACCTATCACCTCCCGGTCTCAAGGAATGGCAGAATACCTAAGTCCTCTAAACTCTCAAATCAAGTTCCTATGGAATTAGACGTCAAAAACCATAAACTAGTCACAAGCACAAAGCAGGCAACCTAACATGCATCTATAACTGAAAGACATTCAACAAGACACATGTGGAACTATCAAAGATCATAAATTAGACATAAATACGCATACGCATCATAACCAAACACAATTAAATCTTTACCAAAACATAAGCCAATTATATAATTAAACGAATCCGAAAGTCATAAAAATGCTAAGTACTCATCATAACGACCTAGGTAGCCTAAAAAAGTTTAGCTATCCATAACAACGGAACAAGATAAAAACAAAGGTTCAAAATAACACATAGTCATGGTACCAATATTTATGAACACAAAGTAAATAAATATAAAGCCAAAAATTATTATAGTCGAACCCGTAGCTTGAATCTTGAACTCGTGCCTTCTACCCTTCGCTTCCTCCTCTCCAAATCCGATTAGAAGCTCTTGGCGTCCTCTGTTCGAAGTCGATAAAATATTAATTCTTGTTTCTTGCTGTGTGACTTCGATTGTATTCTGCTTGCGGCGTTCTCGTCTTTGGTTCGATGATAATATATGTTTTATGGCAGTCCCTCTTTTCAATCATATGCCTCCATTGTTGTAGGTTATTTGTAAATCAAAATTGGGCCATGATTTTCTACGTAAGTCCACATGGACTTCTAAGTCCATTTTTGAAATTATTATTATTATTATTATTATTATTATTATTATTATTATTATTATTATTATTATTATTATTATTATTATAATTGTGATACCCCGAAAATTCAGGTTCTCACTTTAACTAAACTCTAGTTACATTCCTTGCATTATACTTAACTAGGGTTAGTTAGATAAGACATACGTGCATGGTTATGAGTCAAGGTGTGATTGCATGATTAGTGAACCTCGGACGTTGGTGAATAATAAACTTATGTGTCTCGGTGATACCTGACAAACTTATGTGAAAACCATACGTGATTATGTGAACCTAAACCGAACACGTTAATAGAAATCATTAAAAGTGGAGCATGAGATTGATTAGGGTCTTAATGCATGGGGTTACACTTGTTACGGTCCGAAATAACGAAAACGTCGAAGGATAACGCGTCGGGAGGCGAAACGAGGCAAAAGCGCGCCACCCGGACCTGTGAGCGGCCGCTCACAGGCTCCGAGCGGCCGCTCGAAGCTATCTGACGGGTTTAAACCGCCTCAAACTCATATATAAGCATCCTTAACCCCCATGCAGCCCTCATACTCAACCCTAATCGCCCCCTTACTGCCCCACACGAATATTTCACTCCAAAAACTCCTGCTAAGGCTCAAGATCATCAATTGGGAGGCTCCAAGGCGCGCGATTGATTGATTTGAAGAGCTAAGGGTATAACTCATGATTTCTTAGGCTTTTTACTTTATGTTTTATTGTAAAAATCATATAACAAGTTTGTCCAGGTCTGAATGGGTTTAATAAACATTAAAACATGAGTCTTTTTGAAGATTAAACGGATTAAACCTATTAATAAACGCGTAGTAACATCATAGGATGCTTGTTGCGCAAGTTATTGGTGTTTTGATCCTAAAAGCTTTGATCTTGACATGTTTGATAATAGGATCTGATGGGAATAGGTATTAGGAAAGTTGTATGATGATTATTAGGTGTTATTGATTGATAATATGCAACTAGGGTTTGATATAATTGATAATATTGCACGATCAGAATCTGGACAGATTCTGAATGTCGACTTGTAGGGTCTGTTTCGTGGCTTGAAAATAATTGGTTTGATCGGTTCTTTGCATGATTGTAACGTACAAGGTCTTAGCTTTTCATAATGGGCAAAACCATCGAATTTGGACATCGTTTGAGTCGTTTTTGGAATTTTAATTGATTAGGGATCATATCAGATTTTCGGATTTGTAAATTGGGCTAACTTTAAATGGTCATAACTTGAGATTTACAAGGAGTTAGGTTATGAAATTTTTACAGTAGGTCAATACTGGAAAAATAGAGCTTTTCCAAGTGGATTCATCTCGTTTGGATGAATACACAATTTTTAAGAATTTTCCTACTAAACTGACCTGTTGAGGAAATTTTCTGAACACTGCTGTGTTGTACGAATTTTTATAATTTTTGTGTTTGGAATTAAGACAAAACAAAAATATGTATTGTCGAGTGAATCCCAAATAAAATTCAGTAAAAATTTGGGACTCTGATTCATTCGTTAAGTATTTTAAATAAATTCGTTTTGGTGGCGCACAATCTGTCCTGAAAACACAGATTGTGTATTATGTGCTTATGTGATTACTTGAGGTCTTAGGTGATCTAAAATTGACATATAACGGAAGTACACATGTTTATGACACATACGGGCTGTAGAAACTAATTATAACCAACTCATTCACCAACGAGTCCGTAGGGTTTACTATTGCATGTAGAATCACTAGGCGTCGCATACACACTTTTGAACATTAAAACGCCTTGGACAAACGAGTTATATGGTGTAATGATGTTACGCCTATACTCACGTAGTGACACTGTTATTAGGGTGTCGGTAGCATATAATACTGGCTGTTCGGATTCTTTGCTTACGCGATAAGGTGAGTTTCACTACTCATTTCTCAAAAGCATGCGTCTCGGGTTGAGACCACTTACTTAACGTTTCTAGTCCGGTTTGGGACTACTTTTACACATCCCGGGTTTGGGGTGCATGGTTCACGTGGTGAATCTATTTTTACTAATTCATATATATGTCCTTGATGAACTAAACCAAACACATCTTTTAAGTCCTTCAAAATACCGAATCAATTGCCGGTTGGGCAAGCGGGTTAATTAGTTGATAGCGCTATTAGGTCTAACAAACCTCACATCGTGCTGGGAGCACGGATGTGAACTATTAGCTTCAAACATAATCATTGTCGATGGACAATGATGCAAGGCATCCTTATCCCGGTTATGGGAACTTGTTCATTAGTAGTTCGGTATTTGCCGGTTTTAGTTATCATGAGTGGGCTAGCTACCCCTGACATTTGAATTAGCTGTTTACTTGTGGCCAAGGAGGCCGACGTTCTTACTTATTGATATGTGGTCTGGGAGACCGACACTTTCATTTGGTTACATGGTTTGGGAAACCTACGCTTTTACTTACTCACCTACTTTACTTAGTGAACTCACCAACATTGTTTGTTGACCCACGATTTACATGCTTTTGCAGGTAGTTAGCTTCCGGTGTCAGGATTAGAAAGCACTGTACACTTCACTGCATTTGGGCTCTCGGGCATACACATAAATTATATATTATGCTTTCGTATGGTTTTAATTTGGGTGCGTTGTTTTGCGCATGGTTTTAAAAGGTTTTAAATTTGGTTTACGCTTCCGCGGCTTAACTAAACTTGGTTTTTGAAAACGAACTAAATGGTTTGGGCATTTAGAGTTCGTTCCTGTGACTTATGGCTATGGGATCCTGGTATGTCACGCGCCTCGCGGTATAAACCCCGCAGTGGAAATTTGAGGGTGTGACAGATTGGTATCAGAGCCATTGGTTATAGTGAACTAGGACTGCATGTTGAGTCTAGTCTATAATCATTATAGCATAAGTACACTCACAACTTAAGTGCACAACTAGCTATTAGCTACATATATCTACAACATATGATTTCGGGAGATATGTTATCTCCTAGTTCTAGACTTAATTCTTAACACGTCAATGGTGGGAACCTAGGGTTACACCAGGTGGCGCATTACTGGGAGTAATATCCTAACTAACCTCATGGACGAGGAGACAACAATAGTACAAGGGAGGGAGCCTTGCGAGCGTTATGGCGCACGTACACAGGAAGCTGCACGATGCGCATGACGTGGTACCATTAAATCAACTATGAAGGAATTCGAATGCTGAGACTTATCTTTTGTCACTTAGCAAGGAGACAATTAGTTTCTGTTCCTTGCTACTTGATCTTTCTTACCCCATTCGAAACTCAGACGGGACTGGGTTACGCATATAGAACTTATTTCTTACTTTAGTATCTTACGCCTATTATGAGCGGGCGGACGTATGACTGCATATCCCTGTTACTCATAAGTATATGGTAGATTCATGGGAACACATTAGATCGGGACTTGTTACACACACTCTTGGGGAGTTACGTAAAGCCTGCGATGTAATGCAACATCACAAGGGAGGATGAAACCTACTAATGGCTGATAGCCACGATTGGAGGAACGAGTGGTACAGCTTACCACTAAACTGGTTCACATAGGACTAGAGAAGGAGATTGTATGTGATGAGAACCATATAACACTGACATCGCAAAAGAGGAAGGATAAGAGATGGAAGGGGAACCTGAGCAGGACGAGCACATGGAAAGTGACGATGAAGGCTCTACTATCTAGACAGAACATGGCGACGATTGACTCTTACCTTTTCTTACCTACCTTTTCTTTCATTTTCCTTTGCTAACTTAGATAAGACTGAGTTCTTATGATCAACGATAGGGTGGATGAGGCCCTCGCATCTTTCCAAGCTAGTAAAGATCTATTTTGCTAAATCATTCTTTTCCCCTGACTTCCACATTTGAACTTTCTTATACCTTGAACGCACATTGTATTTCCAAGCCTTTTATTGGTTGTAAACCTCGATAACTCCAACGGAACTGAAGGAGACCGTCTGATTGCTTCGGTAGTATAAGTCTTTGCTCTGTGCATTTGCCCCCAGGCAGGATGAGGTAATGTATGCCACATGCACACTCGATGAGTTACAGATACTTGGGTGGAGAATGTAACCCCCATGACGAAATTTAGAAACTTGTTACCTAAAGACGGATGGGTCTGAAATCGACGCCTACACTACCAAGCTACAGGAGTTAGCTACTACATGCTCATACATATTTAACCTACATTACAAACGGATCGAGCTTCACACCAAAGGGGTTATCCCACAGGTTCGTAGCATGGCTACTACGGCTCACCTACCCAGAATATAACAAACCTTTCACCTGGCTCACAAACTCACCGACGAGGCTGTTGAGCATGGTACTTTTCCGAAGCAGGGTGCTTCATCTTCTACTTTTGGTGATAACAAGAGAACGTGGGCTAGTATGCGGTATAAGTCCTTCAACAATAACCACAACAGTAACAACAACAATGGGGCTCGTGGAGGAGCATTTGTGATGGGCTCTGGGGAGGCCAGGACTGATAACAACGGCGTGACGGATACGTGTTCCTTAAACGCCACTCTCGCTTCTGTTTTATATGATGCTGGTGCAGACTATAGTTTTGTGTCATCAAAACTTAGCAAACAACTAGGGATAGTTCCTACACTTCTTGATACCCCGTACTTTATAGAGTTAGCTGATGGGAAGCCTGTTAAGGTAACCCACATCCATCGTGACTGTAAGCTCGAACTAGATGGACAGTTGTTTGCCATCGACCTCTTACCTATCACCCTAGGAAGCTTTGATCTCGTGGTTGGCATGGACTGGTTGTCCAAGCAACACGCTGAAATTCTCTGTCAAGAGAAGATTGTTCGTATCCCTCTCCCTAGTGGAGAATTCTTATCTGTCCAGGGTGATCCTGGTGGTGCCATGATGGGCATCATCTCTTTCCTGAAAGCCTAGAAGTGTATTCGGAAGGGCTACCCAGCCATATTGGCTAACATTTCTGATACTCGAGCTGAAGTTGAAACAAAAATTGAGGATATCTCTGTAGTTCAGGATTTTCCAGATGTCTTCCCAGAGGAAATACCCGGACTTCCACCTGTTCGACAAGTGGAATTTCAAATTGACCGTGCACCAGGAGCCGCCCCAGTTGCGCGTGCACCATACCGCCTTGCACCAGGCGAACTTCAAGAACTATCCACCCAACTCCAAGAGCTATTGGACAGGGGTTTCATTAGACCTCGTTCTTCACCTTGGGGAACTCCAGTCTTATTTGTTAAGAAAAAGGATGGGAGTTCCCGTATGTGTATCGATTACCGGGAATTGAACAAGGTGACAATTAAAAACCGCTACCCTTTACCTCGTATTGATGATCTATTCGACCAGCTTCAGGGGTCGAGTTTCTATTCAAAGATTGACTTAAGGTCGGGGTACCATCAACTGAGAGTCCGAGAGGAGGATGTGCCAAAGACAGCCTTTCGAACTCGTTATGGGCACTATGAATTTTTTGGTAATGCCCTTCGGGCTGACCAATGCACCAGCTGTGTTCATGGACCTCATGAACCGTGTGTGCAAACCCTATCTAGACAAATTTGTCATAGTGTTCATAGACGACATTCTGATCTATTCCAAGAGTAGGGGAGAGCACGAGCAACACCTACGACTGATCTTGGAACTTCTGAAAAGTGAGCAGTTATATGCAAAATTCTTCAAGTGCGACTTCTGGATTCGTGAGATCCAATTCTGGGGTCATGTGGTGAACGAGGCAGGAATACAGGTCGATCCCGCTAAGATTGATGCGATTAAAAGATGGGAGGCCCCTAAGAACTCCCACGGAGGTCCAATAATTCCTTGGCCTTGCAGGTTATTATCGCAGATTCATTCAGGGATTCTCAAAAATCGCTCAACCCCTCACTGCTTTGACACAGAAGGGGATTACCTACGAGTGGGGAGATGCCCAAGAACCTGCTTTTCTGATACTAAAGACTAAACCTTGCAGTGCTCCAATATTATCACTACCTGAGGGTATGGAGGACTTTGTGGTGTACTATGATGCATCTATCCAAGGTCTAGGGTGTGTTTTGATGCAACGCGAAAAGGTGATCACATATGCTTCACGACAACTAAAAGTTCATGAGAAAAATTTCCCCACTCACGACTTGGAACTAGGAGCGGAGGTCTTCGCTCTCAAAATTTGGAGGCACTACCTCTACGGGACAGAGTGCACGATTTCACAGATCATAAAAGTCTCCAGCATATATTCGACCAGAGGGTGCTAAGCATACGACAACGCCGATGGGTCAGACTCCTGAATGGTTATGACTGTGCCATCAAGTAACATTCAGGGAAGGCCAATGTAGTAGCAGATGCCCTGAGTCGTAAGGAAACAAAACCCAAACGAGTGCGAGCCTTGCAACTTACCCTACAATCTAATCTTCATATTAAGATACGTAAAGCCCAGGGCGTGGCTTTGAAAGGGAAAACATCGGGCTTGAAACCTTGCACGGTGCTGATAAGCACCTGGAATGGAGGACATAGGGTCTTCAGCACTTCATGAATCAAGTCTGGATTCCACGTGTTGGAGATCTCAGACAACTAGTGCTCGATGGGGCACACACCCCTCGTTATTCGGTACATCCTAGTTCGGATAAAATGTACCGAGATCTTAAACTCTTTACTGGTGACCAAACATGAAAGCTGAGAAAAGTCACTTATGTTAGTAAGTGCTTGACTTGCGCGAAGGTTAAGATTGAATATCAGAAACCTTCAGGCCTACTTCAACAACCAGAGATTCCGATGTGGAAATGGGATGGGATTTCCATGGACTTCATTACGAAGCTTCCTAAAACGCCCAGCGGGCACGATATGATTTGGGTCATTATTGACCGTTTGACCAAATCAGCTCATTTCATGGCAATTAGAGAGGCGGACATGTCGGAACGTCTAGCCGCTTTTGTATTACGAAAATTTTCTCTGGGCATGGGATGCCAACTTCTATCATATCGGATCACGACGCGCGATCTACTTCCCATTTTTGGGAAACTCTCCAAATTGCTTTGGGAACTCATTTGGACATGAGCGCAGCCTATCACTCCCAGACGGATGGATAGAGTGAACGTACCATCCAAACACTAGAAGATCTACTGCGAGCGTGCGTGGTGGACTTTGGAAACAGTTGGGACAAGCACTTGCCTTTGATTGAATTCTCTTATAACAATAGTTATGACACTTCGATCCAGTGTGCACTTTTGAGGCACTTTATGAACGGGAGTGCAAATCCCCCATATGTTGGACTGAAGTTGGGGATAGCCAACTGACAGGTTCCGAACTTGTGCACCAAACTTCTGAGAAGATAGTGCAATCAGAAAACGGATGGCTGCTACTCTTGAGCGACAGAAAAGCTACGCTGATAAGCGTAGGAAACTTTTAGAGCTCCGGAATGGGAACAAGGTACTATTAAAGGTGTCACCTTGAAAGGGTGTGACACGCTTTGGAAAACGGGGGAAGATGAACCCGTAAAACGTTGGACCATTCGAGATGGTTGATAGGATTGGTCTGGTAGCTTACAGGTTAAACCTGCTTAACAAACTTGGTAGGATACACGATGTATCCCACATATCGTACCGAATCAATAGAAATGCCTGTTGGATACAACACTGATGGTGCCACTGGAGGAGATCCAGGTGGACGATCGGCTACGGTTCATGGAAGAACCAGTGGAGATTCTTGAGCGGGGCGTCAAGAAACTCAAACAGAACACTATACCTATTATTAACGTACAATGGAATTCCCGTCTAGGACCGGAATACACGTGGGAGCGCAGAGATCAGATGCGGCTCAAATATCCACACCTCTTTTCTGAACCTGAACCTGTGCATAGATCAAATGCCGAACATAAAGCAGCTCGCTCAAAGTGAATTTCGGGGCGAAATTCCTTTCAACTTGGGGATGATGTGACATCCGGAAACCAAGCATACATTTTTTAGCTGGCTTTACTGTTTACTTGCTGAATTTAGGGACGAAATTCTTTTCAACTTGGGGATGATGTGATACCCCGAAAATTCAGGTTCTCACTTTAACTAAACTCTAGTTACATTCCTTGCATTATACTTAACTAGGGTTAGTTAGATAAGACATACGTGCATGGTTATGAGTCAAGGTGTGATTGCATGATTAGTGAACCTCGGACGTTGGTGAATAATAAACTTATGTGTCTCGGTGATACCTGACAAACTTATGTGAAAACCATACGTGATTATGTGAACCTAAACCGAACACGTTAATAGAAATCATTAAAAGTGGAGCATGAGATTGATTAGGGTCTTAATGCATGGGGTTACACTTGTTACGGTCCGAAATAACGAAAACGTCGAAGGATAACGCGTCGGGAGGCGAAACGAGGCAAAAGCGCGCCACCCGGACCTGTGAGCGGCCGCTCACAGGCTCCGAGCGGCCGCTCGAAGCTATCTGACGGGTTTAAACCGCCTCAAACTCATATATAAGCATCCTTAACCCCCATGCAGCCCTCATACTCAACCCTAATCGCCCCCTTACTGCCCCACACGAATATTTCACTCCAAAAACTCCTGCTAAGGCTCAAGATCATCAATTGGGAGGCTCCAAGGCGCGCGATTGATTGATTTGAAGAGCTAAGGGTATAACTCATGATTTCTTACGCTTTTTACTTTATGTTTTATTGTAAAAATCATATAACAAGTTTGTCCAGGTCTGAATGGGTTTAATAAACATTAAAACTTGAGTCTTTTTGAAGATTAAACGGATTAAACCTATTAATAAACGCGTAGTAACATCATAGGATGCTTGTTGCGCAAGTTATTGGTGTTTTGATCCTAAAAGCTTTGATCTTGACATGTTTGATAATAGGATCTGATGGGAATAGGTATTAGGAAAGTTGTATGATGATTATTAGGTGTTATTGATTGATAATATGCAACTAGGGTTTGATATAATTGATAATATTGCACGATCAGAATCTGGACAGATTCTGAATGTCGACTTGTAGGGTCTGTTTCGTGGCTTGAAAATAATTGGTTTGATCGGTTCTTTGCATGATTGTAACGTACAAGGTCTTAGCTTTTCATAATGGGCAAAACCATCGAATTTGGACATCGTTTGAGTCGTTTTTGGAATTTTAATTGATTAGGGATCATATCAGATTTTCGGATTTGTAAATTGGGCTAACTTTAAATGGTCATAACTTGAGATTTACAAGGAGTTAGGTTATGAAATTTTTACAGTAGGTCAATACTGGAAAAATAGAGCTTTTCCAAGTGGATTCATCTCGTTTGGATGAATACACAATTTTTAAGAATTTTCCTACTAAACTGACCTGTTGAGGAAATTTTCTGAACACTGCTGTGTTGTACGAATTTTTATAATTTTTGTGTTTGGAATTAAGACAAAACAAAAATATGTATTGTCGAGTGAATCCCAAATAAAATTCAGTAAAAATTTGGGACTCTGATTCATTCGTTAAGTATTTTAAATAAATTCGTTTTGGTGGCGCACAATCTGTCCTGAAAACACAGATTGTGTATTATGTGCTTATGTGATTACTTGAGGTCTTAGGTGATCTAAAATTGACATATAACGGAAGTACACATGTTTATGACACATACGGGCTGTAGAAACTAATTATAACCAACTCATTCACCAACGAGTCCGTAGGGTTTACTATTGCATGTAGAATCACTAGGCGTCGCATACACACTTTTGAACATTAAAACGCCTTGGACAAACGAGTTATATGGTGTAATGATGTTACGCCTATACTCACGTAGTGACACTGTTATTAGGGTGTCGGTAGCATATAATACTGGCTGTTCGGATTCTTTGCTTACGCGATAAGGTGAGTTTCACTACTCATTTCTCAAAAGCATGCGTCTCGGGTTGAGACCACTTACTTAACGTTTCTAGTCCGGTTTGGGACTACTTTTACACATCCCGGGTTTGGGGTGCATGGTTCACGTGGTGAATCTATTTTTACTAATTCATATATATGTCCTTGATGAACTAAACCAAACACATCTTTTAAGTCCTTCAAAATACCGAATCAATTGCCGGTTGGGCAAGCGGGTTAATTAGTTGATAGCGCTATTAGGTCTAACAAACCTCACATCGTGCTGGGAGCACGGATGTGAACTATTAGCTTCAAACATAATCATTGTCGATGGACAATGATGCAAGGCATCCTTATCCCGGTTATGGGAACTTGTTCATTAGTAGTTCGGTATTTGCCGGTTTTAGTTATCATGAGTGGGCTAGCTACCCCTGACATTTGAATTAGCTGTTTACTTGTGGCCAAGGAGGCCGACGTTCTTACTTATTGATATGTGGTCTGGGAGACCGACACTTTCATTTGGTTACATGGTTTGGGAAACCTACGCTTTTACTTACTCACCTACTTTACTTAGTGAACTCACCAACATTGTTTGTTGACCCACGATTTACATGCTTTTGCAGGTAGTTAGCTTCCGGTGTCAGGATTAGAAAGCACTGTACACTTCACTGCATTTGGGCTCTCGGGCATACACATAAATTATATATTATGCTTTCGTATGGTTTTAATTTGGGTGCGTTGTTTTGCGCATGGTTTTAAAAGGTTTTAAATTTGGTTTACGCTTCCGCGGCTTAACTAAACTTGGTTTTTGAAAACGAACTAAATGGTTTGGGCATTTAGAGTTCGTTCCTGTGACTTATGGCTATGGGATCCTGGTATGTCACGCGCCTCGCGGTATAAACCCCGCAGTGGAAATTTGAGGGTGTGACAATAATAATAGATAGTATTATACTTGGTGCTCGCGACTCGGGTGTTCTTGACTTAACCAAAGTTTCTTGTCTACGCTCCAACGTCTATGAACACTGGCTCTCAAGTGTTGGTGTCTTGATTAAAATTCATTCGTTTTGAGCTTATTCTCTCCAAACACCTATAAAATAATAAAATAAATAAATAAATAATAAAACTGACACGCAACGAGTACAAACTTGACCAAATATTATACAAAATACATAGGAAATTAGATGTGTTTTGCAACACATCAAACATCCCCACACTTAAACCTTTTTCGTCCCTGAAAAAGACTGAAATGGAATCATAATTAGAATTCTTGGTTTCAAAAACTCTTAGGTTCATTAATTCAGATCTAATTACGCATCAACCAAAACTGTCAGTATTGTTGTCCACCTAAACCCAACCACTAGCTAATCAAGCCCCAATCATGTAAAGCAATTAAGTTCATGTTATTACAATCAACCTATGGGTCTCACACTCAAGATATCCAGCTTCACCTAATCCCACCTCAAGCTTTCGAAGCAAAGGTTAAACCATATAGATTTACCAACCACCGCAAACTAAACTCCCTAATATATTAGAAATTAAATTTATGATGGATGAAGTTTATGACCTTAGACACATTTTTTTTCCATACCTAACCCAGAGGTTGTCTCAATCAGAGTCACCATCCCCAAGAGCGACAGCATGAGCTTCGGTATCTTTTTTTTTCAACTTGACCTCAAGTGAGTTTCGATCAGAGGCTTCAGTTTTTTTTTTTTTTTTTTTTTTTTTTTTTTTTTTGGTCTAGCCCAATTGATGGACATGTGGATTTTTTCGGGCGCCACTTTTCACCGGATTTATTCTCATAAAAAGGATCAAGTGTGCTATTTAATTAATAATACATATGGGCTTTCAACCTACAGTGGTACCTCTAATTACTATCAGCGGTTTCAGTTCTACCGTTTCTCCTAAGATGAGAACCCACAAGATTTCATGATTTATTAAGGTATATTAAGAACAATCCTAGGACCTTTCAAAGCTAGCTGGACCTACCGACACATCTTAAGCAAATGCGCTTTCAATCTATTTATATTCTCATATATATAATATTTTGAAAACCAAAAATCCTAATTTTACTATCATTTTCTATATAAAATGCACAAAAAATCAGGGACATTTTTTTTTTCAATTTTTCGATTTTTGTTTTGACTCAACCTACAACTAAGCAAAATAAAGACGAAGTCTCCCATCCCCACACTTAGAAAGGCACAATGTCCTCAATGTGCTCCAGGATACAACGTAAACTAAAAATAAAAATGCAAAAATAAAATATATAACAACAAAATAAATGGAACGAACTCCCCTGGAATATGTGGCGATAGTTTGCAGAAAGTGTCCCGTCCGTCCATCATCTACAGCCGTATAGCATTTCCTTTGCGGCCATAGTCAGAATCCTGCAAAAATAAACTAAAAAGAAAGTGAAAGTAAAATGACTCAATAACAAGTGAGATGCATGTTTACAAAAAAAATAATTTTTAAGATCGACCCCCACCCGAATGGAGATTGAGTACGGGCGGGGAGGATCCAATAGTGAAAAAGGCCAAGGCAATCCCATAAGACTCGATAAACTAAAAAAAAATTAAGAAGAATGAAAATAAAATAAAATAAAAACATATATGACAAATGATGATACAAAACTCTACACTTGGGTTTTCACCCGTGTGATCCTATTCTTATCAAGCACTCTAACCTGGATCAACGAGGATATCTACACCATCCTCATGTAAATCAATCGTCCCACTTATGTTATCTATCCCAAGGCACGATCTTTTCCACCTAAATCTAGGATCACCAGAAAATATTCTTAAATGCGAGTGGTGAATCAGGATCCTATCCCCACACATAGGTTTATTCAGTACCTCAAGGCTAAATTTAAACAGTGCCCCTCTCTTCGCATCTCTCTTGTGCTTACTTTCACACTCGTGGGATAGCAAAATATGAACCGAGGGCTTATCCATCACCTCCTTTGAACTCTCAACAACCTTAACTCCCTCTAACCTATCGGGAGGCTCACCGCCTGCAGGGCCCTGATCATGCTCCACAGAAACTACAGTTTCTATCTCTACCTTCTGCTTCTCTTCTGTTTGGTGCCGCCTATCTAATAAGTCTGCTCCACAGATGTAGTCAATGCACCGGTCGACATGTGACATGAAAGTGCCAAAAAGCAAACAGATTCAACCTGACTACTCATGCTCTCCCTAGACCTATTAACATCAAAAGTGATGGAGTCATCCCCTACACGTAGTGTAATCCGACCGTCCGAGACATCTATCAATGCCCTTGCAGTGCGTAAGAAGGGTCGTCCTAAGATCAACGGCACATGCTCGTCCTCCCGTATATCAAGTACGACAAAATCAACGGGAAACACGAAGCTCTCCACCCTTACTAGCAAATTCTCTAGAATGCCCATTGGGTACTTAATAGATTTATCAGCCAACTGTAAGCACATCCCAGTTGGATTCAACTCCCCAAGATCTAATCTCTTAAACATAGAATAGGGCATGAGATTAATGCTAGCACCTAAATCAGCGAGGGCGTTCCTAACTGTCAAACCACCTATCTGACAAGGGATAGTGAAACTCCCAGGATCGGTCCTTCTCCGGTAGTTTATTAAGAACGACAGCCGAACACTCCTCACTCAGAGTGACCTGGGAAAGCTCTTCCAACTTCTCCTAACGGGACAACATCTCCCTCAAGAACTTCCCACACTTAGGCATATCTCTACGAACATCAATGAATGGCCTATATTGCTCTAAGTTCTCACTCTTATTCAACCTACCAGGATAGGGCGGTACTGGTTCATAAGGGGCAGGTGGAACATAAACATTTTTGGGCTCCCCCTCGGACTGTTTCTCCTTCAACCTACTTTTGGGTTGTGCGGTACTTGCTGGGTCTAGCCTAGTAGGGTGCACCTTGCCCGAAGACTCTACCCTAATCTCCTCATCGACACTCTCCTCCTCAACTACCTCACTCTCTCTCGTCACCGGGTGATCAACTCCGGTGCTCTTCCCACTTTCGGTGAACACTACATTTACCTGAGCATCTGTCGAATTCCTGGTCATCTTACCAACTAACTCTCCTATAACCCTCTCTGAACTCTGGAGCGTGGACCCCTGATTCCTAAATAGTAGCTCAAATTCCTGATTTTTCTTTTGCTGCTCCTGATAACGAGTCTCACGCTGCATCACTATGGTCTCTAGGAGTTTATTCGTCCTAGCCTGATTCTCCTCACTTTTCTTTATTAACTCAGTAATCTCAAACTTAGGATCTCCTATGTTGTGCCATCCAGAGTTGTAACTCTGGACTTGATCTAAACTCTGGACATAGTGCAATTCCTCACTAGGACCTACGTGGCAATATATGGTCTCATGATCCCTCTACAAATCTCACAATTAGCACTAATCTTAACCTGAATGCCCTTCATGACCTTAGCTAAAGATTCTACCTGGGCGGCTAGTGCAATGCTACTCTCAACAGAATGGATACCCTTAGGGGCAACAGTAACGCCCCCAGAGCCAGGCTCAATGTAGGTGCTAGCACTACAAAAAAAATGCCATTTAGTGACACACATTTTTAATGGCATTTAGGGTATGTGACACTAATAAGGTTTTTAGTGACACTTTTTTGTGTGTCATACTTGCTTAACACGTACCTTTAGTGGCATTTAAATGTTATGCCACTAATTTTGATTTTTAAGGACACTTTAAGTATGCCATAATTGTTTGATACGTACTTTAGTGGCATTTATTTTTGTGCCACTAATATCATTTTGTTAATGGTACCACTAGGTGCGACAAATGTTGACACGAACCGTACTCGACACGAAAAAGACAGTTTTTGGGTCGACAAATACGACCCGTTTAAAAATTGGGTTGGGTTCAGGTTGACTCATATTAAAAACAAGCGTAGTTCGGGTTGACTCGTATAAATGTGACCAACTGCCATATTGGTATTTGTTTGAATTTATACGTGGCTAAAAGTGATAAATGGTCACAGTAAAATGTTTTACGTGTGGCTAAAAGTAATAAATGGAGACGTTTAAAATTTTTATGTGTGGCTCAAAGTAATAAATAAACACATTTAAAATTTGTATGTATGGCTAAAGTAATAATTATTAATTCTCACTTCCCCACCAAATTGAATCCAGAGATGAAAGGTGTGCCCAAATATTTGTTTGATGGTATGGATAAAAGTTAATACATATAAAAAAAATAAATGATTTAAGTTTGGAAGTAAATAGAATTCATTTAATGCCTTATTAAGTTTGCTAATTAATTCCACTCCAAATAATTGTTGACTTTATTAAATTTTTTAGCTGCAAGTGCTAGTGGACGGGGCGTCACCAGAATTGGTCACGGGTACCCCACTACCAGTACGGTACCACCGTCGCCTCCCATGCTGGTAGTGGTCCTGTCCCCCCTTATAACTTTTGTTTATTTAGTAAAAAATGGTTTACATTGGTTTGGGTTTAGTCTAAACATGTTAGTTGTAGGGGTGTGAATTTCTGACACGACCCGAAACCTGACATGAACCTAACACAAAATTCGCGGTTTGGGTTTAGTCTAAATAGGTTTTGGTCAGTTTTAGGTGAACCCGCGAAGCCGTTTAGCTAGACGAGCCAGGCTCAGGTCAACCCCGATCGGGCCATGATTTTCTACGTAAGTCCACATGGACTTCTAAGTCCATTTTTGAAATTATTATTATTATTATTATTATTACTATAATAATAGATAGTATTATACTTGGTGCTCGAGACTCGGGTGTTCTTGACTTAACCAAAGTTTCTCGTCTACGCTCCAACGTCTATGAACACTGGCTCTCAAGTGTTGGTGTCTTGATTAAAATTCATTCGTTTTGAGCTTATTCTCTCCAAACACCTATAAAATAATAAAATAAATAAATAAATAATAAAACTGACACGCAACGAGTACAAACTTGACCAAATATTATACAAAATACATAGGAAATTAGATGTGTTTTGCAACACATCAAACATCCCCACACTTAAACCTTTTTCGTCCCTGAAAAAGACTGAAATGGAATCATAATTAGAATTCTTGGTTTCAAAAACTCTTAGGTTCATTAATTCAGATCTAATTACGCATCAACCAAAACTGTCAGTATTGTTGTCCACCTAAACCCAACCACTAGCTAATCAAGCCCCAATCATGTAAAGCAATTAAGTTCATGTTATTACAATCAACCTATGGGTCTCACACTCAAGATATCCAGCTTCACCTAATCCCACCTCAAGCTTTCGAAGCAAAGGTTAAACCATATAGATTTACCAACCACCGCAAACTAAACTCCCTAATATATTAGAAATTAAATTTATGATGGATGAAGTTTATGAGCTTAGACACATTTTTTTTCCATACCTAACCCAGAGGTTGTCTCAATCAGAGTCACCATCCCCAAGAGCGACAGCATGAGCTTCGGTATCTTTTTTTTTCAACTTGACCTCGAGTGAGTTTCGATCAGAGGCTTCAGTTTTTTTTTTTTTTTTTTGGTCTAGCTCAATTGATGGACATGTGGATTTTTTCGGGCGCCACTTTTCACCGGATTTATTCTCATAAAAAGGATCAAGTGGGCCATTTAATTAATAATACATATGGGCTTTCAACCTATAGTGGTACCTCTAATTACTATCAGCGGTTTCAGTTCTACCGTTTCTCCTAAGATGAGAACCCACAAGATTTCATGATTTATTAAGGTTTATTAAGAACAATCCTAGGACCTTTCAAAGCTAGCTGGACCTACCGACACATCTTAAGCAAATGCGCTTTCAATCTATTTATATTCTCATATATATAATATTTTGAAAACCAAAAATCCTAATTTTACTATCATTTTCTATATAAAATGCACAAAAAATCAGGGACATTTTTTTTTCAATTTTTCGATTTTTTTTTTTTTGACTCAACCTACAACTAAGCAAAATAAAGACGAAGTCTCCCATCCCCACACTTAGAAAGGCACAATGTCCTCAATGTGCTCCAGGATACAACGTAAACTAAAAATAAAAATGCAAAAATAAAATATATAACAACAAAATAAATGGAACGAACTCCCCTGGAATATGTGGCGATAGTTTGCAGAAAGTGTCCCGTCGGTCCATCATCTACAGCCGTATAGCATTTCCTTTGCGGCCATAGTCAGAATCCTGCAAAAATAAACTAAAAAGAAAGTGAAAGTAAAATGACTCAATAACAAGTGAGATGCATGTTTACAAAAAAAATAATTTTTAAGATCGACCCCCACCCGAATGGAGATTGAGTACGGGCGGGGAGGATCCAATAGTGAAAAAGGCCAAGACAATCCCATAAGACTCGATAAACTAAAAAAAAATAAAGAAGAATGAAAATAAAATAAAATAAAAACATATATGACAAATGATGATACAAAACTCTACACTTGGGTTTTCACCCGTGTGATCCTATTCTTATCAAGCACTCTAACCTGGATCAACGAGGATATCTACACCATCCTCATGTAAATCAATCGTCCCACTTATGTTATCTATCCCCAGGCACGATCTTTTCCACCTAAATCTAGGATCACCAGAAAATATTCTTAAATGCGAGTGGTGAATCAGGATCCAAGCCCAATTTTGATTTTTTACTCCTTCATCCCATTTATATGATTTTTTATTCTTTCTACAATGTTTTATGACCAAAATTCTATTTGTTTTGGTATTTTATGTCATACTTATAACTTAAAAAATGATTTTATAACTAAAACGTAAATGTTTTATATACGTTTGTGTTTTTTATTAATACTTTAACTTTGTGTATGTCACTGAAAATTATGGGGTTGCAAATAAGCCATGCCGAGGTTGAGCTCGTCTAGCCTCAAGCTCGTTTAACTTATGAGTGCTCAGGCTCGGTTGTTTGGTAGTTTTCAAGCTCGTGCTCGGTTTTTTTATTATTTATTAATTGATTTATATTAATTATAATATTGGCTGCTTTGTTTACTTAAATATGTTGTTAAAAAATATATAATTTTTTTTAAATTATATATAACATCATATATTTATATATAGTTTGGTTATATTCATGTAAATAAAAGGCTACTTTAGGTTTGGGCTACTTTACGATTTCTTCTTGAATATTGAGTAGCTCAAGTTGTTTACACTCTTAAAAAAAATTTCACAATTCCTTTCATAAACTCACCCTCTATTCTTTCCCCCTAACTTTTCACACTCTTACGTTTAAATTTTTTTACCCAATTTCATTTCCCACCTAATTTTATTTCTATACCTAATCCTATCCCTCCCTCTTCATTCAACATCTCAAAACACAGTTATTAGCCTCTTCTCGCCCAAAGACAAAAAAGAAAAAACACCACGACTATGTGCAAGGGCAACAACGAGTGGCGATTCACGGTGCTGCTCTAACATTTGAAGTCGACTCATTATTTGAATCGGGTTGATTCGATCGGTTACCCAACATTTGAAGTCGGCACTGCCAAGTTCTCTATTTCAAAGGTATTTATGCCATTGAGCATCTACAAGTTCTTTTTTGTATTTAATTATGTATTGATTATAGGCTTTTGTAAAAAATAGAGTTATGGATTTATGATTCTTTTGTTGTTTGAAACTGAAAGGATTAAGACGCACAACAACTGTTCGACCAAATGCACCAACCAACATTTGTAATTAAAAAGGAATTTCTATGCAGGATTTTTATTTGCAAAGAGGGGGAGTTGACATCGTAGTACCTTGAAAGGCATACTCTGCTCATGAAGATCCTAAAATACGTGCCACAACATGCATTACAACTTCTTTTACGGCTTGTTGGCTCATAAGTAATCATATTAAACAACTAACTTGAACATTTTTTTTAAACATTAACCTTGAAACATTCAAGGTTGTTTTTTTTTTAACTGTATCAATTGAACATTTAACAAAAACATATTGGTGAAAAATCAGAGAAAGACGTAAGTTTGCACCAGGCACCGATGGTGGTTAGGGGGGACAAAGGGTGTTGTTCGGGTTGGCTTATCAGGTTTTGGGTTTGCTAGGTCGGGTTCATCGGGTTTTCAAAGGTAGAAATCTAAATAGATAATCGATCTATTATATATTTGGTTTTTGGGTTGGTTAAATTCATGTCAGTGGTAATCGGTTTTGGGTTGGGTCTGGCTTTCATTTTCATGTTGTCATGTTATCATAGATTAGAATTTAGAACATTACAGGAGCATTGTAGTTTTTCAACTTATTAAATTCCTAATGCCTTGATATTGTTTTGTTGTAGCATATGCGTGATTTAGTCCTATTTAATTAGCTTAGATAAATTAACAAGACTAGATGTAGATTTTGATAGTATACATACAAAAGTTAGCTTAGATAAATTAAATGTTTTATGTTTTTAGCAAAGTATTATTGACACATTATGAGTTTTGCCTTTTATAAAATATTAGAATACACTTGTGATATTATTAATATATTTTTCCTATACTTTTGAAATAATGTCTCCGACGTTGATATTAAACATTACTATATTCTATTATAAAAAAAAAACATGACATGTTCAATTATTCGTAATGAAAACGATGTATATTGATATTATATTGCATGTTTTTTATCGTTAATGATAAAGCTGCTCATGTTGTGGTAATATATTTTTAATGTCCCTATATATCATGGGTGTGTTTAATTTGTTTATGATTACGTATTTTATTACGTGTTTAGGCTTCATTAAAAGATATTGCCAATGAGTCTGCAACCACACCCGGTGATCCAGAAGATTTTACAAATGATGACTACTCAAAAGTCAAAGGCCCTGAGAAAAGAGGATATGTTCGGTTAGTGGGAAGGATGCCAGCCGAAAAAACTAGTGGTACATCTTTGAAAGATTCACAAACTATTGATCAGCTAACGAGTGTTGTTAATGCTATGGCTGTTATCATCCAAGAACATATCCCAAATGCAAACCTATCTTCGATTCTTAGCAATAAGAACATACAGGTAATTACATGCATGAACCATTGTTTGTTCTTTTACCATTACATATTTATGTACTATTATTTATTTAATTTATATGTTTTAGGTCCCTGGTATTGGTTCTTTGGTACGTAACAACTCTTTACCAGTTAACGAAATATCTTCTTCAAGAAGTCATGATGATAATGGTAATTACTATTAACTTTTTACTTTTAACTATTTCGTAATATTAAACGAGCGTGCTTCTTAGTTTGAAATTGATTAGCCAAAACTTTCCATTTTACAGGGCTAGAAACACGTGTGGACAATTGATCTATAACTCTTTTTGTTGACATTGCAGTTAAGGTAATATGTTGATTTTTTATATACTTGTTAGGTGTTTGGACAAATTATAAATGGCTGCCTATTAATTATATGTTGGTTTTTTCTCTAATTGTTAGTTGTTCGATCATATTTGTTTATACTGGATTTTCCTTTGAATAGGAACAATGAGTTTCATAAATTAAAGAACTTTTAGATTTCATTGAATAAATACTAATACTTATTTATATGGTTTATGATTGCAGGATATATATCATTGGAAATTTTGGAGCTTAGTTCTATGAAAGTTGAATTCTCTTCTAAAATAATGTTTAGATTCGTCGTGCAAGCATTTGGAATATGTTATTTATTACATAATGTTTTGCTAACATTTGAAATATGTTTCGGATTGAATTTTTATTGAAGTATATTATGATAATTTTTACATATACAATTTTACTGAACATTTATTTATATTTTATATTGTATATCATTTGACTTGTGGCAAAATTATGTGCCACTACAAATAGTACATATATATATGTATATATATATATATATATATATATATATAACTAGAAATGGTTTTTACCAACACAAAATTTGTACCACAAAAGTTTTTATATTGTGGCAAAAAAAAAGTGTCATTAAAACTAGTATAAATATGTAATTAGGATTACTTTTTAAAGACACAAAATATGTGTCACAAAAGTCTTTTTTTATATTGTGACAAAAAAAAAGTGTCATTAAAACTAGTATAAATATGTAATTAGGATTACTTTTTAAAGACACAAAATATGTGTCACAAAAGTCTTTTTTTATATTGTGGCAAAAAAAAAAGTGTCATTAAAACTAGTATAAATATGTAAATAGGATTACTTTTTAATGGCACAAAATATGTGTCACAAAAGTCTTTTTTTATATTGTGGCAAAAAACAAGTGTCACTAAAAGCCAACAAAACTTTGTGTGATAGAATGAAAATGTGTCACTAAAAGGCTTTAGCGTCAACACTTCTAGTGACACTTTTTTTGTGTGCCGCACATTCCTTCAAGTCCCTTTAGTAGCACTTATTTGTTTTTTTGTGGCACTTTTTGTATGTCACTAAATGGCATTTCTTTTGTAGTGTAGTGGCTAGGTCCTCTATCATCTCAAGGCATTCAGCAGCGGTTTTGGTTTTCATCATGTTACCGCCTGCTGTAGAGTCAAGAAATCTTTTGGTCGCGTCAGAAACTCCAGTATAGAATTTCTCCACGACTCTCCAGTCCTCAAGACCATGATGAGGGCACTTATTCAAGAGTGCCTTGAATCTGTCCCATGTCTCATAGAAGGACTCCCCTGACTGCTCAGTAAAGGCATAGATAAGATTTTTAAGACGAGCAGTTTTAGCAACGGGAAAATACTTCTGTAGGAATTTCGTCTGAAGATCAATCCAAGAGGTGATGGCTCCCTGCGGGAAGGAGTCCAACCATGTGAGGGACTGATCAGTAAGTGAGAATGGGAACAGACGCAAACGAATGGCGTCATCAGTGGCACCATTAAGCTGGAAGGTGCTACAGACTCTACCAAATCTAGTCAAGTGGGCATATGGGTCTTCATCATGCATGCCGTGAAACTGAACTAAATAAGATATGGTGTTGATCAGAGCGGGTTCAATGGTCCAGTTGTTCGACTCAACAGTGGGTAGTGTAATACTGGACCGGATGTGAGTGGGTGTAATGCTGATGTGTTCAGCGACAGTCCTACGTGCAGCCATTTCTATGTGATCTATCTGGTGGGCAAAATGTTCTAGGACTGCAACGGGGTACTTCCTATGCACACAGAGAAACTAAAACTACACTAGAATAAGAAAAACAAATAGCAAATAAACAAAAAAAATATTTTTTTTCTTTTTTTTTATAAAATTAAAAATAAAAATCTACCAAACTAAGAAAGCAAATGACTAGATCCCCGACTCGGGTCGTCCTCGAAAGCGCACTGTGTCCCCGGCAACGGCGCCAAAAACTTGATGTGTGAAATGTGTAGTAAATAAATCAGTCAAGTTTTAAAATGGAAAAAACCTACAAAACCACAAACTAACGGCAAGTGTACCGGTCGCAGTGTAGCAAAGCAAGTATGTCCGGAATATCGAACCGTGGACACAATATGGCGACTCTTGGTACTAAACTTCTGTCGACTCCTAGCCTATGAATTTGGATTTTTTTTAGAAGTAATTATAAGCTAAATGCAAATAAAATAAAAGCAATTAAAATAAATAACACAAAGACGAAAACAAGAAGCTAAGAACACTAGATCGAACTCAGATAATATGGAAGGCAACTACCTAGGTCTAGAATCCTACCCGCAGACTCACAACTCTCAGAATCGAATAATGGATTGGCTACCAGGTTTTCTAAAGATACGCCCGACCCAGGAAACCCCTACAGCATGCTAGATCACCTCCCGGTCTCACTAGTCACAACACACCCAAAAATGTGAAGGAGCAATCTAGTTGGTTTGGAAATAATTCGGAATTACAAGAATCTAAAGACACACTAGGCAAGGATCACCTCCCGGTCTCACCTCTACCCGATACCTAAAGATCTAGACAACCCGACAACCTATCACCTCCCGGTCTCAAGGAATGGCAGAATACCTAAGTCCTCTAAACTCTCAAATCAAGTTCCTATGGAATTAGACGTCAAAAACCATAAACTAGTCACAAGCACAAAGCAGGCAACCTAACATGCATCTATAACTGAAAGACATTCAACAAGACACATGTGGAACTATCAAAGATCATAAATTAGACATAAATACGCATACACATCATAACCAAACACAATTAAATCTTTACCAAAACATAAGCCAATTAAATAATTAAACGAATCCGAAAGTCATAAAAAAAGTACTCATCATAACGACCTAGGTAGCCTAAAAAAGTTTAGCTATCCATAACAACGGAACAAGATAAAAACAAAGGTTCAAAATAACACATAGTCATGGTACCAATATTTATGAACACAAAGTAAATAAATATAAAGCCAAAAATTATTATAGTCGAACCCGTAGCTTGAATCTTGAACTCGTGCCTTCTACCCTTCGCTTCCTCCTCTCCAAATCCGATTAGAAGCTCTTGGCGTCCTCTGTTCGAAGTCGATAAAATATTAATTCTTGTTTATTGCTGTGTGACTTCGATTGTATTCTGCTTGCGGCGTTCTCGTCTTTGGTTCGATGATAATATATGTTTTGTGGCAGTCCCTCTTTTCAATCATATGCCTCCATTGTTGTAGGTTATTTGTAAATCAAAACTGGGCCATGATTTTCTACATAAGTCCACATGGACTTCTAAGTCCATTTTTGAAATTATTATTATTATTATTATTATTATTATTATTATTATTATTATTATTATTATTATTATTATTATAGATAGTATTATACTTGGTGCTCTAGACTCGGGTGTTCTTGACTTAACCAAAGTTTCTCGTCTACGCTCCAACGTCTATGAACACTGGCTCTCAAGTGTTGGTGTCTTGATTAAAATTCATTCGTTTTGAGCTTATTCTCTCCAAACACCTATAAAATAATAAAATAAATAAATAAATAATAAAACTGACACGAAACGAGTACAAACTTGACCAAATATTATACAAAATACATAGGAAATTAGATGTGTTTTGCAACACATCAAGGACATTCAAGCTCTGAAGGACTCAGGGGTCTTCCCTAGTTCTGCTGATTTCCGTCCTTATGATCCAAGTGCAAAATCTGATTTTGCATCTTCTATATAGGTCTGTTTTCTGTATCTTCCTTTCCAGTTGGGTTTAAAGTATCAATTCCCTCCGTTTATCCAAGATTTCTTTGATACAACTGGAATGGCTTATGCCCAAGCCATGCAGGAGATCTGGAGGATCTTGATGGCATGTAACAAGATCATTAAGAACCATGGTGTCTACCTTCGTATAGGGGACCTGTCTTATGTGTACAAGTTGAAAACACACGGTTCAAACCGTTATATTCTTCAGCTTATCCATAAAGAACCTCCTTTCCAATTTAATGTTATAAAATCTGAAAGATCCAAGAAGTCAAAGTTCTTTTTTGTGAAGAGGGTATCCATTCCCTTTGGGGATTAGATCACTATGTCTTGGTTAAAGAGTGGTAAAGGTTTTATAGGATGTTAAAATTTATGAAAAAATTCTGAAGTCATATCCTGAGGATATTACTGATATTTTGAAAACTTTCATGTTTTACAGGTGCTTCGTTTGCAAAACTTGCTTCTCCTTTGAACGACGCTTATTTAAAGTATCAAGTTGTACTCAACTTACTTGCTCCTGCTAGAACCTTTGAAGCAGAAGAGAGTTGTACATCCAGCCAAGCCACTGAGATGTCTGTGAGTGTTACCTGTTACATTTTGAAGATGTTTTTTTATCATTTATCATTGTCTAACCCTGTATTTTGTTTTTTTATAACAAAAAAGTCTACTTTGTTTGATCTGAATGATATTGATAGCCATGATGTCCAGGTTACCAAGATCTCCTCACCGTCTAGTTCTAAAATGATCAGCCCTCCAGCTAATCTTCCCAAGTCAATGACTGCTGCATCTTCTAAGAAGAGGAAGACCACTACTGCTCCTGCTTCAGCTCATGAAACTACTCCTTTCGAGGATCTTAGCTTTGAGGATGTCCTCAGCAGGATTTTTCAGTTTACTCTCTAGGTACCTTGCTATCCTGAGGATGGTAATGAAAGTAATTATAAAAGTAAATGTTAAAGTTGAATTTCTTACCTGTTTTCTTCTAGGGGCATGAGTATCTATTTAAATCCATGGAGGGAGTCAAGAAGGATCTTAGTGATACCCAGTCTATGCTTGAAGATGTGAGAAGGATTACTCATGATAAGGGCAAATATTTCGAGAAGAAGCTAGGCGAAGTGGAGGCTGAGCTGAAGCAGATAAAATCTAAATAGGCCCAGATGGTGTTGGATCATTAGAAGGAAATGGATGAGTATATACAAGGTTTGATGAAATCTGCTACTATCTCTGTTTTACAGGCAAGGAGAAAGATTGCCCTGCAAGCTGAAGATCCTACCTTTGATCATAAGGAGTGGGATGTCAAAGGCTGGCAGGAAAAGCTTAATAGCCTGAATAGGAAGGAGGTTGCTCATGAACCTACTACTCCTGCACATCTTGAGGATGCACCAAAGGGGTCTAAGGATCCTGAGATTAGGGTGGCTGAAGCTAAGGTGGTTATGGTGGTGAAGGAGTTACAAGTGGGCGATGAAGGATATGATGACTAGGCTGGAGCCCACTTTTTTAGAATCTTTTGTGGTGGTATATGGTAGTAGTCTGTATTCAAACAAATTCGAACAATATTATCTTGGTATGTAATAGCTTTAAGATAATGACAGGTTTGGGGTGGAGGGATCTTGGTTTTCAAGACGAAGCCCCAAATTTTTATCTGACCCTGACCATAGATGTTGACCCCTGGTGGTTGGGTCCTGGTTTAGGATGAAGCCAGGGGTTGACATCAATTTTGACTTTTTAAATGAAATGTTAATCTGTTTTGACACTATATCCTCGTGTTCTTTTCTTTATTCCTTCGTTATCCTACAATCATTACCAATCGATAAGTGATAAAGAATGAAAGAAGTTTATACATTCATCTTTCAATTGGTCTTCAAAGTCTTCTGAGACCAGTCTTAATGACATCTTGAGGATGTCCCTAGTCCTTGTTTCATCCTTAGGATAATCTTTTTCATCTTGAGGATATCCCAGTGTTGTATCTTCAAAAAAGACTTTAAAGAGTTTTTTCCTTCTCAAGAAAGGATCAATAACCTTTGACAATAACTTGAAAAAAGGTAAACTTAGTTGTCATACTGGCGATAAAGCCTTTTATAAACTGGGGTCATGCCCATAATGATGGATGATCTTTAGGAATAATTGGCGACAAGGCCTAATGTAGCATCTTGAGGATAGCTGGCGTCAAGGCCAAGTATGACTGGCATCAAGGCCACTGGCAACTAGGCCAAATACGAGAAAGAGACGTTGAGAAATGTTGGGGTGTTACACTAAACCTTAGGGATTCAATGTATATTCCAAAAATGATGAAATTGTCAGCAACTTTTACATGAACTGATCCCACCATCCTAAAGATATACATGAATAACGTGCGCTCCAGACGGGGTTGCTAACCCAATGTGAAAGGTGAAAACATTTAAACCTTAGGAAGGTGTTGGACACCCTAACGCAGGAGAGGGTGGCCAACCCTCTAGTCTTCAAAGTTTCATCGTCAGGATAGACCTGAAAAATTCTGAAGATGGACTATCTACTAGAGCATTTTTAATTGTGAGATCATTAAAGAAACTAAAGTATAAATACGAATAGAAATCTTTCATACCTCATACCTGATAATATTTAAGATGGATTGCATTCCAAGACCTTGGTAGAATTTCACCTTTCATATTCAAGAGCCAATATGCTCTTTTCCAGCCTCAGAATCGATCAAGTAGGGTCCTTCCCACTTAGGAGCCAATTTACCATCACTTAGCTTGGTAGTGTTTTGGAAGGCTTTCCTTAAGACCAAATCTCCCACTTGGAACTTCTTATCCTTTTATTCTTGTTGTAGGCTTTGGCTATTCTTTGTTGATAAGCTGCCATCCTCAATTTAGGTGCATCCCTAAGCTCATCCACTGTTTCAAGATCTTGAAGCAATATTTCTGAATTGGTAGTTGCATCCTGAAGATGTCTTCTTGTAATAGGCATTACCATCTCTGTTGGGAGCATTGCTTCTGTTCCAAATACCAAGGAAAAAGGTGTCTGTCCAATTGCATTCTTGGATGTGGTTCTATCTGCCCACAATACAAGTGGAAGCTCTTCTGCCCATTTTCCTTTTTCTTTCTCCAAGTTGTTGACGATGATCTTGTTGGAAGATTCTTCTTGTCTATTAGCTTGAGGATGGAGAGATGTTGAAGTTATCATCTTGATTCTCCAACTTTCATAAAAACTAGTTGTTTTGTTGCTGATGAACTGGGATCGATTGTCACATACAATCTTAGCTGGTACACCAAATCTTGTAAGGATGTTTCTCTTGATGAAAGACACTACTTCTTTGTCTCTAACTTGTACAAATGCTTGGGCTTCAAGTTTCCTTAGGTAATTTTCACCAGGAGCCTTAGGTAATGTTCCCACTATATCCATTCCCCATTTCATGAAAGGACATGGTGAGATAATGGGATGTAATGGTTCAGCAGGCTGGTGTAAGATGTTGCTATGTCTTTGGCATGCATCACATTTATGAGAATATTGCATGGCATACTTCTTCATGGTTGGCCAGTAGTATCCCGTCCTTAAAGTCTTTGAATATAGAGCTCTCCCTCCTGTGTGATTTCCACAATCTCCTTCGTGGATATCTTTAAGAATTTCCTTTGCTTCTTCCTTGTTGAGACATCTTAGATATGGGCCTGCAAGAGATTTTCTATACAATATATTGTTTTTATTAACAAATTTAGATACCTTCATCCTGAAAGCTCTAGCATTTTCTCGATCGGGGATGTTACCATCCTTAAGATAATTTATGATGGGAGTCATCCAGGATGTATCATCTTGATCCTGAGTGGCAAGAACAGTGCCATCTTCATGATGTGCAGCGTCTTCCTTAGGATGCACCTCTACGGTTGTTGGCTTCAAGATATGGATGATAGGGATTTTTGATCCTTTTGGTAAATTCAAAAAAGATCCTAAGTTTTCCAAGGCATCAGCTTCAGCATTTTCTTCCCTAGGTACCTGTGTTAGTGTAAATTCTGCAAAACAAGATGCTAATTTTTAGACTATTTCAAGATATTCAACTAATTTCTTACCTTTGACTGCATAAGATATGTTAAAATGGTTAGTAATTAACAAGGAATCAACCAAGACTTGTAAGTTTGAAACATGCATATCCTTAGCAAGTTTTAAACCAACAATGAGAGCTTCATATTCAGCTTCATTATTGGTTGTTTGAAATGCACATCTAATCACATGGAGTATTATGTCCCCTTGTGGCGATTTTAGTAGTAATCCTAACCCAGTGCCCCTCATATTTGAAGCACCATCAGTATATAAAATCCATTTTCCCAAGTTTTCATTTAGTTGTTGTACTTCTTTTTCAACTTCACTTAGGATGTCACTACTGAAGTCAGCCACAAAATCAGCTAGAGCCTGTGATTTGATTGCATTTCTTGGCTGATATACCAAGTCAAAAGCACTTAAGTTCACTGACCATTTTGCCATTCTTCCTGACATTTTTGGTTTTTTAGGCACATTTTTTATAGGGTAATTAGTTTGAACATGTATCCTATGTGTTTCAAAATAATGCCTTAACTTGGTAATGCCATAATCAAAGCAAAAATAAGTTTTTCAAGATGTGAATAACTGATTTCAGCATCAAATAGGGTTTTACTTACATAAAAGACAAGATGTTGTTGTCCTTCAAGGTCTTTACCAAGATTTCACTTATTGCATTTCCAGAAACTGCAAGGTATAGCTTAAGAGGTTCACCATCCTCAGGTTTCATAAGGAGTGGAGCTACTGGAAGATATTCCTTTAGCTTCTTCAATGCTTCTACATGCTTTTGTCCCTAGACGAATTTATTCTTCTTCTTCAGGATGTCATAGAACTTCTTGCATTTTCTGAGGACTTTGAGATGAATCTGTTTAGAGCTGCTATCCTGCTAGTTAACCTTCGTACATCCTTGACATTGGCTGGAGATTTTAAATCAAGGATGGCTTTAATTTGTTCTGGGTTGGCTTCGATGCCTCTCTTGGTTACTAAGTACCCAAGAAAATTACCAGCACCAACTCCAAAATTACACTTGGCAGGATTCAACATCATATTATAAGCATCCAGGGTGTCAAAGGCTTGTTTGAGATCCTGAAGATGGTCTTCAACTTTCTTGGATTTCACTACCATATCATCAATGTAGACTTCCATTGTGTCCACAATCTTTTCTTTGAACATCATGTTGGCCAACCTTTGGTATGTTGCACCTGCATTCTTTAGACCAAAAGGCATAGCAATATAACAATAAATACCTGATGGGGTCATGAATGCAGTAACCTCTTGGTCATCCAGTTCCATTTGTTGAAATCTTGAGGATGAATCCATGAAAGTTAACATTTCATGTCTAGCTGTGGCATCCACGATTGAGTAGATGTGTGGAAGTGGAAATGGATCCTTAGGACAGGCCTTATTGAGATCTGTGTAATCTACACACACTCTCCATTTTCCATTCTTCTTTTGCACCATGACTACATTAGCTAGCCATCTTGGGAATTTGACCTCCCTTATCATCTTGCATTTCAACAATCTATCCACTTCTTCTTGTATGATGTCATTTCTTTCTGGTGCAAATTTTCTTCGCTTTTGTTGGATGGGCTTGAAGCTCTTATTGATTCCAAGCTTATGAGTGATGACATCCATGGAGATGCCAGTCATATCTTCATGTTTCTAAGCAAATGTCGGCATCCTTCATTTAAAAAATGAGATTAAATATTGTTCAATATCATTAGGGATGTTCTTATCAATCTACACAATGATATCCTTGTTATTTTCATCGAGGAATACTGCCTTCCTGTGCTTTAACATCCCGAGGATGACACTGTGCATCCTGCTGTAATTGCTATGCTTGTCGTGATGAAGCCTTCATTGATGTTGTGTAGCAATTCTTAGCCTCCTGTTGATCATTGTTGACTTTGACAACTCCCCATGAAGTTGGTAGCTTTACAAATTGGTGATATGTTGAAGGAACTGCTTTCATGTCATGTATCCAAGGTCTCCCTAAGATAACATTGTAACTGGTAAAGAATCTATCACACAGAATCTTTTGATAGAGTTTACCCCCTCGACATATACAGGTAGTTTAATATCATCAACCGTGCTCTTGGTCTCTCCACTGAAGCCAATCAAGACAAATGATCTAGCCACTATCTCAGTCTCAGGGATGTTAATCCTTTTGAGGGCTTCCGGTTGTATTATGTTGATGGAACTCCCTCCATCTATTAATATCCTGCGAACAAAGTGGTTAGCAATATATAAAGTAATCACCAAACCATCATGGTGAGGATCTAGAACATTTTCTCGATCTTCTTCTTCGAAGCTAATCACTTTTGCATCCGTCGGGATGGTAGCCTTTGTGGGTCTTTCTCCTTTTTCTAATTTCATTTGCCCTGCATGTCTTTTGGCTGCTAAGTAGGATGTCCCACAAATATTTGAACCTCCTAAAATGAAATTAATGATGCCAGCATCTTTGGGTGGAGATGCTACCCTTTCTGGGATGCCAGTGCTATCCTGGATCTTTGATTTCTTTCTCCCTAGCAAATCCTTAAGATGGCCCTTGCTTAGAAGATATGCTATTTCCTTTCTCATGGCTATGCAATCCTCAGTGATGTGGCCAAAATCTTCATGGAAAGCACACCATTTGGATTTGTCTTTCCATCCTGACTTGTTATCTTTCCTCGGCCATCTTGCTTTATCTCCAAGATCCTTCATAGCATACACTAATCCTATTACATCCACAGAAAAACAATACTTCGAAAGCTTAGGACAATCCTCTTCATCGCCATCTTCAACCACATTGACCTTTTTATTATCAGGTCTAGCATATGGTTTATGCTTATAAGGTTCATATGTGGGAGTGGATTTTCGATTAGGATTGTTGTATCTTGAGGATACTTCTATCCTCTCCTGTATCTTCTAGTCATCTTCAAGACGGGTGAATCTTAAAGCTCTATTTCGTTCATCATGACGATTCTTACAACGGTTCATCACCAATTCTTTATAGAAAGGTGAATCCTTCTGTAGTCTCATCTTGAAGGCTTGCATTGCCGTTGTGACATCTAGGTTTGGGATATCAAGTGCCTCCTTCCCAAACCTTGTGATATACTCCCTTATGATTCTCCCTGTGGTTGTGTCACCTTGTACAAATCACTTGTCAAACGTTCAAATGTTCGACTACAAGAAAACTGATTGCTAAACATGTTAATCAAATGAGCAAAAGAAGTAATAAAATAGGGAGGAACACTTAGCAGCTATTTTAAGGCTGGACCAGTGAGGGTAAAACCAAATCCTTTGCATAAGCATGCTTCCTTCAGGTTTGCTGGAATGGGGTTTATTTCCATCCTCTCTTTGTACTACGCTACATGCTCCTCAGGATCAGTAGATCCATCATAAAGCTTCATGCTTAGAGTCTGGAATCTTTTTGGAATCTCAGCATCACATATTGGTGGTGCAAAACGAGATACCCTGTGACATGCTGAGGATACCTTAGGGATGGGTTGTATTATCCCTTGTATAATAGACACCATATCCTTGATCTTTTGAAGCTCTCTCTATAAGTGCATTATTCATGTATGTCCCCAGCTAGTGATCCAGTACTGAATATTGAAGGTTCAGATAATCAGAAAACAAACAAGACTTTAGCTTTAAGATACATTTGACCAGTCGGGAGGTCGAATGTAGTTTTTCTTGGGTCGAATGTAGAGTGAATAATAGAAAAGGTGTCATTCGAACCCAAGAAGAGGTCAAATGAACCAAATTCGAGCTTAGCTAAGGGTCGAATGTGGATGCTTATATAAAGGGAAAAGTTAGTTTGTTTAGAGAGAGAGTTATCATTTGGAGATTTTCACAGTTTGTGTGTGTGTGATATTCTCTGTATTAGGCCTAGGTTTTGATCTATAATTGTTGACATTTGATCTAATACACGAGTAAAGTTATGGAAATTGCTCGGTGATTCATTATCTGTTTTCATCACGATCATTAGGGTTTATTTCTAAATCATTTTGCACAACTGAGGGGATTCCGCACCCTACGGTTGGTATTCGTGAGATCACGGTTCGTGATTACGACCCTAAAACGAATTCTCAATTGGTATCAGAGTCAGGGTCGATTTCACGATTGCAAATGGATCTGAATTGATGAAAACGGATTAAAATTCTGGTTTAAAATATCAAAACCCTAGAAATTTTGAAACTTTTCATAAAAACATGGTTTTTGATTAAATTGGAGTTGAATTTGATGTTATTTTCTCAAATTCTTTCATAAATGTTTGTCTAAATTCAAATCCGAGCAAAACCTATCAAATTTCATTACATTTGGTGAAAATTTTGTCAAAAACAGATCTGATTCGTGTTCTTGAGGTTGAAGATGATGAACAGACCTGAAAAGGTCGAATGAGAGATTCGAGAGGTCGAACCAAGCATATTTTAGGTCGAACCAACTTGTTTTAGGTCGAACCTACAGTGTTTTTAGGTCGAACCAGATTTTTCAGTGTGTATTGTTTTTCATTCGACCAGTTCTTGTTCATTCGACATTACGTTAGGTCGAACGAAGAGTTCATCAGTTCGAACCAAGTCTCTGATTTTCAAAGATTTTCATTCTTGAGGTCGAACCAAATCTGATGTTCATTCGACCCTCTTGAAAGGTCAAATAGGACTGTATATTTCTTGGTTCGAACCCACGTTTATTTGGATAGTATTTTTCCAATTTTAAGTTGTAAAAAATTTCAAAATAATCATTGTTGAAAAATGGCAAATCAATGGCATTATCTTATGTCAAGAACTGAAGACCAGATAAAAGCTGCAATACAACAAAAGCAAACATGGGAACAAGTTGTTGCATCTACGATTCAACGATCTGTTACACGACCTATTGTTGATTATTGTGGAAACATAAAAGCTCTAGCTGTGCAATCAACTGATAAAATGGTTAATATGTGTTGGGTCTGCTGACCTGGAGAAGAACAGATGATTGAAAAGCCAAAACATGCTAACAGTTGATCCACCCAATAAACAGTCCTTACAACATACTTCTCCCAAAAGACTGCTGACTCTAACAACTGTTCTATCCAAACAACTGCTATGACAACTGCTGATACAAAGGACTGCTGAATAAACACTGATGAAGAACAACTGCTGACCAAAGGTCTGATAAAGAACAACTGCTGATCCAAGTACTGAAGACTAAAGCACTGCTGGAGCCAACAGCACTTAGGCTCCAGCAGAGGATACAAGGCCATCAGAGTTTTCCTACAACAGTAGTTTATCTTTAGTGTTTTCAATGTAACAGTAGTTTGTAATAGGCAGATGTTTTATGTTTGTTATTCTGTTAGAGGTCACTGTCTTAGGTGACGTCAGCCTAGGTCATCAGTGGTTTAGGTTTGTCTATAAATAGAACAGTGCTTGTACTGTTCTATTGCATCACACACACAAACATTCTCTCAGACAAACAATCACTGTGTGATCAGGCTGAGGGGGAGTACTTGTATGATTGTAATCTTTTAGATAAATGAAAGCATTCGATCAGAAAACAATTACTCTCGTGTTTTGATTAATAGTTTATTATTCCGCTGCACTTTCCATTCTATATTCATTTCACTCTTATCATTTTAGTTAAATATAATCAAAACAATCAAACTCAGATCCTAACAATTGGTATCAAAAAAAAAAAAAATTCACAACAGTTGGTTCCATCAGCTGTTTGTATCAGTTGTTTGCCAAAACAGCTGTTCTCCACCAGATGTTTCATCCATCAGATGATTGCCACGTCTGCTCTTATAAGCAGAGGTTTGGCCACATCAACGGTTTCTTTTGAGCCTATAAAAACCCTGTTTTACCACAACAGATGTTACATTGTCTCATTGTATTCAAAATACCATCATACCATATCAGGGAGATCTTATTTACTTAAGAGCTCATCTACCAGACCAGATCATTGGCAACATCAGAGAGGGTGTGCTCACAAGAAGCCAATCCTCCAATATCTGTCTTTTTGCAGGTTTCCTATCTCTCACACAACTTGTCAAGTACCAAGAGGCACTAAAAGACAACAGTTGGGTAGAAGCTATGCAAGAAGAACTCCTTCAATTTAAAAGACAACAAGTATGGGAGCTTGTACCACTACCTAAGGATGTTTGTCTTATAGGAACAAAGTGGGTCTTCAAAAACAAAACTGATGAAAGGGGTATTGTTGTCAAGAATAAAGCCAAGCTTGTGGTTCAAGGCTTCAGACAAGAAGAAGGAATAGATTATGATGACACTTTTGCTCCTGTAGCAAGACTAGAAGCCATCAGACTATTTTTAGCCTTTGATGTCAACCACAACATAAAGGTGTATCAGATGGACAACAAATGTGCTTTCCTTTATGGCAAAATTCAGGAGGAGGTCTATGTATGTCAGCCACCTGGTTTTGAAGACACATTCCATCCTGACTATGTCTACAAGCTCAACAAAGCTTTGTATGGCCTCAAACAAGCACCAAGGGCCTGGTATGAAACTCTTTCCACATTTCTCTTATCCATTGGTTTCACAAGAGGTAAAATAGACAAAACCTTATTTCTTAAATGGAAAGGGAAACACTTAATGATTGTTCAAATATATGTGGATGACATCATTTTTGGATCCACATGTAACCAAATGTGTGAAGAGTTCAGAAAACTCATGACAGCAGAGTTTGAGATGAGTGCCATGGGTGAGCTTCAGTGTTTCCTTGGTCTTCAAGTGAAACAACTGCAAAATGGCACATTCATTCACCAAAACAAATATGTAAAGAACTTATTAACCAGATTTGAGATGAATGATTGTAAGCCATGTAGTACACCCATGAGTACAGTCAAGCTGCTCACTATTGATAACAAGGATGAACTGGTTGATCAAACACATTATAGATGCATGATTGGGTCTTTACTGTACTTAACTACATCTAGGCCAGACATTATGTTTGCTACCTGTGTCTGTGCAAGATCCCAGGCTTCACCTAGAAAGTCAAACCTTATTGCTGTGAAAAGGATATTCAGATACCTCAAAGGTGCTCCCACACTTGGTATTTGGTATCCTGCTAATGGAAACATTGAGCTTTCAGGTTATTCAGATAGTAACTTTGCTGGCTGTCACACCACAAGAAAGTCCACATCAGGAGGGTGCCAATTTCTAGGGAATGCCTTAGTTTCCTGGCAAAGCAAAAAGCAGGCAGCTGTTTCAACCTCAACAGCTGAAGCTGAATACATTGCTGCTGCAAGCTGTACAGCCCAACTCATGTGGCTTCAAAATCAATTACTGGATTTTGGGATAACTACACTACAGACTCCACTCATGTTGGACAGTCAAGCTGCTGAAAATATCATCAAGAATCCAGTCTCTCATTCCACTACCAAACACATTGACATCAAACATCATTTTGTCAGAGACAGCTATGAAAAAGGTTTGATTTCTCTGCACCATGTTCCAACAGAGGATCAGTTGGCAGATGTGTTAACAAAAGCTTTAGACACATCTACCTTTACAAATCTGATTTCCAGAATTGGTATGTTAAACATGGATTAAACAAATAAATTTTCTTGTAAAAAGGAATAATAATAAAATGTTTCAGAAAATCAAAATTTCTTCTAAATAGCTGTTTGGTTGAAAAATTTGTTTACAACATCTGATCAGATAAAACAACCACTGTTTCATTCATATCCACTGTTGGTTGAAAAATCTGTTTCAAAACATCTGATCAGATAAAAACAACTGTTTTGCTATATATCTATACTATATCTATAAAAAAAATAAAAATCACAACAGTTGGTTCCATCAGCTGTTTGTATCAGTTGTTTGCCAAAACAGCTGTTCTCCACCAGATGTTTCATCCATCAGATGATTGCCACGTCTGCTCATATAAGCAGAGGTTTGGCCACATCAGCGGTTTCTTTTGAGCCTATAAAAACCCTGTTTTACCACAACAGATGTTACACTGTCTCATTGTATTCAAAATACTGAAACCGCCTTCTCCATTCTCAAACCCTCAATCAGATTTCATTCATCTTCACTTTCGGAACCCATCAAAATGGATCTTCAAGCCAAAGCCACCCACAATTGTCTCCCATATCTGGTTAAAACAGATGACAACATCTCATTCCATTCCACCATCGACATTCTTCTAAACTCCAAATACCTATCCATCTTAACCGCTGACGCCCCCATCTATATCGATACTCTCCAAGAGTTCTGGTTAAATGCTGAGTTTCTATTGCAAGACAAAAAGCCTACTTCCATTATTTCCAAAATTGGAGAATCAAGTATCGTCATTACCCCTGAAATCATATCCACAACCTTCTCACTAAATGACCTCGCAGGTAAGGACTCCTTCACAAAAACAGAGCTTCACACTGAGTTCCAAGAAAGAGGGTATGATGGTCAGATGACTGGATCAACTCTTTTCAAAAAGTTTTTTCCACCAGTCATGAAATTTTTCTTCCATACCCTTCTTCTGTGTGTCTCCGCTAAGTCCACATCCTTCAATGAAATCCCATTAAGGATGCAATATCTGGGTTATGCCATGTTGTCAAACTCTGACTTCAATCTTTCCCAGGGATTGTTCATGGACTTAGTGTCAAATGTGAAAGCAATTAAGTCTGGGTCTAACAATGCTTTTCTAATTTACCCAAGAATTCTTAGTGTAATCCTACAAAAGGTCTTACCAGAAAAGGTTTTCAAAAAGGGTGAGGCAATGCAAATGAAAAGCTTAACTGATGAAACTTTCACTAGAATGCTGGGTGGAAGCACCCAAGAAAAAGTGTCAAAAGTGTCCAAAGTTTCTAAAACACAAACAAAGAGGACAAAGACAACAACTGTTGTCAAAACCTCTGTTGTTGAGCCCACTGCTCCTGGTGATCATGGCACTACATCCAGTGCTGTGAAACCCACATCAGCCACTTCCAAAAAGAAACATCCATCCACAAAAACCACCACTCAACCACAAATGAGACTTCTGGATGATGAGGTACCAGGAGAAAACTCTGTTGCACCACCAAAGCAACCCGAAACCACTGTTGTTACTTCCTCACAACAGTTAGACATACCTCCACCTGACCAAACTCCTCATGAATCCTCTCAAAAGGATCATGTTGTAAGCCAAGGGGAAACACATCATGATACATTTGAGTCACTTGGCCAAATGTTCACAAGCCCCTCTCCCAGGGCTAATTCTCTTGTTACTCCTCCACCCTCACCATCACATCATGTTCCACAAACCATGCAACCTCTGTTTGAAGCAATTGAGAAATCTCAGGAAGATCCCAGTTCCTCTCTTCCACCTATCACTGAGAGCATACCCCCACAAGTGACTGGTCCTGAGAACATTCAATCTGCCATCCAACAAACAGTAGAGGAGGTTACACCACCTGAGTTCAATGCAACTCTAGGTGAGTTTTCAAGTGGAGCAGTCACTACTGATATAGAGACCACTGTCTCACACCAGGACAGTGATTACATTGCTAAGACTCCCTTGAAGGCAACAACTGATGAAGCCACTATAGTGTCTCCAAAAACAGTTGGAAGTTCCCAGTACCAAGAAAAAGGGGCATCTGATTCTCCTATTTGGACTGAATCAGGTAGAACTACCACTGGTAGGGACTCAGATGATCCTATTAACTTAGGAGATGGGTCAAAATACCAAGAATTGACGGACAGAGTTCATGCAATTGAAACCTCTGTAGCAGACATCAAATCTGATGTCAAGCTTATACTGGGTTCCATAGCAGACCTTTCCAAAAGTCAACCATCAACAGCTGATATAGCTAGTGAGCTATGGAAATCCGTTTCCCCCATCATCATAGCCCACAGAAAACTAGCTGATCAGTCACATGAAACATATATGGCTGAGATCAGAAACATGGTGGATGCAAGGTACAAAGATACACATGCAGACATTAAAGCCATCAAAGATCACCTACTGAAGACCACTGGCTCTGCCCCTACCACCATTCTCAGGGATGAAGATGATGATGTCTTCATGGTTGATGATGCCAAAAAGGGGGAGAGTGGCAGAGATAGGCTACCAAAGTTAGATCCCTTTGGTTGTCCTCCTTCTAAAAAGGGCAAAGCTAAGTCTGCCAACAAACCAGAGGCTAGTCAAACAGCACCACAACAACAACAACAAGCAACACCAACAGCACCACAACAAACCACTGACAAAAGCAAAGCAGTAGACAACTCTGCAAACATAGAAGCTAAAAAGGCTGCTCAGGCCAAACAAAAAACGGCTGACACCTTGGAAGCTAAAGCAGAGTTGCTGGTTAACCTCAAGAGAGAACAACAGCATGAGATTGAAGATGTGGGATTCTCAAAAAGGATGAAAAGGCCTGCTAGACATGTCAGAAAACCACCTTCCAAGCTAAACACCTCTGTTGACAAAACCACTGCTGCTGAAACCACTGCCACCCAAAACACTGAAACCACCCAAAACACTGCTTCCCAAACCACTGCACCTAAACCTACAAGCACATCTGAACATACAACCACCAAACCTACACCCAAACCTACATCACCAACCAAATCCCAAACATCTGCTGGACCTACTAAAAGGCCAACAGATGTTAATCCAACCACTGCTACCAAATCACCATCCCCTAAAATCTTGTAAACAAGGAAGAGAAAATCAATCTTTGTTGTACATGATGAAAACATACACACATCACCAAACACCACATCAACTGCACAATCCACTCCTATCACAGCTATTCCAATTTCATCATTCTCACTACACACATCCAAATTCAGTTCCCATAGACCACCACCAACCATTACACCATTGGTTGTTCAGTATCCCCTTGAACTTGATCTACTCAAGGGGGAATTACAATCCTTCTACAATACTGAACAACCATCTGACAGATCCTTCCCATCTCTCCCAAATTTCCCTGTTCCCTTAAACATTGATACATATCTTAAATACAAGGGTGAACAGGTAGATGCCATCATTAAGGAGAAATGCAAAGGGAAGGATGACAGGACTGCTCAGGGCATCCATTCAGCAGAGCTTAGCAAACTCAGAAGGATTGAGGATTTTGCTAAGACCCTGAGCAACTCCATGTCCTCCATGCCTCTCAGTGTTGACTTAGAAAAGGAGGTTAGGGATTCTCTTCTGGAACAGATCTTGGCAACCAAGCCATATAAAGCAACCAAAAAGCAATTTAATGGTTGGACCACACATGCACTAAGAGAAGAACTTCTCAGAATAGAAGAATTGGCCAAAGGCCCCAAGGCTAAAGTCTCTACTCCTAATTTTGGCAAAGGCAGAGACCCAGTTAGAGACCTAAAGTTTAAAAGAATGAGACAAGAGATAGTAGCTACTAACTATGGGGAAATGAGGTCTGTCTCTAGATGGTCTGAGCTGAGGCTGGTTGAGACATACAAGAGTCTTGAAGAAAATAGAAAGAAGGATCCCAGCCTACCTAGAAAACCTGTCTATACTGATGAGCCACTGATGAAGAGACCCCAGCAGACTTTTACCTTGGACATCTTACTTGAAACTTCTGATCTATCAGCTGCTGCAAGAAGACACTTCAAGAAACAGAAGGAAATGTCAGAAGAAGATCAGAAGAAGTTTGCTGATACATTTATCAAGGAAGGGCTCTTCAATCAGATACATTTTTTCTCTGATCCTACAACAGAGAAACTCAGGGAACTCATTGGAAGACCTCCATCACCTAACTCATCCCAAATAAAAGTTCATCTCAGCAAATCCACTGACTCAAAAATTCTAAAATGGAAAGTCAACAAAGACAACCATGAATTGACTCTGCTCAGGTCAGATGGAAGAGTTCAGAAGATTAGCATGGATGATGCATACAGCCTATGTGCAGATGATCTTCAAACATTGCTAAATCTAGAGCTTGAAAGAGATGAAGAAGACTTATTTGCTCTGGGCTTTGAACTACAATTCAAAGGTCAAATCAGAGAAAGTCTGATGAGGAATAAAGATCAGTAAATAAAGCTGAGTTTTGGCATCATCTGTTCTAGGGGGAGATTGTTGGGTCTGCTGACCTGGAGAAGAATAGATGATTGAAAAGCCAAAACATGCTAACAGTTGATCCACCCAATAAACAGTCCTTACAACATACTTCTCCCAAAAGACTGCTGACTCTAACAACTGTTCTATCCAAACAATTGCTATGACAACTGCTGATACAAAGGACTGCTGAATAAACACTGATGAAGAACAACTGCTGACCAAAGGTCTGATAAAGAACAACTGCTGATCCAAGTACTGAAGACTAAAGCACTGCTGGAGCCAACAGCACTTAGGCTACAGCAGAGGATACAAGACCATCAGAGTTTTCCTACAACAGTAGTTTATCTTCAGTGTTTTCAATGTAACAGTAGTTTGTAATAGGCAGATGTTTTATGTTTGTTATTCTGTTAGAGGTCACTGTCTTAGGTGACGTCAGCCTAGGTCATCAGTGGTTTAGGTTTGTCTATAAATAGAACAGTGCTTGTACTGTTCTATTGCATCACACACACAAACATTCTCTCAGACAAACAATCACTGTGTGATCAGGCTGAGGGGGAGTACTTGTATGATTGTAATCTTTTAGATAAATGAAAGCATTCGATCAGAAAACAATTACTCTCGTGTTTTGATTAATCGTTTATTATTCCGCTGCACTTTCCATTCTATATTCATTTCACTCTTATCATTTTAGTTAAATATAATCAAAACAATCAAACTCAGATCCTAACAATATGAATGAATGTGTTAACAGAGAAAGTGTTAAAAGTAATGTTGTGTGTCTTGTCAAACAAATGGGAAATGATGATTCAAGTGAATTGTCAAAGAGTAATTTGAGTTCTGATACGAGTTTAGAATAGAGTGAATCAAGAGAGAGTGATACATCAAATGTTGATGTAAATTCTGAGAATGGATTTGAAAATGGTAATAAAGCAGATGATGAGGTAAATTCAAAATCTGAATGTGCTAACTGGTCTGACCGTGTCAAACTGAAAAATGAAGTGCTGAAACTTCTTGAGGACAAACGGAACTTAATAAATAAACTTGAAAGATTTCAAATTGAAAATAAAATTTTGGCAAATAATGACAGACATTTTATGAATCAAATTGAAACTTTTAAGAAAGAGATTTCAGAACTTCATAACACTATTTCAAAGAATAATTCCACATCATAGTTGGAAATCACAACACCTTGTGTTGTTAATCCTAATTCTGAGATGAAATCAAAACATGCAGTGAAAAATGAAAATGTGGTTGTCACTTCAGAAACTGAATATGAAGAAAAACCCATATTCAAGTTTCCTGAAGGAGTTGAAGGATCCTACATGTTGGAAGGACATGACAAATTGATTTTCAACAAAGATTTTCCAATTGACAATATTGAACAATCTTTACTTAAATGTATCTATGTTGATAATGTTGATTTGTTAAATATATTTAAAAATCAATTTGATCATCTGCCGTTTGAACTCAATCCTAACCAACATAAGGATCAAAATAAAAACATTGAAAACAAAAAGATTGGAAACAGGAAGAGTCTTAAGGAAAAAGGGCCGAAACCAAACAAATCGAAAGGTAACGATCAGATGAAAAATTCTCATCAAAAGAATTCAATAAAATTTTCATCTAGATCATATGACTCTTATGATTATTCATATACGTCTCGATTTGATGGTTATTGGGGAAACAACTCACCACAGTATTCTCATGAATATGTTGAATGGAGAAACTTCTTTGAATGTGGTGAAGTTGGACATATTGCTGCTTATTGTCCCTGTTGGTATTGGGATGATGGGTATCATTATGATTTTGTCGAATATAGGTCTTGTTATAAATGCGGAGAGTGTGGGCATTTAGTTGCTGTCTGTCCGTATGTTAGACACAAAAAGACCGAAGTTAAATTTGCTAAAAATTTAGGCAATGTCAAAAGATCTGTCTCCCCAAAACAAAACAAGAAACAAAAGGAGAAACAGTTTGTTGTGTATGAAAACCGCAACAAAATTCCCTTGAATAAATTGAAGATTGTGATAGGGTTGCTACGGTAAGGCGGAGTTCTAAGGCTAAGCCTAAGAATAACTCTAAACCTGGGTCTTCATCAGTTAAGTCTAAGAAGATTCCAAACAAAGTTTAGAATCAGGTTTCAAACAAGAAATTTGAAAAGTCAAAAATCAAAACGATTTCAATAAAATCTAAAATAAACTCTGAACGTGTTTGGAAACCCAAATCACTTTCTAAATCAATAGCAATTTCTACTTCAAATCAATCCATTGAAAAACCAATTGATTTTTCAAAAGTAGAATGGATTGATGTTCCGATGATTGATGACCTTGGACGACCCATCATTGGGAAGGAATGGCTACCTCCTTTCTGCTAATTGTTTAATGAGTGTGTAGATGGTTCCAGACAGACCTGTTAGCTATTTTTAATATTTGATAGTGGAGCATCTGTATACAATCTATTTATTGGAGAGGTGAAGGTCAAAAGAAGAGATATTGAAAAAGAAAAACATGATTTCAACAGAGAGGAGAGTGTTTGTCGTTTGTTTCCTACCTGTGAAGCCAGAAAATGTTTCAATCTCATGCAATTGCTCTCAGGTGTTGGATTTCTACAACAGATGCGACAAAATGGTTTATTCTAAACTCTCTTATCGTTGACAATGGTCTTTACTAATTGAAAGATCTTATTGAGTCAAGTAATCTGAGTGGAAAAAGGTTTTTGAAAATCAATGAGTAAACTGCATCGGATATCATTTTATTTTGTTTTTCTTCAGAAGTTTAAAAATCCAAAAATATGCTTATTTTTTAGATTTTTAGGGGGAGAATTAAAAAAAATTAGTTTTCCTGGAGAAAAAGAGGAGATGATAGTACATCAGTAGACTGTCAGACTACTCTGAAAATAAAAAGAATTGATAAACATTGAGTACCACTACAATTATATATTGGTAGGCTTGAAATCAAAGTTTAAAGTTCAGCATGGTGATATAAACTTAAAATCAATAACTGATAATCATGTGGATCAACGTATCGTTGGCATATGGTCTTAGTACTAAAATTTCATTTGATAGATTTGCAAAACAGAGGTTTCGGGTCGTTATATTGACAGTTATCTGGGGATGGGCTAACTGATCTTCTGCTGTATTGATTTACAGACCTAGATTCAGTTAGGGTATCTTATTAAAAGATCTTTAATAACAAAACCATAAGTTACCGAATGAGAAACTTATCATGTGTGATGATAAGCAAAGATTATCTAATGCATTGTATCAATACTATGATGAAAATCATGTATGATATTAGTCCTCACCCTGGTACAGTGCACAGGTCGCTTTGAAGCATTAATTTGCCAACCTGTCACCTTTGTGCCTCATACCTTGTAACTAACAGAAAACTACAATATAATCACGCGTTATGATAAAACTTTGTGCAATTCTTGATACGGGAATGTGTCGCGTGTGCGGGGACCATAGATTTTTCGGTATCTAATATTACCATAAAGTATTTGAATTGCTAAACAATAAATGATGATTTTGGGTTTAAGTGGACAAACATACTGGTAATGGTTGTAGGATGCTCAATGTTAAAAAGTAGAAAATTGATCAAAAAGTGTTTTTACAGACTGTGTCAATACTGATATGATCCTGTTACCAGAAGATTCACTTAAATATGTTTAGTTTATTTTTATGCAAATCTATTTGAAAATTCAAAAAGATTTTTGGTGTGTTTTAGCATAAACTTTGAAAAATCAAAATGTTTTGTTTCAATTTTATTTTTTATAACCGATGATGGGATAAAAGACTACAGATTTTCAAGTTTCTGGTGTATATTAAAAATGTTTAATAGTTTAGGTAGAGAACTATTGAAGGTAAAAAGGAATGTGAAGAGTACCTCCAAGATTTTTGTCGTGTCTAACGCTGGTTGTAGTTTGTGCAGTTTTTAGTAAATTTTTCTGCATAATCAAACACAACAGGTGCACTCCTCATGATTCATCGACAAAGTATGTAAATGAACAAGACCCAAACCTGAACATCAAGATCACCAGAACAACAGAAACTAGTCAGAGGTTGTTAAAGAAATTACTGAAGATCGAAGAATTCCAAGATAGATTATTGTCTTCATCTCTAGACCAACAAAAGACAAAGCCAAGATTTCTTGAGTCTGTCTGAGAATTCAAAGCTTACTGCAGAGATAGACAAGAACCTCGACACAAACGTGCATGAAGATGGAAAGTTTTCAAGTCATTCAAGATGATGAATGCAAGACTTGATGAATTGATAACTATATGATTTGGTACATCACTAGCTAGGTACAAGGGGGAGATTGTAAGTGCATTATTCAGGTATGTCCCCAGCTAGTGATCCGGTACTGAATGTCAAAGGTTCAGATAATCAGAAAACGACCAAGACTTTAGCTTGAAGATACATTCGACCAGTCAGGAGGTCGAATGTAGTTTATCTTGGGTCGAATGTAGATTGAATAATAGAAAAGGATTCATTCGAACCCAAGAAGGGGTCGAATGACCCCATTCGACCTTAGCTAAGCGTCGAATGTGGATGCTTATATAAAGGGAAAAGTTAGTTTGTTTAGAGAGAGAGTTATCATTTGGAGCTTTTCCCAGTTTGTGTGTGTGTGATATTCTCTGTATTAGGTCTTGGTTTTGATCTGTAATTGTTGACATTTGACCTAATACACGAGTAAAGTTATGGAAATTGCTCGGTGATTCGTTATCTGTTTTCATCACTATCGTTACGGTTTATTTCTGAATCATTTTGCACAACCGAGGGGATTCCGCACCCTACGTTTCGTATTCCTGAGCTCACGGTTCGTGATTACGATCCTAAAACGAATTCTCAATTCTGTTAATAACCATGCTGTTGGTTATTTTGCTGATCGAATGGCTAGAGAGAGCAGAACGAGATAGAATGTGTTCAGGCCGCAGTATCCAATCAGGAAAGTTGACAAAGAAGTTGATCCGATTACTGGGTTGAACAAGGTTACATTGAAATATAAACCACCGACAGTGTTGAAGCGTATTCCTTTGATGCCTATCCAACAACACTTCAGCAAAAATTTTGTGATGTGGTATTATGACTGGAGAACTGTTGAAGTCGTCATTTTGCTAAAGGATAATAGGGGTGAATACAAGAAGATACACATATTTGATCCCATGTGGCTTATTAACTGTTTGTATAAAGACATCATCAAGCTGTATTACAATCCGATATACTGTGAGGAGAAGGATGGTGAGCAAGCAATGAAATACCATCGTGTTGTATGTTTGTGTTTCGCTTGGGATGTGAACGCCGGATGTGATTATGATAAGAAGTCGGGGAAGTATGTGAAGATGAATGATGTGAAGAAATGTTCATCTAAACCTAAACCTGAACCAGTTTTGAGCAAAGAGTAGAAAACAGCTCGCCGGATTAAGCTGATGAACATAACACTTGATTATCAGTTATTAATAAAACGTCGAATTTTTATCATTATCGTGCCCTTTAAAAATATATCGTGACACGTTTGGACCCCTAGTACCCTACTATAAGCATATATTATTAATATATTAGTGAAATAATTGTTTAAAAAAATATGTCTGGGCCGGGATTCGAACCTGTGCCCTAGGCCGGTTCATTAAACACAAACAACCAACCATCTGATCTACACCACATATCTGTTTATTCTTCCACGCGTTTTATTTATATGATGTGCTTAGAATCTTAACAGTTGACTTGGAAAGTCAACTGTGAAGACAATTATCCATAATTAGCTTATCTAAACGCGTTTTAATCCCTAATATGATAAGATTGGTAATTGGTTGACTGACTCGCGTCTTATACACGCCAATTAGCTATTATAACATACCATATTAGTATCAATCACGCGTTATGGTTTTAAAAACGAGTCAACCATTACCAATTCGAACACACGAACACCTCACTATAAATTGACCCTCACTTTGCATCTACACTCGCCAATTACTCTTTCCCCTCTCAAAATTTCTGCTAAAACACCCTTTCAAGCTTCAATTGCTCGCGTCTTTGACTTTTGTTTGACCGCTCAAAAAATCACGACAACAGTTTGTAAGTTAAATGTTTTTGTATGGTTTTGTTCATCGGCCCCCTAACAACAATAACCCTATGTTTAATCGGGTTATTGTTCGTCAAATCTGTTTATTGTATTAACTAGGGCTCGACATTTTGATTTGGGGATAATCACGTTTCTGCAGACCTTAGTATATATTTATTGTAGAACCAAGTTCATCACCAACTGATCAACAGATCAGTAGGTTGGGCCCCTTTTGTCTAGAACATGAACCGGCCACAAGGCCAAGGTTCGAGTCCCGCGTAATGATTCTTTTTTTTTCTGATTAAATTGAAAACAAATTTGATAACATATATAATTAATTACGAACCAAGAATATTCGTTCTCAGGGTCCAGACCAACTGGTCTGGGCTTATGATTTAAAAACCCCGACCCGAGTTTGACGCAGGTTCGAGCCTTTGCACACACGAACCTTTTTTAAAAAAAAAAAAAACCTTTATTACTTATATATTCTTTATTTTTTTAAAAATGGTTTTAAAATACTAAAAACGCTTTATAAATTCTACAAAAATTATTTTAAGATATTCTAATAGAAAAGTTCATCATACAATTTTTAGCTTTACAAAAATTATTTATTTATTATATATAATAAATATTTCAAATTTATTCCATTATAATTATAAAATTCTATAAAAATATCAAAACGATTATATAAATTTCCACAAAAATTATTCTGAGTTTATAAAACAATAAATATTCCAGAAATGATTTTTATTTTCGGAAATTCATTTATTTAATATTTTTAATCAATTTTTGTTATTTTTAATCATAAATAAATCATAATAAATTCATTTTTCAATATTTTTGCACCAAAATTTTATATAAATTATTTCTGTTCATTTAGAACAGAAATACAAAATTTAATTTAAAAATTCTTTAATTTTAATATTTTTAGATATTAAAGTTATATTTTGGCAAAATAGAAATAAATAGACTAAATATTCTATTTTTAAGAAAATAATTTTATAAAAATTATTTTTATACTTAAAACCTATTAATGTGACCATCTTTAATCTAAAGTCTACAAAAAGACTTTTGTTTATTTATTTATCGAAATTCTCTTATTTATTAAACAATATAATTAATAATCAAACGAGTACTTATCCCCAAATTCGAAACCCTAGAAAATATTTGTAGACTAGAAAGACTTAGACATATTTATTACCTTATATATATAGGGTAATACTTGGCATCGCTGGGCTACACTTATTCTATTTTCACGAGACTTAACATTTTGCTAAGGTGAGTTTTACATAGCCCCTTTTCTATTTCACTATTTTTGGGCTGAAACATGTTACAACATTTTATATACAATTCAATCATAAAGTGTCTATGTGTTATTCTATGTTGCATTATGTCTTAAACATGACTAGGGTAAGCACAATATTCTAGCATAATCATTAACATTGATCCGCCGACGGTTTACAATGATAGATCTATTGGACTGACAATCCCACCCGGATACGTGTACCTCCTACATAGGTAGCGTGGGTGATTGTTATCGCATAACATAATCGAGTGAACCATGAGCGTATAGGATGGACCACAATATTCTAGTCACAAGGGTTGATTATGCACTCGATTTACTTGCTAGTATGTTTTTACATATGGACTAGACTTGCCATGACACTTGAATTGTACAAACTTTATTCAATTTTCAAAACCTATGTAATTCTCACCAACTTTTGTTGACCCAAAATATTTTCAAACTTAACATGTTTCAGGTTATAGCTTGCTCGAAGATTAGAGTTAATGCTTGAAGATGCGTAGCTAGTATTTTTTTTTATCTTGATGTACAAATTCTTAGAACAATTGTATGTAATTTATTTAAATCATATATTGAAACTTATTATTTACCATGAGCTACTGAACAATCATCAATACGTGACATCCTGATGTTTCCGCCATCGGTTGGGGTGTTACAGATTGGAATCAGAGCCATGGTTATAGGGAATTAGGTTATTAGAAAAATAATCTAGTCTATAACCATAGGATTATAACTAGTATTTGCTCCTTTTACTTGCTATTCTCTATCTCCCTCGTACTTCTTATCCCTACCTTAATCCAAACAAGAAGATAGCTATCCATCTTAAGATCTACTCTTAGACTAATAGGACAATTCTCAGGTTTAGCCTGAACCACCTTGAGATCTCGTCGAAGTTCTAGATTTTAATAACGAACACGTGCAATCTGGAAGGGTGAACGCCTGTATTCTGAGTCTTCTGTCTAGGCTGGCATTGCGCATATATCCCAATCAGACGAGGGACCTGGATGCCTACCTGGGAATTCTCGGGATGAGTGTTCAATTATAGGCTAAAGCATGTCTTCACTATGTTATTAGAATCTAGAATCTTTGATAAGTCAACGTTTTCTTTTATTCGTTTTAATTAATGGATAAATGATTACATTCCTTATACTACCTCATTCATTTCATTGTGTCTCTTACAGATCATGCCTCCACGTCGCAGCACTCGCAATAACAGTGGTGATAATCATGAGGAAGGGAGTAGCAACCACAACCATAACCACGACACTAACCACAACAATCGAGGTTATGCCCAACTGGCTGCAATCATTTCCCAACAAATGGTGCAACAGATCGCAACTCTGGTTCCTAACTTACTGGCTCAAGTCATCCAAATGAATGGAAACGGCAATGGAAATGGAAACGGCAATGGAAACCACAATGGGAACGGGAATGGTCTCCCAGCATGCACTCTCAAACACTTTAATACCTGTAATCCTCCTAAGTTTAGCGGGGATGAAGGAGCTACTGGACTCCTACAATGGTTCGAGGGTATCAAGAATACGTTCATAAATAGTAAGTGTCCCGATAATCTCAAGGTCCGTTATGCTATGAGTTTTCTTCACAAACAAGCACTCACTTGGTGGAATGAGGAAAAACGTACCCGTGGAGCTGAAGTCGCACTGGCCTTAACTTGGGAACAAGCCAAAGACGTTATGAAGGCGGAGTTCTGCCCTCGTAATGAAATCAAGAAGTTGGAAGATGAGTTTTATGATCTTGCTCAGGATAGTGGAAAAAACCTTGCCTACAACACTCGTTTTCACGAACTTAGTCTACTGCTACCACACAAGGCCACCCCCTTGCCTATTGCGATCGAAAAATACATTGGTGGCTTACCCATGCAGATTCAGGATACGGTGTGGGGAAGGAACCCTGCTACTCTCGAGGAAGCAAAGCGTTTGGTGGCCACCCTAACAGATAACCATGTGAAGGCAGGAACCCTGACTCGGAAAGGGGAAAAGAAAACTGTTGCTAAGAATACTCCCCAACCTGCTATTGAAATTAAAACTGAGTCCTCAACCAATGGAAGGCGCAAGGTCAGGAATTTTGCAATAGATGCCACTGTCCCACCCAACAAAAAACAATATAACGGGAACCAACCTAAGTGTGACACCTATCAGTATCACCACCCAACCCAAGTGCCCTGCCGTCAGTGTTCCAATTGTCAAAGGTATGGGCATCTTGCGGATGTTTGTCGAATTCCTGCTGCAGATGCCCTTGCTGCTCCGAATAACCCTGCTAGGGACCCTCCAGCTACTTAACAACAAGCCCCACCATCTGAATGTTATTTTGCTTTTAAATTTTTTTTAATGTATTGACGCTTTTAATTCCAGTATTTCTTTTACATGAGAGTTGTCTATCTAGTATGATCATAACACTTGGATGCATGCTTGTTTGAATGTGAACTAATTGCTATATCAATATCTAAATCTATACAATTACAACCCGTATGCAATACTTGATACTTGAGGCATTCACAAACTTTCTTACATGTATGTATTATCAATTTGCAACTTATGTGTTAAGCAAAAAAAAAAAACAAATGTTACACTTAATCAAACAACTGGTAGAGGATGAAGTACTTGCTCAACAATTAGTAGAGTACCTAATAACCTACTCAACGATTGGTAGAGGTCATCATGCCTGCTCAACAATCGGTAGAGGTTCTAATAACCTGCTCAATGACTGGTAGAGGCTATCGCACCTGCTCAACAATCGGTAGAGGTTCCTACTCACTGACTGGTAGAAGTCTTTTTCCTGCTCAACAGTTGGACTCATCTTGGGATACATTATACATGTAAATTGATACAAAGATTTATTAGACTCATTGATACAAAGATTTAATCACAAGATTATTTTGCATTATTTACATAGAAGGACACAAAACCCTAATGTAAGGTAAATTGGTGATTGCGGTCCGGAACGTAATCATGAATTTACAGGTACGTTAAGGTAGTGTGAAATTCTATCAAGGTTTTCGGTAAATAACCAATTATAAACTCTAGTTACCTGGTAGTTCATTTAGTCTTTCTATAGTCAATTAACTCATGAATTTCTGTTAGGATTCCTAAAACTTAAGATTCTTATTCTCCTTGCGATTTCAAGACACACCTAATCCTACCCTCTTATCCAAATTATTTGAAACAAGATTATTCTATTTATGTCGTGTCCTAACACAAAATTTCCAGACCACACTTGTCCTGATTTCTACCCAATCACCTTCAACCCTGTGTTTTCAATAAACTTCGGGACGAAGTTCCTAAAAGTAGGGGAGACTGTAACATTTCGCATTTAATTTTGTGTACGTTACGTCAGTTATTAATAAAACGTCGAATTTTTATCATTATCGTGCCCTTTAAAAATATATCGTGACACGTTTGGACCCCTAGTACCCTACTATAAGCATATATTATTAATATATTAGTGAAATAATTGTTTAAAAAAAATATACCTGGGCCGGGATTCGAACCCGTGCCCTAGGCCGGTTCATTAAACACAAACAACCAACCATCTGATCTACACCACATATCTGTTTATTCTTCCACGCATTTTATTTATATGATGTGCTTAGAATCTTAACAGTTGACTTGGAAAGTCAACTGTGAAGACAATTATCCATAATTAGCTTATCTAAACGCGTTTTAATCCCTGATATGGTAAGATTGGTAATTGGTTGACTGACTCGCGTCTTATACACGCCAATTAGCTATTATAACATACCATATTAGTATCAATCACGCGTTAATGTTTTAAAAACGAGTCAACCATTACCAATTCGAACACACGAACACCTCACTATAAATTGAACCCTCACTTTGCATCTACACTCGCCAAATACTCTTTCCCCTCTCAAAATTTCTGCTAAAAACACCCTTTCAAGCTTCAATTGCTCGCGTCTTTGACATTTGTTTGACCGCTAAAAAAATCACGAGAACAGTTTGTAAGTTAAATGTTTTTGTATGGTTTTGTTCATCGGCCCCTTAACAACAATAACCCTATGTTTAATCGGGTTATTGTTCGTCAAATCTGTTTATTGTATTAACTAGGGCTCGACATTTTGATTTAGGGATAATCACGTTTCTGCAGACCTTAGTATATATTTATTGCAGAACCAAGTTCATCACCAACTGATCAACAGATCAGTTGGTGTGGCCCCTTTTGTCTAGAACACGAACCGGCCACAAGGCCAAGGTTCGAGTCCCACGTAATGATTCTTTTTTTTTTCTGATTAAATTGAAAACAAATTTGATAACATATATAATTAATTACGAACCAAGAATATTCGTTCTTAGGGTCCAGACCAACTGGTCTGGGCTTGTGATTTAAATTTCCACAAAAATTATTCTGAGTTTATAAAACAATAAGTATTCCAGAAATGATTTTTATTTTCGGAAAATCATTTATTTAATATTTTTAATCAATTTTTGTTATTTTTAATCATAAATAAATCATAATAAATTCATTTTTCAATATTTTTGCACCAAAATTTTATATAAATTATTTCTGTCCATTTAGAACAGAAATACAAATTTTAATTTAAAAATTCTTTAATTTTAATATTTTTAGATATTAAAGTTATATTTTGGCAAAATAGAAATAAATAGACTAAATATTCTATTTTTATGAAAATAATTTTATTAAAATTATTTTTATACTTAAAACCTATTAATGTGACCATATTTAATCTAAAGTCTACAAAAAGACTTTTGTTTATTTATTTATCGAAATTCTCTTATTTATTAAACAATATAATTAATAATCAAACGAGTACTTATCCCCAAATTCAAAACCCTGGAAAATATTTGTAGACTAGAAAGACTTAGACATATTTATTACCTTATATATAGGGTAATACTTGGCATCGTTAGGCTACACTTATTCTATTTTCACAAGACTTAATATTTTGCTAAGGTGAGTTTTACTTAGCCCCTTTTCTATTTCACTATTTTTGGGGTGAAACATGTTACAACATTCTATCTACAATTCAATCATAAAGTCTCTATGTGTTATTCTATGTTGCATTATGTCTTAAACATGACTAGGGTAAGCACTATATTCTAGCACAATCATTAACATTGATCAGCCGACGGTATACAATGATAGATCTATTGGACTGACAATCCCACCCGGATACGTGTACCTCCTACATAGGTAGCGTGGGTGATTGTTATCGCATAACATAATCGAGTGAACCATGAGCGTATGCGATGGACCACAATATTCTAGTCACAAGGGTTGATTATGCACTCGATTTACTTGCTAGTATGTTTTCACATATGGACTAGACTTGCCATGACACTTGAATTGTACAAACTTTATTCAATTATCAAAACCTATGTAATTCTCACCAACTTTTGTTGACCAAAAAGATTTTCAAACTTAACATGTTTCAGGTGATAGCTTGCTCGAAGATTAGAGTTAATGCTTGAAGATGCGTAGCTAGTATTTTTTTTATCTTGATGTACAAATTCTTAGAACAATTGTATGTAATTTATTTAAATCATATATTGAAACTTATTATTTACCATGAGCTACTAAACAATCATCAATACATGACATCCCGATGTTTCCGCCATCGGTTGAGGTGTTACATAGTTGCTTTGGATTATTAATAAAAGTGTTTTGTGTGTTTACGAGGGGTCGAAGGAAGATTATAGATAGGTCGAAGGAAGATATCTTTGGTCAAAGGGAGAAGACAGAAGACACATGTTTTGGTTCGAGCTATGTTAGAGGTCGAAGGTACACATTCGACCTAGTCGATAGGTCGAATGTGCAGGCCTATATAAGTTTAAAGTTTTATTTTGTTTGTAACTTTTGTCATTTGGTCGAGTGTGTTAAGTCATTATTCTCTCTGTGTTTCAGGAAAGTCTAGAAGTGATTTATTTCATTGTAAACTTAAATTGTAAAGCATATTAACAATGTTTATGAATGGAATCATGGTTGAAAAGATAATTGATATTGTCGGATTCGATCTATATCATTTTGTATACAATCTAGGGTTTTTGGATTGTTTGACTTGTATGATCGTATTGTTGTTTTCATAAAATCCACTCCTTAACACTCTCGCCAATTGTGGACTTACACCTGTATCCTTCAAAGAAGCAATATCGTTAGAAGCATAAGCACTTGAACTTAAATAGTTACCATTGTTATGTCCTTAGGATGGTTTAGTGGCACATCCTCAAGATGGCTCTACAGCATATCCTCGAGATGGCTCGGCAGTATATCCTGCATCTCTAGTTGTTTCCATCCTAGGTGCTGATATGGTTTCTTGTGCAGAGAATCCAGTGCTGTTAGGACAAAAAGGATTGAGGAAACCACTTTTGTAAACCTTAGTCTAATTCACTTCTGCAAATATCCTAAGTATAGAACTACTGAAGAAAAAAGACTAAAGTACTGAAGAAGGAGTCAACAAGTACTGAAGAAGAAGTATCAGAAGTTCTGAAGTCTAAACCAGAAAGTTCACTAAAGAACTACTGAAGACAAACTACTCATTAGTAGTTTGTCATTCATCAGCACTTGTACAAGAATCTTTTTCCACCGCTTTTGTTTCAGTAGTTTATTAGTTTAATATTACTTTATCTGTTTGTACAAGTTCCAAGAATGCAACTTGTTGCTACTTGTTACAGACTTGCTTTTTGGCAAGGTTCATGTATATGTAAAGTCTATAAATATATGGGTTCATCTCTCTGTTTTAGACATTGAATTTTATTAAAACAAAAATCCTTCAAAGCTTATTATTGTTCTTTCCATTTCGATTATTGAGAATCTGTCTGAGTATTTATTATCATTCACATTCATTACGTAGATTCTCATTAAACTTGTCTTTGGTTTTTCAAATATCCAAGGGGAGTAATAACTCCTGTTGATTATGTAACTTTACTTAATCATTCCGCTGTGCAAATCTGATTGAACTTGCTAAACACATAAGTGTTCACTAGCAAGCAATACATCAAGAGCATTACTAATCCAACAATTGGTATCAGAGCACTGGTTGTATTGGGGTATCCATCGGCTTCGAATCATCCATCTGGAATCGGCTCAAGACTTCAGAAACGTATTTCGTCTGGTGAATAAAGATCCCCGTTGGTCTTTGTTCCACCTGCAAGCCTAGGAAGAACTGCATCTCTCCCATTGCGCTCATTTCGAACTTTTCCTGCATAACACGTTCAAATTCTCTGCACAGAAGTTCGTTAGTAGACCCAAATATAATATCGTCAACATAAATCTGGACTTGAAGCAAGTCATCGCCTGTTCGTTTATTGAACATTGTGCAATCTACCAAACCTCGCTTGAATCCTTTTGAAAGAAGATACGTGCTCAGCTCCTCATACCATTTCCTTGGAGCCTGGTGCAACCCGTAGAGAGCTTTGTTTAAAACGTAGACCTTATCCCGGTGAATAGGATCTTCAAAGCCTGGTAGTTGACCTACGTATACTTCCTCCTTGACCACACCGTAGAGAAACGCGCTCTTGACATCCATTTGATACACCTCAAATTTCTTGAATGATGCAAACGCCAGAAAGATTCGTATAGCCTATGAGCGTGCAACTGGTGCATAGATTTCGTTGTAATCGATTCCCTCAACTTGATGAAATCCTTGTACAACCAAACAAGCTTTGTTACTTACGATCACTCCTCTATCATCCTTTTTGCATTTGAAAACCCATTCGTTCCAATCTTCTTTCTTCCTGGGGGCAAATCTGTCAGTGTCCAAACGCCAAGTTTCTTAAACTGCAACAACTCCTCTTGCATTACTTCCACCCAAGCGTCATCCAAAAGAGCATCCTTGTAAGTTTGCGGCTCAACCTGCGAAACATAACAAGCAAAAGACCAGTCATTCTGAAAACCTGATTTTTGCATTTTGGCATATAAAGCAAGATTGCTAAGGTTTTCCGGTGAGTTAGCATTCCTTAATTGTCCTATCGTCATCACATTGCTACCAGGATCACCAATAACCTGCTCGATCGAGTGAATTCGATGTATCCGAGATTTCGGATAATCTGTTACTTGGACTCCCGTCTGAGTAGTTAAGTTCTCTGCAGAAACCAGATCATTACCCATATTCGATGATGAAGCACCATTTGTAGTTGGGCTCACTGGTGGTATCACTGTAGCATGATCTAAGATAGATTCACTTGTAACTTCATCGTCGTTATCTTCTGATTCTGATGAATTCAAAGTTGTGGAAGCTTCTTGGAATACCTCTTCTTCAACTACAGGAACATTGGTATCATTAGAAGCTGCTTGGGGATTCACGGTGATCGGACGCACCAACGGTGATGTCACTGCGTTTTCGACCTCGTAATATAAACGTAATACAGCCTCTTCAACCAAGCTATCTAGATTGAATGATTCAAAGAAATCTTTGTAATCAAACATCCAGTCTGGACCGCTTCCCTGTAAATTCTGAGTTTACCATTGCACTTCAACGTTAGCCCACTCCTCGACCTGACGAGTTCTTTTGTTGAATACCCGTTTGAGCAGGGTTGCATATCCAACAAAGTATCCTTCCTCAGCCTTCGGTGCGAACTTCTCAGATGGATTAAGCATAGTACAAGGAGCTCCAAACGGTTCTAGATACTCTAAATTTGGCTTTCGACGATTCAACAGCTCATAAGAATTTTTGCCAAACTTCTTCACCGTTAAAACATGATTAAGAATATAACAAGCTGCGTAAATAGCTTCGTTCCAGAACATTACTCAAAGATTTGAGTCCGCAAGCATTGTCCTCGTCGTTTCAATTAGAGTCCTGTTTTTGCGTTCCGCGACACCGTTCTGTTGTGGGGTATACGGAGCACTGTATTCATGATGAATTCCTTTGTTTTCACAAAGATCGTCCATCTGTGCATTCTTAAACTCCGTCCCATTATCACTCCTAATCCTCTTGATCTTGAGACCATAGATATTTTCCAGTCGAGTGAACAGAACATTCAAATTATCAAACGTGTCGCTCATTTGGTGTAAGCACATAACCTATGAAAATCTTGAAAAATCATCAGTCACCACAAGACAGTATAATTCCCCAGCATGACTCTTACGCTTGACCGGTCCGAACAGATCCATGTGCAAACGTTCAAGTGGCAGTTCAACGGAATTAACTTTCTTTGGCCTATGGGATTGTTTGTGCTGCTTACCCTTTTTACAACTCACACACTTGTCATTTATGTGAAAATGTTTGACGTTCACGCCTGTGACAAGTTCATTCTTCACCAATTGATTCATCTTTCTTAGGTGAATGTGTCCCATTCTCCTATGCCACATAATTGATTCTTTTTCTGTAGCCTTGGAGAGAAAACATGTGACTTGGCCTTGGGTGGTCATTGCGTTCGACATATCAAGAATGTACAAGTTGTTCACTCTCGGCGCCTTTAACATCACCCCCTCTTTCGGTAATTCGAAACCCGGCTTGAGTATGTAGCAAGATTTGTCGTCAAAGTACACAGAAAATTGTTTGTCACATATCTGACTGACACTGAGCAGATTGTAATCCATTTGCTTCACATAAGAAATTCTCTCAAAACTCACAATTCCATTGCTCACACTACCCTCCATGGTAATATAACCTCCCTTGTTTCCTGCAAACGCTACATAACCTCCATTGATGTTTCTAATATCGAATAGTAGCGAAAAATCCCTGTCATGTGACCAGAAGCTCCACTGTCAACAATTTAAAGACTTCTCACGGGGCCAGCTGAAGCTCCCTGCACATATTTGGTAAAGAAGTTAGGTTTTTTGGGGGACCCAAGCCTGTTTGGTCTTGGGTCTTTGAACAGTTTGTTTCAAAGATTCAGTTTTCTCACACACATTTTGATTTTTATCAACCTTTTTCTGATCACACAAATCTTTCTCATTCTCTGGTTTCACATTTTGTTGTGAAGTTGAAGCACCCTCAGAACCCTTTGTTGACCAAGTTTGTTCAGATCTTTTCAAGATCCGGATCTGAGATTTTGGGATCTCAGCCGGTTTCTTTACTTCATCCTTGAACGAGACTTTCTTGGTTACCTTCTCTGATTTCACAAAGACAGGTCCAACTGTTGGTTTGACATTAGGTTTAACAAGAACCTTTTTGTTGTCAACAGTTGCGTTCACCATTGGTTTCTTTAACGGTTTCTCAGTGGCTATCCGGTTGCGGCGATCATATGTCATCTGACGATTTTCCATCCTTTTGAAATAATTGCTTTGGTTATAAAAAGGTGCTGGTTGAGGGATAAATCGACTCTGTGGATAACAATGATTATCGACCGGACATTCATACTTTTGCTTCATCTCCACCTCGTGCCTCTTGTGTCGTACATACGGGCAGTGGGCAAATAAATGCCCCCTCTCCCCACACTTAAAGCACGCATGGTACTCTTCAAAATGATTCTTGGCATTCGACTTTGAATAACTAGTGATGGGATATTGATCATCCATACACCTTCTTCTCAAACTCTCAGGAACAGGGTCCTTTGAGTAAGTCGGCTCAAGAAAACCATTTGACTTCTCTATCGGTTTAATAAATTGTGTGACATGGACCTTTGGTTCTTTAGGAATATCCGAATGAATTTTCTTTAAGATTGCTGGAGGTATATCATTTGTTCGCTCATGTTTCGGGAACCAAATGGTACTTTCCTGCCAGATCTTTTCAATTTTTGAATAATTTGCAAATTGGATTGGATATTCTTCATCAGAAATGATCTTATCGAATCCTTGCATCCGATAGAAAACTTTAACAGGTTTATCACACGATTCATTTTGTTTTTCATCTACATTTTCAATTTTCTTTTCAATTTGCTTTTCAACTTTCTTTTCAACAGGCTTCACTGATTGATTCTTTCTATGAGCGTTAGCCATGGGATGGACAATCTGAGATGGTGAAACAGGTTCAGTAGTGATGATGTGATTTTCATCAGGAATATCACTCACCTTTTCAGAAACCGTCTCAAACTGTTCATCCTCTTCATCAGAATCATCAGCAGCAACTACACCCTCATTATTTCCCAGAACAGGTCTAACATCAGAATAAGGGTCTCCCACACTATATGTGTTTGAATCGTCATCCGATGTAGAGTCAGATTAAACTGAGCTCTCCGTCTATTGAGTGCAAATTATGGTTTTCAAACAACACCGGAGCTGGGACAACTTTGTAGTTTGCGCTACTAGACTGTGAAGGCTCTTCTATTATGTGATCAACAACATAAGCAATATGCTTATAACTCTCAAGCTTTTGTTTACTTTTTCTGCAAAGCACTTGATGGTGGCCATTTCAAGTTTTGTGTTTTCTAAATCATTGATATAGTTATTTATGGCCATTTGTTTTAAAGACAAAGTCTTTTTCAATTCTGAAACGTCTTTCTTATAACCATCAAGTACTCTGTTAAACTCTTTTGATTCTTTTTGATATGATTGACAATTGATTTTTGCACTCTCAAGTTGAACCTTGAGTTGCTTATTCTCATCTGTCAATTTATCACAAGCTTTGCAATGTTTAACACAATTTGAATTTGAATTAACAGCAGATTCGGTACTTACCTGTTTTTGAGGTTCTGTCATGGCCATCAGTGCAAAGTGTGCTTCCTTCCCAGCGAAAAATTTGGAATAATCAATCCTGGTACAAGCATCATCCACTATGCATGAATTCCGGGTCATCAAAAGGTCAGCTTCAGCAAGCAACTGGTCAATGTCATCATCTAGTGAGTTAACACTAGATTCAGAATCAGACTCACTCTCCTCATCAGAATAAGTAGAATCAAACTGCTTTGGAATATCAGCAACTGAATCAAGAATCACCCCAGACTTCTTCTCTTCACAATCAACATTCATCTCTTCATTTAACTCCTCAATCTTCAACTCAGTCATCTTCTCAGTCACAATTTCTTCTTCAACCTCCACCGGTTCATCCAAATTCATTTGCTGTGCCACACAAGCCACATTACCAGTTGTGATTTCTTCAACACCTAACTGCATACCGGTCCAATAAAAACCCTCATCCTTTTGTATCACCAAAGCTTGATTTGGGTTCTCGGTTTGAGTTTGTGTGTTTAGTGTAGAAATGGGAATGATTTTTCGGTTTGAATTCTGTTGTGTTTGGTTTTGTATTGGGGATTGTCTAGCATTGTTATTTTGTTGGGTATTTTGACGGTTTTGATAGTTGTTTTGAGGTTGAAAACTTGAAATGTTGGGACTTTGGTATGACACCAGATTTTGATTTTGGGTTTGTCGGTTTTGGTAGTTAGGTAGAACGAATCCCGGCTTGAGTATATAGCAAGATTTGTCATCAAAGAATACCGAAAACTGCTTATCACAGATCTGACTGACACTGAGAAGATTATAATCAATTTTCTTTACGTACGATATCTTCTCAAAACTCACTATCCCATTACTTACACTACCCTCCATAGTAATGTATCCACCTTTATTCCCGGCAAACGCTACGTATCCTCCGTTGATATTTCTGATGTCAAACAGTAGCGATAAATCCCCTGTCATGTGACCAGAAACTCCCTATACATATCAAGTAAAAGATTAGATTTTTCAGGGGACCCAAGCCTGCTTGGTCTTGGGTCTTTGAACATTGAGTTTCAAAGATTCTTTTTTCACAAACATTTTGATTTTAATTGATCTTTTTCTGATCAATTAAATCTTTTTTCAGTCTCAACTTTCTCATTCACTTGTGAAGATGAAGCACCTTGAGAACCCTTTGGTGACCAATACTGTTCCGAACGTTTCAAGATCCGGATTTGAGATTTTGGGGTCTCAACCGATTTCTTTACTTCGTCCTTAAAGGAAACTTTCTTGGTTACCTTCTCTCATTTAACAGAGATAGGTCCAACTATTGGTTTGACTTCAGGTTTAACAGGAACCTTTTTCTTGTCAACAGTTGTGTTCACCACAGGTTTCTTAAGTGGTTTTTCAATGGCTATCCGGTTACGACGGTCATATGTCATCTGACGATTTTTCCGTTTTTGAAAATATCTGCTTTGGTTTTAAAACAGTGCAGGTTGAGGAACACATCGTCTTTGTGGATAACAATGATTATCGACTGGACTCTCGTAATTTTGCTTCATATCAACCTCGTGCCTTTTGTGCCTAACATACGGGTAGTGAGCAAGTAAATGCCCTCTCTCCCCGCATTTATAACATGCACGGTATTCCTCAAAGTTGTTCTTGGCGTTTGACTTAGCGTTTGTAGCGATAGGATATTGATCATCCACACACTTCCTTCTAAGACTCTCAGGAGCTGGGTCCTTGGAGTAAGTCGGCTCAAGAAAACTATTAGCCTTGTTCTTTGGCTTGATAAACTCTGTGACGTGAACCTTTGCTTCTTTTGGAATATCCAAATAAATTTTCTTTAGAACCTCTGGAGGTACATCATTTGTTCGCTCATGCTTTGGGAACCAAATGGTACTCTCCTGCCAAATTTTCTCATTCTTGGAATAATTGGCGAATTGGATTGGATATTCCTCGTTAGACATTATCTTATCGGATCCTGTCATCCAATAGAAAACTTTGAAGGGTTTGTCACTTTGTTCATTTTTCTCAACAGGCTTAACTGATTGATTCTCTCGATGAGCGTTAGCCATTAGATGCACAATCTGAGATGGTGACACGGGTTCATTTGTAATTATGTGATTTTCCGTAGGAATATTATAACACCCCAACCGATGGCGGGAACATCGGGATGTCACGTATTGATGATTGTTCAGTAGCTCATGGTAAATAATAAATTTCAATAATTGAATTAAATACATTACATACAATTGTTCTACAAGAATTTGTACATCAACATGAAAAATACTAAATACACATCTTCAAGCATTAACTTTAATCTTCAAGCAAGCTATAACCTGAAACATGTTAAGTTTGAAAATATTTTGGGTCAACAAAAGTTGGTGAGAATTACATAGGTTTTGATAATTGAATAAAGCTTGTACAATTCAAGTGTCATGGCAAGTCTAGTCCATATGTGAAAACATACTAGAAGTAAATCGAGTGCATAGTCAACCCTTGTGACTGTTATATTGTGGTACATCCCATACGCACATGGTTCACTCGATTATGTTATGCGATAACAATCACCCACGCTACCTTTGTAGGAGGCATGTATCCGGGTGGGATTGTCAGTACAATAGATCTATCATTGTATACCGTCGGCTGATCAATGTTAATGATTATGCTAGAATTGTGCTTACCCTAGTCATGTTTAAGACATAATGCAACATAGAAAAACATATAGACACTTTGATGATTGAATTGCATATAGAATGTTGTAACATGTTTCACCCCAAAAATGGTGATAAATAGAAAAGGGGCTATGTAAAACTCACCTTAGCAAAGTATTAAGTCTCGAGAAATAGAATATGTGTAGCCCCAAAGTTGCCAATTACAAGAGCTTATAATCAAAGCTTCAATTGTAGAAGTAATAGACTATAGAAGAAAGGTATGAGGGAAAGTTTAATCGGATTGAAACAATTAGAGGTGCAAAGTATAATGGGTCATAGGTGGGTTTTTATACTAGTTTTGGATTTAATTAGCCATGAAAATTGGTCAACACCATAAAGTAAGGTTTTATGATGAATTGACTATTTGACTAAGACTTTGACTGTTTGACTAAGACTTTGACTAGGACTTTGACTATTTGACTCAAGGCTTTATTTAAAAAAAATCTTGTATGTGAAAAAAAAGAATTTAGAATCATATTATTATTATTATTATTTATATACATTTATGTATGTATATAAGTTGTGAGTTAGGATAAATAAAGACTTTTTATGTATTAAAAATATTAATGATAAAGGGGTAATAATATATATATATATATAAGGGCTTTTTATGTATTAAAAATTTGGGGAAAATTTTGCGATGTTACAGTCTCCCCTACTTTTGGAAACTTCGTCCCGAAGTTTATTGAAAACACAGGGTTGAAGGTGATTGGGTAGAAATTAGGACAAGGGTGGTTTTGGAAGTTTCGAGTTAAGGCATGACATAAATTTATAGGTAACAGAATAAACTGTTTTGAATAATTTGGGTAAGAGTTTTGATATGTGTGAGTTTTAAGGGTTGGATTAGGTTCATCTGAAATAGCAAGGAGAATAAGAATCTTAAGTTTTAGGACTCCTAAAAGAAATGCATGAGTTGACTGACTATAGAAAGACTAAATGAACTACCAGGTAACTAGAGTTTATAATTGGTTATTTACTAAAAACCTTGATAGAATTTCACACTACCTTAACGTACCTGTAAATTCATGATTACGTTCCGGACCGTATCACCAATTTACCTTACATTAGGGTTTTGTGTCCTTCTATGACTCTAAACACGCATGTAAGTAATGCAAAATAACCTTGTGATTGAATCGTATACAATGTATCCAAAAATGAGTCCAACTGTTGAGCAGGAAAAAGACTTCTACCAGTCAGTGAATAAGAACCTCTACCGATTGTTGAGCAGGTGCGATAGCCTCTACCAGTCGTTGAGCAGGTTGTAGGGCCTCTACCGACTGTTGAGCAGGCATGATGACCTCTACCAATCGTTGAGTAGGTTATGTGGTACTCTACTAACTGTTGAGCAAGTACTTCATCCTCTATCAGTTGTTTGATTAAGTGTACCAGTTATTACACACATGAATTGCAAATTGATAATATGTACATGTAAGCAATCAAGTATCAAGTATAGCATACGAGTTGTAATAGAGTTGCCCTAGACAAAGTTAATGACTCTAGGTGTGTCTATAGCAAATAGTTTATATTCCATGAATTCTAGTTTCAAATGTTCAAATATGGTAGATAGTCAAATCCTTATGTATAACTAAGGATTATGTTTGATGCAACACAATCAAGTTTCAATAGTTTGGTTATCATGGGTAACTAGCTCATGTGTGAGAAGTTGAAGGATATGAATTTAGTTCTTGAGAGGATGATGAAAAATCTTGAAGCAGAATCAAGGTTATGAGAGATAGTGAATGTGAAGTAGTTGATAAAGAGTTTATTTTATAGTAAGGAGATTATGTAGCAGTGTAAATTTTGGGGTTTGGATCAAAGGTTATAATCAAGTGTATAAGAAAACATGATTGTGGTATATGCCAAATATTGTAAAAATTTGAACAAGTTGAAAGTGAGTGAGTGTCGATAGAGAATTTAGAGACTAGATATTATTCCTATGGATAAAAAAAATCTTATTTTCAAAATTGGTTTTATACATAAAGCAAAAGTTATTAAATAGTACAAGCTAAGTGGGCTTTGATTAAAATATTCCCGTTAGTTAGAGATTTCAAACATGACATTAGGTTTTGAAGATCAAGGTTCTATTAAGTGATTTTTAATAGTTTAAAGCATTATATAGAAAATTGTTTGTTACGTCAATAAATAAACAATTGAATTTAAGTTCGAGGACATCTTTTGACCAAAAAAAATATGTACTTTGTAAAGTTACTAGGTAATGAAAATACAACAGGATTTAGAAATCTTTAGTTTGTGCTAAGGTATGAGGTTATAGTTTTTTTTAAAATAAGTAACATGTGGAGAAATGAAATAATATGATTTGGGTAGGGTGTTGAATATTTAAAAAGTGGCTAAGATGATAAGGTGAAGTGTGATTGTGAAATCCATAGATGGTTATGAAATGAGATTGATTTAGGCTGTAAAATTTTGGGATTTTAGAGCTTAGTTTTAAGGGAAGTGAGTGTAATCATTTATTCATTAATTAGAACGAATAAACGAAAACATTGACATATCAAAGCTTCTAAATTCTAATAACATGGTGAAGACATGCTTTAGCCTATAAGTGAACACTCATCCCGAGAATTCCCAGGTAGGCATCCGGGTCCCTCGTCTGATTGGGATTTATGCGCAATGCCAGTCCTAGATAGAAAACTCAGAATACAGGCGTTCACCCTTCCAGATTGCACGTGTTCGTTATTAAAATCTAGAACTTCGACGAGATCTTCAAGGTGGTTCAGGCTAAACCTGAGGATTTGTCCTATTAGTCTAAGAGTAGATCTTGTGATGGAGAGCACTCTTCTTGTAGGGACTAAAGTAAGGATAAGAAGTAGGATAGAGAATATAAACAAGTAAGGTTGCAAGTAAAAGGAGCAAGTACTGATTAAAATCCTATGGTTATAGACTAGATTTTTTTTTTCTAATAACCTAATTCCCTATAACCATGGCTCTGATACCAATCTGTAACACCCCAACCGATGGCGGAAACATCGGGATGTCACGTATTGATGATTGTTCAGTAGCTCATGGTAAATAATAAATTTCAATAATTGAATTAAATACATTACATACAATTGTTATACAAGAATTTGTACATCAACATGAAAAATACTAAATACACATCTTCAAGCATTAACTTTAATCTTCAAGCAAGCTATAACCTGAAACATGTTAAGTTTAAAAATATTTTGGGTCAACAAAAGTTGGTGAGAATTACATAGGTTTTGATAATTGAATAAAGCTTGTACAATTCAAGTGTCATGGCAAGTCTAGTCCATATGTGAAAACATACTAGAAGTAAATCGAGTGCATAATCAACCCTTGTGACTGTTATATTGTGGTACATCCCATACGCTCATGGTTCACTCGATTATGTTATGCGATAACAATCACCCACGCTACCTTTGTAGGAGGCACGTATCCGGGTGGGATTGTCAGTCCAATAAATCTATCATTGTATACCGTCGGCTGATCAATGTTAATGATTATGCTAGAATTGTGCTTACCCTAGTCATGTTTAAGACATAATGCAACATAGAAAAACACATAGACACTTTGATGATTGAATTGCATATAGAATGTTGTAACATGTTTCACCCCAAAAATGGTGATAAATAGAAAAGGGGCTATGTAAAACTCACCTTAGCAAAGTATTAAGTCTTGAGAAATAGAATATGTGTAGCCCCAAAGTTGCCAATTACAAGAGCGTATAATCAAAGCTTCAATTGTAGAAGTAATAGACTATAGAAGAAAGGTATGAGGGAAAGTTTAATCGGAATGAAACAATTAGAGGTGCAAAGTATAATGGGTCATAGGTGGGTTTTTATACTAGTTTTGGATTCAATTAGCCATTAAAATTGGTCAACACCATAAAGTAAGGTTTTATGATGAATTGACTATTTGACTAAGACTTTGACTGTTTGACTAGGACTTTGACTATTTGACTCAAGGCTTTATTTAAAAAAAAAATCTTTTATGTGAAAAAAAAGAATTTAGAATCATATTATTATTATTATTATTTATATACATTTATGTATGTATATAAGTTGTGAGTTAGTGTTAGGATCTGAGTTTGTTTGTTTTGATTGTTTAACTAAATGATGATAGTAATGAAATGAAATTAGAATGAAAGTGCAGCGGAATAATAAACTGTAAATCAAAACAAGAGAGTAAATGTTTTTAGATCGAATGCTTTCATTAATTCAAAGATTACAATCGTACAAGTTACTCCCCCTCAGCCTGATCACACAGTGTTTGTCAGAGAGAATGTTTTGTGTGTGATGCAATAGAACAGTACAAGCACTGTTCTATTTATAGACAGACTCAAAACACTGATGACCTAGGCTGACGTCACCTAAGACAGTGACCTCTAACAGAATAACAAACTTAAACATCTGCTATACAAACTACTGTTACATTGAAAGCACTGATATTAAACAGCTGTTGAAGATAAACTCTGATGGGTCTTGTATCCACTGCTGGAGCCTAAGTGCTGTTGGTTCCAGCAGTGCTTTGGTCTTCAGTACTTGTATCAGCAGTTGCTCTTCATCAGACCTTTGGTCAGCAGTTGTTCTTCATCAGTTGTTTCCTCAGCAGTTCTTTATATCAGCAGTTGTTGAGCAGTTGTTTGGATAGAACAGTAGTTAGGGTCAGCAGTCTTTTGAGAGAAGCAAGTTGTAAAGACTGTTTATTCAAGGATCAAATAGATAGCATATTTTGGCTTTCCAATCATCTGTTCTTCTCCAGGTCAGCAGACCCAACAATCTCCCCCTAGAACAGATGATGCCAAAACTCAGCTTTATTTATTGATCTTTATTCCTCATCAGACTTTCTCTGATTTGACCTTTGAATTGTAGTTCAAAGTTCAGAGCAAATAAGTCTTCTTCATCTCTTTCTAGATCCAGATTTAGCAATGCTTGGTGATCTTCTGCACATAGGCTGTAAGCATCATCCATGCTGATCTTCTGAACCTTTCCATCTGACCTGAGCAATGTCAATTCGTGGTTGTCTTTGTTGGCCTTCCACTTTAGAATTTTTGAGTCAGTGGATTTGCTGAGATGAACCTTTATTCTTGATGAGTTGGGTGAAGGAGGTCTTCCAATGAGTTCTCTGAGTTTCTCTGTTGTAGGATCAGAGAAATAATGTATTTGATTGAAGAGCCCTTCCTTGATAAATGTGTCAGCAAACTTTCTTTGATCTTCCTCTGACATCTCCTTCTGCTTTTTGAACTGTCTACTTGCAGCAGCTGTGAGATCAGAGGTTTCAAGTAAGCTGTCCAGATTAAAAGTCTGTTGGGGTCTCTTCATTATTGGCTCATCAGTGTAAATTGGTTTTCTTGGAAGGCTGGGATCCTTCTTTCTATTTTCTTCCAGACTTTTGTAGGTTTCAACCAACCTTAACTCTGACCATCTAGAAACAGACCTCATCTCCCCATAGTTGGCAGCTACAATCTCCTGCCTCATCCTTTTGAATTTCAAGGCTCTGACTGGGTCTCTGCCTTTGCCAAAATTAGGAATGGAGACTTTAGCTTTTGGGTCTTTGGCCATTTCTTCAATTCTGATCAGTTCTTCTCTCAAAGCATGAGTAGTCCAACCATTGAACTGCTTTTTGTTTGCTTTGTAAGGCTTGGTTGCCATTATCTGTTCAAGAAGGGATTCCCTTACCTCCTTTTCCAAATCTACACTAAGTGGCATGGAGGACATGGAATTGCTCAGGGTCTTAGCAAAGTCTTCAATCCTTCTGAGTTTGCTAAGCTCTGCTGAATGGATGCCCTGAGCAGTCCTGTCATCCTTCCCTTTGCATTTCTCCCTGATGATGGCATCCACCTGTTCACCCTTGTATTTTAGATAGGTATCAATGTTGAGAGGAACAGGGAAGTTTGGGAGAGATGGGAAGGATCTTTCAGATGGTTGTTCAGTATTGTAGAAGGATTGTAATTCCCCCTTGAGTAGATCAAGTTCAAGGGGATACTGAACAACCAATGGTGTAATGGTTGGTGGTGGTCTATGGGATTTGAATTTGGATGTATGTGGTGAGAATGATGTGAGTGGAATAGCTGTGATGGGAGGAGTGGATTGGGCAGTTGAAATGGTGGTTGGTGATGTGTGTATGTTTTCATCATGCACAACAAAGGTTGATTTTCTCTTCCTTGTGTACATGATTTTTGGTGAAGGTGATTTGGTAGCAGTGGTTGGATTAACATCTGTTGGCCTTTTAGAAGAACCAGCAGATGTTGGGGTTTTGGCTGGTGATGTAGGTTTGGTGGTTATTTGTTCAGGTGTGTGTGTTGGTTTGGGTATAGTGGTTTCAGTGGTTTGGGTAGTTTCAGTGTTTTGGGTGGCAGTGGTTTTATCAACAGAGGTTTTCAACTTAGATGGTGGTTTTCTAACATGCTTGGCAGGTCTTTTCATCCTTTTAGAGGATCCCACATCTTCTTTCTCCTGCTGTTGTTCTCTTTTGAGATTCACCAGTAACTCTGCTTTAGCTTCTAAGGTGTCAGCCCTCTTTTGTTTGGCCTGAGCTGCCTTTTCAGCTTCTATGTTTGCAGAGTCATCTACTGCCTTATTCTTTTCAGTGGTTTGTTGTGGTGGTGCTGTTGGTGTTGCTTGTTGTTGTTGTTGTGGAGCTGATTTGGTAGACTCTGGTTTCTTGGCAGACTTGGCTTGACCTTTTTTAGAAGGAGGACAACCAAAGGATCTAATTTTGGTAGCCTATCTCTGCCACTCTCCCCCTTTTTGGCATCATCAGCCGTGAAAGCATCATCATTTTCATCCCTGAGGATGGTGGTAGGGGCAGAGCCAGTAGTCTTCAGCAGGTGATCCTTGATGGCTTTGATATCAGCATGGGTATCTTTGTACCTTGCATCTACCATATTCCTGATTTCAGCCATGTAGGTTTCATGTGTCTGATCAGCCAATTTTCTGTGAGCTATGATGATGGGGGAAACTGATTTCCATAACTCATTGGCTATATCAGCTGTGGATGGTTGACTCTTGGAGAGATCTGCAATTGAGCTCAGTAGAAGCTTGACATCAGATTTGATGTCAGCAACAGAGGTTTCAATAACAGAAACTCTGTCCGTCAATTCTTGGTATTTTGACCCATCTCCTAAATTAATAGGATCATCTGAGTCCCTACCAGTGGTAGTTCTACCTGATTCAGGCCTAATAGGTGAATCAGATGCCCCTTTGTCTTGGTACTGGGGACTTCCAACTGTTTTTGGAGACACTATAGTGGCTTCAACAGTTGTTGCCTTCAAGGGAGTCTTAGCTATGTAATCACTGTCCTGATGTGAGACAGTGGTCTCTACATCAGTAGTGGCTGCTCCACTTGAAAACTCACCTAGAGTTTCATTGAACCCAGGTGGTGTAACCTGCTCTTCTGTTTGTGGGATAGCAGATTGAATATTCTCAGGGCCAGTCACTTGTTGGAGTATACTCTCAGTGACAGGTGGAAGAGAGGAACTGGGATCTTCCTGAGATTTTTCAATTGCTTCAAACAGAGGTTGCATTGTTTGTGGGACATGTGATGGTGAGAGTGGAGGAGTAAGAAGAGAATTAGCCCTGGGAGAGGGGCTTGTGAACATATGGTCAAGTGACTCAAATGCATCATGATGTGTGTCCCCTTGGCTTGCAACATGATCCTTTTGAGAGGATTCATGAGGAGTTTGGTCAGGTGGAGGTATGTCCAACTGTTGTGAGGAAGTAACAACAGTGGTTTCAGGTTGCTTTTGTTGTGCAACAGAGGTTTCTTCTGGTACCTCAACATCCAGAAGCCTCATTTGTGGTTGAGTGGTGGTTTTTGTGGATGGATGTTTCTTTTTGGAAGTGGCTGGTGTGGGTTTCACAGCACTGGATGTAGTGCCATGATCACCAGGAGCAGTGGGCTCAACAACAGAGGTTTTGACAACAGTTGTTGCCTTTGTCCTCTTTGTTTGTGTTTTAGAAACTTTTGACACTTTAGACACTTTTTCTTGGGTGCTTCCACCCAGCATTCTTGTGAAAGTTTCATCAGTTAAGCTTTTCATTTGCATAGCAGCACCCTTTTTGAAAACTTTTTCTGGTAATACTTTTTGTAAGATTACACTAAGAATTCTTGCGTAAATAAGAAAAGCATTGTTGGACCCAGACTTGACTGCTTTCACATTTGATACCAAGTCCATGAACAATCCCTGGGAAAGATTGAAGTCAGAGTTTGACAACATAGCATAACCCAGATATTGCATCCTCAATGGAATTTCATTAAAGGATGTGGACTTAGCAGAGACACAAAGAAGAAGAGTATGGAAGAAAAATTTCATGACTGGAGGGAAAAACTTTTTGAAAAGAGTTGATCCAGTCATCTGACCATCATACCCTCTTTCTTGGAACTCAGTGTGAAGCTCTGTTTTAGTAAAGGAATCCTTACCTGCTAGGTCATTCAGTGTGAAGGTTGTGGATATGATTTCAGGGGTAATGATGATACTGGTTTCTCCAATTTTGGAAATAATGGAGGTAGGCTTTTTGTCTTGTAGTAGAAACTCAGCATTCAACCAAAATTCTTGGAGTGTATCAAGATAAATGGGGGCGTTGGCGGTTAGGATGGGTAAGTATTTGGAGTTAAGGAAAATGTCGATGGTGGAATGGAATGGAGTGTTGTCATCTGTTTTAATCAGATAGGGGAGACAATTGTGTGTAGCTTTGTCTTGAAGATCCATTGTAATGGATTTCGAAGGTGAAAATGATTGAAGATTGATGAAGGGTTTGAGAGTGAAGAAGGCGGTTTACAGTATTTTGAATACAGACGTGGCAATCATCTGATGGATGTAACATCTGGTGGAGAACAGCTGTTTCTGATAAACAACTGATACAAACAGCTGATGGATCCAACCGTTGGGTTTTTTTTTTTTTTTTAATATTGTATATATATATATAGGCGGACAGTTGTTTTATCTGAACAGATGTTTTGAAACAGACTTTTCAACTAACAGTTGTTTTATCTGATCAGATGTTTTGAAACAGACTTTTCAACCAACAGTGGATATGAATGAAACAGTGGTTGTTTTATCTGATCAGATGTTATAAACAGATTTTTCAACCAAACAGCTATATAAAAAAAATTGAATTTCTGAACCATTTTATTATGTTTTTTTTTTTTTTTAAAAAAAATTTATTTGTTTAATCCATGTTTAACATACCAATTCTGGAAATCAGATTTGTAAAGGTAGATGTGTCTAAAGCTTTTGTTAACACATCTGCCAACTGATCCTCTGTTGGAACATGGTGTAAAGAAATCAAACCTTTTTCATAGCTGTCTCTAACAAAATGATGTCTTATGTCAATGTGCTTGGTAGTGGAATGAGAGACTGGATTCTTGATGATATTTTCAGCAGCTTGGCTGTCCAACATGAGTGGAGTCCTAAGTGCAGTTATCCCAAAATCCAGTAGTTGATTTTGAAGCCACATGAGTTGGGCTGTACAGCTTGCAGCAGCAATGTATTCAGCTTCAGCTGTTGAAGTTGAAACAGCTGCCTGCTTTTTGCTTTGCCATGAAACTAAGGCATTCCCTAGAAATTGGCACCCTCCTGAAGTGGATTTTCTTGTGGTGTGACAGCCAGCAAAGTCACTATCTGAATAACCTGAAAGCTCAATGTTTCCATTAGCAGGATACCAGATACCAAGTGTGGGAGCACCTTTGAGGTATCTGAATATCCTTTTCACAGCAATAAGGTTTGACTTTCTGGGTGAAGCCTGGGATCTGGCACAGACACAGGTAGCAAACATAATGTCTGGCCTAGATGCAGTTAGGTACAATAACGACCCAATCATACATCTATAATGTGTTTGATCAACCAGTTCATCCTTGTCATCAATAGTGAGCAGCTTGACTGTACTCATAGGTGTGCTACATGGCTTACAATCATTCATCTCAAATTTGGTTAATAAGTTCTTTACATATTTGTTTTGGTGAATGAATGTGCCATTTTGCAGTTGTTTCACTTGAAGACCAAGGAAACACTGAAGCTCACCCATGGCACTCATCTCAAACTCTGCTGTCATGAGTTTTCTGAACTCTTCACACATTTGGTTACATGTGGATCCAAAAATGATGTCATCCACATATATTTGAACAATCATTAAGTGTTTCCCTTTCCATTTAAGAAATAAAGTTTTGTCAATTTTACCTCTTGTGAAGCCAATGGATAAGAGAAATGTGGAAAGAGTTTCATACCAGGCCCTTGGTGCTTGTTTGAGTCCATACAAAGCTTTGTTGAGCTTGTAGACATAGTCAGGATGGAATGTGTCTTCAAAACCAGGTGGCTGACATACATAGACTTCCTCCTGAATTTTGCCATAAAGGAAAGCACATTTGATGTCCATCTGATACACCTTTATGTTGTGGTTGACAGCAAAGGCTAAAAAGAGTCTGATGGCCTCTAGTCTAGCTACAGGAGCAAAGGTCTCATCATAATCTATTCCTTCTTCTTGTCTGAAGCCTTGAACCACAAGCCTGGCTTTATTCTTGACAACAATACCCCTTTCATCAGTCTTGTTTTTGAAGACCCACTTTGTTCCTATAGGACAAACATCCTTAGGAAGTGGTACAAGCTCCCATACTTTTTGTCTTTTGAATTGAAGGAGTTCTTCTTGCATGGCTTCTACCCAACTGTTGTCTTTCAGTGCCTCTTGGTACTTGACAGGTTGTGTGAGGGATAAGAAACCTGCAAAAAGACAGATATTTGAGGATTGGCTTCTTGTGAGCACACCCTCTCTGATGTTGCCAAGGATCTGGTCTGGTGGATGAGCTCTTAAGTAAATAAGATCTCCTTGATATGGAACAATGGCATTTTGAGGTGATGGACAGAGGTTTGGTGACTCTGTTGGTGTAACATCTGTTGGTACTTCTGTAGTGCCATCAGATGTTTGAAATGGTAATGGAGGAATGGGTCCAAGTGGTGTGACACTTGACTGACTTTTGTCAACAGATGATTGACTTTTGTCAACAGATGATAGGTCAGTGGTTGTGAGGGGTGAGGCAGAGGTTTGAGGATAGGACTGGCCAACAGTGGTTGACACAGCTGTGGCAGAGTTTTGACAATTGTTTTAAACAGCTGCTTCCTCTGATGCAGAATAGACTTTGTAGTGATTGGGGATCACAACATCTGTTCTGTAATCTTGCTGTGGAGACTGTGGAATACCTGCATTGTTAGTTTTAACAGTGATATCTTCAAATTTGAATTTATCTAAATCAAATAATTCAGCAGGGTTTGCAGGGATTTTTAGAGATGAAAGTTCATTGAACTTAACATTCAAAGTTTCTTCTATTGTCTTAGTCCTTGTGTTAAACACTTTGTAGGCCTTAGCAGTAGAAGAATATCCCAGAAAATAACCACAGTCTACTTTGGCTGCAAATTTTGAAATGGAATCTTTGAGATTTAAAATGAAACATGGGCAGCCAAAGATTTTGAAAAATGAGATTAATGGTTTGATTTTGAACAAAATTTCATAAGCAGTTTTTTGATGTCTGGGGTTGATCAAAACTCTGTTTTGAACATAGCAAGCAGTGTTTACAGCTTCTGCCCAAAAAGACAGTGGCAAACCAGAATCTGCTAGCATGGTTCTTGCAGCTTCTATAAGAGTTCTATTTTTCCTCTCAACTACCCCATTTTGTTCTGGTGTTCTTGGGATGCTGAACTGCCTCACAATCCCTTTTGACACACAGAAGTCATCCAACTCCTTATTTTTAAACTCTGTTCCATTGTCACTCCTGAAGACTTTTACTGGCAAGTCATATTGCTTTTCAACCTTGGTGACAAAGTCCTTCAATATACCTGCAGTCTCATCCTTAGAGTGTAAAAAGTAAGTCCATGTAAACCTAGAAAAATCATCAACTATGACAAGACAAAATCTCTTTCTTCTTAGACTCATGATTTTAACAGGGCCAAACAAGTCCATGTGCAACAGTTGTAAACACTGATTAGTTTTGGACTCATCAATGGATTTGTAAGAGCTTTTATGTTGTTTCCCTTTTAAGCAAGAAACACAATGCTCATCACATTTAAATTCTTTTGATGGTAAACCTCTGACAAGGCTTTGTTTTGAGAGTGTGTTGATAGTATTAAGGTTGGTGTGACCCAATCTCCTATGCCACAATTCTGTCTCCTTAGTGGAGGCAGCAGAAAACAGACAGACATTTGCCATAGGATTGTCCTTTAACATATCAACAACATACACATTGCCACTTCTATGAGCAACAAGCTGTGCTTTGCTCTCAGCAATAATGGTTTCAATCTTTTTCACCACTTCTGGCCCAATAATCTTACAAGTTTTCTTTGTGAAAAATGAGCCATAACCTTTGTCACTCATTTGTGAAACACTCAGAAGATTAAACTTGAGATTATCAATAAGATTGACATTTTCAAACTTGAGTTTTCCAGCCTGTACAGTCCCTGAACCCAACACCTTACCTTTAGAATCATTACCAAAGGATATATCACCCCCTCCATGAGCCAAGAAGTCCAGAAGTAGGGCTCTACATCCTGTCATGTGCCTGGAACCTCCACTATCTACATACCAAAGACTATCTAAACAAGCAGAAGCTCCCTGCACATCAGTAAATGATTAGTTTTGGTGAGTGTCCAAAGCCAAATTGGCTTTGGATGGGTCCTCAGACCTTTCAGACTCAAGCTTTGGAAGGTGATCAGTGGTTTGGACCAATTTCTGAATTAAGGTCAACAACTGCTGCTGACCATTTGCCAGTGCTTGGATGTCAACACTTGGGGCAGCAGTTGTTTGATCACTTCCTGACAGATGATAATACCCATATGGATTTCTGTTCACTCTTGGTTTAGAGGGTCTTTTTGGCTCCTCATAAACATGTGGCAGACTGTGACATGGAGGTTGACCATAACCTCTTGGGTATTTGCTTGTGGGTGGAGCATCTGTTACTTGGACATCTCTAGAAGCAGATGTTTCAAGCCTTTTTGTAACAGATGTTTGGACAGGGGTGAATGTCTGTTTGGGCTTTCCTTTTGGAGTACTAACCACAGGGTTTGCAAGAGTTTTAGCTTTGTATTCTTGTATTTTTACATCAAAATTTTTGAGATACAAGCACTCTTTGGTCTTGTGATTCTTTTTCCCACATATTGAGCATGTGGCTTTGGAATCACATTCACTTGTTCCTTTGTTGATATCATATGCTTTTAGAAGAAAACAGTTTTTGGTGACATGGTTCTTCTTTTCATAGAAATCACAAAACAAGTTAACAGTCTTTTCTTTCTTCTTCCCCTTTTCAGTCTTCTTTTCAGCAGATGTTTGAGCATCTGCTGGAGAATCTTTCAGGGGAATGACTTTTGCCAAGGGAATGACCCTTGCCTGAGGAGCTGTCTTTCCCCCAGGAGTTTTAAAATCTACAGGTTTATAATTCTCAAGAGTATCACACTCATCAGACCAAGTAGGTTTAAATTCATACTTTTCAAGTTCAGCAAAAGATGAGGAACCTTCTGGTTTTTCAAGAACAATTTTCTTACCATTTGGTTCAGTGATTTTAATCTCTTGACCCTGCAGGTTTGTTGGTACTATCTCAACAGACTTTTGACTCTTTGTGTCAGTGTTTTCAAAAGCTGGAGCAGTGGTTGCAAAACCAAAGCCAAACTTCACATGACTTTTGGTTTGTTTGTTGAGTAGCATCTCAAAACCTCTACATGATTCCACCCATTTTTTACATTCAACTTGGGTGGACTCAAGCTCACTTTTACAACTTTGATATTTTGTTATCATAGTTTGGAGCTGGTCTTTGGTTATAGTTGCTTCATGTTTTAAACTGCTAATTTCAGACTCTTTTGCAGTTAAACTTGTTTTCAAATCTTTTGTGAGTTTTTCAAATTTAACTTCATCATCCAAAATTTTCTTTCTAAGGTTTTCATTCACCTCTTTGATGTTAGCAAATGCTATTACACATTTGTCAGAACACAACTCTTTAAGAATTTGAGGAGATACCTTAGCAGCAGCCATCAAAGCACAATCACACTTGCACTCACAGTCATCAGATGCACCCCAGGGATCTGAGAGATTCACAACCTCTTCTTCAGGTTTTTCACCTGCAACATCTTCACTAACAATATCATCAGTCACAACATCAGATTCAGTTACCACTTCCTCAGATTCAATCTCATCAACCATAGCCATGAAACAAAAATTTTCTGGTTCATTTTCAGCTTTGGCAACTAGTGCAAAATTCTCATCTGTTAGCTCATCAGGTAGACTGCTCCAATCAACAAAGCCTTGTGTAAAGAAGCTCTGTTGACTGGTCTCTGCAGGAGCAGAGGATGGAGCAACAGTCGTTTGCACAGGTGTTTAAGCAACAGGTGTTTGCACATAATGAATCTGAGGAACAGTGGTTTGGACATACTGGACAGGAACAGTGTTTGAGGACTGTGCAAAATGAGCAGTGTTTTGCACATTTGGTCCAGGGGTATTATAGGAATTCTGATAAGTGTTGGTCTGTGGTCTTTGATTTGGATAGGTTATCATAGGTGTACCATGTTGACCCCTACATTCCCTAGCAAAATGACCAAACCTATGACATTTATAACACTTGATCTTTGATTTATCCAACCCAACCTTAGATCTGCCAGTCAACCCTGGAAACCTTCTCCCAGTTTTCTTGTAAAAATTATTAGTTCTTACACTGAGAAGGGCCAATTGGTGCATAATGTCCATTTCTTCCAAATCATCAGGGTCAAAGTATTTCAGGTCATCATACTCAAAGGATATATTGTCAGATGCCTGTATATCACCACCACTTGCTGTGAAAGCATAGTTTGGTGAATAAGAATCAGAGTTAAAACCTGAGTTAAAACCTGAAGTTATGTCGATAAAATGATCATAACTCTGATCCTTTGTGTTTCCAGGCACCTCATCATGACCCAAAAGTGCTGTATTCCCAAACACATAGTCATCAGACACTTTTCCAGAGTCCTGGAGCTTCTTTTTCTGGTTAAGCTCTCTTTCATAGGTCAAGAGCTTACCATGAAGCTGGGTCAGTGATAGGTCTTTAAATCCTATTGAGTTTCTCATTACAATAGCAATAGTGTCCCATTTGTCTGGTAATGATCTTAAAAACCTATGGTTCAAGGTTGAATGAGGGTAAGTAAGACCAACCAATTTTAGTTCACTAATTAAGCAATTAAATCTCTCAAACTGTTGAGTTAATGACTCTCCTTTGACATGACTGAATGTTTCATATTGTTGGTTAAGTATTTCACGGTTGTTTTCAATAACCTCCTCAGTCCCACCAAACTGCTCTTTCAGTGCATCCCACAACTCCTTTGCACTGTTACAGTGTAACAACCCAGCATATATATCATTGGGTAGAGCCATGGCCACAATACTGAAGGCCTTAGCATCTAGCTCAATTTTCTGAAAATCCTGGTCGGAGTAGTTTTCAAGTTTCTTTGGCTCAAACACTTTGGGATCTTCAGTACTCGGCACAGTCGGAACATGTGGTCCGAAGATAACCGACTTCCAACACCCAGTGTTTTGTTGAGCTAGAACATGGCTCATCCGACGTTGTATTCAGATCTGACAAGCATCGGTGGCTTGTTGTTCGTGCCAGTGTTATGTGGATCGTGATTGATAGAAGCCATTCTCTGATTTATCAAAAAACAAAGTCTGTTTAACAACGGTTGAAGCGAAATTAAACTATTACTCTGTTTTCAATCAAACTGACAAACGATATCAATAATTGTGAGCTGATTATTAAATTGATTTGTTAGATCGAATTTAATTGACAAATCTCTGATACCAATTGTTAGGATCTGAGTTTGTTTGTTTTGATTGTTTAACTAAATGATGATAGTAATGAAATGAAATTAGAATGAAAGTGCAGCGGAATAATAAACTGTAAATCAAAACAAGAGAGTAAATGTTTTTAGATCGAATGCTTTCATTAATTCAAAGATTACAATCGTACAAGTTACTCCCCCCTCAGCCTGATCACACAGTGTTTGTCAGAGAGAATGTTTTGTGTGTGATGCAATAGAACAGTACAAGCACTGTTCTATTTATAGACAGACTCAAAACACTGATGACCTAGGCTGACGTCACCTAAGACAGTGACCTCTAACAGAATAACAAACTTAAACATCTGCTATACAAACTACTGTTACATTGAAAGCACTGATATTAAACAGCTGTTGAAGATAAACTCTGATGGGTCTTGTATCCACTGCTGGAGCCTAAGTGCTGTTGGTTCCAGCAGTGCTTTGGTCTTCAGTACTTGTATCAGCAGTTGCTCTTCATCAGACCTTTGGTCAGCAGTTGTTCTTCATCAGTTGTTTCCTCAGCAGTTCTTTATATCAGCAGTTGTTGAGCAGTTGTTTGGATAGAACAGTAGTTAGGGTCAGCAGTCTTTTGGGAGAAGCAAGTTGTAAAGACTGTTTATTCAAGGATCAAATAGATAGCATATTTTGGCTTTCCAATCATCTGTTCTTCTCCAGGTCAGCAGACCCAACAGTTAGGATAAATAAAGACTTAGGCACATTTGTATAATATTAATGATAAAGGTGTAATAAAAAAATATATATATATATAAGGGCTTTTTATGTATTAAAAATTTGGGGAAAATTTTGCGATGTTAAAAATATCACACAACTTCTCAGATTGGTCATCCTCAGAGTCGGAATCATCAGTTACAGCAGTCACACCTTCATTGTTTAATCCCAAAATCGGTCGAACATCAGAATTTGGGTCTCCCACACTAGAGGTGTTAGACTCATCATCCGATGTCGAGTCAGACTTAACTGAGCTCTCCGGTGTTATTGAATGCAAAGTATGATTTTCGAAAAACACTGGAGATGGGACTACTTTGTAGTTTGCACTACTTGACTGTGAAGGCTCCTCAATGATGTGGTCAACAACATATGCAATGTGCTTATAACTTTCAAGTTTCTTGTTGACCTTTTCTGCAAAGCACTTGATAGTAGCCATTTCAAGTTTTGTGTTTTCCAAATTATTGATATAGTTGTTAATGGCTAATTGTTTCAAAGATAAAGTTTTTTTAAGTTCTAAAATGTCTTTCTTGTAACCATCAAGCACTCTATTAAATTCTCGTGCTTCTTTCTGATACGATTGACAGTTGATCTTAGCACTCTCAAGCTGAACCCTGAGTTGGTTATAATCCTCTATCAATCTATCGCATGCACAATAATATCTCTCATTATTCTTATCTAGATTAGATTCAGAACTTACCTTCTTTGGAGGCTCAGTCATCACCATCAATGCAAAGTGTGCTTCCTTTCCAGCAAAAAAATTAGAATAATCGATCTGGTAAAAGCATCATCCACTATTCATGATTTGCGTGTCATCAGAAAATCAGCTTCAGCAAGAAGTTGATCGATATCATCATCTAGTGAGTTAACACTAGTTTCAGAATTAAAATCGCTCTCCGTGTCAGAATAAGCTGAATCAAATTGTTCTGGAATCTCAGTAACAGAGTCAAGGATCAATCCCGACTTCTTCTCAACAGAATCATCACTTTCTTCACTCAACTCCTCAATTTTCACTTCAGACATCTTCCCAGTCACCAATTCTTCTTCTACATTCACTGGCTCATCCAAATCCATTTGCTGGGCAACACACGCCACATTACCAGTGGTAATCTCCTCAACACCCAACTGCATACCCGTCCAATCAAATCCCTCATCTTTCTGTATCACCAAGGCCTGGTTCTTGTTATCTAGTTGGGTTTGGCTGTTTGTTGTAGAAATAGGAATTATAGTTCCGGTTGGATTGTGTGGTGTTGGATTTTAGTTTTGGTTTTGGTTTTGGTTTTGGTTTTGTGTAGTGGTTTGTCGAACAATGTTGCTTGGTGAGTTGTTTTGGCGGTTTTGGAAATTGTTTTGTTGTTTAAAATTGGAGTTGTTTTGACTTTGGTATGATACCTGATTTTGACGGTTCTGGTAGTTGGTGTTGAAAGGATTCATGTTTCCCTGCTGTGCTGGCTGCATACATTCTCTCTTGAAGTGACCTTTCCCACCACAGTTAAAACATGTCACGTTGGCTTTGTTAAAGCCATATGTGGTGTTTAGGGAAGTAGAAAGATCAGTTCTGCCTGTTTTCTCGATGAACTCAGTCGCTCTCCTCTTAACGCTAGCAAATGCCCACTATATATCAATGAGCTCCATCTCTTCTTTGTCAATTTGTGCATAGTCTTCACTGGTTAAGTTGTTGTTACCAATTTGACTAGCAACCAACCCGTTATAAGAAGCGACCATAGCAGAAACTAATGCTACATGTTGTTGTGCAACCTCAATAGTAACATTGTTCATGTTCAAAGTCTCTAACACAATTGGGCTCTGATTAGGTTGATTTTGGTTCATTTGGGTTTGGATCATTTGAGGAATATAGGATTGTTGTTGAGATTTGTTTAGACTTGCAGAATAACAAGTAGCTTGTTGCATTGGTGAAAATGGTGGGATGTAGGTAGTAGTAGGGTATGATAGTGGAGTATAAGATGAAGTTTGAGCAAGGTAGTTTATGGGGGCTTTGGATGGTTCAACAATATTTGATACGCACGCAATGTGTGGAGCAACAGTAGAACTAGAACTTGCACTAGCTAGAGATGAAGATGTACCGCCATGATATAGCTCTGGGTTCTGAGGAACTTGAGCTCTTTTCGCCTTCCTCTTTTCTTCCATCTCTTTGTTTTCTAGCTTCTAGATAAACTCATTGATGGTCCAATATTGGTACGCATCCTTTCCTTGAGTACCTCGATGTGTTGATTCCAGTATGGTGGCAACGCATCAGCAAACTTGTCCACCAGCTCAGACATCGATATATTGATCTCATAGCTTAAAAGTTCGGTCAATAAGTGACAATACCTCGGAATCAACTCCTTCAGCGTCTCATTTCCCATATAGCTGAAGTTCTCAAACTCTTTTCGTAACTCCTCCATCCTCAGCTTCCTCGTCTTCTCATTCCCATCATGACGATTTCTTAACATGTCCCACATCTGTTTAGAAGTGGTGCAAGACCCAAACTGATGTAAGAGATCAGTGTTAATGGCCTGAGACAGCTGGGAAAAGGCCTTCTTTTCCATCGCAAATTTCTTCTTCTCGTCTTCAGCAAGACTCTCTAACGGAATCGGCTCACCCGTGTTCTCCAAAATCGGAGCAACATAACCCTTAGCAATCATTTGCCAAGCTTCCGTTCCTTCTAATCCCATTCCCTCTAGATGAATCTTAAACTTGGTGTTCTATGTGTTGTTTCTACCATTTCCATCAATTTTGGTGGACGGTTCTAAGTCATGAATAAGTGTCGAAATCGCATTGGTAGTCTGAGAGTGTACCACCGCTGCTGCAACTCCCCAGTAATCAGCCATCGGTTGTGGTTGTGGTTGTGCAACTTGTTGGGGCATAGAACTAGTCATCGCCATATAGTTAATCGGTTGGGATGGTTGACTAGACTTCTGAGCAGCTATCGACCAAGGATCCATGGTTGTCTGCTGTTGTGGTGTTGTATTAGGTCGTGGTGTTGTAGGAAAATTCCACATATCGCTCTGAAAATGATAAAACACGAAACTATTAGAAAATTTTCACAACAGTTTCTACGTTCGAACGTTTAGAAGAATCGCGTGGTCGAATGTACAAATTAGTCCAGGTTCGACTGTTTGACAAGGTCCGAATGTAGAAAATAATAGACTCAGTTCACTTTCGACCGGTTAAACCCACGTTTGACCACCCGATTGGTCGAATGTAACACTAAAGGTCGAATGAACAACAACACACTAAAACTTTCTATGTTCAACCAAATATAACTCCTCGTTAGACCGAAAATACCCTGGTTCGACCTAAAAATCCCACTCTCGACCAAATCTCCCTAGGTTCATGTAACCTCATGAATTTTCCCATTTATTTTGCATTAAAGTATTTCCCGATCCATGATATAAAGTCTAATTTATTTCTAAGTATTCTTATCTTTATCCGTGCACTCTATTTTTCTAAGTTCCTTTTATCATTGTACTTAAAAAAAAAATCTTCAATCATGACATATGTCCTATCCTAATTCTATTTATAAAATCGTCATTTTATAAGACGGTGTTTTTCTTTTATTTTCTAATTCAAACTAATGATTTTTTTTTTCTTATTTAAAGTTAATCATTTTTCCAATTATATTTATAATCTCAAACAAGGAAGATATAAATTCATTTCAAAATAAAGTCTTGCGTCAAGAGTCAAAGTCTTGACAACATAATTCTTGGAGTCAAAGTCTTAGTCAAACAGTCAAAGTCCTGGTCAAAGTCCTAGTCAAAGTCTTAGTCAAACAGTCAAAGTCTTAGTCAAATAGTCAATTCATCATAAAACCTTACTTTATGGTGTTGACCAATTTTAATGGCTAATTGAATCCAAAACTAGTATAAAAACCCACATATGACCATTATACTTGGCACCTCTAAATCGATTGCTTCAATCCAATTAAACTTTCCCTCATACCTTTCTTCTATAGTCTATTACTTCTACAATTGAAGCTTTGATTATAAGCTCTTGTAATTGGCGAATTGGAAGCTTGATATTCTTTCTTTTTCGTTTTTTTATTTTTTCAATTTGGACTAGCTACGTTGTTGAGTCTTTGGGATTCGCCTCGCATACATTCACAACACTTAGAGGATAATTCACCTTAGCCAATGTGAGTTTACGTAACCATGTTTATGCAATTCTTTATACTTGCAACATTACACTTAAGCAATTCTACATACATGTCTAGTTGTAAACTTTAAATGCCTCATGATTTAGACAACAACAGTTAGACTCGCTTCAACAATACATAATCATTAGCTATGGCCAAGCCGGCGATACTCAATAATAGATCTATTGGATTGACAATCCCACCTAGATTCGTTGACCATCTTTTATGGGGAGCGCGGGTGATTGTTATCGTTCCAACATAATATTAAGGTGAACCATGGATGACGGGATGGACCTAAACTAGTCGGAGGTTTGATTATGTGCATCCAACATTTCATGTTTATTCATGTAGACTTAAACTTACGACAGACATATGAATTGCTAAACCTTTATTCTTAAACTTAATTGGTTGACATGGCTTATGTATTCTCACCAACTTCTAGTTGACCCCCCCATTTTTCCAAACTCAACAGTAAATAATGATGCTTGAAGTCTAGAGCTAGCATGAGAAGATACTTGAAGTTTTAAGCTTTGTGTGATTATTGGATGTATTAGATTTCATTCAAGACATTTAATGTAATTCAATATTGTAACGAAATAAAGGATTATTTAAACTTATGTATTACCATGAGCTACTGAACAATACTTGCTCCTTTTACTTGCAACCTTACTTGTTTATATTCTCTATCCTACTTCTTATCCTTACTTTAGTCCCTACAAGAAGAGTGCTCTCCATCACAAGATATACTCTTAGACTAATAGGACAAATCCTCAGGTTTAGCCTGAACCACCTTGAAGAGCTCGTCGAAGTTTTATATTTTAATAACGAACACGTGCAATCTGGAAGGGTGAACGCATGTATTATGAGTTTTCTGTCTAGGACTGGCATTGCGCATAAATCCCAATCAGACGAGGGACCCGGATGCCTACCTGGGAATTCTTGGGATGAGTGTTCACTTATAGGCTAAAGCATGTCTTCATTATGTTATTAGAATCTAGAAGTTTTGATAAGTCAACATTTTCGTTTATTCGTTTTAATTAATGAATAAATGATTACACTCACTTTCCTTAAACTAAGCTCTAAAATCTCAAAATTTTACAGCTTAAATCAATCTCATTTCATAACCATCTATGGATTTCACAATCACACTTCACCTTACCATCTTAGCCACTTTTTAAATATTCAACACCCTACCCAAATCATATTATTTCATTTCTCCACATGTTACTTATTTTTTTAAAAACTATAACCTCATACCTTAGCACAAACTAAAGATTTCTAAATCTTGTCGTATTTTCATTACCTAGTAACTTTACAAAGTACATATTTTTTTGTCAAAAGATGTCCTCGAACTTAAATTCAATTGTTTATTTATTGACGTAACAAACAATTTTCTATATAATGCTTTAAACTATTAAAAATCACTTAATAGAACCTTGATCTTCAAAACCTAATGTCATGTTTGAAATCTCCAACTAACGGGAATATTTTATTCAAAACCCACTTAGCTTTTACTATTTAACAACTTTTGCTTTATGTATAAAACCAATTTTGAAAATAAGATTTTTTTTTCCATAGGAATAATATCTAGTCTCTAAATTCTCCATCGACACTCACTCATTTTCAACTTGTTCAAATTTTTACAATATTTGGCATATACCACAATCATGTTTTCTGATACACTTGATTCTAACCTTTGATTCAAGCCCCACAATTTACACTGCTACATAATCTCTTTACTATAAAATAAACTCTTTATAAACTATCTTCACATTCACTATCTCTCACAACCTTGATTCTGCTTCAAGATTTTTCATCATCCTCTCAAGAACTAAATTCATATCCTTCACCTTCTCACACATGAGCTAGTTACCCATGATAACCAAACTATTGAAACTTGATTGAGTGTTGCATCAAACATAATCCTTAGTTATACATGAGGATTCGACTATCTACCATATTTGAACATTTGAAACTAGAATTCATGGAATATAAACTATTGGTTATAGACACACCTAGAGTCATTAACCTTGTCTAGGGAAACTCTATTACAACTCGCATGTTATACTTGATACTTGATTGCTTACATATTATCAATTTGCAATTCATGTGTGTAATAATTGGTACACTTAATCAAACAACTAATAGAGGATGAAGTACTTGCTCAACAGTTAGTAGAGTACCAAATAACCTACTCAACGATTGGTAGAGGTCATCATGCCTGCTCAACAGTCGGTAGAGGCCCTACAACCTGCTCAACGACTGGTAGAGGCTATCGCACCTGCTCAACAATCGGTAGAGGTTCTTATTCACTGACTGGTAGAAGTCTTTTTCCTGCTCAACAGTTTGACTCATTTTTGGATACATTGTATACGATTCAATCACAAGGTTATTTTGCATTACTTACATGTGTGTTTAGAGTCATAGAAGGACACAAAACCCTAATGTAAGGTAAATTGGTGATTACGGTCCGGAACGTAATCATGAATTTACAGGTACGTTAAGGTAGTGTGAAATTCTATCAAGGTTTTTGGTAGATAACCAATTATAAACTCTAGTTACCTGTTTAGTATTTCTATAGTCAATTAACTCATGCATTTCTTTTTTTAAGATTCCTAAAACTTAAAGTTTAGTGTTTTACTAGATTCTTATTCTCCTTGCTATTTTAGACGAACCTAATCCAACCCTTAAAACCAACACCTATCAAACCTCTTACCAAATTATTCGAAATAGTTTATTCTGTTACCTATAAATTCATGTCATGTCTTAACACAAATTTTCCAAACCACAGTTGCCCTAATTTCTACCCAATCACTGTCAACCCGGTGTTTTTTTATAACTTCGGGACGAAGTTTCTAAAAGTAGGGGAGACTGTAACCTCACGAATTTTCCCATTTATTTTGCATTAAAGTATTTCCCGATCCATGATATAAAGTCTAATTTATTTCTAAGTATTCTTATCTTTATCTGTGCACTCTATTTTTCTAAGTTCCTTTTATCATTGTACTTAAAAAAAAGAAAAAAAAAATTCAATCATGACATATGTCCTATCCTAATTCTATTTATAAAATCGTCATTTTATAAGACGGTGTTTTTTTTTATTTTCTAATTCAAACTAATGATTTTTTTTTATTTAAAGCTAATCATTTTTCCAATTACATTTATAATCTCAAACAAGGAAGATATAAATTCATTTCAAAATAAAGCCTTGAGTCAAGAGTCAAAGTCTTGACAACATAATTCTTGGAGTCAAAGTCTTAGTCAAACAGTCAAAGTCCTGGTCAAAGTCCTAGTCAAAGTATTAGTCAAACAGTCAAAGTTTAAGTCAAATAGTCAATTCATCATAAAACCTTACTTTATGGTGTTGACCAATTTTAATGGCGAATTGAATCCAAACCTAGTATAAAAACCCACCTATGACCATTATACTTGGCACCTCTAAATCGATTGCTTCAATCCGATTAAACTTTCCCTCATACCTTTCTTCTAAAGTCTATTACTTCTACAATTGAAGCTTTGATTATAAGCTCTTGTAATTGGCGAATTGGAAGCTTGATATTCTTTCTTTTTCGTTTTTTTTATTTCTTCAATTTGGACTAGCTACGTTGTTGAGTCTTTGGGATTCGCCTCGCATACATTCACAACACTTAGAGGATAATTCACCTTAGCCAATGTGAGTTTACGTAACCATGTTTATGCAATTCTTTATACTTGCAACATTAAACTTAAGCAATTCTACATACATGTCTAGTTGTAAACTTTAAATGCCTCATAATTTAGACAACAACAACAGTTAGACTCGCTTCAACAATACATAATCATTAGCTATGGCCAAGCCGGCGATACTCAATAATAGATCTATTGGATTGACAATCCCACCTAGATTCGTTGACCATCTTTTATGGGGAGCGCGGGTGATTGTTATCTTTCCAACATAATATTAAGGTGAACCGTGGATGACGGGATGGACCTAAACTAGTCGGAGGTTTGATTATGTGCATCCAACATTTCTTGTTTATTCATGTAGACTTAAACTTACGACAGACATATGAATTGCTAAACTTTTATTCTTAAACTTAATTGCTTGACATGGCTTATGTATTCTCACCAACTTCTAGTTGACCCCCCCCCCCCCATTTTTCCAAACTCAACAGTAAATAATGATGCTTGAAGTCTAGAGCTAGCATGAGAAGATACTTGAAGTTTTAAGCTTTGTGTGATTATTGGATGTATTAGATTTCATTCAAGACATTTAATGTAATTCAATATTGTAACGAAATAAAGGATTATTTAAACTTATGTATTACCATGAGCTACTGAAAAATCATTCATACGTGACACCTCGATGTTTCCGCCATCGGTTGGGGTGTTACAGTTCAACCCTTTCATTTTGAAAAACGGTTATTCTTTGAAAATCAGTTATTTTGATCCAAAATTTTCAAATGTTGATGAAATTTGATGATCTTATGCATGTTTTGCTTCGGATTAGATTTGGAACAAGTTTAACAAAGAGAATTTTGAATTTTAACCATGAAAACAAGTTCAAATCAATCAATTATCACCAATTTCAGTTGTCTAATGAAAAACAAAAAGTTTTGATCAAAATTGGGTCCAAATCAGCTGTAATATTATCAATTTGTGGTTGTTTGATCCTTATGGCTCTGATACCACTTTGTACGTGCGTAGGATCGGTTAATCAACAAAGATATATGATCAAACAAGTTCAATTCTGTTGCGGAATCCCTGAATTGATCACAAAATGATAATAGAACTATCAAAACACAGAAATCATCATAAACATATTCATTTCATTAAATTAGATAATCAATTACACTTCAAAATGTTGTTTATAATGATAAAACTCGTTTACAGACTCAATAATAACCCTAGGGAGAAACACACACTGGGAGGGAAAACAAATGACCAAAAGTTTTTTTTTTCACATTCAAAGAATGAGATTGCCTTATATAGACCTGCACATTCGCCCAAATAGCTTGGTCGAATGTGCGGGTTCAACCATTCATATAGGGCGAATCTGGACATACATATAAACAATTTTTCCTTCGACCTCCCAGTGCACCTTCGACCGTTTGTTCTACCTTCGACCATCCTGAAACCCACATTCGACCATTCGACAAAAACAAAACATCTGGAAATTCGCAATTCAATAGCATTAGTCGCAATATATGCATCTACAGTTGCTATCCCAGATCTAGCAGTATTAGGAGCAACACTTCGGGTAACTTATGCAGAACTCTTAGGAAAGGTAGCAGGAGGTGGTAAAGTCACATTTCTGGCAGAGGTTGTGGACGGTGTGATAGAAGACACAGATTTTGGGTTTGAGGCCATAGTTTTCAAGATTTTTTAGATAAATTGATTGAGAAACAATTGTAACAAAGTTTTTGTTAAAAATAACACCACTTGCCCCACGGTGGGCGCCAAATTGTTTTGGTCAACAATTACTTGCTAGAAATAATTTTGTTTTCCAAATTAGTAAAAGTGAGGTAGAGTGCTAGATGTGTAAAAACTTAGTGCTATTTCCAAGATGGCAGTTTATAATGACAAAATAATGATAATATGACAACTATGCTCAAGATGGAAAACGTATGGTTCAAGATGCACAGTTATATCCTTAGGATTTAACTGTATGACACTAGACTATAGTAACTGAATGTAAATGAAAGAAATCAAGCCAACAACACTCGATGTATGAGGAAAGCCCTTGATCACTTGATGATCACTGGCACAGAACCTTGGGAGGAGTCTAAGCCCCTGCCTTGTTTATTATTATTAAAATGATAAAAAGTGTTACAACTTTGGAAGTATGATGAACGAACTATGATTACAATGAATGTGTAGTTTTGTATGTTAGTGGAGAGAATATCAGGTATTTGCTAGCTAGTATCGAGTGCTTGATAATGTGTAAGCGTCCTATTTTTTGCATCATGCCCCTATATATAGTTACACGAAAGTAAATAGAAGATCCCATGTAATCCGCTAGCTTAGTTAGGCTTCTTGAATGGTTCAGGTGACCTTTGGGACTGTTTCAACTGAAGTAATCGTTGATGTAACAGTTTCCTTCTTTTTTGCCTAACATTCATCACTTGTCGGTTACACTTTGACCTATTCTTTATGCTTATACGCGTACAACTTCTGCATCTTTACTTTCTTTGACTTGGTAAGACTTTATAGCCATTGAAGAGCAGTTATAAGTCTTTATCATTGAATGGATATACTTGCAATAATATTTAAACAACATAATTTGTTAGTCTATCCTCAGGATGCACATAGGTCAGAATGGTGTTACATCCTGAAGTCTGATTAGTCGTTCACTATCTGGAGGATGTCACTTTGGTTAATCGAGGTAATTCCATCCTGAGGATTTCACCACCAACAGCAGCGGAGAGAGATTCCTAAATTCAATGTTAAATTTTCCTCTGGATATCTCATTCCTCTATCTCTCTTCCCCTTCTTTTTCTCCATGACTTCTTCTTTTACTCCCTCTCTCTCACTTTCTTTCTTTTTCTCCATGACTTCTTCTCTCTCTCACTTTCTCTCTCGAAATCAAAGCCATCAAGACCCAGCGTTCGGAGGTGGTATGATATGGCTTGTACTTCCAGATGTGGTCAAACAACACAATATCCCAGATCCGGTGAACCACAATCGCATCGTTGTTTCTTAGGTTTTAAACGAAGATTAATCAAGCCACGAGAGAGAGAGAGAGAGAGAGAGAGAGATCGAAGATCCACTTTGTGGGAGCCATACTTGATAGTTTCTTCGGAGCCCATACCCGAAGCGGAGCTGCGGCGGCGCGTCCCCTTTCTCCGGCGTCTGACCACTCAAAACTGGAATCGAAGGAGGAGGAGATTCCGGTGAAGCTGGTTTAGGCCTCGGTTAACTATAATGGTGAATCTGTTAGTGTTCCAGATCAATACATTTACAAAAGAAATAGTAGTGGTAAACGATGGAGTTCTAGATCCCCTTTCTCCGACGGTCAACTATAATGGTGAATCTGATGGTTTTAGGCCTCGGTTTAGGCGTTGCTAATGTTATTTTTGGCTGATTGTTCATAAATTGTTAAAAAATCTAAGGTTTTGGTTATTATTGTGCTTAGTTTCCATGATTGCTCTTATTTTTTTGTAATTAGTCTCATGTTTTTAATTGGGGTTACTTAAAATTTTCAATTCTTCTTTCGGTTTAGAGTATCGTGATTGCTAATTTGTTTGTAATTAGTATCATATTTTTTTTGTTTCTTTTAGTTCATCTTTTTTCCCTTTTATTCCCTTTTTCTTGTGTAGTATACTTTGGGTGTTAAGTTATCTTTTTAAATTTTTCATCTGGTTATTTTGATGAAGTTTGTTTTAAAATTGCACTATCAAGTATCAACAATTTTTGTGGAAAACTATTACTTTGTATTACACTTCAGTTAATCCATGATTCTTTCCACATTTTCATCTGGGTGTGTTTCTTTTTTGAATAATCTATTTAATCATTGTCTGTATGTTTGATTGCAGCAAAAAAAAAAGAATGATGGAAAGACTGAACTCAAAGTTGTACATGGAGAACTGTCTGATAATGCAAGAGAATGAGAAGCTAAGGAAGAAAGCACATTGGGTTTTCGTATGTAACTTGTCTTGTTACAATGTGATATATGTTTTATAGTGAAAGATGTTTTTTGTGTGTAACATGTCTTATTACAATGTAAAAATTATTAACATTACTCTTTACAAATAAAGTGGGTTTTGTATATATTGTAACATTTATACAATATATAAGTTGTAACATTTTGTAGATACTAACAAAAGTTGTAACATACTAGAACTACAACAACAAGTTGTAACGTAATAACAAAAACTGTAATATGACAAAGTACATGTTGTAACACAATAATAAAAATTGTAACTTGCAAACAAAAGTTGTATCACGGTATATGTTAGTTTTATGCAACAATAGATTTGTATGAGGGAGAGAGAAAGTGACTAGAGGAGGGAGAGAGAAATGAATAGATCTTGAAATTTTATATGGATTATTGGGATAAGGGAGAGAGAAGGTGATTAGATGTTTTGTAGTAGACAAGATGGTTGCTTTATTGTAAAACTGGATTTTCCTATTCTACCCCTCTCCACACTAGAAACAAAAAGGACATGTTCTTTATTGTAATAAAAAAATCATGATGAATCTAAACCATAGATGGTTGATGATAAACCGTCAGCATACGGTTTCTAGAGTTTCTACAACTCAAGAAGGTTTCTAATATATCCTAACTATATATATATATATATATATATATATATATATATATATATATGCTAAGTATCGAAAGAAAACCCACGTTTTTTGAGTAAACCCTAGAAAACACGATTTCCCAATCTTTTTTTATTTAACAATTTTAGGGCATGTAATATAAATATTTTCAAGAGTTTGAGCCAAAAAAAATAAAAAAAAGGGCCGTTCGTTTTTTTTAAATAAATATGTTTTGGATCGTAACATATGTTAGCATATGTTTACACGGGTAACATATGTTATCATGCAAAACTTATTTATTAAAAAAAAAAACTGATCAACGCCTTGTTTTGATTTTTTTGCTCAAAACTCTTAACACCATGTATATTATATTCCCTAAATTTTCAAACAAAAAAAAAAACTTGGGAAATAGGTTTTTCTACAGTTTCCTCAAATTTTTGAGGTTTACTATTAATCATTGCCCTATATATATATATATATATATATATGTGTGTGTGTGTGTGTGTGTGTGTGTGTGTGTGTGCGTGTACGTAGTGTAGGATTCCTGTAGGAAATTGGTTTGTGTGAGAAGGATTAAAAATTTATATGTATGCATATTTTTTTTTGGACGTATTGATGATGTTTTGGATTGTTTTGCTTAGAAAAACACCAAACATAACAATTAATTACCGAAAACAATGTATTTTAGGCTTAACACTTAAAACACTATGTCAAGAACATTTAAGCACAGTGTTTTAAGTAACTACTATGGTATTTTATCTGTAATTTAAATTTAATGACTATAATACGTAGGATTGTGTTTTAAAATTTTGTATATTGTTGTTTTATGTGTTTTTCAAGCCAAAACAACCCAAAACATCATTCCAAAATAAAAAACATGATGGCTACATGCCAATTCTTAATCTTTCTCACACTTCTCACACAAACTAATTTTCCTAAACGATCCTCTACCTATGTGTGTGTGTGTGTGTATATGGAGGAGGATCAAATGAGAAGAAAATTAATATAATGACAAAAAGAAGAAATGACATAATGGTAAAATATTAAATATTTTAAATATTTATAAATTAGTTATTATCTCTCTAATTAATTACTTATTAACCCTTTATCCCACACATTATCAAAATTCTCCTACACATATCAAAATTTATTCTAAATATAACAAAATTAACATACGTTTATCCTACACATCACGAGATTATCATACGTTAATCCTACACATATAGAAATTCATCCTACCTATATCAGAATTATCCTTCATGTATGCGCGTAGGATCGTCAAATCTACAAAGATAATGATCAAACAAGTTTGATTCAGGTGCGGAATCCCTGAATCAATCACAAAATGATAACAATACTAACAAAACACAGAAATCATCTTTAAAGGCTTCATTTCATTGATAAACAAACTCAATTACACGTTATAATAAGCTTTACAATCAAAATAAGACGTGAATTAAGTTTACACAAAACCCTAGGGAGAGACTCAAACAAGAGGGGAACAAAAATGACAAAAACTTAACATTCAAAATGAACTTGACCTTTGTATAGGCCTGCACATTCGCCCACTTTTCTTGGTCGAGTGTGCAGGTTCGCCCAATCATGATGGTCGAACCAAGCAATACATTAACATCTAAAACTACCTTAGACCTCCTTCTCTCCTTCTCACCTTTAACTCTCCTTCGCCCATTCAGAAACTCTCATTCGCCCATATTATTCTTCCTTCGACCAAACGACTAATCACATAAACATATGTTAATTGTAATCCAAAGCATTAGTCGCACAAAATGCATCTACAAACTCCCCCTCGACTATTGCTTGGATTGTTTACGCTCTTGGTCCATCATTTTGTTCATAAGCTTTATGTGCAATTGTTTCTTCTGTTCTAAGGTCATCACCGGTGCATAAACTTGTTTTGGCTTTTTCTTCTTGACATCAGGAACATCTTGAATCTTCACGAACTTACCAAGCTTCTTGTCATAATCACATCCAGCATTTATGTCATGAGCAAAGCACAGAAATACCACACGCTGGTATTTACTTGCTTGTTTAGCATCCTTCACCTCACTATATATCGGATTGTAATACAACATAATGATATCCTCATGTGAACAATTAACCAACCACATAGGATCAAATATGTGTATCTTCTTGAAATTCTTTTCTCCGTCCTTCAAAATAATCACAGCCTCTGCAATCTTCCAATCATAATACCACCAGATAAAATCTTTCACAAAGTGTTGTGCAATCTGTAATAACGGAATGTGTTTCAACACTTTCGGTGGTTTGTACTTCAAAGTCACCTTGGGCAAACCTGTAATAGTATCAATATCTTTCTTGTGAACAATTCGCTTCGGACATTGAGGTTCAAATAAATTCCATCTCGTCCTGCTTTCCCTCGCCATTCGATCAGCAAAATAAGCAATGTGATCATTCGAAGATGCAGTCAACCGATGTCTACATATATCACGAATAGCCCAGTACGGGAGAGTCTTCAGATCATGAAATCTGTCAAAATAAAGTATCCCCTTCTCCCACTTAACAGCAACACATTTCAACTGTTTTATAAACTTCCATCCCAACGCTCTTCCTTTAAAGATCTCATTGTGTAGCTTATAAAAACTTCCATGGATCTCTGCTATTGGACGATTTGCTTCTTTTTCCTTCAGTTTCCTCAGTAACTCTTTCAAACTGTCAGATTGTTCAATATTTGGTTTATCATGCCCCTTGAAAACTTCTTCAACAAACTTCTCACTCTTTTCTCTAGCAAGTTTCTCAGCTTCTTTCAGTAACTCATCAGTGAACTCAGCAAATCCAAAATCTTTATCTTTCTTGAATTATTCTGGATACTCTTCACTGGTTATATCTTCAATTTCAATCTCCTCAAATGCAGGTACATTACGGTCATCAGAATGATTACCGGCTTCCTTTTCAGGTATATTGGGAATTTGATTATCAATCAACAATTCTTCCAATGTTTTCCCAACCTGCTTTGCTAAACCTTCAAGAATCTCTCTCGACATAGCCGCAGAAACTTCACCATCCTCCAGATCTGGACCATTATATTCCAATTCAAGCATCCTGTCACTGGATTCAAAGATCTCAGAAAATCTACTAGTCATGTCTATCGTCCAGACTCGATCAGTTAGCATCTGGCCATACATCAGTTTATCATTCTCAGACAATGACCTGAGCTTCTCATTCCAAAAGATCATATCATCATCAACAGATCCTCCAGGAGCTTTAGAGCTGGATCCACCTCCTTTTCTAGATCCACGTTTCTCACATTTGTACTTATCGGTATTATCATCATCATCGTCATCACTATCAAAGCTTGCAGAGCTGTGTCCTTCACCAGATTCACCATCTGAACCATCATCATCTCCATCATCTTTCTTTTTTCTTCTTTTGAGGAGCATTCCTAGCATCTTCATCTAGATCCTCATCTTCCTCCTCCTCATTATCTGACGGTTCAAAATCAACCTGCTCCTCATCTTGTTCTTTGTTCTCTTCTCCTTGTTTTAGTTGAGGAGCTCGAGAGTACAAATCTTTTATCAAGTTGTCCATGTTCTTGTTACTCTCTTTTAGCTCTTGTTCTCTTATTTCAAAGCGATGTATCGTCTGGTGTTTCTTTGCTCATGTTTCAACAACTTCTTATTTTCTTTACTAAGTCGTTTAATCTCAGCTTCAAGTGCTTCCTGATTGTGATGAGATGTTTCAACAACGTCTAGCATCTTCTGATCGTTGTTTTCAATTGCTCAATCTCTGCTTGCTGCTGATTGATTATCTTCATCATGTCAGCTAGCTTGCGGTTCACAGCGTTCATCACATCACTATCAACTGTGACCTTCGTTGAAGAAGCTTCAGCAACAACAGGCAACTTTCCTTTCTTAATCTTCTTTAGCACTCTATCCAGTGCATCATTAAATTTATCAACAGGTAAATCAGTCTCTTTCTCAGTACCTGATGTCGTCTTCTGCTTCTTTGCAACTGGACTAGCAACCGGTGATTTTGAGCTAGATGCTGGTTTCTCTAGCTCTCTTTTCCATAGGTTTCAATACCTTCTCCTTCTTCTTAAATTGGGGTTTCTTCTGTTTCTCCCCTTGCATTGGCGATCCAGGAAAATCTCCTGATCCCAATCCTAATCCCTCATCAGTTTCATCTAAATGAATTGGGCTTTTAGTTCTCTGTTCCTCCAACGACTTATTGAGACTGACAGACTCACCAGCCACAATGGCCTTGGGCGTGGTGCTCTTCACTGTCTCTGCGTCAGAATCCCATCTCTCATCTTCTTGCGTCTCCTCAGAATCAACAGACACCTCATCCACCAAGTGAAATCCCTTCTTCGCCATACTCTTGTGTCATCTTGAAACTTTCTTCTTAGCTGGTTCAGCTTCTACTTCAGTTTCTTTTTCTTTACCTTTACCACTCTTTGCTCCTACATTCACCACTTGACGCTTCCGTTTAGCGTCAGGGTCTACTGGATGTAACGGATTGTCTTCATCTGATCCACTATCAGCATGTCTCACCTTATCTTTACCTGGGTCTGCATAATCTATCTTGATCAAATGACCAAATAGATTCTTCAACAGTGGTCGTTCGTTCACTGGCACACCCTTATACGCCTTCATTCTTGCCAGAGTGTTAATGTTCATATGCTCCTGAATAATAATCTGTTTCGGATCTCTCTTCTTCTTATACTTCATATCAAATATCATCTGAAGAAATCGAGGATATAACAAAAATTTCCTGCTCCCTATCCCTCTCACTGGTTCTAACATATGTTCCATCAACATTGCTGAAACATTGAACGGTTTGTTCAATATCAAACCTACCATCAACGAACTTATACTCTTTCTCATCAAATCGTATCCACTAGCTGCTGATCCGAAAACATGAATCATCACATGTGCCAAATACTTGAACTGAGGACAAAGCTTTCCTTTATGTAACGAACCGTCAGTAATAGGTCTGTTGTACTTCATTCTAAGAAAGCATTTTCTTTGTTCAGTCCATCTCAACTCTCTGGGATCCGTCTTCTCATCCTCTAGCTTCAACGCCTCTCTGATATCGTTCTCATAAATGATCACTAACTCCCCCTGAATCTTACTAACAAGTGACGATTCATTATCCCAGAAGTCCATCTTAGCATTAGCCCAGAACTCTTGATGGTGATCACGGTAAATAATGGCTGGCGTAGCAATCGCATCTATCACTCTACTCCTAAATATACACAGCAGTTATGTGCAGATTCAAACGGTAGATCGACAATCTTTTCCTTCTCAGTTTCCTTAGAAGATGATCCAGCAGGAACACTCGCGCTTTCCTGTTCAGACATTGTAAAGCTGCAAAACAAATCAAAACAAACAAGTTAAAAACGGACAAAACAAAAACTTGAAAAATTTTGGTTTTCAAATCCTACATTCGACCAGTTCGTTGGTGCGAATGAAGAATTCTAGGTACGAAGGTGAAGAAATAAAGGTTTGGATGTAAAAGTTTTTGAAAAATTTCTTCATTCGACCGTTTATTCTTCTTTCGCCCAAATAAACACTCTCCTTCGCTCAAACTGTCACGTTCGACCGTTTGTTAAGGGGCGAAGGAAGACTGTTCATCTTCCTCAGATTTCAAACTTTGATTTTGGTCAATTTAATCTGCCATTTTGATTTGGATAGCATCTAAACTAACCGATAAAGCTTTTCTACACAACAATTTCATCAATCATTCACTGATTATGTGTTTTTATATAAAACTAGGGTTCGTGAACGGTTTAAGAATCAATTACACATTCTATTGAGTTAAAACCCTATGTTTTTGGGTAATCTCCCCTTAAAACACTTAATCAGTGAAACCCTATCTAAAATTAGTCCAATTAACACATCTAAATCCCTGTTCTAAAACAGGTAGGGCTCAGACTTAAAAGTGACGATTAATCAGTGATTAATGGATGAAAACCTGTGAGAATAGTGGCAAAATGATCAGTAACAACAGACGAACACAATGGAAAGATCTAAAAACAACGAGCAACAAATGGACTTAATCTCAGAAATTTTTAAAATTTTTTTGAATGTGGTCGAATGAGGAGATAAGGGTTTATATAGGCTGCTCCTTCGCCCGTTTATACTGGTCGAATGTGATACTTTTGCCTCCTTCGACCCTAATTAAAGGTTCGAATGTGGCAAAAGGGTTCGAAAGTGAACTTGTGTCATGAACACTCACATTCGCCCAATCTTAAACATACGAAAGAACAGAAAAATTCCTCCTTCGACCTAACAAAAGTAATCTGGAATTTTTGATAGTTTTACCAAATCTCAAAATCGAATCCCGTTCAAAATATTTTCCAACTTTTAAGCATCCGACAATCATTATTTCTCATTTAAAGATTACAAAGCTCAAATGGTCCATCAGGTTTTAGAAAATCGTCATCAACCACCATCAGCTATCCAAAATAAGATAGAAATGTAAAATCTTTTTGGATTTTCTAAAATTTATGTTAAAACACACCTAAAATCTTTTTGAGTTTTGCAATTTTTGACGAGAAATATAAAATGCAGAAATGTAAAGATAAAGCAGTAAATGTTTTGGGATTTCCGGTAAAGGGATTATATCAGTTATTGAGAAATCTGATCACATAGTTGATCTTTTTGATTTATTATCACTAAAGACAATGTGTGATCTGGCAACTGCTGATATTGTGATCCACATAAACTTACATGCAGACTTTTGTGCAATGCTTTAAACAAATATGATTATGTATAGTATAAACGTAATTATCTGTGGTTCCCACACACACGACATACTCCCGTATCAAGAAGTAAGTGTAGAAAGACTCATTGTAAAGCGTGATTATGCTTTCGTCGTCTGTAATTTACAAGGTATGAGGCACAGAGGTATACAGGTCAGCAAATTAATGCAGCAAAGTAACATGTGCACTCTACCAGGTTGAGGACTGATATCAAACATGATTTGCATCAGTGATTGATACGATGTAATAGATAATCTTTGATTATCATAAAACATGGAAAGTTCCTCAATTCGGTAACTTTAGGATTTGGCTTAAAGCTCTTTTATAAAGACTTACAGCAGAAGATCAGAGAGGCTATCCCTAAACATCTAATAACATAATGACCCAAAACCTCCGAGTTTTGTACAAATACCCTATCAAACAAAATTACGGTACTAAGACCATATGCCCATGAGGAGTTCATCCACACAACAATTTGTTTGATATGTATGTATCAGGCACGCAGTAATAGGTCTATGAAGCCTATCAGCACATCACACAGACTCAGACACACGCCCTATATTGCATTACATTTCTTTAGAATGTGTCAGATCCCCACTGATGTACTATCATTTCCCCTTTTTCTCCAGGAAATCATTTTGGGTTTTTCTGATTTTTATAAATTTTTGAGTTTACTGATCCCAAGGATAAGCTGGAGCATTTCAAATATGTGACTGCCTAGATATCGTTGGTTCACAGAAAGCTGACGGCATTAATCTAAGGGAAGAAGATATAGCAGTCAGCAAAAATTTTCTAATTTTTATGTGTTTTGGAATTTTTCAATGTTTTTAGATTTTCGAAGTTTTCTGAAAAGCAATAAAACTAAACTAAAAAGCGATAAACTGAGGTGGTGATCAATCTTGTTTTTCTTTAACACCGTTAGCTTTCAAAAGATATTCAAATCCTGATTTATCAAAAGCTTTGGTAAAAAGATTTGCACGTTGGTAATCAGTGTGGATTTTGACCATATCGATCAACTCTTTAGCATAACAATCACGAATAAAATGATATTTAATCCGGATATGTTTAGCCTTTGAGTGATTTACTAAGTCTTTTGTTAATGCAATTGCGGCTTCATTATCATAGTAAATAGGGGTTTTAAGAAATTGCAAACCGTAGTCCACCATCTGTTGTTGTATCCAAAGAACCTGTGAGCAGCAGCTTGATGCTGAAACATATTCTGCTTCACATGTGGATAATGCAACTGCGGTCTGTTTCTTGCACTGCCCGGTCACGAGCCTGCTCCCCATAAAATGGCATCCAGCCGTTGTGGATTTGCTATCTTTGTCACAGCCGCCCCAATCTGCATCACTAAAAGCGATTAGGTCAAAATTATCATCATTAGGGTACCATAGTCCTCTCGACGGACAACCCTTCAGATATCTAAGGATACGTTTGACAGCTGCAAGATGACTCTGTTTCGGCTTCGATTGATAACGTGCACACAGACATGTGGCAAACATTATATCTGGTCTGGAGGCAGTGAGATACATCAGAGATCCGACGATTTCTCTGTATGTAAATGGATCAGTTAGCTCCCCCTTAGCGTCAACTCCAATCCCGTGATTAGGTTGTATTGGGGTATCCATCGGCTTCGAATCATCCATCTGGAATCGGATCAAGACTTCAGAAACGTATTTCGTCTGGTGAATAAAGATCCCCGTTGGTCTTTGTTCCACCTGCAAGCCTAGGAAAAAACTGCATCTCTCCCATTGCACTCATCTCGAACTTTTCCTGCATAACACGTTCAAATTCTCTACACAGAAGTTCGTTAGTAGACCCAAATATAATATCGTCAACATAAATCTGGACTAGAAGCAAGTCATCGCCTGTTCGTTTAGTGAACAGTGTGCAATCTACCAAACCTCATTTGCATCCTTTTGAAAGAAGATACGTGCTCAGCTCCTCATACCATTGCCTTGGACCCTGGTGCAACCCGTAGAGAGCTTTGTTTAAAACATAGACCTTATCCCGGTAAATAGGATCTTCAAAGCCTGGTGGTTGATCTATGTATACTTCCTCCTTGACCACACCGTAGAGAAACGTGCTCTTGACATCCATTTGATACACCATAAATTTCTTGTATGATGCAAAGGCCAGAAACATTCGTATTGCCTCTAAGCATGCAACTGGTGCATAGATCTCGTTGTAATCGATTCCCTCAACTTGATGAAATCCTTGTACAACCAAACGAGCTTCGTTCCTTATGATCACTCCTCTATCATCCTTTTTGCATTTGAATACCCATTTCGTTCCAATCTTCTTTCTTCCTGGGGGCAAATCTGTCAGTGTCCAAACGCCAAGTTTCTGAAACTGCAACAACTCCTCTTGCATTGCTTCCACCCAAGCGTCATCCAAAAGAGCATCCTTATAAGTTCGCGGCTCAACCTGCGAAACATAACATGCAAAAGACCAGTCATTCTGAAAACCTGATTTTTGTATGTAAGTCCAAGATCTTCTCTACCGGGTATCAAACAAACAATCGAGTGCGGAAAACAAGATTGAATGGTGAAGAACAAGAAAGAGACTTTGAATAGAATGATTTTATTGATCGAGTGCACACGGTTTCAATGAACCGTCTGGTACACCTACTAGCCGAGAATAACAAAGCAAAAGAACAATAGACTAGCAACCCCAAAACAACTAAGTAACCCCCTATTTATATGAATATAGGGCGGTCATGTTACATGGATCTCTTGGGCCGAAATCTAACTAACACAATAATACTAACAAGCCCAAGTCAAACGCAAACCTCTAATAACATGGCCCAACAATATCCCCCTAGGTTTGTGTTGACTTGTGATTACTTTATCGCTTCTTGCTGCTTTTGCTGCGCTTCTTTGATTCTTTCTTCTTTGCTTCCATTGCCCTTTTCCATTCTTCTGGTGATTTACCGACATAGGGTCCAAATAATTCTGTCTCCACCCTTCCTCTCTTGTCAGAGGCCAATCCCAGTCTATCCACTTGTGCCACCGCACTAGTGAATGATTTGGCACAAACTTCATAAGTAGGGTCACATTGAATCTGATGCCTAGCCAAAACTTGAACATCTTCAGAATGCAAACTCATTAAATCTCTAGCATCAGAAATCCTGAACTCATCCGTATCACACACAATTACAGCAGATGAAGAGGTAGGATCATATACCCAAAATCTCATGTCCTTTAAGCAACCTCTATCCATTGGCTTGGACAAGGGAATAGTCTTCAATTTCTCAGTTGGTGGCCACTGTACAGTCTTAAAAGGCTTTCCATCAGCACCTCGTACACCTTTATATTCCACCAATATCGAGCTAGCAGTCTTCATATCTCTGAAATTCACTTTAGCCTGCTCCTGAATCCTCTTATGAAACGTGAGACCTATTTTGTTCCTTGGATTCCTTGTTTGGTTGATAAAAGGAGATCTAGCAAGTTCAGCCAAGTCAATCTTCGTCCAGGAATTGAAAGCTGAAGTAGAAGCATAATACTCAACAGCTCCATTCTTTCTATGAACCACGAATACTCCTTTATCATCATTATACCTCCAACACTCTATCCCAGTTCGATTACCATACGTATCATATCTATCACTTGTAATCGTCACATATCGCTCAGGATGCTCTTCCATTGGATCAATAGACGGTTCAGCTAAATTCTTGAGAACATATGCACTTCCAGGTCGACGATCTCTAACTCTGGGAACTTGATCTTCAAAATACTTCTTCATATGTTCTTCATGCTCTTTCTCTGATCTCTCACGTTCAGCTGGAGTCAACACCTTGTCAACAAAAGAAGATGTCTCAGAGAATTCCTTTCCAAACTTGTTCTCAAGTTTCTGAGTCAAGTTAAGCACTCTTGCTGAAACATCTCCCAATCCCGTCTCTAATTCAGCAATTTTCTTTTCCTTCTCAGTAACTGTCTCCATCAAACTCTGCACCTGAGCTGTCAACCAAACATTTTCAGTCTCCAGTTTCAGCACTTTAGACTGTAATCTGTGAACGTCCACTTCTGCAAACAAATCTTCATCACTTTCAACCTCTTCTTGACTTTTCTCTCTTTCCTCAGTTGTCAGAAATTCCACATCCACCTTCTTTCCCTGTTCTTTGTCTGCAAGAAACGCCAATTGAGCTTTCTGAAAGGCTTCTTCATCAAACAAAACCTTTCCAGTGCCAGATGCACCTGAGGATCCAGTTTCCTCGCTAAGTCTCCCAGTGATAGGTGCCTTGCTCATGAACTGAGAGAAAGCCTCTGTTGCAATCACTGGTGAGATAGAAGAACTAATAGTGCCAGTAGGAATATCAGGTGAAGGATCAGTATCGGTCATAGCAATGTCATCAGCAGCAGCAGAAACAGACTCTTCAACAATAACATTCATTCGTGGATCTCTCTTACTTCGTTTTCTTGGTCGTAAATCAGAACTCAGATCTACAGTACCTTCATCACCAACAACTGTCTCAGCTGCAACAATGGGTGGAGGGACCCTTTGTTCAGCTTCTCGAACAGTTTCTAAGATGCTAGATAACACCTCTACTTGAGGAATAATTGACGCAGAAGTGATAACATCAGCATCTTGAATCACGGTTCCTTCTTCACTCATCTCCTTTTCAGTATCAGTCACAGACTTTATTTCAGCATTCTCAAGAATAAAGTCATCTATCTCATCATCATTCAGATCATCAAACTCAAAGTTCTCAAACTGATCATCTTCATTTCCTGTAGTCAGTTGATCATCTCTCACTTCCTCCTCATCCTCACTCTCCACATCATCTTCACTTTCCACCTCAGTCAAGTCAACTTTCTCAGGAGGGGATCGTTGTTCAGCTGGTGGAGGATCAACAATCTGAACATCATGATCCTCAGCAACTATAGCAGATGGAGGAACTGGTACTTCTTCAACTATTTCACTGAATTTCCCAAACTTAACTAGTGGAAATCTACCTTCAAAAATCTGCCTTGAATCTTTACGAACCTGTCTAATCAAGCCAAAAATTTGATGAGCCATACACTTCTTGTCATAAGTTGCAACAGTCTTCTCCAGATTTGGATACTTGGACTCCAGAATCATTTGCACAAATCTAGGAAATTTGTAGAAATAATTCTTGTTCAGGGTTCTCACATTCACAATCATATCTTCAAAAACACATCTTGAGTAATTAAAATCCCAATCTTCTATCAAGGCAACCACTCCAGAAGCATGTTTTAATCCCATCTGATCTAGTCCACTCCTGTTGCCTCCCAGACTAGCCAGATACATGTGAACCAATAGCCTCCAGTAACTTGGAAATAGTTTCTTCGAATATGGTGGTATTAGCAGTTCACCTTCATATCCCATCTTCCTCAATACTGGACTGAGTTTCTCCTTTGTGAAGCTGGTTGGATCATTTGGAGAGTCACCAAACAACAACACATCTCTTATATCTTGTTCGGAAATAGTCACATCAGTTCCTCTAACTTTAGAACGAATCAGCTTGTCTTCCTTCTTGGCATCTGCATTATCCCAAAAATCTTTAATCCAGTCAGAACAAATTACTGGATTTTCTCGCATTGCATGTGCAGTCCTACACGTGTTAAGACCCACAATCAGTGACTTGAACTCCTGCTTGTGCTCTTCAGGGGGATCAGCGAGATAGCACACCACATTGTGATTGTTTTCAAACGTCGGCACGTGAGGAGTCGTTTTTCCTGAAAAAGAAACAAATTAAGTTAGAGAACAATTAGACTAAAATAATTTAGAAATATCATATGGATCAACAAGCCCAAATAAAAGTAGGAACAGGAACTCAGATGGGCTTCAGAAGATTGACGGGCCCAAAAAAAATTGAGTTCGAACTCCACGAGAGAGTTCAAGGGCACTTTGGTAAATTTTCATGAGATCTCAGGGTTAATTAAGGAAAAACACATCTGAGTTCAATGATCAAAATTAAGTTCGAGGGCATTTTGGTCTTTTCCCATCTGAGTTCAAGTAGACAGTCTGAGTACGAGGGCAATTTGGTCAATTGTTGCATGAGTTCAAGTTAAAACAGAGAGTTCGAGGGCATGTTGGTCTTTTGCCATCTGAGTTCAAGTGAACTCAATGAGTTCAAGGGCAAAGAGGTCATTTGTCGTCTGAGTTCAAGTGACATCAACGAGTTCGAGGGCAGAATAGTCCTTTGCCATCTGAGTTCAAGTGAGAACAATGAGTTCGAGGGCAAAATGGTCATTTGTCGTCTGAGTTCAAGTGAAAACTATGAGTTCGAGGGCAAAATGGTCTTTTCCATTTGAGTTCGATGGCAGTTTGGTAATTTTTTGAATATGTTCATAACACTGATTGGAGTTCAAGGGCAGAAGGGTCATTTGTCAGGAGAGTTCAAGGACATTTCGGTAATTTTTTCTTTTTCACAGACGCGTGAAGGTCACGCACCACCTCGAACTCGAAGTTCTAGGCGCGTGTGGTACACGCGCCGCCGACTGAACTCTTCAAACTCCTCTCAAGTCATCGTTGAACTCAAAAACGTTTGATTTAACCGGCGATCATCCCTGCAAGTGACTCACCACCAACATTATTAAAGATAAACAAACAAGGTAAAGATTGTTTACCTGATTTCTTTGATTTCGTTGAAGAAGACATGTGTAAAAATGAAGAACACGATGAAGGTTTGTGTGTGGTGATTAGAGAGAAAAATAAAAAATCTGATTTGTGATAGAGTGATGCAACCGTCTCTCACACCTTTTTGTTCACCCAAGATTTAGGTGGCCCACCAAACGTGTGGTGGGCCCTTCTCATATCTCAATGCCCATTTCAAAAGCAATATTAGATATATTTTGTAACCGGGTCCAAATCAGATCGTAAACTGGCTTAACTTAAACTAAAAAAAATATTGAAATAAAATAAATAAAAAAATTAACTGTATAAACGAGATCAAATCACTGTGTTTCAGGCCGAGCTACACTTATCAACTCTAATCTACTCCAGTTGGTCATAGCAATTGCCAGTATATTTGTCCACTTAAACTTATTTCCTTAGGCCTTCTCGTATAGTGATCTGTGATATTATTTATCATGTTTTGGTATGTTTGTACGAACACTCAAGCAAGTCACAACCAAATCCTAGAATATTTAGTGGTACACTCTATCATGCCAGCAGTTTCCCTACAGCATATTTTTCACAGTATCTGTTCTAGAATTCTGAAACCTTGACTGGGACTAGATTGAGAAAAGAAAAGAATAGATCAGTAAGAGATTTTGGATTAAAGTACAAGTCAGATGATTTCTCAAATAACAAGGCCTTTGGGTTTTGGACTCTTGAGGGTCTCTTTTATGACATCCTGACTGTGTCCAGGTCAGCATATATCTGGATGCAGCAGAGGAGCAGTCAGGACATCTTTGGACACTGAGGTCTCTTTTTAGGTGAGGGATGATCTAAAGCACGACAACGAAAAACTAGGTCAGCATATATCTGGATGCAGCAGAAGCTTTCATTGCCTAGCATCTCCAGGTCCTTGCTTACGCAAAACAGAGGAGATACACGAGTTTTTCAGAAAAGGTTTCAGACCTAGACCACAGTGTTATGCTTCAGGACATCACACAAGCATTCAAATAGAAATTGTACCTGATTCTAAGTGATGTTCCTTACTGAGGTCGTGTCTTTATCTTTAAGTGCTTCACAAGATCATTAACATTTGAGCCTTCAGGACTAAGCCTACCAACAAATCACATTAGAGCCAGACTGTTTCGATACACGTCTTATGTGTGTCAGCCTTAATCCAACTTGTGAAAGTTAATTTCATCTCTCGTTTTGAGACCAAAATTGTTTTGATCTTTTCTTAGGATACATCCCCCTAAATTTGTGCTTAAAATTTAGAATTTTAAAGAACAAATTTTTTTAAATCAAAGACTAAGAAAAGAACATGAAAAAAATATTTTTTTTTTTTTTTTTTTTTTTTTTTTTTTTTTTTTTTTAAGACCAGTTCAGCCCTCGAAATGGACCATTTTGAGCAGTTCAGACAAAGCTTCAAAACGCGTTCGATTAACAGGTTTTGTAAAAAGATCTGCGACATTGTCATCAGTATGAATGTGAGTGGGCACAATTAAACCTTGGTTAAACGAGTCGCGGATGAAATGTTCTTTGATGGCAATGTGTTTTACTTTAGAAAATTGAACTGGATTTTTAACAATTTGAATAGCTGCATCATTATCACAATAAATGGGAGTAAGAGAGAAATTCAAACCGTAATCCACCAGTTGGTGTTGTATCCAGATAACCTGAGAACAGCATGCGGAGGCAGCCACATATTCAGCTTCCGCTGTTGAAACGGATACTGTTTGCTGCTTCTTACATTGCCATGCAATAAGCCGATCGCCTAAGAATTGACACCCCGCAGAAGTAGATTTCCTGTCAATGTCACAACCTCCAAAATCGCTGTCAGAAAAAACATGTAAATCAAAAGGAGAATCCTTAGGATACCAAAGACCGAATCTAGGTTTCCCTTTAAGGTATCTAAAGATTCTCTTGACAGCATTTAAATGAGAAGTTTTAGGGTTAGCCTGATAACGTGCGCATTGACACACTGCGAACATGATGTCTGGTCTGCTAGCTGTCAGATACATCAGCGAACCAATCATTGAACGATAAAGTGTTTCTTCTACGGCCTCCCCTTCCAGATCCTGAGTGAGACCTGGTCTTTCAGACATTGGTGTATCGGCTGGCTTGATATCATTGAAGCTGAACTTTGTAAGAATGTCATCCACGTATTTTCCTTGATGAATCAGGATACCCTTGGAGTTTTGACGAACTTGCAGACCTAAGAAAAAGGTCATTTCACCAAGAGCACTCATCTCAAATTGCTTTTTCATCACCTCCTTAAATTCTTTACACAGAGCATCATTAGTAGAGCCAAAGATGATATCATCCACATAAATTTGCACCAGTATACGATCTTCATTTACTGTCTTGACGAATAGAGTCTGATCAATGACACCACGAGTGTATCCATTCACAAGCAAGTGTTCAGTTAAGGTAGCATACCAAGCACGAGGTGCTTGATGTAAACCATATAACGCTTTGTCAAGTTTGTACACATGCTCTGGGTACTTTGGATTTGTGAAACCCGGTGGTTGACCAACATAAATTTCTTCCTTCACTGTTCCATACAGAAATGCGGTTTTGACGTCCATCTGATAGACAGTAAACCCTTTAAATGAAGCGTAAGCGAGAAAAATTCTGATTGCTTCCAATCTCGCCACCGGCGCATAGACTTCATCATAGTCGAGTCCTTCAATTTGTCTGAACCCTTGTACGACTAACCTAGCTTTGTTTCTCACAATGACTCCGCTATCGTCTCTTTTGTTTCTGTAGACCCATCGTGTGCCAAGTGGTCGTTTTCCTGGAGGTAATTCAACTAACTTCCAAACTTTCAATTTCTCAAACTGGTTCAGTTCATCTTGCATTGCATCCACCCAACTTGTTTCTTTCATGGCCGTAGCAATAGACTTTGGTTCAATTTGAGAGATGAAACACGAATACAGACATCTGTTGATGTCACCAGTTTGGCTCCTGGTTAGAACACCTGCATCTACCGGACCAATAATGTTCTCCAGTGGGTGATCTCGTTGAATGCTAGTGGGAATAACAATGTCTGGAACTGAGGAGGTTCTCGGGAGAACGGTGATACTGCCTACTGCAGGCTCTTCCATAGAGTCATTATCATTTGCTACTGCATCAGTATGCTCCACCATGCAGTCAGTAGGAATAGGGTCATGAAATGAGGGAATCGAAGTTTCAACAGACACATTTTCATCATCAACCTGTGGCATAGAATCTGCTGAGTGAATGAATGGATCGACAGGAGCTGGAAGTGGCTGTGGTAATTGAGATGTGGATGCACCATCCCCCTCATCCGTTGCATCATCAGTCATGGAGGATGAGGGTCCAGCATTGAAAGTTGAGGAATCTGCAGAACCTGTGTTTACACTACTAGAGACATTATCAAAAACATGAAATGATCGAAAGAGAGACTCATAGTCAAACAACCAATCGGGGCCCACTCTAGCATCTGTTGCATTTTCTTCAAGCCAACGCACGTCAAACGACTCTACGATTTGCCTAGTTTGTTTGTTATAGACCCTATATGCAGTTTTGCCAGCATAACCGACAAAATAGCAGTCGTCAGCTTTCGCATCAAACTTTGGTATAGCGTCCAAGTGCAGCAGTGTACATGGACAACCAAAAGCACGAAAATGCTTGACGGAGGGTTTAGTGCCAAACAGCACTTCGTAGGGTGTCTTCATCCGAGCTTTGTTGACTTGAACACGGTTCTGCACATAACAAGCTGTGTTGACCGCCTCTGCCCAAAAGAAAGTTGGAAGTTGTGAGTCACACAACATTGTGCGGGCAGCTTCAATTAAAGTGCGATTTCTTCTTTCTGCAACTCCATTTTGCTGCGGCGTCCTTGCTGAGCTGAATTGACGGGCAATTCCTTTTTGAGCACAGTAATAGTTCAACTCAGCATTCTTGAACTCAGTCCCGTTGTCACACCTAATACCTTTCACCTTCGAGTTGGTCTGATTCTCAATCAAAATTATAAAATGTTTGACTATTTCTGCAGTTTCACTCTTGTTAGCCAGAAAGAAAACCCAGGTAAAACGTGAGTAGTCATCAGTTATTACCAAACAGTACGCTTTACGAGAAATACTAAGTACATTCACTGGGCCGAATAGGTCCATGTGAAGTAGCTGTAGTAATGAGTCAATAGAGTTTACTAACTTGGAATAATGTGGTTTTCGATGATGCTTTCCTCTCGCGCAAGCAACACATTTTTCAATTGTTATAAAATCACGCACAGGCAAATCCCTTACCAATCCCAGTTTAGCTACTCTGTTCAGATTTTTAGCATTTGCATGTCCAAGACGACGATGCCAAAGAATAGCAGTATTTTGAGAAACTTTAGAAAAAAGACATGTGACATTTTCGGAAGGGGGTTTGTTCATGTCAATGACATAAGCATCACCTCGACGATCCGATTTCAGTAAGACCCATTCATCTGGAATGACTACTCCAGGTTTCAATATCAAACATCCTTTATCAGTGAAATGAGTTGAGTAGCCATTGTCACAGATTTGTGATACACTAAGCAAACTATGCTTTAATTCAGGAACATAATTTACCTTATTAAACTGAAGAGCACCATTTCTTACCGTTCCTCTTTGAGTTATCTGACCTTTCTCACCTCCTGCAAAGGAGACAAATCCGCCATTGAAAAATTCAACCTCAGTTAGTTGGGACAAGTCTCCTGTCATGTGCCTCGAACAGCCACTATCAATGTACCAGAGACGAATGATAGTCCTCCACAGCCGTTCCTGCACATGATGCAGGATCAGTTAGTCATAGGTACCCAGGCCATGGTCATCTTAGGTGCACCATTGGCATCTGTATATTGGACTTTGATCCATTGCATATCAACGTTTGAAACATTTGCACAATAATAAGATTTATCATTCACAGAACACGAGGAGCCTACAGACGGGGAAGAGATTGGAATAGAACATTTTGGCTTCCAGTACGATTTGAATTTTGAAGATAATCTTTTATTAGATTGTTTGATCAGTTTATGTCTATTCCAATCACCATCAGAAGGCTTCACCTTGGAGTTGTCATTACGTATTGCCTTAGATTTTTCAACCCGCATAGGCTTGGTATGATTATGATTCCCGTTTGGAGCCTTCTGATGTTTCCAGCTTGCAAGATGTTGTTGAACAGTTAGACAATTTCTGGCAATATGTCCTGGGATTCCACATGTGTAACATGTTTGACGTTTGACATGTGGATCCCCCTGAGATTTTGCATATTTTCCAGACTCGGAAAGCTTTGAGACACTTTTATACCTGTGTGAATCAGTTTTGAAACAATGAGGCTTTTGTTTTGAAAGGTTCTGTTTATACTTTGGTAAAACCTGTTTTGGTGGGACATATTTCTCTGTCCTGCCCTGACTTGATTGTTTAACCAAAAGATTTTTAGATTTATCACAAGCATGTGGCAAAATAACAGAATCTGAATGAAGAAACAACGAATCAGATGAAAAGTCACAAGGTTTTATGCTCAAAACAAACGAGCCCACACAAATATTGTTGTCATTATCAGAAATTGAGAAATCGTTTTTCTGATTTTTATTATTTAATGCAAGTAAATCAGTGTCAGCAACTTCCTCCCCATCATCTACCCAATCCTCAACAATCACATTTTCTGCACAAGAATTAACAGAATTAGTAGTGTTCTCATTGTTAGTAACATTCAGACAATTTTCTGTGCAAAAATTTTCATCCACAGAAGAAGTGAAAGATTCAGAAAATATTGAGCATGTTTGTGCTGAACTAAAAGAGCATGAAGTGAACACGGAGTTACATTCACTGTCTTTTAGCATGTCTTCAGATGATTCTGTGATCTCACATGACTGATGACTAGATGAGTCGGTCTTTTCTGAGTTTGAATCAGATTCAGACTCAGGTGCAGTTTTCTTTGAATCATCTGAATATGATGAATCCTTACCTTCCTGTTTAATCTTGACTGGCCTTGAGCACACAGATTCTTCAGATTTTGGCTCAGTCAAGAGTGTAACATTTGATTCAGATGAGCCACTTAAGTCAGAAACATGTTGTGGCTCTGCTGAATGTCCCGTTGATTCAGAGTTATTCATTTGATTTTCACTTTCTGCTATTTGTTTTAGACACAGTTCTCTAATTTTCTTCATGAAATCAAACTCATAGACCACGCTAGAGTTTTGTTGAGTGGATGAATCAGAAATTTGTTCTTTCTCTGTTAAGTTTTCATGTTTAGACTCTCTAGACACTCCGACAAATTCAACTGATTCAGATGAGGATGGAACCTCATCTTTGCTAACCTCAAAAACTCTGTCCACCTCTTTATTTTTCTCAAAATTTAACGTCTCAGTCTGCTTTGAAGCATCCTGAGATTTGACAAAGGTTTTTGATGGAGCCATCTCTGGTTTAGAATGTTTTTGTTTCGGTTTAGAGATTCTAATTGGGATCGATGCAGGTTTAGTAATTTCAATTTGATCCCTTGATGGTCGAATAGTTGGCTCTTCTATTGGAGGACCATATCCTTTCAAAGGAAGAGCCAATAGTTCTTCATCTGACATAGGAATTGAAGAATAGTTTTCATTGAAAGGTGGAGGTATTTCCACAAATCCAATTCCCTTATTCCTCACGTCCTTTGGTCTGAACCTTAACTGGGTATTGATCATTTTTTCAACTTTAGGACTGGAGCAGTCAAATTTTTTAAAGTGAAAATCTGCATTTTCAAATTTTGATTTTAAATCGATCAATTCCGTGGTCAAGGTATCAGAAAGTCGTTTGAAGTGCAAGTATCGACATTTATGATCACTCACCTCCTGATGCAAACGCTTGATGTCAAGTTTTTGTTTTTCAACCATTTCTTTATAAGAGTTGAATTTCTTTTTAATGTCCCAAGAGGCCATTTTCTCATATTCAAGCTGTTTGAATGCGGAGAGAGTTTCTTCCCTAAAACCTTTTATTTTTCGTTTGCACCTTTCAGTGCAGCATGATTCAGCTAAAATTTTAGAATGTACCTCAGCTGCTGATGGAATATAGTCATCATCCATCTGTGCCATGAGAGCCTTATACACTGTATCTTCAACAATTTTAAGATCTGCCATCTGAGAAGACCAATCCCATCCACCTCCTGATTGAGCAACCATGGCTTGGCTAGAGTTAGAGGACTCAGTTCCAGTGTGTGCAGGCGCCGATTGAGTTCCTTGAGCAGTATTGGAAGACGCAGCTGCCGGAGTAGAGTTTTCTCCTTCTTTCTTTGGTTTGGTGCACTCACGAGCAAAATGACCAAGTTCATCGCAGTTGTAACAGCGCATCTTCATCTTGTCCCAACCTAGTTTCCTTGTTGGGTTTTCCCACACGTTTCTACCAGTCTTCTTCACAAACTTGTTGGCTCTGTGCACAACCATAGCTATCTGCCAAGTCAGATCCATCTCTTCAATATCATCTTGATTAACGTCATTTAAATCACATGCTCCAACATCTTTTGAAGTGAGTTGACCTGTCAGAAATGCATTATAACAGTTCATAAATCCAGCAAATAATCCTAGGTTACTTTCAAGCTCCTTGGGAATTTTTGCTGCCATAGATGTAGCTGGAGGTGGAGCAGATGACGAAGATCCAGCAGTGGTAGTTGCAGAAGAAGGGAGCACAGTTGACCCTTTTGAGGCACTAGGGGCAAACATGGGTGGATACGAGGACCCACTTGCTGGATAAGAGTACAGTGATGGCCGTTGAGCTTCTTGCTGAGAAATTAAAGCATTGCTGGGAGTTGCAATAATGGCATTGTTGCAACTAGCAGTTTGAGTCATGTAACGCTGTCTGTCATCAAGGTCATAGGACTTGATTAATGAGATGGTCTCAGAAAGAGTGAGTCTTGCTAGATCTTTAGTTCTCTTGATGAGGGTGACATTTGAATCCCAACTTCTTGGAAGAGTATTGAGCAGCTTTTTATTCATGACGGAGTTGTCTACTACCATATCATTTGCTTTCATTTCACTCACTAAGGCCACGAAACGTTGTATCTGACTTTCAAGTGATTCTCCCGGAATGTGATTGAAAGCGTTAAACTTCTGATTCAGCATCTCCCTCCTGCTCTCCTTCATCTCTTCGTTCCCTTCATACAGATTCTCAAGAGCTTCCCAAAGTTCTTTTGCCGTGGCATTGTCACGAACTCCAATTGATACTTCAGGTGAGAGTCCTTGATGAAGAAGCGCAATTGCCCTTTCATCAACATCAGCCTTTTCATGATCTTCATCAGTGTACATACTCTTTGGTTTGATAGCAGTGATTCCAGTTATTTCATTTACCACGTAGGTAATCACACAAGGTCCATTTAGAATAGATCTGAGAGCTTTTGCATCCTTTATCTTCATGACTTGAATGAACCTGAACTTCCACTCAGAATAAGACATTCCGAGTTGAAGAACAGGGATTTTCTGATGAGTGCCAATGACAGATTCCATGGCTTTGTCTACTTGTGCAGCTATAAGTAGCTGGTCAGTGTTTAGTCCATTTAAGTTAGCCTAATTAACAATTTGATCCATTTCTGAAAATAAGAGTTAACTTTATTAGTTTGAGTTAATTTAAACAGATAAAAGGTCCAGCAATCTAAAGATGTCCAGTCCAATAATAATTGAAAGTCCCAGCCCAAAAGTCTGGAACGTCCAGCCCAACAAAGAGGTTGAACTCAAGAGTAAACTCGAGGTTGAACTCAAGGTTGAACTCAAGGTTGAACTCAAGGTTGAACTCAAGGTTGAACTCAAGGTTGAACTCAAGGTTGAACTCAAGGTTGAACTCAAGGTTGAACTCAAGGTTGAACTCAAGGTTGAACTCAAGGTTGAACTCAGCCAAGTTTGTTGAACTCCCCCAAGGTTGAACTCCGGACGTCGAACTCAGATAGGTTGAACTCAGACAGGTTTGTTGAACTCCCCCAAGGTTGAACTCAGGATGTCGAACTCAGATAGGTTGAACTCAGCCAAGTTTGTTGAACTCCCCCAAGGTTGAACTCAGGATGTCGAACTCAGAAATTTGGTTGAACTCAGCTATTTGGTTGAACTCAGCTGAAAAGTAAACCTGCTAAGATGCAACAAGTTTTCCACAAAATATGGAAATAGATATCTTTGAAAAAATTTTAAAAATCAAATTATCAGAACAGACTTTCTAAACAAATCTCCTTGTTTGTAGCAAACACATTGAGCCTTTCCAAGATGGATCAAACCACCAAAAATTCATCTGCCACGAAATCAATTAGAATAAAAATTAACGAAAACATTATGAACTGAAATACTAAAATCAACCTTTGTTCGTGAAAATAACTTCCTTGATCTTCTTCCTTTGATACCAACAACCGAGCCTTCGAAAGACTTCTTAGGCTCTGATACCAATTGTAAGTCCAAGATCTTCTCTACCGGGTATCAAACAAACAATCGAGTGCGGAAAACAAGATTGAATGGTGAAGAACAAGAAAGAGACTTTGAATAGAATGATTTTATTGATCGAGTGCACACGGTTTCAATGAACCGTCTGGTACACCTACTAGCCGAGAATAACAAAGCAAAAGAACAATAGACTAGCAACCCCAAAACAACTAAGTAACCCCCTATTTATATGAATATAGGGCGGTCATGTTACATGGATCTCTTGGGCCGAAATCTAACTAACACAATAATACTAACAAGCCCAAGTCAAACGCAAACCTCTAATAACATGGCCCAACATTGTATTTTGGCATATAAAGCAAGATTGCCAAGGTTTTCCGGTGAGTTAGCATTCCTTAATTGACCTCTCGTCATCACACTGCTACCAGGATCACCAATAACCTGCTCGATCGGGTGAATTAGATGTATCTGAGATTCCGGATAATCTGGTACTTGGACTCCCGTCTGAGTAGTTAAATTCTCTACAGAAACCAGATCATTACCCGCATTTGATGATGAAGCACCATTTGTATTTGGGTTCACTGGTGGTGTCACTGTAGCATGATCTACGATAGCTTCACTTGTAACCTCATCATCGTCATCTTCTGATTCTGATGAATTCAAAGTTGTGGAAGCTTCTTGGAATACCTCTTCTTCAACGATGGGAACATTGGTATCATTAGAAGCTGCTTGGGGGTTCACGGTGATCGGACGCACCAACGGTGATGTCACTGCGTTTTCGACCTCGTAATATTAACGTAATACATCCTCTTCAACCAAGCTATTTGTAACACCCCGCCCCTCTCATCACCAATATTGTCCGCTTTGCCCATCCAGAGCTCACGGATTTGTTTTTGGTTGCCCAAGTGGAGACTTCCCAGGAGGTCACCCATCCTGAAATTTCTCCCACCTGAGCACGCTTAACTGTGGAGTTCTCCTCTCATCCACTAACATTAATATTATTCTGATTTAACCTAATAACATGTTAATCCATCATCATGCATCATAAAAACCCTAGCTTTCTAATCATAAACACCCATAACACATGTATACTAGTTAGAATCCGATTAACAACCCTTATTAACGATTTTCAGAAAGCTTTTTCGTTTTAGAACAGGTCTGGACCATTAGGGATTGATTAAAAACGTTTATAAAGATTCATGGATGGAAACCAAACCTTAGGATTATGAAAGAATGATGGATTATGCTTGAATCCTTGTGTTTTGATCAAAAATCGCGTTCCAGAGGTTGTGTGTGTGTTGGGGCAGGTTGTGGGACGACTAGGGTTTGTATAATGAAGTTTATGAGGTCAAGTATGGTATTTATAGTCGTTTTTAGTCGTCCAGCACGTAACACGCGATTATGCAGCTTTACACGCGATCAGGAAGCCTAATCGCATGTAAGTTCATGCGATTGGGGCCTAATCGCATGAACAGTCATGCGATCAGTCCCCTACTCGCCCCATATGATGCCTACTCGCCACCCTTATGGGCGATTAGGCTTCCCTAATCGCCTATAGGGGCTGGTTTCGTGCGTTTTGTGCGTTAAACCCCGTTTTAACATATGTTAACACATATTCACGTACCGACAAGTCACATAATGATTGTAAACACATAACACTTGTAAATACACATATTCACACTCGTTCACCAATTCCCGGGACTCGAGACTTGTATGTTCCGTATGCCCTGACGATCCTACAAATCGTCACTGTTTGTACACTTGGTTAAGGACCGACATCTAATGAACCTCTAGACCAACATCCAATGATCCTCTAGACTAAACCGATAGTTCCCGAACCATAACCCGACTTAACTAACCCAGTTAAGTACAATATACGCGTGACTCGCTAAGGTAGACTTTCATCTAGACAACGTTGTTAACCAGAATTTGCCGGGTGTCACATCATCCCCACGTTAAAAGAATTTTCGTCCCGAAAATTGCACAAGTACCAAAAGAACAAAAGAAATAACGAAGGGAACAAACAAAAGATAGAAACCAAAAGAGAGATTTACCCGAGTTGTCACATCATCCCCACGTTAAAAGGAATCTCGCCCCGAGATTCATTCAGCTGCAGAAGAGACATATCTCGACTCGAACGCTTCCTTAGGAAAGAGATGAGGATACTTAGACTTCATCTGATCCTCCCGTTCCCACGTATACTCTGGTCCCCGGTTCGAGTTCCACCGAACATTAACGATACGAATCTTGCTGTGACGTAGGCTACGAATCTTGTAATCCAGAATCTCCACAGGTTCTTCCACAATCCGAAGACGATCATCAACCTTGATCTCTTCTAGTGGAACGATGAGAGACTCGTCAGCCAGACACTTCTTCAAGTTTGACACGTGGAAGACGTTATGTACGTTACCGAGCTCCGTCGGTAAATCAAGACGATATGCCACCGGCCCAATCCGTTCCAGGATCGTAAATGGGCCGACATACCGCGGATTGAGTTTGCCACGCTTCCCAAAGCGAATGACGCCCTTCCACGGTGAGACATTTAGAAGTACTTTGTCATTGACTTGGAATTCCAATGGTTTGCGACGCTGATCGGCATAACTCTTTTGCCGGTCCCGTGCCGCTGCCAACCGGTTACGAATCTGTACGATCTTTTCCGAAGTTTCGTACATTAGTTCAGGCCCAGTGAGTTGACTCTCACCCACTTCAGCCCAACAAAGAGGAGAACGGCATTTCCGTCCGTACAGTGCCTCGAACGGAGCTGCCTTGATGCTCGTGTGATAACTGTTGTTGTACGAGAATTCTACTAACGGTAGATGACCTTCCCAACCCTTGCCAAAATCGATTACACATGCCCGCAGCATGTCTTCTAAAGTTTGAATCGTGCGCTCACTCTGACCGTCAGTCTGTGGATGATAAGCCGTACTCATGTCTAGTTGGGTACCCAAAGCCTTGTGCAAAGACTTCCAGAAGTGAGAAGTAAAATGGGAGTCACGATCCGAGATAATAGAAACTGGCACCCCGTGCTTAGAAACAACTTCCTTCAAATAAAGACGAGCCAAACGATCCATGGTGTCGGTCTCCTTAATAGCAAGAAAATGGGCTGATTTCGTCAGCCGATCGACAATCACCCATATCTTGTCATTCCCGCTTGGTGATTTAGGAAGTTGTGTGACAAAATCCATAGTAATCCGTTCCCATTGCCATTCCGGAATTTCAGGTTGTTGCAAGAGGCCCGACGGTTTCTGGTATTCCACCTTGACCTTAGCACAGGTCAAGCATTTGCTCACATATGATGCTATGTCTGACCTCATGTTTGGCCACCAGTAAAGCACCTTCAGATCTTGGTACATCTTATCCGAACCAGGATGAATAGAATACCGGGACTTATGAGCCTCATCAAGGACAAGCTCCCGTAGTCCCCCGAATAAAGGAACCCATATGCGTTCTGCAAAGTAGTGCAGGCCATCAGGCCTTCGCTCGAGGTGCTTGTCGGCACCATGCATAGTTTCAGCTTTAAGGTTTTCCTCCTTCAAAGCTTCCAACTGAGCAGAACGGAGTTGATCAGGTAGGGATGAATGAATGGTGAGCTGCAACGCCCGAACGCGACGAGGTTTAGTTGATTCCTTCCTGCTCAAGGCATCTGCTACAACATTCGCCTTGCCAGGATGGTACTTTATGGCACAATCATAGTCGTTCAAAAGTTCAATCCAACGACGCTGCCGTATGTTCAAATGTTGTTGGTCGAAAATATGTTGGAGACTCTTGTGATCGGTGTAGATGGTGCATTTGGTACCGTACAAGTAATGTCTCCATATTTTCAACGCGAATACCACGGCACCCACCTCCAAGTCATGGGTGGTGTAGTTCTTCTCGTGCACCTTGAGTTGACGAGAAGCATACGCGATCACTTTCTCGCGTTGCATCAACACGCAACCGAGACCATGAATAGAAGCATCACAGTAAACAACAAAATCATCAGGACCCTCAGGTAAAGACAAAATGGGAGCAGAACACAGTTTGGACTTCAGTTCTTCAAATGCTGACTCTTGTGGTTCACCCCAGTCAAATTTTCTATCCTTCTGCGTGAGAGTGGTGAGGGGTTGAGCGATCTTTGAGAACCCCTGAATGAAACGACGATAGTAGCCCGCAAGGCCTAGGAATTGCCGCACCTCAGTTGGCGTCTTTGGTGCTCCCCAGTCCTTGATCGCTTCAATCTTAGCTGGGTCGACATGAATTCCTAGTTCATTAACCACATGTCCTAGGAACTGAACTTCGCGTAACCAAAAGTCACACTTTGAGAACTTGGCGTAAAGTTGTTCCCGTCGCAAGAGTTCCAAAACTAACCGCAGATGTTCCCCGTGTTCGGTCTCGTTCTTGGAGTAGATCAGAATGTCATCAATAAATACAATGACGAATTTGTCCAGATATGGTTTGCAAACGCGGTTCATCAAGTCCATGAAAACCGCCGGTGCGTTCGTAAGACCGAAAGGCATGACCAAGAATTCGAAATGGCCATAACGTGTTCGGAAGGCAGTCTTTGCAACGTCAGCCTCCCTGACGCGCAGCTGGTGATAACCGAGTCAATCTTGGAATAATAACTAGAACCCTGAAGCTGGTCGAATAGATCATCAATACGTGGAAGAGGATAACGGTTCTTAACGGTCAATTTGTTCAGTTCTCTGTAGTCCACACACAATCGGAAACTTCCATCCTTCTTCTTAACAAATAGAATCGGGGCTCCCCAAGGGGAAGAACTTGGCCGGATGAAACCCTTGTCCAAGAGTTCCTGTAACTGACTAGACAATTCCTGCATCTCGGGAGGTGCAAGACGGTAGGGGGCCCGAGCAATAGGAGCAGCCCCTGGTACAAGATCAATACCGAACTCGACTTGACGATGAGGAGGAAGACCAGATAAATCATCGGGAAAAACATCAGGATACTCGCGTACAACTGGAATATCGTCGATCTTCTTCTCATCACCAGAGGAAACAGATAAAAGCGCCAAAACGGCTGGATAACCCTTTCGAAGACACTTAAGGGCTTTCATGCTAGAGATGATGTTTAGCGGAACACCACCCTTGATACCGTACACAGAAAGGAATTCTCCATCAGGGAGAGGAATCCGAATAACCTTATCGTAACAGACAATCTCCGCGCGATACAAAGACAACCAATCCATTCCTACCACAACGTCAAAACTACCCAATGGTACCGGCATAAGGTCGATGGGGAACGATAAACCCGACAACTCTAATTGACACTCCCGAAGGATACTAGTAGCTTCAATCATTTTCCCGTCAGCCAACTCAATAATATACTTATTCTCTAATGGTACGGGTACTACATCTAGCAGTCGACTAACTCCCATGGATACAAAACTCTTGTCGGCACCAGAATCAAATAACACACTAATAGAACGATTATTGAGAAGAAACGTACCGGTGACTGTGTCAGGGTCCTGTCTAGCCTCAGCGGCTCCAATGACGAAGGCACGTGCATTTCTGTCGCCGCCCCTGTTGTTCCCATTACCGTTGTTTCCACCCTGCTTCAGTTTTGGGCAATCCTTCTTGTAATGCCCAGTGTCACCACAGTTGTAGCATCCTTGTCTTCCTGCAGTCCTTTGAGTAGTCGGAGCTGAGTTAGTAGTCGGGGCCTGGGTTGATGGAAGTGTAACCCGACAATCTTTAGCATAATGCCCTGTTCGCTGGCAGCGATGACAACGATTACTGTCGCAGTTCCCTTGATTGTGACGTCCACACTTGTTACATTTGGGCAGTTTCCCCGCATAACCACCCTGCTTGTTACCCGAAGAAGAAGAGCCCCCATTATCAAACCTTTTACCCTGCTGTGTTGGCCCAGATCCTTTCCCGTCATTTTCCCACTTGCGCTTGTTGTTCTCAGGGGCCTTAACAGTCGAACCCTTCGCAGGCAAAATACCCTCATTTACCTTTAAGTTGGTCATCCTATGAGCCGATCGAACCACCTCTGCGTATGTAGGATGATTTCCTGCAGCCACTAATCCTGCAATTTCCGGTACTAACCCCGAGACATAATGCTCAATCCTCCTGTACTCTGGCACATGCAGATCAGGACACAGTACGGCCAACTCATTCTGCCTCACAGTATACTTCTCAATTTCCGACCCAGTCATCTTGAGGTTCCACACCTCGTGCTCCAGCTTCTGTACCTCTTCCCTCGGACAGTATTCACGCTTCAGCAGTTGCACGAAATTCTCCCAAGGCATAGCATATGCCTCCCCGATACCCATATTCTGGGTGATGCCATTCCACCAAGTCAATGCCACATCCTGGAATAACGCAGCAGCATACTTAACCCGATCTTTTGGGAGACAGTTACACATCAGAAATACTGACTCCACTTTCTCCAGCCACCTAAGCAAGCTCACCGCACCCTCAGTGCCAGAGAATTCCTGGGGCTTACAGTCCCGAAACATTTTGTAGGTACACATGGGTGGGGGTGGGTTAACAGGACCACCTGAAATGAAACGTATGAGAAACCACAAAGAATGTAAACAAGGTTCACCAATGAGGCAAAGAAAATGGATAAATCAACTTACCACCACCGTTGTGCCCTAACTGAAAGGCAGCTTGGAGCAAGTTGTTCAGATCAGCCTGCGATAGGTTAATACCTCCACGACCACCAGCACCACCGCGACCACCACCACGTCCACCATTGCGACCACCTCCACGTCCTCCTCGTACTCCAGACATGATTCTGGCAGAAAGAACGAGAAAATTTAGTTTCGCAGATAAAGATAACCACTAATGTTCACAAGATCAAAGCTAGATCCAATCCAGGACTATCCCTCCAACCCAGAGCTCACTAGGGCTTTCATGCATTTCGGTTTATGATTTTGTGTGCACCCAAAATGATAAACCGCTCTACATGGTCCTCCAAGTGTTCTCCTAGTTCAAAGTTCAAACATCCAGTCTGGACGGCTTCCCTGTAAATTCTGAGTATACCATTGCACTTCAACGCTAGCCCACTCCTCGACCTGACGAGTCCTTTTGTTGAATACCCATTTGAGCGGGGTTGCATATCCAACAAAGTATCCTTCCTCAGCCTTCGGTGCGAACTTCTCAGATGGATTAAGCATAGTACAAGGAGCTCCAAACGGTTCTAGATACTCTAAATTCGGCTTTCGACGATTCAACAGCTCATAAGAAGTATTGCCAAACTTCTTCACCATTAAAACACGATTAAGAGTATAACAAGCTGCGTAAATTGCTTCGTTCCAGAACATTACTAGAAGATTTGAATCCGCAAGCATTGTTCTCGCCGTTTCAATTAGAGTCTTGTTTTTGCGTTCGGCGACACCGTTCTGTTGTGGGGTATACGAAGCACTGTATTCATGATGAATACCTTTATTTTCACAAAGATCGTCCATCTATGTATTCTTAAACTCCGTCCCATTATCACTCCTAATCCTCTTGATTTTGTGACCATAGATATTTTCCAGTCGAGTGAACAGAACTTTCAAATTATCAAAAGTGTCGCTTTTTCGGTGTAAGCACATAACCCATGAAAATCTTGAAAAATCATCGGTCACCACAAGACAGTACAATTCCCCAGCATGACTCTTACGCTTAACCGGTCCGAACAGATCCATGTACAAACGTTCAAGTGGCAGTTCAACGGAATTGACTTTCTTTGGCCTATGGGATTGTTTGTGCTGCTTACCCTTTTTACAACTCACACACTTGTCATTTAAGTGAAAATGTTTAACGTTCACGCCTGTGACAAGTTCATTCTTCACCAATTTATTCATATTTCTTAGGTGAATGTGTCCCATTCTCATATGCCACATAATTGATTCTTTTTCTGTAGCCTTAGAGAGAAAACACGTGACTTGGCCTTGGGTGGTCATTGCTTTCGACATATCAAGAATGTACAAGTTGTTCACTCTCGGCGCCTTTAACATCACCCACTCTTTCGGTAACTCGAAACCCGGCTTGAGTATATAACAAGATTTGTCGTCAAAGTACACAGAAAATTGTTTGTCACATATCTGACTGACACTGAGCAGATTGTAATCTATTTGCTTCACATAAGATATTCTCTCGAAACTCACTATTCCATTGCTCACACTACCCTCCATGGTAATATAACCTCCCTTGTTTCCTGCAAATGCTACATAACCTCCATTGATGTTTCTAATATCGAATAGTAGCGAAAGATCCCCTTTCATGTGACCAGAAGCTCCACTGTCAACAATCCAAAGACTGCTCACAGGGCCAGCTCAAGCTCCCTGCACATATCAAGTAAAGAAGTTGTTGATGCACTTTCTGTGGACGTCACTGTCGAATAGACTAGGGTTGAGTCTAGGTATAGTGTTACATGAGATTGTGGTGATCCATAAGGGCATTTTATGGATCTGACGCATTTGTAAAATATAGGACAATAACAAAGCCAAGTTCGACCTATATACACTGGGCGAATGTGGAAGTTTTCCACATTCGACCATTCCAAAGGGGCGAAGGTGTTATTGTTCATTTGGTGATTTGAGTTTGTACTTTGAATGCTCTCAAGGGGGAGGTCATGCCCGACCTCCCCCGGCCACGAGATAGACGTTTATCCTACTGATGACAGTGTCTGTAACCGTTTCTGTAGTAATACGAATCTGTGATGACGTTGTTATCGTATGTTTCTGTCTCGTCTCGAATCTCCCGTCTGAAACCGAGTTGTTTATGCATATTCGATCCATGAATTCGGTTTTTAACTGGATTCTCAGAAGTTAGATGTTTCGGGGGACCCAAGCCTGTTTGGTCTTGGGTCTTTGAACAGTTTGTTTCATAGATTCAGATTTCTCACAAACATTTTGATTTTTATCAACCTTCTTCTGATCACACAAACCTTTTTCATTCTCGGATTTCACATTTTGTTGTGAAGTTGAAGCACCTTCAGAACCCTTTGGTGACCAAGATTGTTCAGACCGTTTCAAGATCCGGATCTGAGATTTTGGGGTCTCAGCAGGTTTCTTTACTTCATCCTTCAACGAGACTTTCTTGGTTACCTTCACTGATTTAACAGAGACAGGTCCAACTATTGGTTTGACATTAGGTTTAACAGGAACCTTTTTGTTGTCAACAGTTGCGTTCACCATTGGTTTCTTAAACGGTTTCTCAGTGGCTATCCGGTTGCGGTGATCATATGTCATCGGAAGATTTTCCCTCCTTTTGAAATAATTGCTTTGGTTATAAAAAGGTGCTGGTTGAGGGACAAATCATCTCTATGGATAACAATGATTATCAACCGGACATTCATACTTCTGCTTGATCTCCACCTCGTGCCTCTTGTGTCTTACGTACAGGCAGTCAGCAAGTAAATGCCCTCTCTCCCCGCACTTAAAACACGCACGGTACTCTTCAAAATTATTCTTGGCATTCGACTTTGAATAACTAGTGACAGGATATTGATCATCCATACACCTTCTACTTAAACTCTCAGGAGTTGGGTCCTTTGAGTAAGTCGGCTAAAGAAAACCATTTGACTTATCTTTTGGTTTAATAAATTGTGTGACATTGACCTTTGGCTCTTTAGGAATATCCAAATGAATTTTCTTTAAAATTGCTGGAGGTATATCATTTGTTCGCTCATGTTTCGGGAACCAAATGGTACTTTCCTACCAGATCTTTTCAATTTTTGAATAATTTGCAAATTGGATTGGATATTCTTCATCAGAAATGATCTTATCGGATCCTTGCATCTGATAGAAAACTTTAACAGGTTTATCACACGATTCATTTTGCTTTTCATCTATATTTTCAATTTTCTTTTCATTTTTCTTTTCAATTTTCTTTTCAACTTTCTTCTCAACTTTAACAAGCTTAACTGATTGATTCTTTCTATGAGCGTTAGCCATGGGATGGACAATCTGAGATGGTGAAACAGGTTCAGTAGTGATTATGTGATTTTCATCACGAATATCACACGCTTTTTCAGAAACCTTCTCAGACTGTTCATCCTCTTCATCAGAATCATCAGCAGCAACCACACCCTCATTATTTCCCAGAACAGGTCTAACATCAGAATAAGGGTCTCCCACACTAGATGTGTTTGACTCGTCATCCGATATAGAGTCAGATTTAACTGAGCTCTCCGGTGCTATTGAGTGCAAATTATGGTTTTCAAACGACACCGGAGCTGGGACAACTTTGTAGTTTGCACTACTAGACTGTGAAGGCTCTTCTATTATGTGGTCAACAACATAAGCGATATGCTTATAACTCTCAAGCTTTTTGTTTACTTTTTCTGCAAAGCACTTGATGGCGGCCATTTCAAGTTTTGTGTTTTCTAAATCATTGATATAGTTATTTATGGCCATTTGTTTTAAAGACAAAGTCTTTTTCAATTCTGAAACGTCTTTTTTATAGCCATCAAGTACTTTGTTAAACTCTTTTGCTTCTTTTTGATATGATTGACAGTTGATTTTTGCACTCTCAAGTTGAACCTTGAGTTGCTTATTCTCATCTGTCAATTTATAACAAGCTTTGCAATGTTTAACACAATTTGAATTTGAATTAACAGCAGATTCAGTACTTACCTGTTTTGGAGGTTCTGTCATGGCCATCAATGCAAAGTGTGCTTCCTTCCCAGCGAAAAACTTGGAATAATCAATCCTTGTACAAGCATCATCCACTATGCATGATTTCCGGGTCATCAAAAAGTCAGCTTCAGCAAGCAACTGATCAATGTCATCATCCAGTGTGTTAACACTAGATTTAGAATCAGACTCACTCTCCTCATCAGAATAAGTAGAATCAAACTGCTCTGGAATATCAGCAACCGAATCAAGAATCATCCCGGACTTCTTCTCTTCACAATCAGCATTCATCTCTTAATTCAACTCCTCAATCTTCAACTCAGTCTCAATTTCTTCTTCAACCTCCACCGGCTCATCCAAATTCATTTGCTGTGCCACACTAGCTACATTACCAGTTGTGATTTCTTCAACACCTAACTGCATACCGGTCCAATCAAAACCCTCATCCTTCTGTATCACTAAAGCTTGATTTGTATTCTTGGTTTGGGTTTGTGTGTTTGGTGTAGAAATGGGAATGATTGTTCGGTTTGAATTCTGTGGTGTTTGGTTTTGTGTTGTTGATTGTCTAGCATTGTTATTTTGTTGGGTATTTTGACGGTTTTGATAGTTGTTTTGAGGTTGAAAACTTGAAATGTTGGGACTTTGGTATGATACCGGATTTTGGTTTTGTCGGTTTTGGTAGTTAGAGTTGAATGGATTTCTATTACCTTGTTGTGCTGGCTATGTGCACTCTCTTTTGAAATGACCTTTCTTACCACAGTTAAAACCAGTGACTTTGGCTTTGTTGAAGCCATAAGTGGTGTTTGGAGAAGTAGAAAGATAAGTTCTCCCAGTCTTTTGAATAAAATCAGTAACTCTTCTCATGATACTTGCAAAAGCCCACTAAATCTCCATGAGTTCCATTTCTTCCTTGTCAATCTGTGCGTAGTCCTCATTGTTCAAGTTTTTATTCCCAATTTGACTAGCAACCAATCCATTGTACGATGCTACCATTGCTGAAACTAATGCTACATGTTGTTGAGCAATCTCAACAGTAACATTGTTTAGATTTGATGCCTCCGACACAATCAGGCTTTGGTTAGTTTGACTTTGGTTAATTTGCATCTGGTTCATTTGAGGATTGTATGGTTGTTGTTGAGGTTGGCTAGCAGAGTAGCATGCTGCTTGTTGCATGGGTGAAAATGGTGGAATGTAAGTAGTTGTTGGATATGATGGTGAGGTATATGAAGATGTTTGAGCAAGGTAATTGATTGGTGTTTTGGGTGGTTCAACAATGTTAGATACGCACGCGATGTGTGGAGCAACATTAGAAGTAGAACTGGAAGTAGAATGAGAAAAAGAGGTACCACCAAGATACAATTCCGGATTCTGAGGAATTTGAGCTCTTTTAGCTTTCCTCTTTGCCTCCATCTCCTTGTTTTCCAGTTTCTGAATGAACTCATTGATAGTCCAATACTGGTACGCATCCTTTTCTTTTAACACCTGAATATGTTGGTTCCAATACGGTGACAATGCATCGGCAAACTTGTCCACCAATTCAGACATAGGTATGCTTATCTCATAGCTTGAAAGCTCTGTGAGTAAGTGGCAATACCTTGGGACCAACTCTTTCAACGTCTCGTTACCCATGTAACTGAAATTCTCAAACTCTTTTCGAAGCTCTTCCATCCTTAGCTTCCTAGTCTTCTCATTTCCAACATGCCTATTCTTCAACATGTCCCACAGCTGTTTAGAAGTTGTGCAAGAACCAAACTGATGCAACAAATCAGTATTGATAGCTTGAGACAATTGAGAAAACGCCTTCTTCTCAATAGCAAATTTCTTCTTTTCATCATCTGCAAGATTTTCCAATGGAATAGGCTCTCCCGTGTTCTCCAAGATCGGAGCAACATAGCCCTTCGCAATCATTTGCCACGCCTCAGTTCCCTCTAAACCCATTCCCTCCAGATGGATCTTGAATTTGGTCTTCCACGTGTTGTAATCAGCCATTTCCATAAGCTTAGGTGGACGGTTTCCACTCCCCGAAGACAAGTCTTGGATAAGAGTTGATATGGCATTAGTCGTCTGTGAGTGAACCGCAGCTGCTGCTACTCCCCAATAGTCACCAATCGGTTGCGGTTGTGGTTGCGCAACGTTTTGAGGAATAGTACTAGTCATAGCCATATAATTGATTGGTTGTGATGGTTGACTAGACTTTTGGACAGCAACCGACCAAGGATCCCTGGTTGTCTGCTGTTGTGGTGTCGTGTTAGGTCGTGGTGTAGTAGGAAAGTTCCACATCTTGATCTGAAAATGATTAAACACGAAAAGATTAGAAAAGTTTTAAATACAGATTCTACCTTCGTATGTAACGAGTGGTCGAATGAGCCAAAATGTTCTCTTTCGACCGTTTGAAAAGATACGAATGAGAAATATAACAAACACTAATCACTTTCGACCCTTTACACCCTCTTTCGACCGTTTGATTTCACCTTCGACCGCCCGAATGGTCGAATGAGACAACTATGGTCGAATGTACAACAATACTCTAACCAACTCTAGATTCAACCAGCTAAAACACCACCTTCGACCAAAAATCCCTTTGTTCGACCAAATTAACACACACGTTCGACCATTCTCCCTAGGTTCGACCCTGCACGTTCAAAAACGGTTATTCTTTGAAAATCAGTTAATTTTGATCAAATTTTTCAAAAGTTGAAAGAATTTGATGATTCTAATCAGGTTTTGCTTCGGATTTGATTTGGAACAAGTTTATCAAAGAGAATTATGCATTTTATCCATGAAAACAACCTCTAATCAATCAAATTATCATCAATTCAGTTTTATCAATGAAAACAGAAAGTTTTTGATCAAAATAGGGTCCAAATCAGCTGTAAAATTATCAGTTTGTGGTTGTTTGATCCATATGGTTCTGATACCACTTTGTATGCGCGTAGGATCGTCAAATCTACAAAGATAATGATCAAACAAGTTTGATTCTGGTGCGGAATCCCTGAATCAATCACAATATGATAACAATACTAACAAAACACAGAAATCATCTTTAAAAGCTTCATTTCATTGATAAACAAACTCAATTACACGTTATAATAAGCTTTACAATCAAAATAAGGCGTGAATTAAGTTTACACAAAACCCTAGGGAGAGACTCAAACAGGAGGGGAACAAAAATGACAAAAACTTAACATTCAAAATGAACTTGACCTTTATATAGGCTGCACATTCGCCCACTTTGCTTGGTCGAATGTGCAGGTTCGCCCAATCATGATGGTCGAACCAAGCAATACATTAACATCTAAAACTACCTTCAACCTTCTTCTCTCCTTCGCACATTCAGAAACCCTCATTCGCCCATATTATTCTTCCTTCGACCAAACGACTAATCACATAAACATATGTTAATTGTAATCCAAAGCATTAGTCGCATAAGAATGATTTATGAGTTTCATTTATTTAACTAGTTTAGAGGGGTTACAAGAAATTACTCATTTATTTAACATTAAAGAAATTTATTAAACAGAGGAATTCTATAAGATTAAATTTGTTCTTCTTCTTAAAAGACAATTTCTTCTTGTTTGAACTCTCTAATATATATATATATATATATATATATATATATATATATATATATATATATATATATATATATATATATATATATATATATATATATATATACAGTAGAGAATTCAAAAGATAATAAATTTCGAGTTAGGAATCAGAGCCGGTTCTAAGGATTCAAGTGCCTTGTAAGAATTATGAAAAAAGGGCCCTTACACCCTAACGAAATCAATCTCGCACATTGACAAATTGATATGCATATTTTTATCTTCTAAGGAAAACATTCTTTCCTCAAAGTTAATGAATTCTATCATTATGATATTATTATTTTGAATTTAAATATATTAATAACAATTAGTTATAAAAAAGTTAAGTAAAAACGTTATAAAATAAAATAGTAATAAATATTTTTATTTAAAGTTTACTAATAAACAGTCCCTTATTGATCTATTTTAATATTTAAATTGAATGGTAAAATAAACTTAAAAACGAAACCATCTTGAAAAACATCCAAAAAGGACTTTAATAGGGAAGATTAGAGCAGACGAGACTCGAACTCACATCGGGAAAGCAAAGATGCCAGCCAATTAACCACTACGCCATATCACAATTGTGTTAATTGTCATTATCGTTTATTATATATTAAATATTAGGGAAAAATAAAAATTTAGGCCCAAGGTAAAAACGGGCCTCGGCCGGGGGTGCGGCTCGCCCACCTAGGGCTGCAAACAAACCGAACGAACACGAACAAGGCCTTGTTTGTGTTCATTTGTTAAGGAAACTATGTGTTCACGAACAGTTCATGAATGTAACACCCCAACCGATGGCGGAAACATCGAGGTGTCACGTATGAATGATTGTTTAGTAGCTCATGGTAATACATAAGTTTAAATAATCCTTTATTTCATTACAATATTGAATTACATTAAATTTCTTAAATGAAATCTAATACATCCAATAATCAAACAAAGCTTAAAAACTTCAAATATCTTCTCATGCTAGCTCTAGACTTCAAGCATCATTATTTCCTGTTGAGTTTGGAAAAATGGGGGGGTCAACTAGAAGTTGGTGAGAATACATAAGCCAAGTCAAGCAATTAAGTTTTAAAAGAATAAAAGTTTAGCAATTCATATGTCTAATGTAAGTTTAAGTCGACATGAATAAACATGAAGTGTAGTATGCACATAATCAAACCTCTGACAAAGTTTAGGTCCATCCCGCATCCACGGTTCACCTTAATATAACGTTGGAACGATAATAATCACCCGCGCTCCCCATAAAAGATGGTCAACGAATCTAGGTGGGATTGTCAATCCAATAGATCTATCACTGTATATCGACGGCTAGGCCACAGCTAATGATTATGTAAGTTGAAGTTTAAGTCTAATAGTTTTTGTCTAAGTCATGAAGCATTAAAGTTGATAACTAGACATGTATGTAGAATTGCTTAAGTATAAAGTTTCAAGTATAAAGAATTGCATAAACAAGGTTACGTAAACTCACCTTGACTGTGATGATTTGCTTGCAAGAAGTCATGAGAATCTACAAAGTTTGCTTGAACCTAAGTAAATTAAGAACGATTATTTAGTGTCACTTAGTGTTATTTTATAGTTATAGTGTATATTAACTCTTGATGTCCAAATTGAGAATCCCATCATCTTCCATACAATTTTGAGGATCAACATGATTAAAGAAAACTATAGTCGTTTATTTTATAAAAATAATTCCTTAATACTGAAAGCATGATTCAATGCTACTATGAACATTGTGTGTTATGTGAGAACCTAGGTTGATAAAGTTAATTTGCAACTCGCTCAAATATTTAATGTCATTAGTATTAAAATAAAACTTTGTGACTTAGAATATAAGTTCATAAAGTTTGTAAAACATAATATATGAAATTATGAGAATTATATCTATAGAGTAAAGATTAAATACATGTAGTTTTTTTGTAAGAACTGTGAGAATCAAAGGGGGTAAAAATTTTTTTTTTTTTTAGAATTTTTTTTCCCATGTGCTTAAACATTATTTCTAGATAAATAATAAAAAAAATAAAAAAAAGTTTTTTTAGTGTAATTACGTCATTAAGGTAAATACATTAGTTTACACTAGAGTAGTTATGTAATTACTCTACACGTAATTACTCTACACCAAATTTTATTTTATTTTTTTTTTTAGTTTTCAATAATATAATACATGTTTAACAATATGGGGAAAAAAAATTTTGAAAAAAAAATAAAAAAAAATACCTTCCTTTGATTCTCACAGTTCTTACCAAAAAACTATTTGTACCGGATCTTTCCCCTATATATATATATATATATACACATACATAATAAATACATAGTTCAAAAACTCGTTTTAATGAAATCAACAAACATAACTCGCGAAATAATTGTCTAGGCATTTAAGCGAATTAAATTCATAAACGAGACCCGAGCCTGTAACTAGTTCGTTTAAGCAATAACTTCCACCTAATTTAACGACACTTAACCCTACCTATTTAAACACCTTAACTCCTCATCTCCTTCTCATTCATCAAAACCCTAGTCACTATCTTCTTCTTGCCTTTCCTCACAACACCTCCACACACCACCACCAATTTAACTTCCCTTTCCCTTGCTCTCTCTAGTCTGGAACCAGATTTGGGTTCCGAACAAATGACAGTCAATAGAAAGAAACATCTACACCCCTTGCCTCTCCTTCTTCGTTCCTCTCGCCATTTAAGCAGCGGCGGCAGTGAGAACCAGCAAACACCCCCCAGTAAAGGCCATAACACTCCCTCTCTCTCTACTTCGGTCCTCCTCCCCCTCCATTATTGTCGTCAGCCAGCCACCACCATGATTAGTGGTGGCGACGCTGGTTGAAGGACCCGACAGGGGCAACAAGCAGATTATTGGAGTTGTTTTTGGTTGGGTTTAATATATGTCGTGGTTTCCAGTCACTTAGGGTTCTCAGATTCGTTTTATAGGCCTTAGCGGTGATGGTGGTTCGATTTGCAGGTTCTGGCCGAGTACATTGAGGCTGGTTCAGGTTCGTGACAGGAAACGAACACGTCGGTCGAGCGCGGGGCATGGTAGACAGTATACATTCGGAAATGATGTTGGGTAGGACTCGAATCTTGTTGGTTTTTTTCGTTCGGGTCAGATCTGGTCCATTTGGTACTGGTCAACAACGGTTAACCAGGGACAACTTCAGATCCAGAGCCGATTCTGCTCTGTTTTGGGTCTGGTCAAGCCGTTTTAACCAAGTCAAGATCGAGTCGAACGTCGGTCAGCACTGGTTGATCAGGTCAAGCTGGTCAACATTGGTCAACTGGTCAGAACTATCAATGCGGGTTACGAGGCGAGTACCTGTCGGTTCCCGAGCTTATTAACGGAAGGTATAACACGCCGCTCCTTTAGTTACCATTCTTATATTCATTTGCATCGCATATGTATACATTATAAAAGGACCAAACGAACCGAACCGACTTGTATTTTGCTTATTGTAATAATGAGTCGCTAAAAAAAAACTTACATATAAACTCACATATATGCGCCTAGGTATAATGTTGCGAACTATTGAGTTTTCGATGTAGTTATATAAAAATATGTTATGTATATACAAGCTTACTTGAAACATATATTATTCTAGTTATAAAGGTTAAGTTAGTTTTGTCGCGAGATATGGAAATGGATGACTAACATGCTAACAATATACAAGACAATAGAATAGTCGCAGTCTATAATACATATGTGTATATTTATATCATCAACAAGATTATCGAAGTTTTAATACTAGTAAACTTATTATTTTGATTTCGGACAATCGAATATTGACTAAGTTATATTTACTCAAACTACACGTGCGACTATATATAAATATATATATATATATATATATACATATTTATGCTATCTATCGAAATGCATACTTTCCTCGCTTATCCTAGCTTTTAGAAAGTTAAGCCACACGTCGTGTATATGTACATTTGATTGATTTTGAGAAAATATAGACAGATTGAGTTGTCTGGTTTTATGCAAAAACAGAGGAAACTCTGCCCAAATTTTTATAAAATATAAGAAATATATCGGGCATTTAAATCTATAAATTTGTACAAATAAATCAGCGCAGCCTCGAATACCACAATATATATTTAGAGTAACTATACATAAACATATACTTTCGAGAAACAAAAACCAAGTCCTATCGGTTCGTTAACTCATACACACTTTAAGACGCGCATTCGTCCAATGCATGTATAGGTAGTTGAATAAACTATCTTTACAATCAAGAAATGAATTAAAGTTATTTGCATTAGAATTTAAGGCATCATTTATTTGTAATAGGATACAAGAGTTCAATTAATCCAAGTTCAGACTTGTTGCTACTTGGTAGTACCTACATAGTGAATTTCAGGTGAGTTTACATAGCCCCTTTTCCATTTCACTATTTTGGGGTGAAACATGTTACAACATTCAATTTACAATTCAATCATAAGTGTCTATGAGTTATTCTATGTTGCATTATGTCTTAAACATTACTAGGGTAAGCACATTATTCTAGCATAATCATTAACATTGATCAGCCGACGGTATACAATGATAGATCTATTGGACTGACAATCCCACCCGGATACGTGTACCTCCTACATAGGTAGCGTGGGTGATTCTTATCGAATTTATAACATAATCGAGTGAACCATGAGCGTATGGGATGGACCACAATATTCTAGTCACAAGGTTTGATTATGTACTCGATTTACCCGATTGTTTTGTTTCCACATATGGACTAGACTTGCCATGACACTCGAATTGTACAAGTTTTTATTCAATTATCAAAACCTATGTAATTCTCACCAACTTTTGTTGACCCAAAATATTTTCAAACTTAACATGTTTCAGGTTATAGCTTGCTTGAAGATTAGAGTTAATGGTTGAAGATGTGTATCTAGTATTTTTCATTTTGATGTATAAATGCTTGTAGAACAATTGTATGTAATGTATTTAAATCAATTATTGAAATTTATTATTTACTATGAGCTACTGAACAATCATCAATACGTGACATCCCGATGTTTCCGCCATCGGTTGGGGTGTTACAGGAACAGTGTTTGAGGACTATGCAAAATGAGCAGTGTTTTGCACATTTGGTCTAGGGGTATTATCAGAAACATCAGAAGTGTTGGTCTGTGGCCTTTGATTTAGATAGGTAATCATAGGTGAACCATGTTGACTCCTACATTCCCTAGCAAAAAGACCAAGTCTATGACATTTATAACACTTAATCTTTGATTTATCCAACCCCACGTTTGATTTGTCAGTTAACCCTGGAAACCTTCTCCCAGTTTTCTTATAAAAATTGTTAGTTCTTACACTGAGAAGGGCCAATTCGTGCATAATGTCCATTTCTTCCAAATCACCAGGGTCAAAGTACTTTAAGTCATCTCTCAAAGGATATGTTATCAGATACCTGGATATCACCACCACTTGCTGTAAAAGCATACTTTGGTGAATAAAAATCAGAGTTAAAACCTAAAATTATATTAATGAAATTATCATAACTCTGATCCTCATTATTGCCTGGCACCTCATCATGACCCAAAAGTGTTGTATTACAAAATACATAATCATTAGACACTTTTCCAGAGTCCTGGAGCCTCTTTTTCTGGTTAAGTTGTCTCTTATAGGTCAAGAGCTTACCATAAAGCTAGGTCAGTGCTAGGTCCTTATATCCAATTGAGTTTCTCGTAACTATAGCAATAGTGTCCCGTTTATCTGGTAATGATCTTAAAAACCTATGGTTCAAAGTTGAATATTGGTAAGTTAGACCAACCAGTTTTAGTTCACTAATGAGACAGTTAAACCTCTCAAATTGTTGATTTAATGACTCTCCCTTTACATGACTGAATGTTTCATATTGTTGGTTAAGTATTTCACGGTTGTTTTCAATAACCTCTTCAGTCCCACCAAATTGCAGTGCATCCCACAACTCATTTGCACTGTTACAGTGTAACAGCCTAGCATAGATATAATTAGGTAGAGCCATGGCCATAGATATCAATTTTCTGAAAATCCTAGTCAGAGTAGTTTTCTAGTTTCTTGGGCTCTTGAACCTTGGGATCTTCGATACTCGGCACCATCGAAACATGTGGTCTGAAGATAACCGACTTCCAACACCCAGTGTTCTGTTTAGCTAGAACATGGCTCATCCGACGTTGCCAGATATTGTATTCAGATCTGCAAGCATCGGTGGCTTATTGTTCGTGCCAGTGTTATGTGGATCGTGATTGATTGGAGCCATTCTTTGATTGTTTAAAAAACAAAGTCTGTTTAAAAACGGTTGAAACGAAAATAAACTATTACTCTATTTTCAATCCGATAAACAAACGATATCAATAATTGTGAGCTGATCTGTTTATATTAAATTGATTGGTTAGATCGAATTTAATTGACCAAGCTCTGATACCAATTGTAGGATCTGAGTTTGATTGTTTTGATTGTTTAAGTAATATAAGAATTGAAAGGAGCAAATTATAAATGGAAAGTGCAGCGGAATGATAAACTGTAAATCAAAACAAGAGAATAATTGTTTTCAATCGAATGCTTTCATATATCAAATGATTACAACGATTATACAAGTACTCCCCCTCAGCCTGATCACTCTGTGATTGTTTGTCTAATAGAATGTTTTGAGTGATGAATAGAACAGTAGACGCACTGTTCTATTTATAGACAATCTAAACCTCTGAAGATCTAGGCTCACGTCACCTAAAACAGTGACCTCTAACAGAATAACAACATAAAACATCTGATGATACAAATAACTGTTATATTGGAAAACTCTGAAAGACAAACAGCTGATAGGAAACCTCTGATGGTCTTGAAGCTTCTATTGGAGCCTAAGTGCTGTTGGCTCCAACAGACCTTTAGTCTTCAATACTTTAATTCAGCAGTTGTTCTTCATCAGACCTTTGGTCAGCAGTTGTTATCTATCAGACCTTTGTAGCAGCAGTTGTCACCGCAGTTTTTAGGGTACAGCAGATGTTAGGGCCAACGGTCTTTTGGGAGAAGTAACTTGTAAATGCTGTTGTTGCTAAGGATCAACAGAGTAGTATATTTTGGCTTTCCAATCATCTATTCTTCTCCAGGTCAGCAGACCCAACAAGAAGTCATCCAACTCCTTATTTTTAAACTCTGTTCCATTGTCACTTCTAAAGACTTTTACTGTGAAGTCATATTGTTTTTCAACTTTGGTGACCAAGTCCTTCAAGATACATGCAGTCTCATCCTTAGAGTGTAAAAAATAAGTCCATGTAAACCTAGAAAAATCATCAACTATGACAAGACAAAATCTTTTTCTTCTTAGACTCATGATTTTAACTAGGCTAAACAAGTCCATGTGCAACAATTGTAGACATTGACTTGTTTTGGACTCATCAACGGATTTGTAAGAGCTTTTATGTTGTTTCCCTTTTAAGCAGGAAACACAATGCCCATCACATTTGAATTCTTTTGATGGAAGACCTCTTACAAGGCTTTGTTTGGAGAGTGAGTTGATAGTTTGAAGGTTGGTGTGACCCAGTCTCCTATGCCACAATTTTGTTTCTTTAGTGGAGGCAGCAGAAAACAGACAGACATTTGCCATAAGATTGTCCTTCAACATATCAACTACATACACATTGCCACTCCTATGAGCAACAAGTTGTGCTTTGCTCTCAGCAATGATGGTATCAATCTTTTTCACCACTTCTGGCTCAATAATCTTACAAGTTTTCTTAGTGAAGAATGAGCCATAACCTTTGTCACTTATATATGATAGACTGAGAAGATTAAATTTAAGATTATCAATAAGATTGACATTTTCAAACTTGAGTTTCCCAGCCTGAACAGTCCCTGAACCCAACACATTACCATTTGAATCATTACCAAAGGATATATCACCCCCTCCATGAGCTAAGAAGTCCAGAAGAAGGGCTCTACATCTTGTCATGTGCCTGGAGCCTCCACTATCTACATACCAAAGACTATCTAAGCAAGCAGAAGCTCCCTGCATATCAGTAATGGATTAGTTTTGGTGAGTGTCCAAAGCCAAGTTGGCTTTGGATGGGTCCACAGACTTTTCAGCCTCAAGCTTAGGAAGATGACCATTGGTTTGAACTAGTTTTTGGACCAAGTTCAACAACTGTTGCTGACCATTTGCCAGTGCTTGGATGTCAACACTGTAGATGCAATTGTGCGACTAGTGCTTCGGATTGTTCAATAAACATGTTTTGATGAATATCGAAGGTGCGAAGGAAGATTTTAGTTGGTGCGAAGGAAGATCAGAAGGTGCGAAGGAGGAAGTTTTGGTCGAATGTGATTTATGTTTTTGTATAGCTTGGTTCGACCAGTTGGTTTGGTCGAACCTGCACATTCGCACGAACAAAGTGGGCGAATGTGCAGTCTATAAATAGTCAAGCTTGATTTTTGAATGTAACTTTTTGTCATATTATTCCCTCCACTTTCTGATATTCTCTCTAGAAGTTTATTTAGCTCTTTTCACGTTCTTACCCTGTTTGTATCAATCTTTAAACGTGTAATCGAGTTTATAATTAATGAAAAGCTTTTGAAAATGATGATTTACTTGTTTTGATCTGTTTGACTATTATTTTGTGATTGTTTTAGGGATTCCGCACCTAAAACTAACTTGTTTGATCATTCTTTGTTGTTATACGATCCATACATACGCATACAAAGTGGTATCAGAGCCATTCTGGATCAAACAACCACAAATTAATAGTTTCTCAGTTGATTTGGACCCAATTTTGGTCAAAAAGTTTCTGTTTTCATTGAACAAACTAATTTGATAAGATTTTGATTGATTACAACTTGATTTCAAGGTTAAATTGGATAATTCTCTTCATTAAAGTTGTTCCAAATCAATTCCGATTCAAAACCTGATTTAGATCATCAAAATCCATCATCATTTGATAAACATGATCAAAATTAACGGATTTTCAAAGAATAACCGTCTTTGAATCATCAGGGGTCGAACGTAGAGAGAGTGGTCGAAAGTGTGAGTTTATTTGGTCGAAAGAGAGATTTTGTGGTCGAAGGAGGTGTTTTAGTGGTCGAACGTAGACTTTCATTGCTTATATTTGTTCATTCGCCCGTTGGTGTTACATTCGACTGATCGAACGGTCGAAGGAGAAGGAAAACGGTCGACCGAGAGAAGAAAGCGGTCGAAAGAGATTTTGTGATATCAGTCCACATTCGTATCAATCAAAACGGTCGAAGGGGAAGAATATTTCTCATTCGCACGTTCGATAGTACGAAAGAGTTCCCTGTTTTTAAAACATTTCTAATCTTTTCGTGTTTAAACGTTTACAGGTTAAGATGTGGAACTTCCCAACAACGCCAAGACCTACTCAAGCACCACAACAGCAGACAACACAAGATCCATGGTCAGTTGCAGCCCAGAAGACTAGTCCACCATCCCAGCCAATCAATTACATGGCTATGACTAGTTCGGCTCCTCAACAAGTTGTGCAACCATTACAACAACCAATTGACAACTATTGGGGAGTAGCAGCTGCTGCCGTTCATTCACAGACGACCAACGCCATATCCATACTTATTCATGATCTATCATCAGGAAGCGGCAATCGTCCACCAAAGCTTATGGACATGAAGGAGTACAACACATGGAAGACAAAGTTCAAGATACATGTGGAGGGACAAGGACTTGAGGGAGCCGAGGCATGGCAGATGATAGTAAAGGGTTATGTTGCTCCTATTCTAGAGAATACTGGAGAACCAATACCGTTGGAGAATTTGGCTGATGATGAGAAAAACAGGTTTGCTATCGAGAAGAAGGCGTTTTCTCAGTTATCCCAGGCGATCAACACTGATTTACTACATCAGTTTGGATCGTGTACAACATCCAAACAATTGTGGGATATGCTGAGAAACCGACATGATGGTAATGAGAAGACAAGGATGCTAAGAATGGAATAGCTTCGGAAAGAATTTGAAAACTTTAGTTACATGGGCAATGAGACTCTAAAAGAATTGGTTCCACGGTATTGCCATTTGCTCACAGAACTTTCAAGCTATGAGATCAGCATACCGATGTCAGAACTGGTGGATAAATTTGCTGATGCTTTACCACCATACTGGAACCAACACATTGAAGTGTTGAAGGAAAAGGATGCATACCAGTATTGGACTATCAATGAGTTCATTCAAAAGCTGGAAAACAAAGAAATGGAGGAGAAGAGGAAAGCCAAGAGAGCGCAGATTCCACAGAATCCAGATCTGTATGTGAGTGGTACATCTAACTCTCTTTCTTCTTCAAGCACTACTTCAAATGTTGCTCCTCACATTGCATGTGTATCCAATGTTGTTGAACCCACAAAAGCACCAATCAACTACCTTGCCCAAACTTCATCAAATACACCATCATACACACCACAATCCTATCCAACACCAAACTTTATTCCACCTTTTTCACCTTTACAACAAGCTGCCTGCTACACAGCAAGTCAACCTCAACAACAACAATATACTCCTTGTAACATTTCACGTCAAATAATTGTACGTTACGGATTAAAACGACAAGTTTTATTTTTGGATGACATTTTGAAGCCTAATACAATGATATATATTCATACATATACATATATATATATATATATATATATATATATATATATATATATATATATGGAGGTTTATAATAATAATAATAATAATAATAAATAACACAAATCAGATTTTTTTTGTTGGGTTAATTTTTCCATGACAATTTCTTTAAGATCAAACAAAACCAAGCCCACCCTGACCCAAAGTATCCACCTGGCCCAACTGTTAACCGGCCCACTTGTTCCCCCCCTTTTTGCTGTTAAAAAAAAAAAAAAAGAAAAGAACCGCTCTAGCCGGGTTTCGAACCGGAGCCAAGCCAAACACACACACACATGCAACACCACTAGGCCACGAGACTTATACCTGATAACCATGGACCCCTTAATCTTTTATACACAAACAATTCCCCTTTTCCCTTCCAGTTCGACGTGCAGTAGCTGACCACAAGGAGCTTTCATCTTAGACCAATTCTTCCAAGGTTAATTTTATAATTAAATCAAGGATTTTTGGAAACCACTAAATCTCACATCAAGGCTGATGCAATCCTTCCACAATTAACCATCAATTAATCGTGAATTATGCATAATCACGCGTGGACTATTCATGTCGTGGTCAAACTTGCCAAATCAAATACCTTGACCTGTTCACTATAAATTGGACCTCAAACCACATTCTAACAGCGCCGAACATCTCTTCTTTACCTCCAATTTCTCTAAAAATTCTTTGTTCATCGGTTTTGTTCGTATTTTGACTTCGAGGGTTGACTTATCATTCATGTACAATTAAACACTGTAAGTCTGATTTTGTTTGTGGGTTTTGTTGATCGGACTACACAAAACATTTACCCCATAATTGATCGGGTTAATATTGTGTGGATTGTTCGATTGGAATTGTTAGGGCTCGAATTTGATTTGGGGATAAACCAAATCAGCTTAGTGTATTTATTTTTAATAGAACGAGAATAATCACAACCACTGGTCTGGACCAAGTGGTTGTGACTGTTGCTTATTACTCTAGCCATCCGGGTTCGAGTCCCGGCAAGGGCACCCCTTTTTGCATTATTTTCAACAAGCCACTTTTATATATATATATATATATATATATATATATATATATATATATATATATATATATATTACATTTAATCTTGTAAATTCGTTTTTAATTATTAAAACCTTTTTATAAATTTTAAAAAAATTATTTTTAGCAAATCTGATATAAAAGTTTTACCCACAATTTTTAGTTTTCAAAAATTCATTTATTTAATATATTTAATAATTAAATCAATTTTATTCTATTATATTTATAAAATTCCATTAAAATATCAAAACAATTTTATAAATTTCCACAAATTTTATTCTGAGTTTTTATAACATTAAACTTTTCAGAAATGATTTTTATTTCTGAAAAATCATTTATTTAATATTTTTAATCAATTTTTGTTAGTTTTAATCATAATTAAATCATAATAAATCCAATTTTTAATATTTTTGCACAAAATTTTATACAAATTATTTCTGATTATTTAGAACAGAAATATGAATTTTAAACTTATAATTCTTTAATTTTAATATTTTTAAATATTAAAGTTAAATTTTGGCAATTTGTTATAAATAGAATTAATATTCTATTTTAAAAAAAATAATTTTGTAAATATTATTTTTACACTTTAAATACACTATTGTGACCATCTTAACTTTAAATTTCCTAAAAAGATTTTTGGTTATTTATTTATTAATATTCCCTCAATTATCAAACATTTTTTATATTAATCAAACTAGCATTATCCCCAAATTCGAAGCCTTAGAACGTATACATTTGTAGACTAGATAAACTTATTTATTACCTTATTATAGGGTGATACTTGACACATTTGGGCAACATCACTATTCAATTTTTCAACAGATATAACATTTTACCAAGGTGAGTTTACATAGCCCCTTTTTCTGTTTTACATTTTGGGGTGAAACATGTTTAACATTTTATACACTATCATTGTTGAAACTTGTGATTCAATTATAAACATTTTATACACTATCATTTACTCATTCTATCATTTGACTGTAATAAAAAGACACAGTACAATCATTAACTATGATCAAGCCGCCTGTTTAGATTATAGCGCTATAGGTCTGACAAACCCATCCCCCGCATAAATTCAGGGATGATCGATAACAGTAACAACATTTAACTAACTTGCGAGTTAGTCAACAGTCGACACAAGGTTTGGTTGTACAAAGACGCATTGTTACATGTCTGCATCATACTCTATCATCATACAACTGGGAACGTTGTACAAACTATTATTATCAAGTATTTACAAATAAAACCTATGTATTCTCACCAACTTTTGTTGACCCAAAATATTTTCAACTTAACATGTTTCAGGTTCTACTTGCTTGAAGATTTGCTTGAAGATATGTGCATAGTTTTATTCAATTTGATGTACGAATTCTTGTAGAACCATTGTATGTAAATTATTTAAATCATTTAATGAAATTTATTATTCACCATGAGCTACTGAACGATCATCACTACATGACATCCCGATGTTTCCGCCATCGGTTGGGGTGTTACACTCCTCACATGAATCAGATGCAGATTACTCAAGCACAATCAAATCAAAGTCCGATTGTGTTAGAGACCTCGAATCTTAACAATGTGACTGTTGAAATTGCTCAACAGCATGTTGCTTTAGTATTTGCTATGGTTGCATCATTCAACGGTTTGGTTGCGAGTCAGATTGGAAACAACAATCTCACCAATGAGGACTACGCACAAATCGATAAAGAGGAGATGGAGCTTATGGACATACAGTGGGCTTTTGCGAGCATAATGAGGAGAGCCACTGATTTTATCCAGAAGACTGGAAGAACTGACCTTTCAACTTCTCTGAACACCACTTACGGCTTCAACAAAGCCAAAGTTACATGCTCCAATTGTGGTGAGAAGGGTCATTTTAAGAGAGAGCGTACATAGCCTGCACAGCAAGGTAATCGAAACCCGTTCAATTCAACCTACCAAAACAGACAAAACCAAAACCAAAATCAGGTTTCATACAACAGTCCCAACATCTCAAGCATTCAACCTCAAAACAACTACCGTCAACACACACAACCAAATACCAACACAAGACAACCCACAACTCAAAACCAATCTCAACAAAATCCAAACCGAACCATTGTTCCTATCTCTACACCTAACACTCAAAACCAAAACCAAACTGACAATCAAAACCAAGCACTAGTGATTCAAAAAGATGAAGGTTTTGATTGGACGGGTATGCAATTGGGAGTGGAGGAGATTACTGCTGGAAATGTGGCTTGTGTGGCACAGAAGATGAGTTTGGATGAGCATGAGGAGATTGTAGAGAAGGTTGTGATAGAGAAAGTGTCGGAGTTGGAAATAGAGGAAGTGAATGAGGATGTGATTGCTGAGAGTGAAGACAAGAAATCTGGAATGATTCTTGATTCTGTCACGGATGTTGGAGAGCACTATGATTCAGCTTATTCAGATATGGAGAGTGATTCTGATTCGGAAGCTAGTGTGAATTCACTAGATGATGACATTGATCAATTGCCAGCTGAAGCTGATTTTCTTATGACCCGCAAATCGTGCATGGTGGATGATGCGTGCACCAAGATTGACTACTCCAAATTCTTCGCAGGGAAGGAAGCTCACTTCGCGTTGATGGAAATGACAGAACCTCCTAAACCGGTAAGTTCTGAATCTCAATCTAAAGTGTGTGTTAAATGTGTTAAATGTGCTGATTTTGAAAAACTGACAGAAGAAAATAAGCTTCTCAAGGTACAACTTGAGAGTGCCAAAATAAACTGTCAGATTTATCAAAAAGATTTAAAAGATTTCAACAAAGTTCTTGATGGTTATAAAAAGGATGTGTCTGAACTTAAAAAGACTTTGTCAATAAAACAACTTGCCATTAATAACTATATTAATGAAATTGAAAACACTAAGTTAGAAATGGCAACCATCAAGTGCTTCGCTGAAAAAGTGAATAAGAAGTTAGAGAGTTACAAGCACATAGCATATGTAGTTGACCATATTATAGAAGAACCCTCCCAGTCGAATAGTGCAAACTATAAGGCGGTCCCATCTCCGGTGTTGTTCGAAAACCATAAACTACATGCAATACCACCGGAGACTTTAGTCAATTCTGACTCCACATCAGATAACGAGCCTAACACTTCTAGTGTCGGAGACCCGTATTCTGATGTGAGACCTGTATTGGGAAACAATGAGGGTGTGGTCGCTGCAGACGATTCTGATGAAGAAGATGAACAGTCTGAGATGGTTGAAAATGACAGTGATATCCCTGATGAAAATCATATAATCACTACTGAGCCAGTCTTACCATTTCAGATCGTTCATCCCATGGCAAATGCTCATCGAAAGAATGTTGTTAAGAAAACTGAAAAGTCTGTTGGTAAAAGTGTTGAAAAGAAAGAGGTAAAGAAAGTTGAGAAAAATGTGATTAAACCGGTTGAAAAGAAAACTAAAACTAAATCTGAGAAAAATGTGGTTAAACCGGTTGAAAAGAAAACTGAGATTAAATCTGAGAAACCTAATGAAATGAGCAACGAATCGTGTGACAAACCTGTGAAAATTTTCTATCGGATGCAAGGCTCCGATAAGATTTTGTCTGATGATGAATATCCGATTAAATTTGTCAATTATTCCAAAATTGAAAAGATCTGGCAGGAAACTACAATTTGGTTTCCAAAATTTGAACGAACCAATGACATTCCTCCAGAAATTTTAGAGAAAATTTATTCGGATAAAGATGCTAAGGTCAATGTCACACAATTTGTTCTGCCAGTTGATAAAGCAAACAGTTTCATTGAACCGACTTACTCGAAGGAACCGGCTCCTGAGAGTTTAAGGAAACAGTGCATGGTTGATCGATATCCCATTGCAAGTTTTTCCAAGTCGCCGATCAAAGAAAACTATGAAGAATACCGTGCGTGTTTTAAGTGCGGGGAAAGGGGACATTTACTTGCCGCCTGCCCGTACGTACGACACAAGAGGCACGAGGTGGAGATGAGGCAACATCATGATTACCCGGTTGACAACTACATTTATCCACAAAGACGGTATTTCCCTCAGCAAGCACCTTATTATTATCAAAACAATTTTTACAACAAAAGGGAGAACCGTCCGATGACTTATGATAAGCGCAACCGGATAGCCACTGAGAAACCGGTAAAGAAACCTGTGATGAACTCAACTGCTGATAACAAAAAGGTTGCTCCTAAACCTAATGGAAAACAAGCAGTTGGACCTGTCTCTGTTAAATCAGAGAAGGTAACCAAGAAGGTTGCATTTAAAGACGAAGTAAAGAAACCGGCTGAGACCTCAAAATCTCAGATCCGGATCTTGAAAAGGTCTGAACAATCTTGGTCATCTAAGGAATCTGAGGGTGCCTCAACTTCACAGAATGTGAAAATTGAGAAAAAGAATGTTGAGAGTGAGAAGAAAGGGGTTGAGAAAACCCAAGATGTTTGTGAATCGAAAGAATCTTTGAAACAACCCGTTCAAAGACCCAAGACCAAACAGGCTTGGGTCCCCCGAAAGATCTAACTGCTTTACTTGATATGTGCAGGGAGCTCCAGCTGGCCCTGTTAGCAGCCTATGGATTGTTGACAGTGGAGCTTCTGGTCACATGACAGGGGACCTCACGCTACTCTTTGATATCAAGAACATAAACGGAGGTTACGTAGCGTTTGCAGGAAATAAAGGAGGCTACATTACGATGGAGGGTAGTGTAAGCAATGGGGTCGTGACATTTGAGCGGATATCGTACGTGAAACAGATAGATTACAATCTGCTCAGTGTTAGTCAAATCTGTGATAAGCAATTTTCTGTGTATTTTGACGACAAATCTTGCTATATCTCGAAACCGGGGTTTGAACTTCCAAAAGAGTGGGTGATGCTAAAGGCACCGAGAGTAAACAATTTATATATTCTCGATATGTCCAAAGCTATGACCACCCATGGCCAAGTCATGTGTTTCCTCTCTAAGGCTACAGAAAAAGAATCTATTATGTGGCACAGGAGAATGGGACACATTCATTTGAGAAAGATGAACCAGTTAGTGAAAAATGAACTTGTCACGGGAGTTAATGTTAAACATTTCCATTTGAATGACAAGTGTGTTAGTTGCAAAAAGGGAAAGCAGCACAAACAGGCCCATAGACCAAAGAAAGTCAATTCCGTTGAACTACCGCTTGAGCGTTTGCACATGGACTTATTCGGTCCAGTCAGACGTAAAAGTCATGCCGGGGAGTTGTACTGTCTTGTGGTGACTGACGATTATTCTAGATTTTCATGGGTCATGTGCTTGCATCAGAAAAGTGACACTTTTGACAACCTGAAGGTTCTGTTTACACGTCTGGAGAATATCTATGGTCTGAAGATCAAACGAATCCGGAGTGATAATGGGACGGAGTTCAAAAACGCTCAGATGGAGGATCTTTGTGCAAACAAGGGAATTCATCATGAATATAGCGCTCCGTATACACCCCAGCAGAACGGTGTCGCAGAAAGAAAGAACAGGACTCTAATCGAGACGGCGAGAACTATGCTTGCAGATTCAAATCTTCCAGTCATGTTCTGGAACGAAGCTATTTACGCAGCATGTTACACTTTAAACCGTGTTTTAACAGTGAAGAAGTTTGGCAAAACTTCTTATGAGCTGTTGAACCGACGCAAGCCGAATCTGGAGTATCTAGAACCATTTGGTGCCCCGTGTACAATGCTTAATCCTTCGGAGAAGTTCGCACCAAAGGCTGAAGAAGGTTATTTTGTTGGATATGCAACCCCATTAAAACGGGTATTCAACAAAAGAACTAGAAAAGTCGAGGAGTGGGCTAACGTCAAAGTACAAAGATATACACAAAATGTACAGGGTGGAGGTCCAGATTGGATGTTTGATTACAAAGACTTCTTTGAATCATTCAATCTAGATAGCATGGTTGAAGAAGCTGTACTTCGCTTATATTACGAGGTCGAAAACGCCGTAACTTCACCGTTAGTGCGTCCGATCACTGTAAACCCCCAAGCAGCTTCTAATGATACCACCGCTCCTGTGATGGAAGAAGAGGTGTTCCAAGAAGCTTCTACAACGCTTAATTCATCCAATATCACTCAAAGGCTAAACATATCCGGATTAAATATCATTTTATCCGTGATTGTTATGCTAAAGAGTTGATCGATATGGTCAAAATCCACACTGATTACCAACGCGCAGATCTTTTTACCAAAGCTTTTGACAAATCCAGATTTGATTATCTTTTAAAAGCTAATGGTATTAAAGAAAAACAGGACCGATCACCACCTCAGTCTATCACTTTTTAGTTTAAATTTTTTTACTGTTTTTCAGAAAATTTTCAAAACTCCAAAAACATTGAAAAATTTCAAAATCCATAAAAATTAGAAAAACGATATCTGGGCAGTCACATATTTGAAATGCCGTCAGATTAATGCCGTCAGATTTCTGTGAACAAACGATATCTGGGCAGTCACATATTTGAAATGCTCCAGCTTATCCTTGGGAACAGTAAATTCGAAAATCCATAAAAATCTGAAAAATCAAAAATGATTTCCTGGAGTATAAAGGGAAATGATAGTACATCAGTGGGGATCTGACACATTCTATGTAATGTACTGCTATATAGGGCGTGTGTCTGAGTCTATGCGATTTGCTGATAGGCTTCGTAGACCTATTACTGCGTGCCTGATACATACATATCAAACGAATTGTTGTGTGGATGAACTCCTCATGGACATATGGTCTTAGTACCGTAATTTCGTTTGATAGGGTATTTGTACAAAACTCGGAGGTTTAGGGTCGTTATGTTATTAGTTGTCTGGGGATAGACTCTCTGATCTTCTGCTGTAAGTCATTACGGACCTAGATCAGACAGGGTGTCTTTATAAAAGAGCTTTATGCCAAATCCTAAAGTTACCGAATTGAGGAACTTTCCATGTTATATGATGATCAAAGATTATCTATTACATCGTATTAATCATTGATGCAAATCATGATTAATATCAATCCTTAACCTGGTATAGTGCATATGTTACTTTGCTGCATTAATTTGCTGACCTGTATACCTCTGTGCATTATATCTTGTACAATTACAGACGACGAAAGCATAATCACGCTTTACAATGAGTCTTTGTATATTTACTTCTTGATACGGGAGTATGTCGTGTGCGTGGGAACCACAGACAATTACGTTTATACTATAAATATTAGTATCAGTTTAAAGCACTGCACAAAAGTCTGCATGTGAGTTTATGTGGATCACAATATCAGCAGTTGCCAGATCACACATTGTCTTTAATGATAATAATTCAAAAAGATCAACGGTGTGATCAGATTTCTCAATAACTGATATGATCCCTTTACCGGAAATTCCAAAAACATTTACAGTTTTTCATTTACATTTCTGCATTTTATTTTCTCGTCAAAAATTACAAAACTCAAAAAGATTTTAGGTGTGTTTTAGCATAAACTTTAGAAAATCCAAAAAGATTTTTCATTTCCATCTTATTTTTGATAACTGATGGTGGTTGATGTCGATTTTCTAACCCTTGTTACACCATTTGAGCTTTGTAACTTTTTAAATTTGAAAATATGAATGTTGGATGCTTAAAAGTTGGAAAATAATTGGACCGAGACTCGTTTTTGAGATTTGGAAAATTTATCAAAAATCCCATTTCTCATTCGCCCATTCGGTTGGTCGAATGTGGGATTTTTCATGTTCCTTTGTATGTTTTAAACGGGCGAAGGAGAGTGTTCTTGAACTTATGTTTCATTCGAAACCTTTTGGCTCATTCGAACCTTTAACTAGGGTCAAAGGAGACAAAAGTTTCTCTTTTGAACGAATAGAATGGGCGAAGGAGGGTGCCTATATAAACCATTTCTGTCTCATTCGAACCTATTCAAATATTTTTCAGAAATTTCACTCTAACCTCACCTTGTTGCTTTGTTATTTTGTGCCTTATCATTGTGCTCGTCTACATACACTGATCATTTTCCACTATCTTTTACAGGTTAACATCAAGGATTAATGGATTTATCCCTGTTTTCTGTTTCGAGCCCTAAATCTTAAAACTGATAATAATCAACTTCATTGTTATAATTGCTGAATGAGATTCATTATATATGTGTTTTAGGGGGAGAAAAACCATAAACCATGGATTCAAAACCAACAGTTTGATCAATTGATCATCAGTTGTGTTTAGAACCCTAGTTTTAATTGAAAACACAAATATAATGAATAATTGATGAATCTGTTAGCTTAAAATGGTTAATCGGCATTGTTAGTTGTTGTTCCAATCAAAAGAACATGATCAGAATCCTTTAATTTCAAAATTGAAAATTTAAAATAAGAACAGACTCCTTCGACCCTTTCGAATGGGCAAAGGAGATAACAAACTGGTCGAATGAAAAACTTATGGGCGAATGAAACTTTTAACCAAAATTCATACATTCGTACCATCAATATTTCTCATTCGCACCTTGTTGTTTCTCATTCGCACCCCCGTTTGGGCGAATGAGATTGTTAATTATCAAAATTTTCAAAGTTTGAATTTTTGTCGATTTTTAACATGTGTCTTTGTTTTGTTTTGCAGAATTAATCATGTCTGAGCAGGAGAAGACGACTGAGCAAGCTGGATCATCCTCACATCCTGCCAAGAATGTTCCTGAAGAGCTTTTAGCCTTCGAGAATGCGCATAATTGCTGTGCATATCTCGGAGAAGCACACGGAGTTTATCGGAATCATTGAATTCTTGAAGAGATGCAGGGTGATAGATGCAATTGCTACACCGACGATTATTTACCGAGACATGATGCAAGAATTCTGGTCTGGAGCGAAGCTTGATTTCTGGAATTGCGAGTCGTGCTTGACTAGCAAGATCCAAGGTCAAAGAGTTATTGTGTGTGAGCAGGATTTACGAGAAGCGTTGAACTTAGAAGATGAGAAGACATGTCCTAAGGAGTTTAGTTTCATGGATCAGCGAAAGTGTTTCCTGAGAATGAAATACAATGGACCAATCACTGACGGTTCATTGCACAAGGGAAAACTGTGCCCTCAATTCAAATATTTGGCACACGTTTTGATACATGTCTTCGGATCTACAACTGGAGGATATGACTTGATGCGCAAGAGTATCAGCTCTATGATGGTAGCCCTGGTGTTGAACAAACCGTTCAATGTTTCAGGCATGCTGATGGAACACTTATTAGAGCCTGTGAACGGCACGAGGAATCTGAAGTTTCTACTATATCCTCGTTTCCTCCAGATGGTGTTTGACAACAAGTATAAAGATTTGAAAAGGGATCCTAAGCACATAGTTGTTCAGGAACATATGTCGCTTAATACGCTTGCTAGAATGAAGGCGTACAAAGGATTGTCGGTTAATGAACGTCCACCAGTAAGGCGTTTATTTGGACATCTAGCAAGAATAGATTATACAGATCCAGGTGAAGGGCTTGTGAGACATGCAAATAGTGATTCTGATCCAGATAACCCATTACATCCTGTTGATCCTGATGCGAAGCGCAAAAGACAGGTTGTGAATGTCGGTGCCAAGAGTGGAAAGGTTAAGAAGAAAGAGATAAGGTTAGAGATTGTGACTGAACCTGAGAAGAAGAAAAGCACACCAAGACGAAACAAGACGATGGCAAAGAAGTGTTTACATATTGTGGATGAAGCGCCGATAGATTCAGAGGAGATGCAAGAAGACGAACATTGGGACTCGGAGACTGAATCGTTAAAGACCACCACGCCCAAGGCCACTGAGGCTGGTGTGTCTGCTAGTCAGAATGTTGAAGATCAAGGGAATAAGAGTCCAATCCCAGTTGATGAAGATGAAGTGATTTTGAACATAGATGAAGATCTTCCTGGTTCTCCTGTACAAGCTGATAAGTCAAAGAAGAAGAAACCAGAGAAACCAAGTCTAAAGAGAAAGAAGGAGATTGAATCGCTTATAGCTGGTAAGAAACTACCACCAGCTTCTAGTTCTAAGTCACCGGTTACTGCACCAGCACAAAAGAAACAAAAGACTGCGACTACTTCGAGCACACAACAGAGTGAAGATTTACCTGTTGATCAGTTTAACGAAGCATTAGATAATGTGCTCAAGAAGATTAGGAAAGGCAAACTGCCTGAAGCTGCTGAACCGCCTGTGAAGAAGAAGGTTTCAGTAGATAGTGATATCATGAGTGCTGTGAATCAAAGGTTATCTGAGATGATGAGTATAATCAACAAACAGCAAACTGAGATTGAGCAATTGAAGACAAATGATCAAAAGATGTTGGAAGTCGTAGTCACATCTCATGATGATAATGAAGTTTTGAAGAAAACTATCAAGAGGTTTAAAAGAGAGAACAAGAAGTTGCTGAAGCACAAGCAACGAAACACCAGAAGGATTATTGTCTTGAAAGAGGAGAATAAACAGCTAAAGAAGAGTAACAAGCATATGGATGATTTGATCAAAAACTTGTACTCTCGAGCTCCTCAACTTCAAGCTGGTGAAGAAGATAAGGAAAGAGAAGAAGAGCAGGTCGATTTTGAACCATCTGACGAAGAAGAAGATGAAGAACTTGATGAAGATGCATGTAATGATACTAAAAAGAAGAAGAAGAAAGATGATGGAGATGATGGAGGTTCAGATGGTGGATCGAGTGATGGAAACAGCTCTGCTTTTGATAGTAGTGATGATGATGATGATGACAACGCTGAAAAGTATACATATGAAAAGCGTGATTCAAGTAAGGGTGGAGAGTCGAGCTCTAAGACTCCAGGAGAAAATGTGGATGACGATATATTCTGGAATGAGAAACTGCAATCGTTATCTGAAGAAGACAAGAACATGTATCGCCAGATGCTCACAGATCGAGTCTGGACGATTGACATGACTAGCAGATTTCCAGAAATATTCGAGTCGAGCAATAAACTGTTTGAATTAGAGTTTGATGACCTTGATCTTGAAGATGGAGAGGTTTCTGCGGCGATTTCTAAAGAGATACTTGAGGGTTTATCCAAACAGGTGGGAAAGACTTTGGAAGAATTGCTTGCTGATAATTTCATTCCAAAGATACCTGAGAAGGAAGCCGGAAATCATTCTGATGACCGTGATGTTCCTGCTTTTGAAGACGTTGAAATGGAAGATATAACGAGTGAGGAATATCCACAATATTTCAAGAATAATCAAGATTGTGGATTTCCTGGATTCTCAGATGAAGTGCTAAACCAAGCCGAGAAACTGGCTAAAGAGAAGAGCAAAGCATTTGAAGATGAAATTTTCAAAGGGCATGATAAACCACGGTTCGAGCAATCTGAGAGTTTGAAGGAGTTCTTGAGGAAATTGAAAGAGAAAGAGAATAACCGTCCGAAAGCTGAAATACAAGGAAGCTTTTACAAACTTCATAGTGGTATTTTCAAAGGTCGTGTATTGGCCTGGAAGTTTGTTAAAGAATTGAAATGCATAGCAGTGAAGTGGGAGAAGGGGATCTTATATTTCGATAAGTTTCATCATTTGAAGAATCTTCCCTATTGGGCAATTTGTGATATTTGCCGTCACCGTTTAACGGGAGCGTCAAATAGTCAGATTACCTACTTTGCTGAAAAGATGACGAGAGAAAGCCGAACCAAGTGGGATTTGTTTGAACCACAATATCCGAAACGAATTGTTCATAACAAGGATATTGATCAGATTACAGGTATGCCCAAGGTGACGTTAAAGTATAAACCACCGCGAGTGTTGAAAAAGATTCCTTTGTTGCCGATCCCACAACACTTCGCCAAAGATTTCATTTGGTGGTTTTACGATTGGAAGATAGCAGAGGCTGTAATTGTACTGAAAGATGGAGAGAAGAACTACAAAAAGATACACATTTTTGATCCCATGTGGTTAATTAACTGTTCACATGAGGATATAATAATGTTGTTTTACAATCCGATCTATTCTGAAGTGAAAGATGCTGAGCAAGCAGGAAAATACCAACGTGTGGTATTTCTGTGCTTTGCATATGACATTAACGCTGGTTGTGACTATGATGAGAAGCTCGGGAAGTTTGTTGAGAAGCAAAAGGTGCCTGAATTGAAAAAGACGAAGCCAAAGCAATTTCAGGAACTGGTTTTGACTAAAGAACAGAAGATTCAGCGACATATCAAACTGATGAACATCAGAATGGATGAACAACGTCGACAGCAATCCAAGCAATAGTCAAGGGGGAGTTTGTAGATGCAATTGTGCGACTAGTGCTTCGGATTGTTCAATAAACATGTTTTGATGAATGTCGAAGGAGCGAAGGAAGATTTTAGTTGGTGCGAAGGAAGATCAAAAGGTGCGAAGGAGGAAGTTTTGGTCGAATGTGATTTATGTTTTTGTATAGCTTGGTTCGACCAGTTGGTTTGGTCGAACCTGCACATTCGCACGAACAAAGTGGGCGAATGTGCAGTCTATAAATAGTCAAGCTTGATTTTTGAATGTAACTTTTTGTCATATTATTCCATCCACTTTCTGATATTCTCTCTACAAGTTTATTTAGCTCTTTTCACGTTCTTACCCTGTTTGTATCAATCTTTAAACGTGTAATCGAGTTTATAATTAATGAAAAGCTTTTGAAAATGATGATTTACTTGTTTTGATCTGTTTGACTATTATTTTGTGATTGTTTTAGGGATTCCGCACCTAAAACTAACTTGTTTGATCATTCTTTGTTGTTATACGATCCATACATACGCATACAAACACTTGGTGCAACAGATGTTTGATCACTTCCTGCCAGATGATAGTAACCATAGGGATTTCTGTTCACTCTTGGTTTAGAAGGCCTCTTGGGTTCTTCATAAACATGTTACAGATTATGACAAGGTGGTTTTCCATGTCCTCTTGGGTACTTGTTGGTGGGTGGGGCATCTGTTACTTGAACATCCCTGGAAGCAGATGTTTCTAGACTTTTGGTAACAGATGTTTGGGCTGGAACATAAGTCTGTTTGGGTTTTCCTTTTGAAGTACTCACCACCTGACTTGCAAGAGTTTTTGCCTTGTACTCTTGTATTTTGACATCAAAATTTTTGAGATGCATACACTCTTTGGTTTTGTGATTCTTTTTACCACATATTGAGCATGTGGGCTTAGAATCACACACACTTGTTCCTTTGTTGATATCATATGCTTTTAGAAGAAAACTGTTTTTAGTAATATGACTCATCTTTTCACAGAAATCACAGAACAAGTGGACAGACTTTTCTTTCTTTTTCCCTTTATTAGCCTTCTTTTCCAAAGATGTTTGATCATCTGCTGGAAGGTCTGTCAAGGGAATGACCCTTGCCTGTGGTGCTTTCTTACCATCAGGGGTTTTGAAGTCAACTGGTTTGAAGTTTTCAAGAGTACAATACTCATCAGACCAAGTAGGTTAAAATTCATATTTTTCAAGTTCAGTGAATGATGAAGAACCTTCTAGTTTTTCAAGAACATTTTTCTTGCCATTAGGTTCAGTGATTTTAATCTCTTGACCCTCCAAGTTAGTTGGTACTACCTCAACTAACTTTTGTTCCCTTTTGTCAGTGTTTTCAAAAGCTGGAGCAGTGGATCCAAAACCAAACTTCACATGACTTTTGGTTTGTTTGTTGATGAGCATCTCAAAACCTTTACATGATTCCACCCATTTTTCACATTCAACTTGTGTGGCCTCAAGCTCTTTTTTACAACTATGATATTTAGTTATCATAGTTTGGAGCTGGTCTTTGGTTATAGTTGCTTCACGTTTTAAGCTGCTGATTTCAGATTCTTTTTCAGTCAATTTTAATTTTAACTCTTTTGAAAGTTTTTTCAAATTGAACTTCATCATCTAAAATTTTCTTCCTAAGGTTTTCATTTACCTCTCTAATGTTAGCAAATGCTATTACACATTTGTCTGAACATAGATCTTTTAGGATTTGAGGAGATACCTTAGCAGCAGCCATCAATGCACAATCACACTTGCACTCCCAATCATCAGATGCACCCCAGGGATCTGAGATATTCACAACCTCTTCTTCAGATTTTGTATCTGCAACTACTTCATCAACAATATCATTAGTCACAATATCAAATTCTGTTACCACATCCTCAGATTCAACTTCTTCAACCATAGCCATGAAACAAAAAATTTCTGGTTTATTTTCAGCTTTGGCCATATGGGCAAAATTTTCATCTGCTAACTCATCTGGTAGACTGCTCCAATCAACAAGCCTTGTGTGAAGAAACTCTATTGATTGGTCTCTATAGGAGCAGAAGGTGGAGCAGCAGTCATTGGCACTTCTGCCTGAGCAACAGGGGTTTGCACATAGTGAATATGATGAATAGTGCTTTTGACATACTGTACAGGAACAGTGTTTGATGAGTGTGCAAAATGAGCAGTGTTTTGCACATTTGGTCCTGGGGTATTATCAGAAACTTGAGAAGTGTTGGTCCGTGGCCTTTGATTTGGATAGGTAATCATAGGTGTACCATGTTGAATCCTACATTCCCTAGCAAAATTACCATGTCTGTGACATTTATAACACTTAATCTTTGATTTATCCAACCCCACCTTTGACATGCCAGTCAACCCTAGAAATCTTCTGCCAGTTTTCTTGTAAAAATTGTTAGTTGTTGCACTGAGCAGAGCCAATTGGTGCATAATGTCCATTTCTTCCAAATCATCAGAGTCAAAATACTTTAGGTCATCATACTCAAAGGATATGTTATCAGATGCCTGGATATCACCACCACTTGCGGTAAAAGCATAGTTTGGTGAATAAGAATCAGAGTTAAAACCTTAGTTAAAACCTGAAGTTATGTCAATGAAATGATCATAACTCTGATCCTTATTGTTACCAGGCACCTCATCATGACCCAGAAGTGCTGTATTACCAAATACATAATCATCAAACACTTTTTCTTGAGTCTTGGAGCATCTTTTTTCTCGTTAAGCTCTCTCTCATAGGTCAAGAGCTTACCATGAAGCTGGGTCAGTGATAGGTCCTTAAATCCAATTGAGTTTCTCATAACTATAGCAATAGTGTCCCATTTGTCTGGTAATGATCTTAAAAACATATGTTTCAAAGTTGAATTAGGGTAAGTTAGACCAACCAGTTTTAGTTTACTAATGAGACAGTTAAACCTCTCAAATTGTTGAGTTGATGACTCTCCCTTAACATGACTAAATGCTTCATATTGTTGGTTAAGTATTTCACAGTTGTTTTCAATAACCTCTTTAATCCCACCAAATTGTTCTTTCAATGCATCCCACAACTCCTTTGCACTGTTACAGTGTAACAGCCCAGCATAGATATTATTGGCTAGAGCCATGGCCATAATACTGAAGGCCTTGGCATCTAACTCAATTTTCTGAAAATCCTGGTCGGGGTAGTTTTCAAGTTTCTTAGGCTCTTGAACCTTGGGATCTTCGGGACTCGGCACCATCGAAACATGTGGTCTGAAGATAACCGACTTCCAACACCCAGTGTTCTGTTGAGCTAGATCATAGCTCATCTAACGTTGCCAGATATTGTATTCAGATCTGACAAGCATCGGTGGCTTGTTTTTCGTGCTAGTGTTATGTGGATCGTGATTGATTGAAGCCATTCTGTGATTGTTTCTAAAACAAAGTCTGTTTAAAAACGGTTAAAACGAAAATAAACTATTACTCTGTTTTTTAATCCGACAAACAAACGATATCAATAATTGTGAGCTGATCTGTTTATATTAAATTGATTGGTTAGATCGAATTTAATTGACCAAGCTCTGATACCAATTGTAGGATCTGAGTTTGATTGTTTTGATTGTTTAAGTAATATAAGAAATAAAAGAAGTAAATTATAAATGGAAAGTGCAGCGGAATGATAAACTGTATATCAAAATAATAGATTAATTGTTTTCAATCGAATGCTTTCATATATCAAATGATTACAACGATTATACAAGTACTCCCCCTCAGCCTGATCACTCTGTGATTGTTTGTCTAATAGAATGTTTTGAGTGATGAATAGAATAGTAGAGGCACTGTTCTATTTATAGACAATCTAAACCTCTGATGATCTAGGCTGACGTCACCTAAGACAATGACCTCTAAAAGAATAACAACATAAAACATCTGATGATACAAATAACTGTTACATTGGAAAACTCTGATAGACAAACAGCTGATAGGAAACCTCTGATGGTCTTGAATCATCTGTTGGAGCCTAAATGTTGTTGGCTCCAACAGACCTTTAGTCTTCAGTACTTTGATCAACAGTTGTTCTTCATCAGACCTTTGATCAGCAGTAGTTCTCTAATAGTTGTTATCTATCAGACCTTTGCAACAGCAGTTGTTCCAGCAGTTGTTAGGGTATAGCAGATGTTAGGGTCAACGGCCTTTTGGGTGAAGCAACTTGTAAATGCTATTATTATTAAGGATCAATTGTGTAGAATATTTTGGCTTTCCAATCATCTGTTCTTCTCCAGGTCAGCAGACCCAACATGGTTGTAGGATGCTCAATGACAAAAACAGAAAATTGGTCAAATAGATTTTTGACTGACTGTTCCACTACTGATATGATTCTCTTACCGGAAAATTCACAAAAATATGCTTAGTTTACTTTTACGCAAATCTATTTGATAATTCAAAAAGATTTTTTGGTATGTTTTAGCATAACCTTTGAAAAATCAAAATGTTTTATTTCGATTTTATTTTTGATAACTGATGTTGGGATACTTAATGTGAATGCTCAGATACTCAAAAGTTGTATAAGGGAAATCAAATTGCAAAGTTTCAAGTTTCTGGTGCAAATGGAAAATGTTTAATAGTTCAGAGGGGACTATTGAGGTCAAATTGGATGTAAAGATTACTTCCGAGATTTTTGTCGTGTCTAACGCTGGTTGTAGTTTGTATAGTTCTTAGTAATTTTTTCTGCATAATCAAACACAATAGGTGCACTGCTCAAGACTCATCGACAATGTGTATAACTGAACAAGACCCAAACATGAACATCAAGATCACCAGAACAACATAAACTAGTCAGAAGTTGTAAAAGATGTGATAAGTGAGAACATGGAACTGAAGAATTCAATATTGTTTTCTGTCTTCATCTCTGGACCAACAAATGACAAAGCCAAGATATCTTGAGTCTGTCTGAGATTTCAAAGCTTACTGCAGAGATAGACAAGAACCGCGACGTAGACGTGCAAGAAAATGGAAAGTTTTCAAGTCGTTCAAGATGATGAATGCAAGAGTTGAAGAATTGATAACTTTCTGATTTGGTACATCACTAGCTAGGTCCAAGGGGTAGATTGTAAGAGCATTATTCATGTATATCCCCAGCTAGTGATCCAGTACTGAATGTCGAAGGTTTAGATGATCAGAAAACGACCAAGTTGAATGCGTGGGAGTGCTATTCGACCTTACGGGAGGTCGAATTAAAATCATAATAGGTCGAATGGAGGTGATTTGATCGAATAGTTTTATTGTTTGTGTGAGTTCTTGGTTAGCATCTTGGAAGGGTCGAACCAGGCCATTCGACCTTAGCAAAGGGTCGAATGGAAAGGCTATATAAAGGGGAAAAGTTAGTTATTTTAGAGTTAGTTATCATTTGAGCTTTTCCCCAGTTTGTGATAGTATTTCTATTAGGTCTAGGTTATTCATCTGTAATATCATTGATTTGATCTAATACACGAGTAAAGTTATGGAAATTGCTCGGTGATTTGTTATCTGTTTTCATCACGATCGTTACTGATTATTTCTGAATCATTTTGCACAACCGATGGGATTCCGCACCCTACGGTTTGTAACATCGCAAAATTTTTCCCCCAAATTTTTATATAAACGCCCTTATTTTTGTTACGTTTTAAAAATGTAGTAAAGTCTTTATTTTTCCTCATTCACAACTTATATATATATATATATACATATATATAATAATAATAATAATAATAATAATAATAATAATAATAATACATAATACATAATACATAATACATCATACATAATAACTATAATGTATTAGTTGTTTAGTATAGTTAACCCAACCCAACAATGGCCCAATCAGTCAGGCCCAGCCCAACAGTCCACAAGCCCAAATACCCTCCACCCCTATCTGTTCAAAAAAAAAAAAAAAAAAAAAATTTTGTAGCCGCCCGGACTCGAACTCGGGCCGGCTCCCAGACAAAGCCACAACACCACCACTACGCCACACAGGCCAATTGTAATGAGTCTGGATATTAATTATATTTAAACTGATTTTCTTTTGTTTTCCTTTTTCTTTCCTGCCTGTGTCGAGCAGCAGCATTAGCAGATATGGATATGATTCATTAAGGTTGACCAATCAATTGCCATTTTAGCACTAATTATTATTATAGTTGACTTAGGTAACGTGATTACCGGCCTCGTTCATCTATGATTACATGTCTATTACTAATTATCGTTGACCAATTAGTGTAATTACGCGTATTAGACTTTAATAAATTGTCAAACTTTCCAATTAACCTAACCATCGAACCACACTATAAATTGAACGTTCCAGAACAGTCCCAACTCGCTCACAACTCTCTCTCAACCTCCCATTCTCTCTGTAACACTCTAATTGTTATAATCAATCACGTTTTTGACTTTACAAGTTGACTGGCCGTTTGTGCTCGTAACAATGTTGTAAGTATAATTATCTTTGTGGGTTTTGATCTTCGGCATTCACACATCAATAGCCCTAAGGTTAATTGGGCTATTGATGTGTGAATCAAACAATTGCAAATTCTAGGGTTCGTATGATATTTGGGGAAGATGACAACTTTTCACGTCTGTTTATATAAAAAAACGAAACAAAACCAATAACAAATTGATCCTCAGATCAGTTGGTTGTGACCTGGGTTTGATAACAGAGGGGAACCGGGTTCGAGTCCCGGCACAGACACCTTTTTGTTCTCTTCTTTTCTTTTCTTTTTAAACAACAATTATAAATATATATATATATCAAAACCTTTTAAATTCATTTTAAAATATCAAAACTATTTTATAAATTCCAAAAAAATTATGTTTGTTTAAGCTGAGATAAAAGTTGTATTTACAATTTTTATTTTTCAGAAATTCATTTATTTAATATTTATAATAATTAAATCATTTTTATGCTATTATATTTATAAAAATCCATTTATATATCAAAACAATTTTATTAAATTCTCCAAAATTTATCCTGACTTTTTATAAAGTTAAACTTTACTGAAATAATTTTTAATTCAGTAAAATCATTTATTTTATATTTTTAATCAATTTTTGTTAGATTTAATCATAATTAAATCATAATAAATCCAATTTTCATCATTTTTGCACCAAAATTTTATACAAATTATTTTTAATCATTTAGAACAGAAATATGATTTTTAAAATAGGAATTCTTTAATTTTAGTATTTTTGAATATTAAAGTTAAATATTGGCTATTTATAATAAATAGATTTAAAAATCTATTTTAAATGAAATAATTTTATAAAAATTATTTTCATACTTTAAACACATTATTATGAGCATTCTAAATTTAAATTTCATAAAAAGACTTTTGGTTACCTATTTACTAAATTTCTCTCAATTGGCGAATATATTTTTAATATTAATCAAACGAGCAATTATCCCCAATTCGAAGCCCTAGAACTTATACCTTTGTAGACTTGATAGACTTAGACATATTTATTATCTCATTTTAGGGTGATACTTGATACATTTGGTCAACACATTTCTCAACAGATATAACATTTTACCAAGGTGAGTTTTACATAGCCCCTTTCTATTTATCACCATTTTTGGGGTGAAACATGTTTATAACATCATCATTGCAATTCAATCATCAATGTGTCTATGTGTTTTCTATGTTGTATTATGTCTTGAGCATGATTAGAGTAAGCACCATTCTAGCATAATCATTAACATTGATCAGCCGGCGGTATACATTGATAGATCTATTGGACTGACAATCCCACCCGGATACGTGCCTCCTACAAAGGTTACGTGGGTGTTTGTTATCGTATAACATATTGGACCATGAGCGTATGGTATGTATCATTTTATAACAGTCATCAGGGTTGATTATGCACTCGATTTATTTCTAGTATGTTCTCACATATGGACTAGATTGACATGACACATGAATTGCACATCATTTTTATTCAATTATCAAAAACCTATGTAATTCTCACCAACTTTTGTTGACCCAAAACCTTTTCAACTTAACATGTTTCAGGTTCTATTTGCTTGAAGATTTGTATTGATGCTTGGAGATATGTGTATAGTTTCATTCAATTTGATGTACAAATTCTAGAACTATTGTATGTAATTCATATAAATCATTTAATGGAATCTATTATTCACCATGAGCTACTGAACAATCATCATTACGTGACATCCCGATGTTTCCGCCATCGGTTGGGGTGTTACACGGTTGGTATTCATGAGATCACGATACGTGTTTACGATCCTAAAACGAATTATTACAAGGTGGTTGTCCATGTCCGCTTGGATACTTGTTTGAGGGTGGAGCATCTGTTACTTGGACATCCCTGGGAGTAGAGGTTTCAAGACTTCTGGTAACAGATGTTTGGGCTGGTGTAAAAGTCTGTTTGGGCTTTCCTTTTGGGGTACTAACCACTTAACTTGCTTGAGTTTTAGCTTTATACTCTTATATTTTGACATCAAAATTTTTGAGATAAAGACACTCTTTGGTTTTATGATTCTTTTTACCACATATTGAACATGTTGTTTGGGAATCACACACACTTGTTCCTTTGTTGATATCATATGCTTTTAGAAGAAAACAGTTTTTGGTAACATAGTTCTTCTTTTCACAGAAATCACAAAACAAGTGTACACACTTTTCTTTCTTCTTCCCTTTTTCAACCTTCTTTTGAACAGATCTTTGAGAATCTGCTGGAAGATCTTTCAAGGGAATGACTTTTTCCATGTGGTGCATCCTTATCAGCAAGGGTTTCAAAATTAGCTGGTTTAAAGTTTTCAAGAACATCACACTCATCTGACTAAGTTGGTTTAAACTCATATTTTTCAAGTTCAGTAAATGATGAGGAACCCTCAAGTTTTTCAAGAACAATTTTCTTACCATTAGGTTTAGTGATTTTAATTTCTTGACCCTCCAAATTAGTTGGAATAACCTCAACCAACTTTGGTTCCCTTCTGTCAGTGTTTTGAGAAACTTAAACACTGGTTTCACAACCAATGCCAAATTTCACATGACTTTTGGTCTATTTGTTGAGGAGCATCTCAAAACCTTTGCATGATTCCACCCATTTTTCACACCCAACTTGGGTGGACTCAACCTCCTTTTTACAACTCTGATATTTTGTTATCATAGTTTGGAGCTGGTCTTTTTGGTTATACTTGCTTCATGGTTTAAACTGCTAATTTCAGATTCTTTTGCAGTCAATTTTAATTTTAACTCTTTTGAAAGTTTTTCAAATTGAACTTCATCATCTAAAATTTTCTTCCTAAGGTTTTTATTCACCTCTTTAATGTTTGCAAATGCTATTAAACATTTGTTTGAACACAAATCATTTAAGATTTGAGGAGATACCTTAGCAGTAGCCATCAATGCACAATCACACTTGCACTCACAATCATTATCACCCTATGGATCTGAGAGATTCACAACCTCTTCTTCAGACTTTTCATCTGAAACTACTGCATCAACAAAATCATTAGTCACATTTTCAGAATCAGACACTACATCCTCAGATTCAACTTCTTCTACTATTGTGTCCAAAGCCATGAAACAAAAAATTTCTGGTTCATTTTCAGCTTTTGCAACAAGAGCAAAATTCTCATCTATTGGCTCATCTGGTAAATTGCTCCAATCAACAAAGCCTTGTGTGAAAAAGCTCTGTTGACTGGTCTCTGCAGGGGCAGAGGGTGGAGTAGCAGTTATTGGCATTTGAGCCTGAGCAACAAGGGTGTGAACATAGTGAATATGAGGAACAGTGGTTTGGACATAATGGACTGGAACAGTGGATGAGGACTGTGCAAAGTTAGCAGTGTTTTGCACATTTGGTCCAGGGGTATTATGGGAAACTTGATAAGTGTTTGTCTATGGCCTTTGATTTGGATTGGTAATCATACGTGTACCATTATGACTCCTACATTCCCTAGCAATCTGACCAAGTCTATGACATTTATAACACTTAATCTTAGATTTATCCAACCCACCTTTGACCTGCCATTTAAACCTGGATATCTTCTGCCAGTTTTCTTATAGAAATTATTAGTTCTAATACTAAGCAGAGCCAGTTGGTGCATTATGTCCATTTCTTCTAAGTCATCAGGGTCAAAATATTGAAGGTCATTATACTCAAAGTATATATTATCGCATGCCTGCATATCACCACCACTTGCTGCAAAAGCATAGTTGGGTGAATAAGAATCAGAGTTAAAACCAGAGTTAAAACCTGAAGTTATGTCAATGAAATGATCATAACTCTGATCCTTATTATTACCAGGCACCTCATCCTGACCCAAAAGTGTTGTATTACGAAATACATAGTCATCAGACACTTTTCCAAAGCCCTGAAGCTTCTTTTTCTAGTTAAGCTCTCTCTCATAGGTCAAGAGCTTACCATGAAGCTGGGTCAGAGGTAAGTCCTTGAAAGCAATTGAGTTTCTCATAATAATAGCAATAGTGTCCTATTTGTCTGGTAATGATCTCAAAAACCTATGGTTCAATGTTGAATTAGGATAAGTTAGACCCGGCAGTTGTAGTTCATTAATTATACAATTAAACCTCTCAAATTGTTGAGTTAATGAGTCTCCCTTCACATGACTGATTATTTCATATTGTTGGTTAAGTATTTCATGGTTGATTTCAATAACCTCCTTTGTCCCACCGAATTGTTCTTTCAAAGCATCCCACAACTCCTTTGCACTGTTACAGTGTAACAGCCTACCATAGATATCATTTGGTAGAGCCATGGCCACAATACTGAAGGCCTTAGCATCTAACTCAATTTTCTGAAAATCTTGCTCGGAGTAGTTTTCTAGTTTCTTGGGCTCTTGAACCTTGGGATCTTTGGTACTCGTCACCATCGGAACATGTGGTCTGAAGATAACCAACTTCCAACACCCAGTGTTCTGTTGAGCTAGAACATGGCTCATCCGACGTTGCCAGATATTGTATTCAGATCTGACAAACATCAGTGGCTTGTTGTTCGTGCCAGGATTATGTGGATCGTGATTGATTGAAGCCATTCTTTGATCGTTTGTAAAACAAAGTGTGTTTAAAAAACTTGGAACGTAAATAAACTTTTACTCTGTTTTCAATCCGACAACAAAACGATATCAATAATTGTGAGCTGATCTATTTATATTAAATTGATTGGTTAGATCGAAATTAATTGACCAAGCTCTGATACCAATTGTTAGGATCTGAGTTTGATTTGTTTTGATAGTTTATAAATGAAATACGAAAGAAGATAAACAAATATGGAAAGTGCAGCGGAATAGTAAACTGTAAATCAAAACAAACGGGTTAATTGTTTTCGAATCAAACTTCTCATTAGTCAACACAGATTATAATGATTACACAATTTCTCCCCCTCAACCTGATCACTCAGATGTTTGTCTAAAAGAATGTTTGGAATGATGAATAGAACAGTACAAGCACTGTTCTATTTATAGACAAACTAAACCTCTGATGACCTATGGCTGACATCACCTAAGACATCGACATCAAACAGATATATAACAACATAAAACAACTGATGAATACAAACACTGTTACATAGATAAACTCTGATGACTAAACAACTAATGGGTAAAGCTCTGATGGCTTGTATCCTCTATTGGAGCCTAAGTGTTATTGGCTCCAATAGTCCTTGTGTAACATCGCAAAATTTTTCCCAAATTCTAAAACGTAAAAGCCTTTACCTTATGATTAATTTTATATATGCCTAAGTATTTTATTTTTCTACCACCCAACTTATATATATATATATAATGGTATAATAATAATAATAATAATAATAATAATAATAATCATAATCATAATAAAAATAATACCCACATTTTAAACTTCATCTTTAAAACAAACCCAAACCTTTTGTCTTTTTCGGGCCCATCATTCCAGCCCAAACCAAAGCCAGGCCCACTAGCCCCCTCCCCTCTCTTACCTGTTAAAGAAAAATAAATAAATAACATGCACCAAGACAGACTCGAACCGGAGTCTGTCCGGAACACACACCCGCGCCACACCATTGAGCCATCTATCTGGTTTGTTATACAAGCCAGACATTATTACTTTTATAAAGATTTTAAACCAAATTAACTTTTCCCCCTTTGCTGCTGTTCGATGTGCGACGCAGCCAAGGACCAACCTTTGGTTGACCAAATTTCCAAGGCTAATCTTATTATTTTTGGAAACCCTTTAATTCCGCATCAAGACTGATGCAACCATTCCACAATTTACCAACAATTAGTCAAGAATTAAGCATACTCATGCGTTTTGACCATGTAATTGGTCAAGGAATTGAAACTTTCCATCTACGCAATATCAGTATAAATTGGACATCACACAACGATCACAACTCGCCATTCACTCTTTCTCAACCTCTAATTTCTCATAACAAATCGCTGTTCTTGAAATTTTTGTTCGCGTTTGACTTCGAAATTTGACTGTTCGTTCATAATCAATTTAGCTTTGTAAGTCTAATCTTTTTTGTGGGTTACATTAATCGGCATGTGTACAACATTAGCCCCATGATTAATTGGACTAATGTTGTGTGTATTGATCGATTGGAAAATTAGGGCTCGTATGAATAATATTGGGGAAGAACACGAATTGCATATAATACTTATTTTATTTAAACAGAAACTAACACAACCACTGGTCTGGACCAAGTGGTTGTGTCTGGTGCCACCTACCTAAGCCACGCAGGTTCGAGTCCCGGCTGTGGCACATCTTTTTCCTTTATTTTGTTTTTAATCAAACAAACAAATTAATTATATATAATACTTATAATTTTATAAATTCGTTTTAAAATATTAAAACTCTTTTATTAATTCTACAAAAATTATTTTAAGTTAATCTGATGAAAAAGTTTCACTCACAATTTTTAGTTTTCAAAAATTTATTTATTTAATATATATAATAATTAAATCAATTTTATTCTATTATATTTATAAAATTCCATTAAAATATCAAAACAATTTTATAAATTTCCACAAAAATTATTCTGAGTTTATATAATGATAAACTTTTCTGAAATGATTTTTAATTCTGAAAAATCATTTATTTAATATTTTTAATCAATTTTTGTTAGTTTTAATCATAATTAAATCATAATAAATTCAACTTTTAATATTTTTGCACCAAAATTTTATACAAATTATTTCTGAATATTTAGAACAGAATTATAAATTTTAAACTAATAATTCTTTAATTTTAGTATTTTTAAATATTAAAGTTAAATCTTGATAATTTGTTATAAATAGAATTAATATTCTATTTTAAAGAAAATAATTTTTAAAAAATTATTTTTATACTTTAAACACATTTTTGTGACCATTTTAAATTTAAATTTTTTAAAAAAGATTTTTGTCTATTTATTTACTAAATTTCTCTCAATTATCAAACATTTTATTATTAATCAAACGAGCATTTATCCCCAATCCGAGGCCCTACAACATATACATTTGTAGATAGACTTAGACATATTTTTTACCTTTTTATAGGGTGATATTTGGCATTGTTGGGCAACACATATTCTATATCGCGAGACTTAACATTTTAAGGTGAGTTTACATAGCCCCTTTACTCTATTTTCACTATTTTCGGGGTGAAACATGTTTAAACATTTTATACTATCATTTACTCATATTTACTTGTGATTCAATTACAACATCATTCTATCATTTGACTGTAACAAAAAGACACAGTACAATCATTAACAATGATCAAGCCACCTGTTTAGATTATAGCGCTATAGGTCTGACAAACCCATCCCCCCGCATAAATTCAGGGATGATCGAAAGCAATAACAACATTAGACTAACTTGCGAGTTAGGCCTCAGTCGACACAAGGTTTGATTGTACAAAGACGCATTGTTACATGTCGGAATCCTACTCTATCATCATACAACTGTGAATGTTGTACATACTATAGTTATCATTTATATTCAAAAACCTATGTATTCTCACCAACTTTTGTTGACCCAAAAATATTTTCAACTTAACATGTTTCGGGTTCTACTTGCTTGAAGATTTGAATTAATGCTTGAAGATGTGTGCATAGTTTTATTCATTTTGATGTACGAACTCTTGTAGAACAAATGTATGTAATTTATTTAAATCATTTAATGAAATTTATTATTCACCATGAGCTACTGAATAATCATCAATACGTGACATCCCGATGTTTCCGCCATCGGTTGGGGTGTTACAGATTGGTATCAGAGCCATGGTTATAGGGAATTAGGTTATTAGAAAAATAATCTAGTCTATAACCATAGGATTTGACCAGTACTTGCTTCTTTTACTTGCTAAATCTCTATCTTCCTCCTACTTCTTATACCTACTTTCATCCTTACAAGAATGTTGCTCTCCATCACTGGATCCACTCTTAGACTAATAAGACAAAATCCTCAGGTTTAACCTGAACCACCTTGAGATCTCGTCGAAGTTCTAGATTTTAATAACGAACACGTGCAATCTGGAAGGGTGAACGCCTGTATTCTGAGTCTTCTGTCTAGGCTGGCATTGCGCATATATCTCAATCAGACGAGGGACCCGGATGCCTACCTGGGAATTCTCGGGATGAGTGTTCACTTATAGGCTAAAGCATGTCTTCATATGTTATTAGGATTTAGAATCTTTGATAAAGTCAACGTTTTCGTTTATTCGTTTTAATGAATAAATGATTACATTCTTTATATAAACTCATTCATTTCATTTTGTCTCATACAGATCATGCCTCCACGTCGCAGCGCTCGCCTTAACAGTGGTGATAATCATGATGAAGGGAGTAGCAATCACAACCATAACCATAACCACGGTGCTAACCAAAACAACAACAACAATAATGGTGTCGATGCCCAACTGGCTGCAATCATTTCTCAACAAATGGCGCAGCAAATAGCAACTCTGGTTCCCAACTTACTAGCTCAAGTCATCCAGATGAACGGCAACGGGAACGGTAACGGCAACGGGAATGGAAATAGAAACCACAACGGAAACGGGAATGGTCTCCCAGCCTGTACCCTTAAGCACTTTAATTCTTGTAATTCCCCAAAATTTAGTGGAGAAGAAGGAGCTATAGGACTCCTACAATGGTTTGAGGGTATTGAAAATACCTTCATCAACAGTGAATGCCCTGACAACTTTAAGGTTCGTTACGCCATGAGTGTTCTCCACAAACGAGCACTCACTTGGTGGAATGAGGAAAAGCGCACCCGAGGATCAGAAGTCGCACTTACTATGACCTGGGATCAAGTCAAGGAAATAATGAGAGATGAATTTTGCCCACGTAACGAGGTCAAGAAATTAGAAGACGAGTTCCACACCCTTGCTCAGGATAGTGGGGAAAGCCTTGCTTATAATACCCGCTTCCATGAGCTCATTCTGTTGTTGCCACATAAGGTCACTCCACTACCGGTGGCCATTGAGAAATATATCGGTGGTTTACCCATGCAGATTCAGGACACGGTATGGGGAAGGAACCCTGCTACCCTTGAAGAGGCCAAGCGTTTAGCAGCTACCCTAACAGACAATCACTAAAAGAACGGGACCTTAGTTCGGAAAGGCAATAAAGCAAGTATTGTAGCCGCGGTAACTACTGAGAACCAGAAACGTAAGGCCAGGGATCCTGACGTCAACCTCACTACACAAGCTTCTAACAAGAAACCCTATATTGGAAACTATCCATTGTGTAACACATGCAACCGACATCATCCCACTACTTCAGCGTGTCGCTTGTGCACCAATTGTGGTAAATATGGCCATCTAGTCAACACATGCCGCGAGACCCCAAATCCTAATACCAACCAACCAACCAACCCTGCTCAGGCTGCAAATCCTAATCGATACAACTACGGTCAGTGCTATGAATGTGGAGACCCAAATCACTTCCGTAACCGATGCCCTAAACTAAACAGAGATCAAGACCCTCCAGCTACTTAACAACATGTTCCACCATTCGAACGTTGTTTGCTTTTATTCTATATATTGACGTTATTTGATTCAAGTAATAAATTCTAGTATTGAAATTTTTGTCTGAGAGTTGTTTACATAGTATAATCATAATACTTGAATGCATGCTTGTGAACTAATTATCTAAATCTATACAACTACAACTCGTATACTGTGCTTGTTATACTTGCTTGCATAAACATGTTATCAATTTGCAATCTATGTGCTGCACTTAATAAAGGTCATCATGCCTTTTCAACAGTCGGGAGAGGCCCTACAACCTGCTCCACGACTGGTGGAGGCTATCGAACCTACTCAACGATTGGTAGAGGTTATTATGCCTTTTCAACAGTCGGGTGAGGCCCTACAACCTGCTCCACGACTGGTGGAGGCTATCGAACCTGCTCAACAATCGATGGTGTCATAGAAGGACGCAAAACTTTAATGTAAGGTAAATTGGAGATTGCGGTCCGGAACGTAATCATGAATTTACAGTTACATTAAGGTAGTGTGAAATCCTATCAAGGTTATAAACTCTAGTTGTCTGGTAATTCATCAACCCACACTAAACACGAGACAGTTTATTCTATTCATGTCATGCTATAACCCAAATCACAACTATTTTTTTTTATTTTTACCCAATCACCTTCAACCCTACGTTTTTAATAAACTTCGGGACGAAGCTTCCAAAAGTAGGGGAGACTGTAACATCGCAAAATTTTTCCCAAATTCTAAAACGTAAAAGCCTTTACCTTATCATTAATTTTATATATGCCTAAGTATTTTATTTTTCTACCACCCAACTTATATATATATATATATAATGGTATAATAATAATAATAATAATAATAATAATAATAATCATAATAAAAATAATACCCACATTTTAAACTTCATCTTTAAAAGAAACCCAAAGCTTTTGTCTTTTTCGGGCCCATCATTCCAGCCCAAACCAAAGCCAGGCCCACTAGCCCCCTCCCCACTCTTACCTGTTAAAGAAAAAAAAATAACATGCACCAAGACAGACTCGAACCCGAGTCTGTCCGGAACACACACCCGCACCACACCATTGAGCCATCTATCTGGTTTGTTATACAAGCCAGACATTATTACCTTTATAAAGATTGTAAACCAAATTAACTTTTCCCCCTCTGCTGCTGTTCGATGTGCGACGCAGCCAAGGACCAACCTTTGGTTGACCAAATTTCAAAGGCTAATCTTATTATTTTTGGAAACCCTTTAATTCCGCATCAAGACTGATGCAACCATTCCACAATTTACCAACAATTAGTCAAGAATTAAGCATAATCACGCGTTTTGACCATGTAATTGGTCAAGGAATTGAAACCTTCCATCTACGCAATATCAGTATAAATTGGACATCACACAACGATCACAACTCGCCATTCACTCTTTCTCAACCTCTAATTTCTCATAACAAATCGCTGTTCTTGAAATTTTTGTTCGCGTTTGACTTCAAAGTTTGACTGTTCGTTCATAATCAATTCAGCTTTGTAAGTCTAATCTTTTTTGTGGGTTACATTAATCGGCATGTGTACAACATTAGCCCCATGATTAATTGGACTAATGTTGTGTGTATTGATCGATTGGAAAATTAGGGCTTGTATGAATAATATTGGGGAAGAACACAAATTGCATATAATACTTATTTTATTTAAACAGAAACTAACACAACCACTGGTCTGGACCAAGTGGTTGTGTCTGGTGCCACCTACCTAAGCCACGCGGGTTCGAGTCCCGGCTGTGGCACATCTTTTTCCTTTATTTTGTTTTTAATCAAACTAACAAATTAATTATATATAATATTTATAATTTTATAAATTCGTTTTAAAATATTAAAACTCTTTTATTAATTCTACAAAAATTATTTTAAGTTAATCTGATGAAAAAGTTTCACTCACAATTTTTAGTTTTCAAAAATTTATTTATTTAATATATATAATAATTAAATCAATTTTATTCTATTATATTTATAAAATTCCATTAAAATATCAAAACAATTTTATAAATTTCTACAAAAATTATTCTGAGTTTATATAATCATAAACTTTTCTGAAATGATTTTTAATTCTGAAAAATCATTTATTTAATATTTTTAATCAATTTTTGTTAGTTTTAATCATAATTAAATCATAATAAATTCAATTTTTAATATTTTTGCACCAAAATTTTATACAAATTATTTCTGAATATTTAGAACAGAAATATAAATTTTAAACTAATAATTCTTTAATTTTAGTATTTTTAAATATTAAAGTTAAATCTTGATAATTTGTTATAAATAGAATTAATATTCTATTTTAAAGAAAATCATTTTGTAAAAATTATTTTTATACTTTAAACACATTTTTGTGACCATCTTAAATTTAAATTTTATAAAAAATATTTTTGTCTATTTATTTACTAAATTTCTCTCAATTATCAAACATTTTATTATTAATCAAACGAGCATTTATCCCCAATCTGTGGCCCTAGAACATATACATTTGTAGATAGACTTAGACATATTTATTTCCTTATTATAGGGTGATATTTGGCATTGTTGGGCAACACATATTCTATATCGCGAGACTTAACATTTTAAGGTGAGTTTACATAGCCCCTTTACTCTATTTTCACTATTTTCGGGGTGAAACATGTTTAAACATTTTATACTATCATTTACTCATATTTACTTGTGATTCAATTACAACATCATTCTATCATTTGACTGTAACAAAAAGACAAAGTACAATCATTAACAATGATCAAGCCACCTGTTTAGATTATAGCGCTATAGGTCTGACAAACCCATCCCCCCGCATAAATTCAGGGATGATCGAATGTAGTAACAACATTAGACTAACTTGCGAGTTAGGCCTCAATCGACACAAGGTTTGATTGTACAAAGACGCATTGTTACATGTCGGAATCATACTCTATCATCATACAACTGTGAATGTTGTACAAACTATTGTTATCATTTATATTCAAAAACCTATGTATTCTCACCAACTTTTGTTGACCCAAAAATATTTTCAACTTAACATGTTTCAGGTTCTACTTGCTTGAAGATTTGAATTAATGCTTGAAGATGTGTGCATAGTTTTATTCATTTTGATGTACGAACTCTTGTAGAACAAATGTATGTAATTTATTTAAATCATTTAATGAAATTTATTATTCACCATGAGCTACTGAACAATCATCAATACGTGACATCCCGATGTTTCCGCCATCGGTTGGGGTGTTACACCTTGTCTTCAACGGCAGTTGTTTTTTCAACAGTCCTTTGTGATTAGCACTTGTACACAGCACTTGTTTGTATGAACAGCAGTTGTTAGAGTCAACAGTCTTTTGGGAGGATAATCATGTAAACTACTGTTTTATTATGGATCATATATATATAGTATGTTTTGGCTTTTCAGATCATCTGTTCTTCCCCAGGTCAACAGACCCAACAGAATAAGCTGCTTGATAACTACAAGAAAGATATTTCTGATTTAACTAAAAGTTTGTGACAAAAACAAACTGCCATTAATAACTATAATAATGAAATTGAAGAAACAAAATTAAAAATGGCAAAAGTTAAATGTTTTTCAGAAAAGATAAACAAAAAGCTTGAAAGTTATCTGAATGTAGCTTATGTCCTAGACCACATCATTGAGGATCCAAGCCCTACTATGAGTTACAAATTAGTACCTTCTCCGGTGTTGTTTGAGAACCACAATTTGAATACTGTGACACCAGAAAGTTCTGATAAATCTGGATTTACATCAGGGAATGAATCAAACACTTCTAGTGTTGGTGATCCAAATTCTAATGTAAAACCGATTTTGGGAGTGAATAATGAGGGCATTGTGGCAGAAACTGATGATTATGATACTGAGAATGAGGCACCTAAAAAGAATGTTGATATTCCGCTGGAAAATCACATTTGGACTAATGAGTGTTACTCAAAGGTACAGCATCCTCCGAAAGCTGAACAAAATCAGAATCAATCAGTGAAGGAAAATATGAAAGGTGATTGTAATGACAAACTTGTAAAAGTGTTTTATCGGATGGAAGGATCCAATAAAATAATTTATGATGAAGAATATCCAGTACAGTTCACTACTCTAAAATTGACAAAATTTGGCAAGAAAGCACAATTTGGTTTCCTAAATCTGAAAGGACAAATGGTATGCCACCCGAATTAATCAAGAGACTGTATGGTGATAATTGTAACACATCAAAGGTTCATGTCACGCAATTTGTTAAACCAAAGGACAAATTAAATGGTTTTGTTGAACCGACTTATTCACTAGATCTCGCTCCTAAGAGCTTGAGGCGACAGTGCTATAATGATCAAAGATCGGTCAATACATTTGCTAGATTTGATAATTAAAATAGATTTGAATAGTATAGAGCCTGTTTCAAGTATGGAGAAAGAGGGCATTTACTTGCTCATTGTACATACGTGAGACGTAAGAGGCTAGAGGTTGAAAATGATTGTACATTAGTGAGAATTTGACACATGCTAAAGATTTGTAATGATTAATAAGGCATGTGATGATTTGGTGTGATGTGCTGATAGGCTTCGTAGACTTATTATTGCGTGCCTTAGTGATACAAATATAATGAACTACTCGCTATGTGGATGAACACCTTATGGGCATATGGTCTTGGTACCGTAATTTCTTTTAATAGGGTTGCCAAAATCTGAGGTTCCGGGTCGGTGTGTTAATTGTTATCCGGGGTATCTTGATTGATCTTTTGTTGTATTGATTTACGGACCTAGATTCGATCAAGATCTTTGCAAAAAGAGCTTAAATGCCAAAACCTAAAAGTTACAGAATTGAGGAACTTAATGTATATCAATGATCAAAGATCATTTAATGCATTGTATCAATTCTATGATGAAATCATGATTGATATCAGCCTCAACCTGGTACGTGCGCACATGTTACTTTGTAGCATTGATTTGTTGACATGTACACCTTTATGCTTAGTATCTTGTAAATAACGGATAACATTGGCATAATCGCGCGTTACGACGAAGCTTTGTGCAAATTCCTTGATAAGGGAGTATGTCGTGTGTGTGGGAACCATAAGCTTGTTAGTTTTTAAATACACTTAACGCGTATCATTTTAAAGAATTGCATAACGGTCTGAATGTGAGCTTATGTGGATCACAATATCAGCAATTGCCATATCATACATTGTCTTTAATGATAATATATTAAACATCAACGGTGTGATCAGATTTCTCATAAACTGATATGATCCTCTTACCGGAAATCACAAAATGGTTACTGCTTTAAATTTTTCATTTTATTCATATATATAAAAAACTCAAAAATATTTTTTGTGTGTTTTAGCATAAATTTCAGAAAATCCAAAATTTTTACATTTCTGTGTTATTTTCGATAACCGGTGTTGGATGATAGTCATTTTCTGAAGCTTGACGGACCAATCTGAGTTTTGTATCATTTAAATGAGAAATTTTGCATGTTTGAAGGTTTTCAAGGTTTAAAATGATAAAACGGGATTCGAATCAGACATTTGATAAAATTTCATTTTTTTCAGAATCTTGTTCGACCTTTCGTCAGGTCGAATGGGTTTCTGAGGGTTGATTCGAACCTCAGTAGGAGGTCGAATGACAGTGTTTGTCTGATAAGTTTTTCATTCGAACCATCTAATATTCATTTGGACAATTCAATAGGTTGAATGAACATCAGATTTTCTCTTTCGAACCCTGAAAGGGTCGAATGAACCTTGCTTATAGATATGTTCTGCTTCATTCGAACTCCCACACCAAAATTATCATAAATTTTCAACTTAAAGTCACCTTGTTGCCCTTGCATTTTACACTTTACAATCTTGTTGCTTTAGTTCTTTTGATCATTTCTATATCATTTAAACTGGTAATGATTCACAGAACAAGTCAGAATCGTTGTTTGAAGCTTATAAACCCTAGACCTTTGATTTGTGCATTTAAACTGTTATTGTACATGAATTGACCATAGCTTAACCCTTTTCGATGGTTTTAGGGGGAGATTATCACAAAAACAAGTGTTTAAACACATTCATATGCAGACGAATCTTGGGTGGAAGCAATGCAGCAAGAACTTCAATAATTTCGGAAACGTGGATTAATTGATGAAATTGATCATAGATAATTGTTAGTCGATGGTTTTAGGTTGTTTTTGAATCAATATGAGAAGTTAAAATGCATTAAACAATGAAATGGTAATTTTGAATCAACACAGTTATTCATTTGACCATTTCAAAGGGTCGAATGTGTATAAAAGGATCGAATGAACAGGTTTTAAACACATTCGACATCATTCAAACTTCATGCGAACCCTCGAAAGGTCGAATGAAGATAATTTTTGACCATTTTCATGTTTTTGTCTAATGTAACGTATTTTTATGTTTGTTTGATTGTTTTTGCAGGTTATAATGGCTGAACAACCACAGCAAGATGTTCCAGAGTAGGAAGCACCAAAGCCACTGAACTTTGAGGAAAAACATAATTGTCGTGCTTATGTTGGAGATGTTGGGAAGAACGAAGAATTTTCTGGAATCGTCGAATTTCTAAAGAGATGTAGAGTTGTTTACGCTCTAGCTAAGCCAATGACGATATACAAAGATCATCAAGATGACTTCTGGGAGAACAAAGCTGTTATTGAAAGCAGAATTCAAGGACAGTCAGTGCTTATAAGTGAACAAGACATCAGAGAGGCATTGCAGTTACAAGATTCTCCTTTTGATCCAATTGAATTATCATGGACTGAACAGTGCAAATGTTTCTTGAGAATGAAGTATAACGGTCTAATCACAGACTGTTTACTACTGAAAGCCAAGTTGTGTCCTCAATACAAATATTTATTACATGTGATTCTACATGTGTTCGGACCAGTGAGTGGAGGCTATGATGTGCTGAGGAAGAGTTTATGTTCTTTGGTGGTCGCTCTTATTCTGAACAAACCTTTCAATGTCTCTGGGATGATATTCCACCATATGATTGAAGTGTTACAAGGCTTGAAGAAAGACAGATTCTTGTTGTATCCCAGGTTTTTGCAGATGGTTTTTTGACAACAAGTATCTAGAGTTGAGAATAGATTCGTTGCAAATGGTCAATTAGGTTCACATGAACCAGACTACTTTGACTAGGATGAAAGCGTATAAGGGAGCTCCTGATGATAATAAGCCACCATATATGAATTTGTTTGGACATTTAAGATCAATTGCTTACAAGGATCTAGGTCCAGATAAAGTGAGGAATGCTAATAGTGATTCTGATTTTGACAGTCCATTATGTCCTGTTGATAAGTCTGCTAAGAGAAAGGGACAAGTGATAAACAAACGTGCAAAGTCATGAAAGGGTAAAAAGGTGGTAATTGAAAAAGAAACCAAGTCAAAGAAGGTGACTAAAGGTAAAGGTAAAACAAACACGTTGCTTGCTGATAAAGATAGTGAAGAGACAGAGGTTGATGAAGAGTGGGATTCTCAGACGGAAAATGTTAAGGATACTAATCCCAAGGCCACTGAGATTAGTATGCCTGAAGCATTGGAAAACATTTATGAGGAGCAGAGGAATAAGATTGTAATTAAGAGAATGAGGAACTTATACTTAATCTTGATGATATGCAAGGTTCACCAGTTTTAGGAGCTAAGATTGTGCGTGGTAGAAAGAAATCGATGTCATAGAAAGTAGCTCCTAGTAAGAAAAGAAACAGGGAAATTGATTTGCTTATACAAAGGAAGAATGTTCTAGAAGCAACTAGTTCAAAAGCAGCATCACCAGCAACATCCCCGATAGTCAAGAAAAAGAAAGTATCTGAGAAAGTCGTTACAACAGATCCATTATCACAATTGAATCCTGAAAACATCTCTGTAACTTTATAGAGTGTTTTTGAGGAGAAACAGAAGAAAACCGAGAAACCAAGAGCTGAATCTAGTTCTACTCCAAAGGTTACAGTTTTTGATGAAGTAATGGAAGCTGTTAATCGTCAGATTGCCAACGTTATGAAAGCATTTAATCAGCAACTGGCAGAGATAAAGCAGATGAAAGAGAATGAAAGTGATATGTTAAAGATTGTGTTATCTTCTAAGAAACGTCAAGATGAATTAGAAGAAACAATCAAGATTCATAAGACTTCTGAGAAAAGAAACAGAAAAAGAATAAAGCTGATTGAAGGTGAAAACAAAGAGTTGAGAAAAATTGTTGATAAACTATATTATGAAGCACCACAGTTGAAGGATGGTGAGGAAGAGGAAGAGGAGAAAGAACAACAAGTAGATTATGATAGTTTTGATGAAGGTGATAAAGATGATGATGAAGATGATAGTGATGATGATGATGATAATGCAGGAGGTAAAAGTTCTAACCAAGACAAAGAATCAAGTGACAAAGATTCTGATGATGGTAATGATGATGCAAACCAATTCAGATTCAAGAAAAGAGAATCTGATAAAGGCAGCAAAGGTGAATCAAGTTCTAAAAAAAAGAAAGGAAATGAAAATGTAGATGAAGATCAAAGTATATTCTAGACAAATAAGATTTGTGCCTTATCTGAAGAAGATAAAAGATTGTACAAACAAATGTTGGAAAGAAATGTTTGGACAATTGAATTGACTGGAAGGTTTCCTAAGATTTTCCAAGGTGATGATATGAAGTATTTTATTGATTGTCAAGATCCTGTTCTTGAGGATGGAGAGTTATCTGCAGCAATGACGAATGAGAAACTTGAGGGTCTTGCTAAGCAGGTAGGGAAGTCACTAGAAGATATCATGAAAACACAAGTGATTCCTGATATTCTAGTTAAAGAAGCTGGAACACATTCAGATGATCAGGATGCTCCATTCTTTGAAGATATTGAAATTAAAGACATTTCGCACGAAGAGTATCCTGAATACTATCCTATGAAGAAGAATGTGGTGATTCCTGAAATTAATGAATAGACTTTGAATGAGGCTGAAAAGTTAGCCAAAGAGAAAGGAAAGTAGTTTATGGATGAAGTGTTTGGTAAGGAAGCTGAAAAGAAAGAACCTTACAAACAATCTGAAGAATTGAAAGTGTTGTTGAGGAAATTAAAAGAAAAAGAAGCTAGTAGACCAGTAGCAGAAGTACAAGGTGCTTTCTAAAAACATCACAACAAGGTGTTTTAAGGAAGAGCATTGGGTTGGTGTAGATGCATAATTACGACTAATGCTTTGGATTGGTAAAATAAAGTGTTTTGTCTATATATGAGAGTTCGAAGGAAGAAATATAATAGGTCGAAGGAAGAGATTCTAGACAGAAGACAGGTTCGAGCTACCTTGAAGGTCGAAGGTGTTCATTCGACCTCATCGTGAGGTCGAATGTAGATTACTATATAAGCTCAACTTTTTGTTAAATTTATAACTTTTGCCATGTTGAGTCTTGTGTCTGGTCTAGATTCTCTCTCTAGGTGTTTATCTTTCTGAAAGTTATTTATAAGCTTGTAAACTCAATTGTAAACATCTTTTAACAAGTAATTAATGAAAATGATGATTGGAAAGTTATTTTTGTATGTTTGATTCGATTCATATCATATTGTAAACAATCTAGGTTACCGCACCTGGATTTGTTAGACTTGTATGATCACCTAAAAGTTTTTGACAAAACCCAGCTCATTCGCCCCTTCGGTGGTCGAAGGTGTGACACCCGGCATGTTCGGCTTAAACATATTAGTAACATCTAAGTCTACCTTAGCGAGAAACATTTATAAACAAACTTAACTGGGTTAGTTGAGTTGGGTCAAGTTAGGATTGTCCAGGGTACAATGATCTGGAGGATCATTGGGAGTCGTTTTGGTAATACACTAGTACCGGGTTCCGTTGTTGGTGACACTACATGAACTAATTAAGTATATGTGTAAATTATGGGTTGTGTGGTGGTTTATATACATAGACGTGTTTAAATGATGTGTAAATGATTATCTGTGCTTTAATGTGTTAAATATAGACTAAGGATGCATGCTTATGTGTTAAGATGTGTTAGAATGCGTTAAACACGACAAACTGGAAAACTAGTTAAAAAGGGGCTCTGGTTCGACCACTTCGAGTGGTCGAAGGAGAGGAAAATTGTCTGGTTCGACCCATGCAAGTGGGCGAACCAGGGAAGTGGAGTTGAAGAATTCCCTTCGACCTGGACAAGTCTCATTCGACCCTGTGAAAGGGGCGAAGGAGACCACCTTCGACCAATCAATTGGTGCGAAGGAGGATCAGTATAAATACCAACCTTAGTCATTTTTCATCATTTCACAAACCCTAACCGTCCCAAAACGCTCTCAAACGATCTTAAACACTAAGGAAGGAGTTTTTGCTCTTCTTTTTCATAATCTAACCTATCTACAACATCTAAACAAGAATCCAAGGTGTGTTCATAATCCTAAATCTTTTAAAAGCATTTTAATTCGTTTTCATCTAACCTTAATTGTCCAGATCTGTTCTAAGGGTGTTTTTATGATTAAAAACCTTTTAAACATCTTTCTAAAACAAAACCCTATCATTTAACATGAGTTTTCATAATAAATAACATGTGTTAATTGAGTATTATGTGGTGTAATGTGTTATTCAATGCTTTGCTGCTTTATCTATGTTAGAGACATGATGTAGGATTGCTTTTAATGCTGATTGATTGTTGTTTAGGGTTAGAATCGATTGGATGATGATATTATGTGTAAATTGGGGATTTTGACGAATCTAGACGTAACATGTGGTGTTTATAATCAATAGAACCCATAAGGATGATCGGATGATCGATAAACTGAGTATTTTAAATCAAACATGAGTCGATTTCAAAAGTTTCCAAATTGGGTAAAGATTTCATGCATGAAAGTGACGTTTCCATAATTTTTGCCATTTTGGGAAAGGGCTGAAACGGATATGGTTTGGGGCAAAATCAGTGGGGTTTTGTTAGGATAACATAATCATGTTTAACTGCTGTGATTGGTGATGTTTCGAGTCGTTTTGAATGTGTTTTAAGCGTTGTTAGGCAAAATAGAACAACAGGGGCGAACCTGGCCTCCTTCGACCAGTCGAAGGTGCGAAGGAGGAATCCCAGGGTCGAACCAGGCTTTTCAGTGGGCGAATGTGGCAAAATGTGCGAAGGAAGCATCAAACGGTCGAACGAGAGGTAAAACGGGCGAAGGAGAGTAAAAAAGGTGCGAAGGAGGCCTTAAACTGACTGGTTCGACCGTTCTGATGCAGAAATGAGATTTTTGATACAAACTAAGTGTTTTATGCTTGAACCTTGCGTGTAATCTATGTGTACTTGATTAGTTAGGATGATGGGTCACCAACGGGATGTCGGGTCGGTCTAGTGTGTCGGTTAAACATTTAAACACGTTTTAAAACATACTCGGTTATGATCTGGACAATCGGGGGCTAGATAACCTTATGGTTATTAGTCGGAACACTTATGTGAACATTTTGGTAGATCTCCGGTAGAGGGATTATCAAGGGCTAAACGTCTTTACTTATTTTTGAAGAACGCTATCTAAGGTGAGTTCACGGCCCCACTTTTACTGCTTTAACTTTTGGGGGAGAAAACATGCGCTAAACGGTTTTGGTAACATATGTCATACTATGGTTTTAACTTTATATTGCTATACGATCTTTTGGAAAGTCCCGGGGGAAACCATGAATGTGCGGGTTTGCACAACGGGGGAAATGTGGATAGATCTATTGGGCGTGACCTGCCCCACTCGTCGGCTTGGAGGGCCGGGCGGGTGCATATTGTCTCGAACAGGTACATTGGTATCACGCTGAACATACGGGCTGCTTAAACATGCTGAACATTGCTAAACGTGTCTAGTAATGGTTTCCAATCGTAGTAGTAATGAAACATACGCCTAGCTAGCGTACTTGGTAACATTGATATAGTATGGACATGGTAACACTTTGGTAACATTTTTGAACAAACCTGTGAACTCACCAGCATTATATGTTGACATCTTTTTGGCATGTTTTTCTCAGGTCGCTAAGGTAGCAATGAACGGAACTAGGCACACGGGTCTGCATTGGCGTCTAGATTTTAGTGCACGTTTTGTAATAAATGTCTTGAATACTTGGGAACACTGTTTTGTAGAGATTAAATTCTTTAAATGCTTCCGCTGATGAAATTTATGTTTTTGGATTTACGTACTTCATATAGTGTCGTTTATTGTGATCGTTGACTTGGATCCTGGTTTGTCATGCGCCTCGCGGTAAAACCCCGCAAGTGGTAATTTGAGGGTGTGACAGATTGGTATCAGAGCCAATGGTTATAGTGAACTAGGACTGCATGTAGAGTCTGGTCTATAGCCGAGTCGCACACACTAGACGGTCACATACTTTGGGTCTATTAATGGGGTATGTACTAACGTTACATCATCATCATGCTTCTCCGTTACATCATCCGTTTTTATTTGGGTTCTTACCTACTCTTGTCTTCTTCTTCTGGATTGAAGGAGGAGGGGTTGATTTGTTGGTTCTTGCACACACATGCCTTCTTACACTTGCACCTATTGCCACATAGGCGACAATGTTCGGTGACTGGGGTCTAGATTAGGGGTACATCTGGAGGACCATGTAGAGCAGTTTATCATTTCGGGTGCACACGAAATAATAAACTGGGATGCATGAAAATCCCGACGGACTTCGAGTTTGGATGTATGGTCCTGAATTTGTCCCTAGGTTAACTCTTGTAAATTCCTAGTGGTTGACACTGGAAGTGAATCTGAATCTCTCGATTTCTTGGTTTGTTAGATCATGTCTGGTGCTCGCGGTGGTGGACGTCGTGGTGGAGGCGGTGGCCGTGCTGGCGGCGGTGGTCGTGCTGGCGGCGGTGGTCGTGGGAACATCAACATGACCCAAGCTGAGCTGAACAACTTGCTCCAGTAGCAAGTGAACATGGCTATGGCTAATTTCCAGGCCGGGATCAATGCCATGGGTGGTGAGTTGATTTCTGTCGACCTTGCCTCATTTTTGGGTTTCGTGTCCTTTCGTTTGTGTTTTACTCGTGTACCGTGTTTCAGGTGTTGGTGCCAATCCACCCCCACCTCAGTGCTCTTATAAGAAGTTTAGGGACTGTCAACCCCATAACTTCGCTGGAACTGAGGGAGCGGTGGGACTGCTCCGATGGCTAGAGAAGGTGGAATCTGTGTTTGTCATGTGTAACTGTCCTGCTGGGGACCGAGTGAAGTATGCTACTGCGACATTTGAGGGGCCTGCATTGTCGTGGTGGAATGCTACCACTCAGAACGTGGGGTTGGGAGAGGCTATTGCTATGCCTTGGGCGGAGTTTGTGCAGCTTTTGAGAGGTGAGTACTGTCCGAGGGAGGAGATACAGAAGTTGGAGCATGAGGTCTGGAGTTACAAGATGGTTGGGTCGGAGATTGAGGAGTATACTGTGAGGAGGAACGAGCTGGCGGTGTTGTGTCCTGACTTACACACACCCGAGTACAGGAGGATCGAGCACTATGTGTCTGGACTAGTGCCCGAGATTGCTGGGTTGGTAGCTGCTGGGAATCTTCCCACTATTGCTGAAGTTGTCCGATCAGCTCATCGGATGACTAACCTGAAGGTGGCGGAAGGCGTTTTGCCACCCAAGGGTACTACTGTGAAGGCTGCTGAGGGGAACAAGAGGAAGTGGGAGAGTGTGGGGAAGAGTGTGGTGCCAGCTCAGCCGGCGAAGAAGTTTGATACGTCTGGGTCTTCTTCTGGGGCGAAGACGGGTGGGTATGTCGGGAAGCATCCCAAGTGCAACAAGTGTGGTTTCCATCATTCGGGGAGTTGTGACAGGGCTCGTTGTCATCGGTGCCATCAGTTGGGGCACCATGCTAAGGATTGCAAGGTGGCGCTCACCCCAACTCAGACTCCTGCGGCTACTCCTGCTTCTGCTGCTCAGGGGACTCAGGGGAGGCAGGGGTGTTATAACTGTGGTGACACGGGGCATTTCAAGCGTGACTGTCCCAAACTGAAACGGGGCAATAATGGGAGGGGCGGGAACGGTAACGGGAACAATGGCGACGGAGGCAGGACTGCACGTGCTTTCGTCATTGGATCTGCAGAGGCTAGGCAGGATCCAGACACAGTTACCGGTACGTTCCTTCTTAATGATCGCTATGTTTCTGTTTTGTTTGATTCTGGTGCCGATAAGAGTTTCGTATCTTTGGATATTAGTCGATTGCTAGATATAGTACCCACACCTTTAGAGGCTAAGTACTTAATAGAATTGGCTGATGGTAAGAAAATCGAAGCGACACACACCCTTAGGGAATGTCGTTTGGAACTGTCGGGTTTGTCTTTCCCCATTGACCTTATGCCGGTACCTCTGGGTAGTTTTGATGTCGTGGTCGGCATGGATTGGTTATCATTGTATCGCGTGGAGATCGTTTGTTTTGACAAGGTCATTCGGATCCCTCTCCCTGATGGAGAGATTCTTTCGGTTCGTGGCGAGAAAAGCGGTGCTCCGCTGAGTATCATTTCTAGCATGAAAACCCGTAAGTATCTTCGGAAGGGCTGTTCGGCCGTTCTGGCACTTGTTAACGTTTCTTCTGACGATGAGAAGAAGATCGAGGATATTCCGGTGGTTCGTGACTTTTCTGATGTGTTTCCTGATGATTTACCTGGTCTTCCTCCCCATCGTCAGGTTGAGTTTGGTATTGATCTCACTCCGGGCGCAGCTCCTATTGCCCGAGCCCCGTATCGTCTTGCACCTCCCGAGATGCAAGAGTTGTCCAGCCAGTTGCAGGAACTCTTGGAAAAGGGTTTCATCCGACCGAGTTCTTCCCCGTGGGGAGCTCCTATTTTGTTTGTGAAGAAGAAGGACGGAAGTCTTCGTATGTGTATTGATTATCATGAGCTGAACAAAGTGACCATCAAGAATCGTTATCCTCTTCTTCGCATTGATGATCTCTTTGACCAGCTTCAGGGCTCCAGCTATTATTCGAAGATTGATTTGCGGTCCGGTTATCACCAGTTGCGCGTCAGGGAAGCTGACATTCAGAAGACTGCCTTTCGCACTCGTTATGGCCATTTTGAGTTCTTGGTCATGCCTTTTGGTCTCACTAACGCACCTGCGGTGTTCATGGATTTGATGAACCGCGTTTGCAAGCCTTACCTTGATAAGTTCGTCATCGTGTTTATTGACGACATTCTGATCTATTCCAAGAACAAGGCGGATCACGAGGAACATCTGCGGTTGGTCTTGGAACTTTTGAGACAAGAGCAGTTGTATGCTAAGTTCTCAAAGTGTGATTTTTGGTTGCGTGAAGTTCAATTCCTAGGACATGTGGTGAATGAACTGGGAATTCATGTCGATCCGGCTAAGATCGAAGCTATTAAAGACTGGGAAGCACCAAAGACGCCATCTGAGGTGCGGCAATTCCTAGGTCTTGCGGGTTACTATCGTCGTTTCATTGAGGGATTTTCGAAGATCGCTCAACCCCTCACTGCCCTTACCCAGAAGGATCGAAAGTTCGACTGGGATGAACCACAAGAATCAGCATTTCAGATGCTGAAGCTTAAACTTTGTTCTGCACCTATCTTATCCCTTCCTGAGGGTACGGATGATTTCGTTGTGTACTGTGATGCTTCCATTCGGGGTCTTGGTTGCGTGTTGATGCAGCGCGGGAAGGTTATTGCTTATGCTTCTCGTCAACTCAAAGTTCATGAGAAGAACTACACTACTCATGACTTGGAACTGGGTGCAGTGGTCTTTGCGTTGAAAATCTGGAGACATTACTTGTACGGTACCAAGTGTGAAGTATATACCGATCACAAGAGTCTTCAGCATATTTTCGACCAGAAGGTGTTGAACATGCGGCAGCGTCGCTGGGTTGAACTCCTGAACGATTATGACTGTGCCATCAAGTATCATCCTGGCAAGGCGAACGTTGTGGCGGACGCCTTGAGCAGGAAGGAGTGTGTTAACCCTCGTCGTGTTCGAGCCTTACAGCTCACCATTCATTCGTTGTTGCCTGACCGAATCCGTTCTGCACAATTGGAAGCCTTGAAGGAGGAAAACCTAAAGGCTGAAACGATGCACAGTGCTGACAAGCATCTCGAGCTCAGGACTGATGGCTTACACTATTTTGCGGGACGTGTTTGGGTCCCACTGTTCGGGGGATTGCGCGAGCTGGTTCTGGATGAAGCTCACAAATCCCGGTATTCTATCCACCCTGGCTCCGATAAGACGTATCAGGATTTGAAGATACTTTATTGGTGGCCGAACATGAAAGCTGACATAGCTTCTTACGTCAGCAAATGTTTGACTTGTGCTAAAGTCAACGTGGAGTAACAGAGGCCGTCTGGTCTCCTGCAACAACCAGAGGTTCCGGAATGGAAGTGGGAAAGAATCACGATGGATTTTGTCACCAAGCTGCCAAGGTCACCTAGTGGTTATGACATGATTTGGGTGATTGTTGATCGGCTGACAAAATCGGCACGTTTTATACCTATTAAGGACACCGATGGACTCGAGCGGTTAGCTCGACTTTACCTTAAGGAGGTGGTTGCTCGGCACGGGGTGCCTGTTTCTATTATCTCTGATCGTGATCCTCGTTTCGCTTCGCGTTTCTGGAAGGCTCTGCACAAGGCTTTGGGTACTCAGTTAGATATGAGTACGGCTTATCATCCGCAAACTGATGGACAAAGTGAGCGGAGGATTCAAACCTTGGAAGACATGCTTCGGGCATGTGTTATCGATTTTGGCAAAAGTTGGGAGATCCACCTGCCGTTAGTGGAGTTCTCCTACAACAACAGCTATCACTCTAGCATCAAGGCAGCTCCGTTCGAGGCTCTTTACGGACAGAAATGCCGATCACCACTTTGTTGGGCCGAGGTGGGCGAGAGCCAGCTCACTGGTCCGGAACTCGTGTACGAAACTTCGGAGAAAATCGTACAGATTCGTCAACGTTTGGCTGCTGCACGGGATCGTCAGAAGAGCTATGCCGATCGCCGTCGAAAACCTTTAGAGTTCCAGGTTGGGGACAAGGTACTTCTGAAAGTTTCACCATGGAAGGGCGTCATACGCTTTGGAAAGCGTGGCAAGCTTAACCCTCGTTATGTCGGACCGTTCGCAATCCTGGATCGGATTGGACCGGTGGCATATAGACTTGACTTACCGGCGGAGCTCGGTAGTGTGCACAACGTCTTCCATGTGTCTAACTTGAAGAAGTGTTTGGCTGATGAATCTCTCATTGTACCACTGGAAGAGATCAAGGTTGATGATCGTCTTCGCATTGTGGAGGAACCTGTCGAGATTCTCGACTACAAGATTCGTAGCCTTCGTCGGAGTAAAATCCGCATCGTTAAAGTCCGTTGGAACTCGAACCGTGGACCTGAGTTCACATGGGAACGGGAGGACCAGATGAAATCTAAGTATCCTCATCTCTTTCCGAAGCGCGCGTTTGAATCAAGGCATATTACTGCTGAAGCGGAATGAATCTCGGGTCGAGATTCCTTTCAACGTGGGGATGATGTGACATCCGGTAAGTTTCTTTTTGTTCGGTTCTTTCCGTTTCTTTCTTTTTGGGCTTTGCGCAATTTTTGGGACGAAAATTCTTTCAACGTGGGGATGATGTGACACCCGGCATGTTCGGCTTAAACATATTAGTAACATCTAAGTCTACCTTAGCGAGAAACGTTTATAAACAAACTTAACCGGGTTAGTTGAGTTGGGTCAAGTTAGGATTGTCCAGGGTACAATGATCTGGAGGATCATTGGGAGTCGTTTTGGTAATACACTAGTACCGGGTTCCGTTGTTGGTGACACTACATGAACTAATTAAGTATATGTGTAAATTATGGGTTGTGTGGTGGTTTATATACATAGACGTGTTTAAATGATGTGTAAATGATTATCTGTGCTTTAATGTGTTAAATATAGACTAAGGATGCATGCTTATGTGTTAAGATGTGTTAGAATGCGTTAAACACGACAAACTGGAAAACTAGTTAAAAAGGGGCTCTGGTTCGACCACTTCGAGTGGTCGAAGGAGAGGAAAATTGTCTGGTTCGACCCATGCAAGTGGGCGAACCAGGGAAGTGGAGTTGAAGAATTCCCTTCGACCTGGACAAGTCTCATTCGACCCTGTGAAAGGGGCGAAGGAGACCACCTTCGACCAATCAATTGGTGCGAAGGAGGATCAGTATAAATACCAACCTTAGTCATTTTTCATCATTTCACAAACCCTAACCGTCCCAAAACGCTCTCAAACGATCTTAAACACTAAGGAAGGAGTTTTTGCTCTTCTTTTTCATAATCTAACCTATCTACAACATCTAAACAAGAATCCAAGGTGTGTTCATAATCCTAAATCTTTTAAAAGCATTTTAATTCGTTTTCATCTAACCTTAATTGTCCAGATCTGTTCTAAGGGTGTTTTTATGATTAAAAACCTTTTAAACATCTTTCTAAAACAAAACCCTATCATTTAACATGAGTTTTCATAATAAATAACATGTGTTAATTGAGTATTATGTGGTGTAATGTGTTATTCAATGCTTTGCTGCTTTATCTATGTTAGAGACATGATGTAGGATTGCTTTTAATGCTGATTGATTGTTGTTTAGGGTTAGAATCGATTGGATGATGATATTATGTGTAAATTGGGGATTTTGACGAATCTAGACGTAACATGTGGTGTTTATAATCAATAGAACCCATAAGGATGATCGGATGATCGATAAACTGAGTATTTTAAATCAAACATGAGTCGATTTCAAAAGTTTCCAAATTGGGTAAAGATTTCATGCATGAAAGTGACGTTTCCATAATTTTTGCCATTTTGGGAAAGGGCTGAAACAGATATGGTTTGGGGCAAAATCGGTGGGGTTTTGTTAGGATAACATAATCATGTTTAACTGCTGTGATTGGTGATGTTTCGAGTCGTTTTGAATGTGTTTTAAGCGTTGTTAGGCAAAATAGAACAACAGGGGCGAACCTGGCCTCCTTCGACCAGTCGAAGGTGCGAAGGAGGAATCCCAGGGTCGAACCAGGCTTTTCAGTGGGCGAATGTGGCAAAATGTGCGAAGGAAGCATCAAACGGTCGAACGAGAGGTAAAACGGGCGAAGGAGAGTAAAAAAGGTGCGAAGGAGGCCTTAAACTGACTGGTTCGACCGTTCTGATGCAGAAATGAGATTTTTGATACAAACTAAGTGTTTTATGCTTGAACCTTGCGTGTAATCTATGTGTACTTGATTAGTTAGGATGATGGGTCACCAACGGGATGTCGGGTCGGTCTAGTGTGTCGGTTAAACATTTAAACACGTTTTAAAACATACTCGGTTATGATCTGGACAATCGGGGGCTAGATAACCTTATGGTTATTAGTCGGAACACTTATGTGAACATTTTGGTAGATCTCCGGTAGAGGGATTATCAAGGGCTAAACGTCTTTACTTATTTTTGAAGAACGCTATCTAAGGTGAGTTCACGGCCCCACTTTTACTGCTTTAACTTTTGGGGGAGAAAACATGCGCTAAACGGTTTTGGTAACATATGTCATACTATGGTTTTAACTTTATATTGCTATACGATCTTTTGGAAAGTCCCGGGGGAAACCATGAATTTGCGGGTTTGCACAACGGGGGAAATGTGGATAGATCTATTGGGCGTGACCTGCCCCACTCGTCGGCTTGGAGGGCCGGGCGGGTGCATATTGTCTCGAACAGGTACATTGGTATCACGCTGAACATACGGGCTGCTTAAACATGCTGAACATTGCTAAACGTGTCTAGTAATGGTTTCCAATCGTAGTAGTAATGAAACATACGCCTAGCTAGCGTACTTGGTAACATTGATATAGTATGGACATGGTAACACTTTGGTAACATTTTTGAACAAACCTGTGAACTCACCAGCATTATATGTTGACATCTTTTTGGCATGTTTTTCTCAGGTCGCTAAGGTAGCAATGAACGGAACTAGGCACACGGGTCTGCATTGGCGCCTAGATTTTAGTGCACGTTTTGTAATAAATGTCTTGAATACTTGGGAACACTGTTTTGTAGAGATTAAATTCTTTAAATGCTTCCGCTGATGAAATTTATGTTTTTGGATTTACGTACTTCATATAGTGTCGTTTATTGTGATCGTTGACTTGGATCCTGGTTTGTCATGCGCCTCGCGGTAAAACCCCGCAAGTGGTAATTTGAGGGTGTGACAGAAGGTGCACTTGAGGTTACATTCGAACCTATTATTAAGGTCGAATGAGAGTCTTTAAATGAAATTCTTCATTCGAGCCCTTTAGTTTTTCATTCGAGCCTTTCAGTAGGATCGAAGGAAGCTAAAGCTTCTCATTCGAACCCCAACAAGGGTCGAATGTACGTGTTTATATATACCAGTTTCCTCATTCAAACCTCATTCGAAAAAAAATTCAAATTTCTGATTTGGGGAGGAGTTTTTTATTTTTATTTTTAGACCATATCATTGTGTTCCTGCACTCTTTCTGATCATTTTGATAACAAAATTACAGGTGATCCATGGATATTCAAATCAGAATCATTCATTTCATGACTGGAACTCTTATTCCTCAAATTAACCACTGAAACAAGTTATTTGGATAAAATTGATGATGCACAATCAGTTGTCGTTAGTTTTAGGGGGAGAATATACCAAAATCCAGACTAATAACAGTTTAAACAAATCAATTGATTGTTCAAACCCTATGAAACCTAGATTTTCATGAAAAACTAACTTAAACTGATTGAAAGTTGAAATTGATCGTTAGATTATGTTTATCGGCCATATTAGATGGAAAAAAACAAAAATCTGATGTTCAAATGGGTTGAATTTGATTTTGAAAAAGTCTGATCTAGAATAGTCACATTCGACCAGTTTCAAAGGGTCGGATGCGGCTGAAAACGGTCGAAGGTAGATTTTTGGTTGAATAAACATTTTTCAAACATTTTCCACATTCGAACCAAATTTCCACATTCGAACCTCATGTTTTCTTCATTCGAACCCACGTTGGGGTCGAAGGAAGATCTTTTGATACCAAAATTTCAAATTTTGATGAATTTTCATGTGTTTGTTTTGCAGATTTTCAAATGACTGAACAAAAGAATTCGGGAAGCACTTATTTTGGAAGATTCTCCTACAGATCCAAGGAAATTGTCGTGGATTGAACAGAGAGTATGTTTTCTAAGGATGAAATATAATGGTCCTATTACTGATGGTTTATTGCACAAGGGGAAGCTGTGTCCACAATTCAAATATCTTGCACTTGTGATCCTACATGTCTTTGGACCAGTTCGTGGTGGGTATGATGTTATGAGAAGCAGTATTAGTTCGTTGTTGGTTGCTTTAGTGCTGAACAAACCATTCAGCGTGTCTGGAATGATTTTTGATCATATGCTTGAAGTACTGAAAGGGTTGAAGGTTGACAAGTTTCTGATATACCCAAGGTTTTTACAAATGATTTCTGAAAGAAAGTATCCGAACTTGAAGAAAGACCCTAAGGAGATAGTGGTTCAGCATCACATGAATCTTAGTACGCTAAGCAGAAAGAAAGCGTATAAGGGTGTTCCAGAGAATGAGAGACCACCTCAAAAGAATTTATTTGGTCATCTGATTAATCCAGGTTATAAGGATCCAGGTGAAAACAAGGCTAGAAATGATGGTAGTGAGTCTGATGCTGATAATCCATTACATGCAGTTGATCCTGAAGCAAAGAAAAAGAGACAGGTTATTGACAAAGGTGCAAAGTCTGAAAAGGGAAAGACTAAGGTTGTTGAAGAAACCGCACCAAAAAGACAGAAAACCATGGCTAGAAAGAAAATTCTCGTAAAAGCAAGACTTTATTGATTGATGAAGAGTCTGTTGATTCTGAAGAGACTCGGGACAATGAAGAGTGCGATTCAGGTGACAAAACTGTTAAATCCACTAAGCCCAAGGCCACTGAGGCTGGTGAGATTGAAAGTTTAAACAAGACAATTGAAGAGCAGAGACAGAAGAGTCCAATAGTTGTTGAAAAAGGTGAAATTGGTTTAGAAGATCAAGATTTTGTTGGATCTCCAGTTGCTGTGGGAAAGATTCTTAAGCCGAAGTTCAAATCAATGGCTAAGAAGTCTAATCGAAAACAGAAGAGAGATAGGGAGATAGAGATACTGGTTGCAGGAAAGAAAGTTCCTGAAGTTGGAAGCTCGAAAGCTGCTACACCCGTGCAATCCCCAGTAGCAAAGAAATCAAAGAAATCTGTTGTAGATACAACAGTGAATCCTCCTGCAGATTTTGAAGCTACTTTGGAAAATGTGTTGAATAAATTCAGAAAGAAGAAATCTTTTGTTGCTGAATCTTCTACACCATAGGTTACTGTTTCTGGAGATGTGATGGAAGTAGTGAACCAAAAGATTGCTGACATGATGAAACTATTCAATCAGCAACAACAAGAGATAGAAAAAGATGAAGGAAAATGAGAAGGAGATGTTAGAAGTTGTTGTATCTTCTCAAGAAAGTCAAGAAGTCTTGGAAGCAAAGATTAAAAGGCTTCAAGAAGAAAATCAGAAGTTATTATTGCATGAACAGAGAAATACTAGAAGAATAATAACTTTGAGGATTGAGAAAAAAAAAGATGAGAACGAACAGTAAGAGTATGAAGAAACTTATTGATGATTTATATGAGAAAGCTCCACAACTAAAAGCTGAAGAAGAGGATAAAGAACCAGAGGAAGAACAAGTTGATTTTGAACCATCTGAATCAGAAAAAGATGAAAAAGATGATGATCAGGATCTTGATGATGATGCTGGCGATGATCCTGAGAAAAAGAAAGATGGTGATGATGACGGTTCTGATGAAGGTTCTGGTGATGATAGTTCTGCTGATGACGATGATGATGATGATACGGATAAGTATCGATATGAAAAGAGAGAATCTGGTAAGCAAGATGCGAGAGAATCTAGTTCGAAGAAAGCATCTGGTGGAAATACTGATGATGATAGTATTTTCTGGACTGACAAGATACGAGCTTTATCAGATGATGATAAGAATCTATATCGTCAGATGTTGACTCAGAAAGTATGGACAATTGAGCTAACTGGAAAATTTCTAGAGATATTTGAATCTGATGATATGAGGTATGAATTAGAATATAATGATCCTGATTTAGAAGATGGTGATGTTTCTGCAGCTGTTACCAAGGAAATTCTTGAAGGTTTAGCAAAACAGGTTGGTAAATCTCTTGAAGAGTTGATGAATGATAATCAAATTCCAAACATTCCTAAAAAAGAAGTTGGAACTCATTCTAATGATAGAGATACATCAGTGTTTGAGGATATTGAGATTGAGGATGCCTATTTAACAACACTTCAGCAAAGAGTTCGTCATGTGGTATTATGATTGGAGAACCACAGAAGCTGTCATGTTATTGAAGGACAAAAGGGGAGAATATAAGAATATCCATATTTTTGACCCTATGTGGTTGATTAATTGTTCGTATAAGGATATAATCATGTTGTATTACAATCCAATATACTGTGAGGAGAAGGATCGTGAACAAGCATTGAAATACCATCGTGTGGTATGCTTGTGTTTCGCATAGGATGTCAATGCAGGTTGTGATTATGACAAGAAATTGGGAAGGTTTGTGAAGGTTCGTGAAGAAAAGAAGAAATCAAAACCGAAACCTGAACCAGTGATGAAGAAAGAACAGAAATCGATTCTCAGAATCAAGCTGATGAAGAAAACACTCGATTTCCAACGACAACAATCCAAGCAATAGTCGAGGGGGAGTTTGTAGATGCATAATTGCAACTAATGCTTTGGATTGGTAAAATAAAGTGTTTGTCTATAAACGAGAGGTCGAAGGAAGAAATATAATAGGTTGAAGGAAGTTTTACATGGTCGAAGGAAGAGATTCTAGACAGAACACAGGTTCGAGCTACCTTAATGGTCGAAGGTGTCCAATCGACCTCATCGTGAGGTCGAATGTAGATTACTATATAAGCTCAATTTTTTGTTAACTTTATAACTTTTGCCATTTTGAGTCTTGTGTCTGGTCTAGATTCTCTCTATAGGTTTTGATCTTTCTGAAAGTGATTTATAAGCTTGTAAACTCAATTGTAAACATCTTTTATCAAGTAATTAATGAGAATGATGATTGAAAAGGTATTTTTGTGTGTTTGATTCGATTCATATCATATTGTAAACAATCTAGGGTTTCCGCACCTGGATTTGTTAGACATGTATTATCACCTAAACGTTTTTGACAAAACCGATATGTCTACAGTTGGAAGTATTTTCCGCAGCTGAAATGTATTGGAGTAAAGTGATTGTGCTACGAGATAAAGATCCAAAGATTATGTGCAAGAAGATTAGAGTATTTGATCTGATGTGGTTAATCAATTGCTCTGCTGAAGATATCAACATGTTATATTTTAATCTAATTCATTTTGAAGTTCATGATGTGAAGCAAGCAATGAAGTTCTACAGAGTTGTATGATTTTGTTTCGCTTGGGATGTCAATGCTGGTTGTGATTATAATAAGTTGATCGGAAAGTATGTGAAGGTTAGAGAAGCTACAAAAGAAAGTTCGCTCAAACGACAACTAGAACCAAAAATAAGCGCAAAACAAAGAAAGACTTTGAAGATTAAACTGATGAACTAGACGCTAGAGTATCAAGAACAAAAATCCAAGCAATAGCCAAGGGGGAGTTTGTTGATACATTAGTGTGGCTGTCGCTTTGGATTCAACAATAAACGGCGTTTAAAGATAAAGTTTGGTTTATTGTTTTGTTTGTTCGAGCCTTGAAATGGTCGAACGAGGCCATTTGGCCCTTGCAGAGGTCGAATGTGCAGGTCTATATATAGTTTAAGTTTGATTTGCCGGTTAAGAGGCTGAGTCATTTGTGTGTGTGAAGTGTGTGTTTTCTCTAGAGTGTCTAGAAGGTTCTGAATTGTATTTTCATTGTGATCTAAGGTCGTATAAGGATAATATCATATGATTATAAATAAAAATGTTTATTAAAATGGATCTTTACATGTTCTGATTGATTGATTATCATTTTGCATGTGATTTAGGGTTTCCGCACCTAAATTACTCTACTTGTGTAATAAACTAGTTGATTTCTAACAAAACGATCCTTTACATATACTAGTGGGGTGCACGCGCGTTGCGGCGGAAACCACAACCACTTCGATTTGTGATTTTAAGGGTGTGCACAAATTGTTGTTTGGTTCAGTTTAGTTTTAAGCCATAACCAAAACTAAAACTTTCGATCAAGATATTTCAAAAACAGAATGATTTCACATATTTCAATTTGGTTAATCAAATATGAACATGCGGTCTAATTGGTTTTCGACGAATAATCAAAAATTTAACTTGAGCTTTGACTTTAGTTGAAGTACTCAAGAAATAGAATCCATTATTATAAATTAATTTATTTATTTTGTTATTGTCAACTCCTTTTATAAGTCTTTTATAAGCAAGACTGTGGTCAATGTTATCTCAACATTTCGATGTGAGATGGTCTTTGATATAAAAATTCTCAGTATGTTCATTTGATTAAATTGAAAGAAAACACTATGTTCGAAAGAAAACTGTTGATGCACTTTTTGTGGACTTCACTGTCGAATAGACTAGGGTTGAGTCTTGTATTGTATTACATGAGATTGTGGTGATCCATAAGGGCATTTTATGGATCTGATGCATTTGTTATTATAGACCAAAACATAAGTGCTTGGTTCGAACCCTACAAGGGTCGAACATGCAGGTTCGACCTCATTAAAAGAGCGAACATGGCTTAATATTTTGGAATATAAATAGCCATCTCATGTGTGGGTTTTCATTGAACATTTTGAGTTTATGCTTTGAATGCTCTCAAGGGGGAGGTCATGCCCGACCTCCCCTGGCCCCGAGATAGATGTTTATCCTACTGATGACAGTGTCTGTAACCGTTTCTGATGTAATACGAATCTGTGATGACAATGTTTTCGTCGATTTCTGTCTCGTCTCATATCTTCGGTCTGAAATTGAGTTGTTTTCACTTAATCGATCCGTGGATTCGGTTTTTTACTAGATTCTCAACTGGTATCAGAGACGTCGTACCGATTTGAACGATCTAACAGTCGTTTGAATCAATCACAGCTCAATTTCATTATTTCAGACGTTAAAAATCAGTTTTTGATTGAAATATTAAAACCCTAGAAACCCTAGATTCTTAATTGAACCCAAAATCATGTGATTTCTCCTTGTTTCTGTTAATTCGAGGGTTAGGTTTGCATTTCCGCACCTTTCTGTACAAGTTTCATCATCAAATTTGAAGTTTTAGAGTGTTTATAACTGATTTGCAGAAAATATTGAAAAAGAACACGTTTTTCTGCAAATGGTTGAATGTGCAGTAGATTCGACCGTTCGGGAGGTCGAAAGTAGGTTTTGGAGGTTGAATCTGCTAATTTGTGTTGAAAACAAAGGTCGAACCTGGTTGTTTTCTACATTCGACCTCACGACAGGTCGAATGTGGAATCTCAGTGGTCGAATGTGAAATCTCAGTTTTAGTCAGGCTTAAACAAACTTGGTTCTAAAAAATAATTTCGACGTGGCAATTTTTGAAGATTTTTGGGAAAATGGTGATGATGTCTACACAAATTGTTGAAGAAATGATGATGATGAAACGTTTTATTGTGGGGTAGTCATGAGAATCAACAGTATGATAATCAGATTCAAGTGACTATTATGGGCCAGAAAAATCAGATATATTTTTATTCCGCAAGTTGAGAACAGTCAACCCAGTTCCAGTGTGATTGAAGGAAGTTGTTCAGACAAAGTTGTTGTTTACAAGCAAATCAAGACTGAGATGTCAATGTTTCAAAAGTAATGAGGGATCCCAGTAGGAGTCATGTAGCACATAGATTCAACGAAAGTTTCAAGATTACAGTCCTGAAGAATTTCAAGAGCTATTGGTGGATATTGTTAGGCCCCGTAGAAAACTTCAGCTTCTGAAGCATTTCAAGTCCGCAATGGTACCGGTGGTTCCCGATGAAAACTTATGATTGCTTGATCCACTCGTCTACGGCTAGTATTCTGTCGAACAGATGAAGTTACTCAAGAACATGTTGATTTATCATTATCTTACGGGATCTTAGAGAAACTTTTCCGAAGTTGCATCAGTCAAGGGGGATATTGTTGATGAAATATTGATACTTCAACAATATTGACTGAAGATGCAAGTTGTGTTTAGCATTCGCCATCAACGTCCAAGGGGGAGATTGTTGATGCACTTTCTGTGGACGTCACTGTCGAATAGACAAGTCTAAGTAGTGAAATGATATGGGGTTGACTACAATGATAAGTTATACACAATCTCTCATTTATTTTGTGCTTTTTATCCTAGAAAAGTCAATTTAATTGTTCATGTATGTATTTTTTTGTGTATATGAAAATGGATTGGTAATGTTTGTGTTATGCGTATGTGCAAGTCAAACTTTGACTTTTGTGTTATTTTTTTAGGAAGGAAAAATTATTAAACGTGTTAAAAATGAATTGAGATATAAACAACAGTAATGATGTTGTATAATACTATGCATATGTATTTCTTTCTTTACATTTTATAAGCATAACAACTTTTGTCATGAACTTGTTAGAAGATAATAAATTTGATTGATCAGAGTGTGCGAGCCAGTGAGTGCACACAAGTGGAAAACACCCTCAGCCGGCAACACACCATGCTAACATCAAACAACAAATATTAAAACTCAAACCCGAAAGGTCTAATTCTAATTCACAATGATGAGCCAGCAACCAGCAAGATATACCCTTGATAGGCACTTTTGGTTCTTAATTACTTGGTAAGGCTTCTCTACATGTTTAAATACTATGCATTAATTAAAACAAATACAACTATAATAATAAAAATGAATTACAATTTCATAATCTTTTTGAATGAATAGTTCAATGCATGATTAGGTTGAAACCGGATCCATCAATAGTAAATATACAATTATGTAATCTAGATATGACAATCATGACCAATTAGTTTGTAAACGAATATGAAATGGGTTAATCCAAAATACTTAGTTAACAAAAGGAACGATCGGAAGGGCCAAGCCAACTGAGTTCAACCCATTTTGATTACAAGGTGAGTCTAGAGAGGGTTCATCGATTTTGGCATCAGTAAAAACCTGGATAAAGCAACAAGTGTAACTCTTCGTTGTGAATCGCAATCTGTACCTTTTGCTGCACCACCAGATATGTTAAAAGTTTAATTCAAGTCAGCCAAGGCTGAAGCACTTTGAGTTGCACCACCATTTTGATTCCTATTGCCCTCCTGTGTTAACACCCAAAGTCAATAAAAAGTACAACTGGCAAAACTGGAACTGGTGGTTCCGGGCAAATAACGGGTATGGTAAAGATAACGGAGCACCAACCAATAGTGTTTATCATTTTCTTCCACAAATTCTAACTCTAATGTCACCTAAATTACCTAACCCAAAATTGAAAGTCTTCAATTCATAGAAATGGAATACGCTGAAAGAGTTCGTTGGTGTTACCTTTTTGTCGACAATAGTGATGGTTATAATCGTTTACAGTGTACGGAAGCATCTATGTCTGCATCGGGATAAATAGACCTGCACTATACATATTAACTAAAAATTCAACTATTATGAAGTAAAAATAAATAAATAAATAAAAGAAACTCTATGTAGGTGAACACTCAATTTAGCAACTTATGAGACAAGGCTAAAGGCCCACCTGATCGAGCTACGAAAGAATATAATGGTCCTAACTCCTAAAGCACCCATGGGTCGAACAGACAGAACCCGTTCACCTACTTCTCACATTCGAGTCTGATAAATATTTCCCATATGGAATGCGACCAAACCCTTCGTTTCATGTATAAAGGGATATCGAAACAATATTTATTACAAGTGAACAATAATAGGTGTATGAATCTAAACGAAAATCACAAACATAAAAGTATATTGCGGATTAAGTAAATGGTCATCTTTGGAAGGTGATCTCAGCTGTGTAAAACTGAATACTTATTTGTATACTAGAATAAGAATATACTTAAGTTCCATGATAATTAGGGAAGTAATCTCCAGCATGGAGACTGCCAAAATCACCATTATCTTTTGGTTCTTTTAAACCACTTGTTTTACGAAGACGACTTTAATTCTCTTTGACAGAGGTTCCAAAGAAAGCACCATCTATGAAACACACCGCTACTGCGCTACATGGGATCATTATAACCACAGGTCATAAATAAAAAAATAATAACAAATAAGAATTACCTGCTAGATACAAGGGTCTGATTGTCTGAATAGGAAAATTTTCTTCAGGGTTTGAGACAAAGTAATCACACAAGTTTTTAAGAAGGATTTGCACATCAACCTCTCTAGAGAGCATGATAAAACATCCTTTTGGTGCGATACATTAAACATAACCTTAAAAAGAAAGGATCTGTTAAACCCATGCAAAATAGTAGTTGGTATCATAAAATAAGAACCTCTTGAAATATGACAGAGACACACTAACCTCTCTAATTAGTCTAACAAAGCACAAGAGTATTTACCTCTATACCATATCAGCGGGATTAAGATCTTCAAAGTTCAATCTTTTCATATCGTTTACTTCCAAAATTCCTAAAAATCTTAATTCCTTTAAACCAATGGTCCTCCTTTCTAAAATAACAACAACCATGTAAATAACAAAAGTAGTATTTTAGATACCCATTAGTCCCAAGTAAAGATGAGCGCAAAGTCAAATTAGCATGAACAACATCTGTCCTAGAATGACCGATGTCAAGTACTTTGCATTTGACAAACTGCCCTTCGTGATGCATCTTCCTCATGCTGACAAACAAATTCAGGAAGAAACGTCGAGTGGTAAATTAGGGCAAATACACTTGACACATTGATAAGTGGGGCATCAACCAATTCAGAGTGACAAATTCAAACACTGCATCACCGTAACTGGAACAAAAATAATCTACTCTTTGTTAAACACAATGGTTTTTCAATTTTCACATCATCTGATGCATGATGCTAATAAAGAAATTAGATTTAGGAAGTTAGCTACCCATTTTTTTACTATTAGGTGGTACTTCCCTATTTACGTTCATGTCAACTTAATAGATATAGGGAAATTACTGATGAATTGAAAAAAAAAACAGAGTTAGAGAAAATCGATTGTTGCGCATACCTATATTTCAAAAGAATCTGGTGTTGCTAGCATTCTCTGATTCTCGTTTGCATCCTCCATTACAACATATTTATAGAAATTAAGTGTCAATTGCTACAAAACCACCACTATTAGGGACAGTTCAATTGTAATCGTAGTCGACCAAAACCTATAAGACAGTTGGCAAGTAAACACTCCAATGATTAAGCAAAGAGTAAGATGACCGGATATTTCCAAGGATTCAAATTAAAAAAACGAAAATTGGAATGAAGAAAACACATATTATGTAAGAAATAAAAACCCTAGAAAAAACTGAGATATCAATTATGCCTAAAGATTAATTGCTCAAATGCTAAAAAAAGATATATTCATAGAGATTACCTGGGATTTTAACACCCCTATGTTGATTCGAGATACAGTAATACAGAGGAAGGTGTCGCGACAGCGACAGCGACAGAGACAGAGAGATTAAAGAAAGTGGGGATATGAAAGTGCCATTGCCGTTTGATTGATGTATGTAAAATACGTCTATTTCCAGTATAAAGTTTGTATAGTTTTTGAGTCGTTTAGATAGTGTTTTTATTAGTTTTTGGCTTGTACTGGTCTATTTTATTTAGTATAAGTTTTTATAGATTTTTATTAGTTTTGAGTCATTTTTAGTACTTATTTATTTATTTTATATTTTGGTAGGTGTTCGTGTGGACGTTGGAGCGTAAACAAGGAACTTTGGTTAAGCCAAAAATACCCGAGTGTAGAGCACCGAGTTATAATAATAATAAATATCTAATATAACATAATAAAATATATTATTATTATTATTATTTTAAACAAATCTCTGCCATAAGTTATCATATTCACATATAAAAAAAACGAATCTCTGCGCCGGGGTATAAATCTAGTGTCATTACAAATGAATTCGGAAGTTCGTAATCGATCATTCTAAAAAAAACTAACATGAAATAAGAAAAAAAAGTTAATCTTGAAATATCGAACGCATTAGTCTAAGGGTTATGTGATGCGTTAAAAAATTCATGGGTATATGATCGGGTATGTAGTTCGAGTATTTGGGTATGTTGTTTCGGGTAATCAGGTTGGGTACCAATCCAAGACCCGGCCCAAACCCACAATTTTTTTTAAACTAATCCCAAACCCGACACAATACCTGTCGGGTTACAAAAATTAGTCATTTTTTTCTCCGATTTTTATATAGCACTATGGTACTTATTGGAAAGATAATAAAACGCAGTTTGTATAGTTTTCGAGTCGTTTAGATAGTGTTTTTATTAGTTTTTGGCTTGTACTGGTCTATTTTATTTAGTATAAGTTTTTATAGATTTTTATTAGTTTTGAGTCATTTTTAGTACTTATTTATTTATTTTATATTTTGGTAGGTGTTCGTGTGGACGTTGGAGCGTAAACAAGGAACTTTGGTTAAGCCAAAAATACCCGAGTGTAGAGCACCAAGTTATAATAATCTATATCTATATCTATATATATATATATATATATATATATATATATATATATATTGCAAAGGGATTAATCCTACATGTCATACTCTTATGCAATCTCTACTTTGAGAGATGCCACATAGGATGTGATGTGGCAACTTTGAACCAATTAAAAAAAAGAAATAGATATGATTTAACCTAATCTATTATAATCTTTAACCTAATATATTAAATACATAATCTACTAAATCTAAATATTAAACATTTATTATTTTATCTCTCGTGTTTCCTCCTATAACTTTTAAACGTTAATATCTTTTATATACGAGATTTTTTTAAAGAAAAAAAATTACACCAAATTAATGAGCGTTTTATTATCTTTCCAACGAGTACCATAGTGCTATATAAAAATCGGAGAAAAAAAATGACTATTTTTTGTAACTCGACAGGTATTGTGTCGGGTTTGGGATTAGTTTAAAAAAAATTATGGGTTTGGGTCGGGTCTGGGATTAGGTGATACCCGACCCGATTACCCGAAACAACATACCCAAATACCCGAACTACATACCCGATCATATACCCATGAATTTTTTAACGCATCACATAACCCTTAGACTAATGCGTTCGATATTTCAATAATTAACTTTTTTTTTCTTATTTCATGTTAGTTCTTTTTAGAATGATCGATTACAAACTTCCGAATTCATTTGTAATGGCACTAGATTTATACCCCGGCGCAGAGATTCGTTTTTTTATATTTGAATATGATAACTTATGGCAGAGATTTGTTTAAAATAATAATAACAATAATAATATAGTTTATTATTTTATATTATATATTTCAACCCGGGACGCTCCCGGGATAAAAACTAGTAATAATAATAATAATAATAATAATAATAATAATAATAATAATAATAATAATAATAATAATAATAATAATAATAATATAACTAAAGAAAAAATTAAAAACGTGACTAATGTGTCACTTTGGTCAACTAAAGGCCCAAAAAGCCAAACAATATTGAGAGGGCCGAGCCTAATGTCAAAAGGCGGTGCGGTGCACGTTGGAGCATCTTATTTATGAGATTGTTATTATTCTTTTGGAGGAGATGACCACAGCAGCCGCCAGAAGGATCAAGAGCTTTGATCGACCATAGGAGCTAAAGATTTTTGGAGACGGGGAAGGTTCGGGGAGCGTTGAAAAATATTATTTGAAGACCCGAGGGTTTGTTTTATCGTTTTTATACTTTTAGAGACATGTTTATTATTGTTTTTCGAGACGTTATGACTATGTTTCTAATTATAATTATGAACTAAATATTTCCATGGTTGCTTAGGTTTATGAACTAGACACGTTTAATTATGCGGTATTTAGTGATTTTTGGTTTTTAATTTGATGTGTAGAATTACATGATTTTAAGTTTATTGTTGGATTTGATATATGTGTGTTGGTGTTAATTTTATTTGAAGTTTGTTTATTGGTTTTGTGGAACTAGGCATGTAGAGATACCCCGTAGGTCTTGAAATCAATCTAGTTCGTCAACTTAGGTTAGCGTGCTAGTATTTGGAGTTGGAGTACGACACAAGTATAACAAACTAATATAATAAATTAACTAAGACGTGCAGTCCATTCTTGAGGGTGAGAAATCTAACTCGAGTTTGCTAGGTAACTAACTAGGCATTGTTCGGTAGTTGGCAAGCGCTAGGGCGGGAGTCGCTACTTGTCCGTGTTTAGAGTTTTCCTAGGTTTTCTTCAGTAGAGTTTAAGTCTGCTTCATAGTTTGAGGGTTTTAATCCAGGAGAGGTTTTAATCTGATTTCTGTGGGATTTTGGTGCTAAAGACAATTTTCTGTTAGCTTGACTATACGCTTATTCATTTGAAGAAAAATAAGTTTGGGAAAATTTTACCTTTGCACCCTTTCCTATCATGGTAAGAAGCTCAAAATCATCAACTCCCATTTTTGTGCATTTGAATGCATATATATATTCGGTATCTTTTTTATCTAGAAATTATATTAGGTTGTTTTGTTCTCCTTTGGCACATCAACATCTGCCAATTACTTTTTCGAGTAAAATTCACCTAAAAAACTAAAGATGTCAAACCATTAAGTCAGTTCTCATAATCTTCGATGGACAACTTCCATAATGCATTGTATAGTGCAATATAATAGTATTCGGTATATATGTCCATCTCTCTGGATGAACCGGTAAACCTTGTTTCCTAATCAACACACAGCCCGAATGAGTATATACAAATGAAACAAAAAGTCTATTGATGCAAGTCTTATACATTACTTGATTGGATCAAAGGTTCAATTAGGAATCAAATACAATGAATTTGAGGAACATGAATGAAAGCAAAGTGAGAATAAATATAAAGAAAGTAAATAAAGAAACAAGTAGTTAGGCAAGTAAATTCAAACGAAAAACATACTCGTGTAGAATTTTGTGGAACCAGAAGAGATGGAAACTTGCTACCTAGCCAATTAATTGAAATAGAGCATACGTTCAACAAGATTACTCACCAGCAAACTCTTATTTCAAAAAAACAAACAAACAAATGAATTCAATCACGAATTGAAGCAAATCAAACAAAATAAAAGAGCACTCACTAATGTTAAATTGGGGTTTCCTAAACAGAAAGCGTATTCAATGTGCAGACCATTTGATTCTTCAATCATCGGTTTAAGTGGTTACATGAACAAACGATGGGCACATCTTAAATTATAGACCTAGACGATGCAACTGTTTTTTGATGGAGTTTTCTTTCTTTCTTTCTTTTTTTTTTTTTTTTTTTTTTTTTTAAGAAGGGGTAAGTAGATGTAGGGATGTAGGCTTAAAGGAGTATGAAGGGGTTCATAAGTTAATTTTAGAGTAAAGGTTCACCATATTCTCAAAATTAATACCAAAATTATTACACCAGATTAAAATTAGAGAAAATTGCTTGAATGGTCCCTGTTGTTTGCATAATTTTCACTTATAGTCCTCAAGTTTTTAAAATTACAGTCATAGTCCTGAAACAGTGAATTTTTTTAACTCGGATAGTCCCTGAAGCTAACTGAGGTTAAATAATCCAGCTAAGTGGGTGTGAAATCACAAAACTACCCTTACCTTAATAAAAATATATAATAATAAAAAATAATGCTAATTAATGTGGGTCCCACACTTCATCTTCCCCACTTCATCTTATCCACCTCATCACCTACACAAACCACCACCACCCATCTCCACCCTCCACCACCACGGACATCCACCTACCACCACCACAGCCACCAGCCGCCCAACAACCACCACAGCCCCCACTGACATCCACCAACCACCACAGCCCCCATTTAGATTAGTTAATATAAAAATTCTGAAGCGGTGGATCGCGAAAAGATTGACTGCTAGACGAACCATTAGCAAAGCAGTCGATCCAGTAGCAGAAGCAAACAACCAACTACCATGAATCGATCATGAAAAAGGCAGCATAATGGTGGTCACAGCGCAGAACAATGGTGGTAGGCACGAACCGCTAATGGACATACCACGGCCAAGCCACTCAAACGCAATTTGTACCAAAAGTCTTATTAAATAGTGGCCACAGAAGCTCAAACGTTGCTTTCTTGCAACTTGCTTTTTTGGTAATCCCAAAAATAAAAAAGGCCCACAAATTGATGACCCCATCAAGAATGACCAGCAACCGAAGGCATTATATCAAAATAATTTAGACAAATAAATTAAAAACAGATCTGTCCATAGGCTGAAAGCAACCAAATAACACTCATCCACAAACTCCTAATGTACACACCACTGATAAAGTAAATTCTGGTTCGGTGGTGGCTGTGGTGGATGTCGGTAGGGGCTGTGGTTGTTGTTGAGCAGGTGGTGGCTGTGGTGGTTGGTGGGTGTCGATGGTGGTGAAGGGTGGAGATGGGTGGTGGTGGTTTGTGGAGGTGATGAGGTGGAGAAGATGAAGTGGGGAAGATGAAGTGTGGGACCCACATTAATTAGTATTATTTTTTATTATTATATATTTTTATTGAGGTAAGGGTAGTTTTGTAATTTCACACCCACTTAACTGGATTATTTAACCTCAGTTAGCTTCAGGGACTATCCGAGTTAAAAAAAATCACTGTTTCAGGACTATGACTGTAATTTTAAAAACTTGGGGACTATAGGTGAAAATTGTGCAAACCACAGGGACCATTCGAGCAATTTTCTCTTAAAATTAAATAATAACTTCATTAAATTGTTGTATGACAAGCATAAAATGTAGTAGTTACTTAATTTTGTTTAATTCCCTTCTCAAATGCTTTGTAATATTGTATAGATTTTAGATATAGATTAATGATAATTGGAGATTATGATAAAAGAATGAGTACAAGTAGGTTTTGATGAAAGGTAGAAAGGGAAAAAATTACATAACATAAATTATTTAATTTTAATGATAATTGAAGATTATGATAAAACAATGTGTATAAGTAGGTTTTCCATGTAAGGTCAAAAGGGAAAAAATTACATGAAATTTGAAAAGGATGAGACTTTTCCTATGCCATCTTAAAATTTATGTAAAATGACATTTATAGACATATTTCTTGTTTATAATGTAGCATAGATAAAGATTATCATTATTTCATGTTTTGTTTATTGCTACTAAATTTGTAAGTAAATTAGTTTTAGACAAATCAGTTAAGATTCGACTCTTAGACCATCAGCAATGGTTGATGTTCCTTAGGGGGCATTTTCCGCCACATCATTATCATAAGGCCCTTCAAAAAAATGTGTAATGGTTAAAGCCACTTAATGCCCGTTTTAGTTATTACTTTCCATATTTTTTTTATCCTATTTGGGCATTATACTAGGAATGCCCCACCCTCTTAATGTTCCATATAATGCCAAAGGGGATGATGTTTAGGGCATTATCATGCTTATTCATGCCCCTATAATGCCCATTACACATTATATTATCAACTTGGTTTGGGGATTAAGTCTGATAGGGTGAAAATATATAAATAAATAAAGTGTGCAAAATTAGTTAAATAAACACTTTGAGTAAGCCCCTATCCTTGTGGATGGTGGAGTGACATGGAAAGTGATGGATAATGTGCTTGGGACTGGAGGTCTTAGGTTCGATTCTTGATCTCAACCGGGTTTTACCAATTTCTTATTGTCGTGCCATAGGGCGGGTGGGGGATTGAGTTTTTCCGGGTTCGGGAACCACGTGCGGGATCTAGTGTGACAACTTGCACCTTTCACTTTTCATAAATGTGCATAATTTGTCCCTTTACTATTTCAAAATTTTCATTTTTATCCCTCGTTTTTTAATAGGATCAAAAGTTACAATTTAATAAAACTTATAATTTTTATAAGTAAAATTGTGCACGTTTTATACTCACATCTACACCCGAGCACGTATGTTTCAGACCTTGATACTCAAAACTCTTAATTTGCGGTCCTAAAACAACTTAGAAACCGAAGGAAACAGGTCTGGAACTTAAAGTTGATTAAATTAGTAAAATTCATTTTTTAGCTCTCGGGGTCCGCGGAGACAGTCAAAAAGTCAAAGTCCCATTCAAACAGTCAAAGTCCTAGTCAAACAGTCAATTCATCTTAAAACCTGCCTTTATGGTGGTGATCAATAAAAATGGCCGATTGATCCAAAACTAGTATAAAACCCACCTATGACCAATTACACTTTGCACCTCTAAATCGATTGTTTCAATTCGATTAAACCCTCCCTCATACCTTTCTTCTATTGCCTATTACTTCTACAATTGAAGTTTTGATTATAAGCTCTTGTAATTGGCGAATTGCAAGCTTGATATTCTTTCATTTTCGGTTTTTATTTCTTCAATTTGGACTAGCTACGTTGTGAGTTTTTCTAATTATTTTTGCATGATATTTCATTCATATTTGTAGATCAATAGCCCTCTGTTTAATTTGTCAATTATAGTCTCTAAGGGTTTCAATTGGGTAATCTAGGGTTTATGGTGTTCTGGGTGATTTGGGGATTTTTTATTTAAAAGTTATAGAACCTTATAAATTCATAACTCACTCATTTCTTATCCAATAATTATGAAACTTGGTAGACTTAATCCTACAACTAATTTTTTTTTGAAAAGTGAACTTCATTAACAAAACAAGCGAGCCCTCAAAGCGAGGGCCACTACATCAAGCTTACAACTTATACAAAGGGTTAACTATCCAATCCTTCCAAACAATACATAAAAATCTAGATCTATTTTTTAGCCAAAGAAACGACCAAGTCTTGATCAAACTAATAGCTTCCATTACTTTCGATGTTTTTCCTTCAAAAATTTTTAAGTTTCAGATCTTCCATAACGCCCATGATGTTATCATAATTATACCCTTCACAATATTTTTCGCCCATTTATCTCCTACCATATTACGATGTAAAGTTAACAAATCTTGGAAGTCGAAAGCTAGAACCAGACCAATTTTACACCAAACGCCAATTTCCGACCACACACCGAAAGAGAAACCACAGTCGACAAATAAATGTTGCACATCCTCCTAACCTGTGTCACAAAGGCCACAAGAAACCGAAGGGATATCAATGTGTCTCAACCGAAGTGCCATTCGAGTGGGGATCTTGTTCATTTCAGTCCTCTATATAAACAAATTAACTTTGATAGGAACCTACACCTCCCATTTCATCTTTTGAGTCCTCTGCACCTATGATTGTTTTCGCGGAAGCTGTTTATCAACCGCCACAGAGAAGGTGTTATCCATCCAATTATCCCAACTCCAAGTATCATCAGTCTCAACCATTGGAACGGACTTAAGCATGAATGTTAAGTCTTGCATTTCTTAAATTTCAGCAACTGAAGAGAGGCCCTTCTTCCATTGTGGATGAGAAAACAGCGACCCATTTCGTCTAGTAATCCGATCAGCAACATAAACCTACTTCCTGACTTCAATGTTGTACAAATGACGCTATCTATCCATAAGCCGAGTCTCCTCAATCCACAGGTCAGACCAGAATCTTATAGATTTTTCATTACCAATTCTCGGCCTAATTAAAGCGTCTAAAGATAAGCCGTTAAAGGACCTTTTCCTTAGCTCTTTATAGATTGTGGACCAACATCCTTTTACCCGAGGGTTAAAAGGTAAGAAAAACCAACGCCCCTTACCTCCATGAAACAATTCAATTACATTCCTCCAAACACTATTAGGCTTCGTTTTAAACCTCTACACCCATTTGGCCAAGAGCGACAAATTAAAATCTCTAAGTTTGGATATACCCAAGCCTCCATTTTTCTTTGGTAAAGTGACAATTTCCCAACTAACCCAGCTCATTTTTCTTCCATCAATAGACCTACCCCAAAGGAAGTTATGCGTGAGACGTTCAATAATATCCATAATTTTTGCAGGAGCTTTATAAATAGAAAGGTAATACACCGGTAAGCTAGCAAAAACGGACTTCACCAATGTTAACCGCCAGCCCATGGGAAGCGCACTAGCCTTCCAAGACGCCAAATGATTCCAAATCGTATCAATAACCGGACTCCAATGATGGCACAAATTCATATTAGCCCCGGCTTTTATTCCCAAGTACTTGAAAGGGAACATACCAACTTTGCACCCCAAAATCGTTGCCATATCGACAATCTCCTCATTACAAACCCCTATCCCAAACAAGGTAGACTTGCGGATGTTTATTTTTAGACCAGAAAATATGTAGAACACCCGTAATAAAATTGCTACTTTCTTTATATTTTCCCCGGACCACTCGCCTACCAACAAAGCGTCATCGGCATATAACAAGTGCCAAAATAGTAGGACCCCCGTCAAACGCCCTAAGATCTTTTATTTCTCCCAAGTTACAAGCTTTAGAGACCAAGAAAGAAAACGTCTCCATGACTATGATAAAAAAGGAATGGCGACAAAGGATCCCCTTGTCGAATACCTTTATAACATTGGAATTCAAATGTAGGGGACCTATTTACCAAAATAGACGATGTAGCAAATTCAAGGATGCCTTTCACCCATGAGCACTAACGATCAGAAAACCCCATTTGCGCCATAATGGATAATAGAAAGCCCCAATTTATATTGTCATAGGCCTTCTTGAAATCAATTTTAAGCATGAAAGCTTTCATCCCACTCTTCTTCAACCAATTGTACACCTCATTAATGATAAACGGGCCATCTAAAATGAATCTATCTTTCAGGAAAGCCGTATGGGTATTAGAGATAATCATGCCAATATGCTCCTTAATCCTCAAAGCCAAGACCTTAGAGATGACCTTACTGATGATGCCAATTAATGTTATCGGTCTGTAGTCTCTAAGGCCTACCGGGTCTTTAATCTTTGGAATGAGCATGATAAAAGAAGTGCTACATCCCCGCGCAATGTTACATGTAACGAAAAACTCATCAAACAAGTTAACAAAATCATTTTCCAAAGAACTCCAGAACCGCTTAATGACTTTGAAGTTGAAGCCGTCTGGCCGAGGAGCTCTATCCAACCCACAATCAAAGACCACTACTTTAATTGCTTCCCGAGAAAAAGGCCGTGCCAACCAAGAAATCGCTTTCGCAGAAAGGCGACTAATTCCATCACATACCAGAGTAGGACGAAACTTATATTTTTCAGTAAAGTGGTTCCTGAAAAATAGTAATGTATGTTTCTTCAAAGCATTCGGTTTAGTAATCCAAACCCCATCCACTAGAAGGCCCAGTATAGCATTAGATGCTTTCCTTCAGTTAACCACTCTATGAGAATATGCCAAATTATCATCCCCTTTTGAAGCCCATTTGACCCTAGACTTTTGCTGGGTATCACTACACCTCCATTGGTTAGCTTGGCAGACTTCTTTTTTGCACTCATCCGAATCCCAAATCTCTTCCTCCTCTAAATCTCTATTTCCATCACAATTTCTAACCTTTGTATCTTATTTTTGCATCTTTTCATCTCTTCGCCTTCTTTAGTCAATTCACCAGCCCACCATTTTTTAATGGCCCCTCTAACACTTTTGAATTTTTTTCATAATAACCTCATCCTAGCGACCTTCAATAGCACAATCCTGTAAAGCATTAAGAACAACCTCCTCACAATCATTCCTTTCTAACCATGAATTAAACCACCGAAACGGCTTATATCCATAATTAGAATGGACAATGGTCAGCAATAATGGAGTATGATCTGACATCTCTCTAGGAAGCGCTCTAAGATAAGCAAGAGGCCACCTAGCAAAGAAACTCTAACAAACACATATTCTATAAAGTTTGCTGAGTTTTAAATCGCCAATGCCACTTACCAAGCAAGTAAATCTATTTCCATGCATAACATATTCCTGCAAACCCACCTCATCAATAAAATCATTAAAATCCGACGTACTTCTCCAATTAAAAGAGGAGTTTTTTCTTTCATCCGGCCCTCGAACCGCATTAAAGTCACCTAACACCACCCACAAGCCATTCATAGAACCAATAATACCCTTAATTGTCTCTCAAAGCATCTGTTTTTCTTTAACCTTTTGAGGAGCATAAACGTTTAACACATTAATTAGAGTGCTATCCTCAACCAATAACCCGGACGTGAGCAAAATATTCGGATTAGAAATAGTAGATTTCTTCGAAAAACTTTAGTATTCCAAAGATTCAACAAACCACCCGACCGCCCAGTAGCCTCTACCATATCAAAGTCAAAGTCGCCCCTACCCCAGCACCGGTTCCCGTCAAATTTCTGAGCATCAGTAATCTTTGTTTCTTGTAACGATACAAAATCCACCCCATGTTTTTTCCCCAACTCCTTAACCCAACCTTCTTTACCTTGAATACCCAAACCTCTCACATTAACAGTATAGTAATTCATTATTTACCTAGCTGTACCCCTTCTTCTTGAACGGCTTCTGAAACTAAATCCTGAAAGTTCACCAAATCAGCCCCTAATCTTCAACCTAGAGTGACAGTGTCCATAACCTTCTTTTGAAAATCATTATTATCATCTGATGCAGAAACTTGAACTTGGCCATCGACCGAGCTTTGCCTTCCCCCAAATTCTTCTTCATTGCTTGAGTTAAACTCTATGTTTTCTGTGTTATGAGTAGTCGAATCTTCAGCATGAAAATTAGACTGGTCCTCACCAAAATAGGAATCAGCATTGGATAAGCCCACCTCTGGTTCAACATCATTGGGCTGTCCTTCTGAAAACTGGGCCTGTCTCTTATCCACATAAATACACAACAATTCATCAAGCCCAAATGGGTCAGGCCCATTTGGGTCATAATCAAGCCTTTGTCTCTTCTTTGTATTGGGCCTACAATCCATAGAGATAAATCTGTCTTGAATAAAAGATCCATTTTTCTTTTGTTTTTTTTTTTCACCTTTTTCCTAGCAACCTTTCTAGAAGCTAACATTCCATCTTGGTCAACTTTATTTGAATTTTCAACCACTCTATCACCTTCCTCTCCAATTTTTTGGAAGTGCCATGATGATCATTAATTTCCATGATAAACTCCACACTCCTCTCATTCAAACGGACCGAAGAATTAGACAAATTTTCCGGAATTGACTCACCTGCCAAAAACTGATCCTTTTTTGAATTCGACTGAGGGTCGATCTCTGGCAAGTCATTCCGGGTAAGCATAGCATCATCGGCCGACTTTGTTTTAGACAGAAAATACGGAACCCAATCACCACTCTCTTCCGCAACCCAAACGCAATATTTCCGTCCCTTCCACCCGATAATAACTTCCTCTTGTAGGCGCTTACCTTCGGACACGAGTACCTCGACATAATCAAAAGACAAGTCTAAATTCATAACACCGTGTTGACCCTCCTCGATAACTTTGCCAAAACGTTCCCCTATGAGATTAATAACCATATTGTCAAGGAGGTGTAATGGAATTCCTTGTACTCGTAGCCACGCCACTCTCTCGAACGGAAGTGATTGGCCGAACCAAGTATCCACAGATTAAAAACATTCTTTCATACCTTTTGCCATTATAAGGAACCGAGACAAATCATCATTAGTTTGGAATGAGACTATCACATACATACCTCCTAAGTATTGGATGACACCTATGCCATTAGTAATCGTATGGATTGTATCACCCTGTTGGGTTATATTGAGACCACAGTTACCAGATTAGAGACGTTTGATAGTATATTGTATAGCTTTATAGTTGAAGGACTTAATATGTAATTATAGCATAGTTTGGTTGCCTAAACCCTAATCTGCGCACTTAATATGACGGGCTCTGCGCACTTAAGCTAAGTGCGCAGGCCCAGTGAGCTTCCTATATAAAGCTTGTGTGTGTGCAGCTAGGGTTTAGGGTTTTTGGTCATCTTAGAACACAAAGAGAATTTAGCAAACTTGAGTGTATGTATCCATGGTGCTTTGATGTTTTATCATTAATGGAAAGCTTGAATTTCAGTATCTTGTGTGTCGGTTTTTATTAGTTTATCTAGTCTCTTGGATTGTGAAGATTAATCACTTAAAACACCTAACAAATAGGTGTTTCTAAGTGATAACAATCTTGTGCACTTGAAAGATCTAGTATTTTGGGACTACAATTTGGTATCAGAGCCTCTGTGCTCTAGATTGTATCTGATCAAGATACCAAAACCCTCATTTTGTTAGTTTTTCTTTATGTTTTTTTATAAATTTTTGTGTTTTTCATAAAAAAAAGGAAGGTTTTTCATCTCCATTTGCTTCAAATTTCCCTTATAGTTGTGTTTCTAAGGTGTTAAAAGTTGTTTATCTTTGGTAGAAACATCATCCGAGCACTTCAGATCAATTGAAAAAGGCTTGGATAAGTTTCTGCTGTGTTTTTGTGCATTATCAGACTGTTTTGAGCACTTAATTGCGCACTTATTTCTTGATTCTGAGTACTTAGCTCATAGTTGAGTACTTGTCTCAAAATTTGAGTACTTATTTTGAGTACTTATTTCAAATTTTGAGTACTTGTCTCATATTATTGCGCACTTATTTCTTGATTCAGAGTACTTAGCTCATGGTTGAGTACTTGTCTCAAAATTTGAGTACTTATTTCAAATTTTGAGTACTTGTCTCATATTATTGCGCACTTATTTCTTGATTCTGAGTACTTAGCTTATGGTTGAGTACTTGTCTCAAAATTTGAGTACTTATTTTGAGTACTTAGTTCATAGTTTGAGTACTTAAACTTGTTATTTTAGTACGCAGCTAGGGTTTCTGCGCACTTGTTGCATTTTAATTGGATTTCTGCGCACTTATTGCATCTCATTGTCTTGAGTACTTATCTAGGGTTTCTGCGTACTTAAATAGAAATCTTGGATTAGTGCGCACTTACTGAAGGTGTAGTCTTGAGTACTTGGCTAGGGTTTCTGCGAACTTAAAATCTTAAACGAGAGTTTAAGTGAGTCTGCGCACTTATTTTAGTACGCAGGCTGATCAGTAAACACTGAGCACTTATAATGCCCAAGTGTTGACTGATCTGCGAACTTATCAAGAAGCATAGCCACACGTATACTTCCGAGCTGCACACTTAACAAAGACTACAACTTGACAAGGCTGTTTATATTCTTACAGGTTGCTGCATACTTATCCAGACTGCTGTGAACTTAAGTGTGAACTTAACTGCGTACTTAGCTGCGAACTTAGCTGTGTACTTACGGACTTGGACAATTTTCTGGACTGATAACTAAAATCTGTTAAACCACATTCCTAAAATTCATCTAAATCATGGCTGGTAACAATAATCAATCAACTGTTAACCCTATCACACAACAAGACCTGGAAACCGGAACCACTACCAGAGTACCTAAGTTAAAAGGTGCTGAAGATTATGGAACTTGGAAGAACAGAATGAGGTCATTCTTCTATGTCACGGACTTCACCCAATGGAATTCCATCCAGTTGGGCCCACACATTCCAATGAGAACCACTGCCACAGGAGAAGAGTTTAACCCTGATCCAACCACTTATACTGATGTCGATAAACAGCTTCTTCAGAGAGATCATAAGGCTTATGGTGCCCTTACCATGGCCTTATCAAACAATGTGTATAACATGTTTGAGGAGTATGGCACTGCGCACGATCTGTGGTTTGCGTTAAATGAGTACTATGAAGGAAATCAGAACATGATTAAGAAAAGACAAGACATGGTTCAAAAGGAGTATGACATGTTTGGAAGCATTCGTGGTGAAAGTTTAAGCAGTCACGTCGATCGTTTCATGAATATGCTCACAAAGATGAAGAAGGTCGGGATTCCTGTTAACAACCGCAATTCAATCAAGAAGTTGTTCAATTCACTCCCAAAGGAATGGAGCTTGAAATTCATGACGGTCAAGAAGGACTTTATGATTTTTCCAATGACTTTGTCAGATGTGATAAATACCTTAAAGTCGTATGAAAATGATGTCACAAAGGGTGAGATGAATCAAGTCGGTTACATTCCATTATCAAGTCCACCAACATCAATGTCTAAAAACATGGCTTTCACTGCTCCTATTAGTGCGAAAAGCTCCACTCCATCCTCTATTTCAGCTGAAAATGTTAATAGTTCTTCAACAAATTCTAGAAATGAGATCAAGCCTACAAAAGGATCTATGGTAGTAACAGATGAAAATGAGACTGCTGAAACACAAGAACCAAAGGCATTTGGGGAGGATTGTGACTGGGGTGAAGAAGTTACGGTTGCAGAAGTCGACAACAACAAGGCACTGATGGCCAAAATCTGCACCAAATCCGCTAACGGCGTGAACTCTCTGGAAGGGCTATCTGCGGAGATGCCAAAGAATGGAGCACTGGAGAATGTAGGTCTGAAAGAAGTGCTTGTGGGCGATAAAGGAAAAGAAGCGACGTCTGAGGAAGCACTCGTGGCTAAGAAGACCTCCACCAGCAAATCAAATGAGAAGCTGCAGAGCGTGCCCAAGACAGTTGAGGAGAGAGATCTGGTAAGTATTCCTCTTGAAATAAAATCAAAGCTGTGCTCACCAAGGTGTGTTACAGCTGTTGCTTACTGTTTGTCCCACAATAGGAAAATTTTAAGAGAAATGGATGACATCCGAAAAATCAACACTGAAATGAAAGAAAATGAGTTAGCATATCAGCGAAAGTTAAATGCAACAATAGCTGAAATGCAAACTCTAAAAGAATTTGTTCTCAGAAAAGATTTTTTAATAAATGACTTAACTGAAAAACTAGAAATATCTAGAAATGAAACAAATCATCTCCAAATTGTTGTGGACAAATGGAATGTAAGCAAGCATGCTCATACAGATATCCTTGATTGTTCAAGGAAATCATTCGTCAAAGATGGAATTGGGTATAAGGATAAAAAGGGAATTGTAAAATCTCTATTTTTACCTTTGAGCAAAAGTGAATATATACCCATTCCAAAACCACATCCAAAAAATGATCATTTTGAAAAAGAATGTGTCAAATCTGAGTCAAACTCTAATATAAGTAAAAGAAGTGCAGATATGACCCAACATCGTAATTCTCCTCTGGATACTGGCCGGAATAGAGCTTCGGTGATCGCCTCCCATTTTCCTTTTGGACTAGAGAGAATAGTTGAGTAATTTACTAGTTATGTTCCACAAGCAGAATAGCTGCATCCTACAACTAATTAGAAGTTTTAAAAATTATTTCGGGATTTATTGAAGCCGATTAGTATTTTTTTTAATTATTTTATAATACTTTAATCATGTTTAATTCATATTGTAACACCCCAACCGATGGCGGAATCATCGAGATGTCACGGTCTCCCCTACTTTAGAAAATTTCGTCTCGGAATTTCTTTCAAGTGGAAGCTACTATAAATATTTTGACCATTTTGGTTCATAATACATTATTTTCATTAAAATTCTTGATATTTTGATTAACTTAAAACTTTTATGTGAATTTATGATAATTATGCGTTTATATATTCATTAAGTCGTTTAAAAATATTTAGATTATTTTATGACTTCATGAATCTATTATTGTATAAACTTAAATTATTTACCTTATTTAAAATTTCTTTGACTAACCTAATTAATTGGTTGTATTTAAATTAATAAATACAAATAATTAATGTTTCAAAGTTGTTATATTTTTTTTTGAACAAGTCAAAGTTGTTACATAATTTAACATTTATGTGACTTCCACCATTTACTTTAGTTCATAACTTTCAATTATGAGTTTATAATATTATTATTCATATTTATTCCTTAGTTCATATGTCATATTATTTCAAGCAAGTATATATATTTACTTACGTCGTATTTTCAACATATATCGTTATTTACAAGTTAAACCCCAAATTAGACTAGACATCCTAAGTGCCTTAGAATAGAAACCCTAGACTTACTTTAAGTCCAAACACTTATACATATACCATACTTTTAGGTTGAAACTTCGGGATTCGCCAATTCACACTCACGACGATTTAGTGACATAACTATTTAGTGAATGTGAGTATTCCTATCCCCTTTTTGCTTTTATTCATTTTTGGGGTGTTACATGTACACTATTACAATTTCAAATACAAGATTACATTTTTTACAATACAATTCTAGTACTATGTGCATTGCTTACAACGTGCTTTATGCTTAGACAATACATGTGGATTACATTTGTACTTAGTGAAATCATTAACATGGTACAAGCCGACCTTAACATTGGATAGCGCTATTTGGATTGACAACCCGCCTAGATTGATTCTCCCCCTTTTTCATCGGAGAATCCGTGGCCATTGTTAAGTTATCACCCATTTATTGGATGAGTACACCACCGTTCATACAGTACATTATACAGTCACAGGGTTGATTTCGCTCATTTGTATGATACATAGTTTACATAATTGCACCGTACCTTGCACTTGAATTGTATAACATTTTACAACTTACTATATGTATTAAAACTAGGAATGCTCACCAACATTTCATATGTTGACAAAACTTATTTTGTACATGTTTCAGGTGCAGTTTGATCTTAGTACTATAGCATTGGATTTTAGTGCTTGCTTTTAATAAGTTATTTCAAATTTCATGTTTCGTTCAGACTTTTGTATGTTTTCCCATTTCATCTATGTAAGACAATTTAAATTATTCAATAATATATTTACATTTTAGTACCATGTGCTTTTGAACAATCGTCACTACGTGACATCTCGATGATTCCGCCATCGGTTGGGGTGTTACACATATAAAATCGTATTAAATGTATTTTGACATAAAAATTGGTAGAAACATGTTTCATTATGTTAGAATAATTTTCATCCCATTTTCCCTCTATTTTGATTCGGTTTTATACGTTATCTAATTTTTATTTGTTAAATTACTTTTAAACCAATAATATTCATATAAACTAAATTTTTATCACAAAAACTATATAAAATTTATTGTGAGCCTTTTTAAGTCAATAAATTGAGTTTTCACAGAAACTCTTATCTTTAAGAGCATTTTGTATTTTATTTTGAATTTATGTGGTTTTAATCATATTTAAATCATATAAAATCGAAATTTAATTATTTTAACATGAAAATTTGTGTAAAAATATTTCATCATGTTAGAATCATGTTCACATCAGTTTGTCTCTGTTTTATAATGTCTTTTTATGATATCTCCTTTTTATGGAATAAATTAACTTTTAAGCATATAATTTCATCAAATACTTTTATATAAATTATAAGATATTTTATGAGTTAAATTCATTATTTTTTTAAGCTCGGAAAATATCTAGTTTGTAAAATCAAGTATTCATTATCTTTCACATCTTACTAATAATCAATATAATTATTTATATTTAATTTAATAAATATGAATATTTATAGTTTAAGATTATTAAATTTATTTCTTTCATCATGACCCTTATTATTTAACTTAGTTATATTTGTAATATGAACCTAAGTTATACTCTCGATTTACCTCATGGATTCGTGTATTCAGATACTGATTAACTATTTAATTGTTTTGGCGCCTCATCCTTACATTAAACTTAAACCCCCAAATTTAGACTATACATCCTAGATGCCTTAGATTAGGAACCCTACACTCTTTTAAGCTTAGACACTTATTTTGGAAACTTGAAACTTTAGGTTGAGTGTTTGGGATTCGCCTCACATACATTCACAACGCTTAGAGGATAATTCAGCTTAGCGAATGTGAGTATATCTTTCCCCTTTTTGATTTCACACTTTTGGGATGATTCATGTACACTTATTCATCTCACTCACTTAAACATGTTTTATTATCATATTCACAATCGCGATTCTTGTTTGTGTTTTACTTGTTGATCGCTGATAGTGTGTACTTATAACCTTAATCATTAACCCTTGTGTGGCCTACCATAACAATGAGTAGTACTACGATATATGCATCCCTTGTGACTCTGCTGTATGAGACCTAGGTCATTGTTATGTTAACCTATATCACTTGTCGTCTACTATATATAATCATACTATTGGGATAATACTATATATATACTAAATATCACATTATTCTCGGATATCACTTATACTAAGGCTTGATTTTTGGCGACATTTGTACATAGTTTGAACACCAAATTGCAGACAGTATAACATGTGAATTGGGAAACTCTTTTCCTATTATATTTATTCAAAAGAGGGTATGCTCACCAATACGTTTTTGTATTGACATATACTATTTCCGTACATGTTTCAGGTTGTTTTGAGATGCTTCTTTTAAGCTTTTGGATTTGTATTTATGTTTTGACTTCATTGTATTTTAGCTAGACTTGTCACTTTAGAACTATTGTATCCTGTAATTTCCTTTCAATGTAATAAATTATTCAATTCAATGTATCAATATTTACACTTTAGTACCATGAGCTATTGAACAATCGTCACTACGTGACACCTCAAAGATCCCGCCATCGGTCGGGTTGTTACAGATTAGTATGAGTGCCGTGGTTATAGGGAATTAGGTTATTAGAATGCCTTTTAGCCTAGTCTATAACTAATCTTGTATTCATGAGTCCTCTCGTGTATATTTCTCTTTATCCTCATATTTTCTTTCAAGATATTTTCGTATTGATTCTTTTTTGTTATTCTTTTCCGTATTTTACTTGGAGAAGAAGACACTCGTACTTCACAAACGAAACGATATCACCAAGTTAGGAGTTGTATCCATACCTTGGTAATTAGTTTCACTCCTCTATATGTTATACATATTTGGAATATATCTTTGGGATAGGAGTGACATAAACACCTCAAAAGGTATTTCCTCCTAAAAGAAACTTAACCACTAAGCTGGGAGTGATATCCTTAACTTAGTGACTCGTTTCACTCCACCGTAGTTTCCATTTTGAAATACATCTTTGAGTTAGGAGTGAAGTCCACATCTCAAGGATCTATTTCTACATCTCGTTTTTTAATCTCGCTAAAGTTTTAGAATTTATTAGTGATGGCACGTGCAATCTGAAAGGGTTAGCAACTGTATCCTGAGTTTTATGTCTAGGCCTGGTATTTCGTATAAATCCCAATCAAATGAGGGACCTGTATACCTAGATGGGAACTCTTGGGGTGAGCATTCACTTATAGGGTAAAACTCGCCCCCACAAGTCACCAGGAAATTTCAAATACTTGAGTTAGTCAAAGTTTTCTATGGAAACAATCCCGACGTCTCATGTTATTGATATTTATGTCTTGTTTCTCATTTGAAGTTTCAATTTCATCGCTTGTTGTTTCATATGCTATTATTCATAAATCATTCGCTTTTGGATTCTTCATCATTACTAAAAATTTTGTTCACTATAATATCGCATTAAAATTTACGTTTTGTGACTTTTACACTATAAAGCATTTCTCCCTTGAGTTAAAACATTTCTACCCATGACTCAAAAATTTTTAAACCTTATGTTTAACTTCGACCATATCTTGATTTTGGGAGTGTTGCGTCATCACACAGTTAAAAAAATGAACATGGTTTCCCAAACTTGTTAATCAACATGTTTTGTATCATCATGTTTACAAACTCAATTGATCGATGTCACAATATATCCCTAAACTATAACCTTTTGTATCTGCTTGTGCATCCATAATACTCTCAACACAATATATCCTCATTTATCCTATATTGATTCACTATCATAACCATGCCCAGTCTCCTAAGCCATAGCCAACTATGACTATTTAGCACCTTTTGGCCAGACTAAATTCATACATAAATGCCTATCTACACGATACACACCGGTACACTACTCTCTAAAACGATTAACCTAGCAACTTATCCCGTGTTGTCTTTTCACAAGAGTACAAAACCCAAATACCTAGTTTTGTAAAACCTATTCACAGATTAGTACACACCTTGTATAAACCTTGTGCCTAGAAACAAATAGCACACTATGAGCCCAAAGAGATGCTTTAACGATCTTTACAAACAGACGGTCTATCAATGAATAAATTTCGTAAAAAAATTTCCAAGGTTTCAAGCTTACCCAATCCTAACGGGTAAGATTTGACTTTCTCAAACATTTCATAAAAAAATGTTCAACTTTAATGAAATTTTAACTTACAAGTTAAAGAAATGTTTAAATACAGAAAATCCTATTTTCCAAAGTTCTTTGAGACATCCGAGATCATACTCAACCTTATACGTATCCTACCCACACTTTTCAAATATTATCAAGGAGAATCAACCCAAACCAAACCGGATTCTCCATTGTCTTCAAAACTACTCATAAACTTCCACCATATTATAAAAAATACCGAGCTGATTCACTTAATCAACGCAGCACGAGAAATTTGTGCGTCGTGGACTTTCAACGTTGATTTGGGTTTGAAGCTAGGTTACCGGATATAATGGAGACTAGAAACTTACACGTTGTTCACAATCCTTATCACTTTCCTTGTTGTGACTCTGTCATCTTTTCAAAGCTTGAAATATGTTTTCAGAAATGTTATGTAATTATAAGCTTTTCATGCAATACACATTGGTTTTTATCATTCACACCATTTTTAAATCTTGGTCTTTTGAAACAAATTTGATTTATATGGTTTCCTCTTGCATTTTATAAACTTGTTTTGCATATTTACAAGTCAAATGTAAACCTTCTTGTTTTCATATAACGGATCCAATATATGTTTTCGGGAAAAGAAACTTGCGACTGATAATATGCCTTATAACAATTTTCAACTCGACTTCTCGTAAACACATTAAAGTGTGTACTTACGAAGTCTTTTCATGTGAACCTGTTTTAATCTAAAACATTCTTCGAGTTCTAAAAAGTTATTCTCATGCATTACTACTATTCTTTCACCTATATCACAAAGTTCGAGTAAACTACGTTGTTTTTTTAAACAGAAATTTATCTTTTTTACACTTGTAATCTCTCAGTCGCAAAACTTTTGGTCTAACAAAATATTGGACATATCCTCACCAGAATGTTGCTAAATGCCTTTTATCGTATAATGCATATATGAAAAACTACTAAATTTAAATCCTCATGCCAGTAGACTATACGTCTGTTCTGCGCATTCTCATTTGCAGTAAATTTCATTATTTTATTCTTACATCATTTTATTTATAGTTATTTTCGCACATTATCGTATTTATGATTATCCTCACATTATTCTTTTATTGGTGGTTATTCTTACGCGTTATTTGCGGTAATTCTCGCACTATTTATTAGGACTTATTCTTACGTCACTGATTTTGAACACTAATTCAACTCGTTTACTCTCATTTTTTGCAATTGTGAGATTTACTCGATTTATGTTATTTTGTTCTTTCGAATCGAGATTTCATGCTCTACTTATATACTTTTCATGAACGCATACTTTGAACATATATTTTGAACGCATATTTTGTACGTATACTTTCCTATTTTGAGCAAAACCTTGTTATACTTTTTCATTATTTTGTTCATCATCATGGTCAATGAACATACTAATTGATAACTCATATGAGATCTAAGCCAGTGCCCACGTACAACTCCGGTCAGAGTACTCCTCCAACCCGAGGGTAACGGAGAAATTCTTAGAGTCTATCAATGTGGGTGTTTAGAGCCTAACGATCTGAACAAGAATCGACAGGTTACTTAAGGGAGAACCCGAAAGGGGAGGGACCTCTAACCGTGCCTTATACTTACACATTATTCTCATTTCGGTTAACAGGTGAACCGGAGAGGGGAAGAACCTCTAACCATGTTGTTAGGATCTGAGTTTGATTTGTAATGAACGTTTAATAAATGAAACAGTATGAAGATAGATAAAAATGGAAAGTGCAACGGATTAATATATTATCAATCATAACAAACGGGATAATTGTTTTCAAATCATACTCCTCATTAGCCAACACAGATTAGTATGATAACACAATATCTCCCCATCAGCCTGATCAATCACAGATGTTTGTCTAAGAGAATGTTTGGAGTGATGAATAGATTAGTACAAGCACTGTTCTATTTATAGACAAACCTAACCTCTGATGACCTATGGCTGACATCACCTAAGACAATGATAGCTAATGAATTATAAAAAACATAAAACATCTGATTAATACAAGTACTGTTACATTGTTAAATACTGATGACTAAACGTCTGATGGGGTAAAACTCTGATGGCTTGAATCCTCTGTTGTTGCCTAAGTGCTGTTGGCTCCAACAGACCTTGTGTCTTCATCAATCTTTTGCTTCAGCAGTTTTTTCTTCAATCAGACCTTTGTGATAAGCACTTGTTCATCAGACGTTGGGAGAACAACAATTGTTAGGAGTCAACAGTCTTTTGGGGGGATCAACATGTAATCTATTGTTTTATTCATGATCATATATATAGTATGTTTTGGCTTTTCAGATCATCTGTTCTTCCCCAGGTCAGCAGACCCAACAATCTCCCCCTAGAACAGATGATGCCAAAACTCAACCTTTATTGTTGATCTTTATTCCTCATCAGACTTTCTCTAATTTGCCATTTGAATTGTAATTCAAAATTGAAAGAGAACAAGTCTTCAGTATCTCTTTCAAGCTCTATGTTTAGAAGGTCTTGGAGATCATCTGCACCAAGACCATATGCATCATCCATTCTTAACTTTTGAGCTTCTCCATCAAATCTGAGCAGAGTCAATTCGTGGGTGTCTTTGTTGACCTTCAACTTTAGAATTTTTGAATCTGAGGATTTCTTGAGTTGCAGATTTATTTGAGATGAGTTTGGTGATGGAGGTCTTCCAATGATTCTTCTTAATTATTTAGTGACAGGGTCAGAGAAGTAATAGATTTGGTTGAAGATCCCTTCTTTCACAAAAGTTTCAACAAACTCTTTTTCATCTTCTTCAGGCATCTGCTTCAGCCTTTTGTACTGTTTCTTGGCAGCAATGGAGAGATCATATGTTGACAGTAAGCTATCAAGTGAAAAAGTCTGTTGAGATCTTCTAACCACTGGTGCATCAGGATAAATTGGTTTTCTTGGTAGTGTGGTATCAGTTTTTCTATTCTATTCAATTTTCTTGTATGTTTCAACCAGCCTCAGCTCAGCCCATCTTGCTATAGACCTCATCTCTCCATACTTAGGAGCAACTATCTCTTCCCTCATTCTTTTATATTTCAAGGCTTTGACTGGGTCTCTACCTTTTCTAAAATCAGGAGCAGAAGCCTCTAGAGTAGGATTCTTGGTCAAATCTTCAATTCTGTAGAATTCTTCTTGAAGGGCATGAGTGGTCAAACCTGCAAATTGTTTTTTATTTGCTTTGTAGGGCTTAGCTACCATGATTTGATCAAGAATAAATTCCCTGACTGCCCTTTCCAAATCACCACTGATTGGCATGTTTGACATAGAATTACTCAGGGTCTTAGCAAAATCTTCAATCCTTCTCAATTTGCTAAGCTCTGCTGAATGAATGCCCTGAGCTGTCCTGTCATCCTTTCCTTTGCATTTCTCCTTGATGATCAAATATGTATGCACTACTTTTAGTTTTAGGTATTCATTAATGTTTTGGGTACAGGAAGATTTGGGAGAGATTGGAAAGTTCTTTGTGATGGGTCCTCAGTATTATAGAAGGATTGAATTTCCCAATTGAGTAGATCAAGCTCAAGAGGATATTGAGCAGCCAATGGTGTGATGGATGGTGGTGGTCTATGAGATGCAAATTTGGAAGTGTGTGGTGAAAAAGATGTAAGTGGAATGGCTAAAACGGGTGCAGATTGTGGTGATGAAATGAGAGTTGGTGTGGTTTCTATATTCTCATCCTATACCACAAAGGTTGATTTTCTCTTCCTTTTGTACATGATCAGAGGAGATGATGGTGTTTGGGAAGCAGTGGATGTGTTAACATCTGTTGGCACTTGTGTAGGACCAGTAGATGTTTGGGGTTGAGAGGGTGATGTGGGTGGCATAGATATGGATGGTGTAGTATTGGTGGTTGTTATGATTATGGGTACAGTGGTTGTAGTTGGGGTAGGTTCAGTGGTTATGGTTGTAGTGGTGGTGGTTGTAGTGGTTGTAGCAGATTATTTGAGAATAGAGATTTTGTTTTGGATGGTGGTTGCCTAACATGTTTTGCAGGCATTTTCTTCCTTTTAGAGGAGCCAACATCTTCGACTTCCTGTTGTTGTTCTTGTTTCTTCTGTACTAAAGCCTCTGCCTTGACTTCCAAAGTCTCATACCTTTTTAACTTAGCTTCAGCAGCCTCTTCAGCCATGACATTGGCAGATTCATCAATTTTCTTTGCCTTATCAGCTTTGGCAGGTTCAGCAGTAGCAGTGGTTTGAGCAATGGATTGTTGTGGAGCTGAAGCAGCAGACCCTGGTTTGTTGGCAGCAGACTTTCCTGATTGACCTTTTTGAGGAGGTGGACATCCAAAGGGATCTAACTTTGGCAATCTATCTCTTCCACTCTCCCCCTTTTTGGCATCATCAGCAGTGAATTCATCATCATCTTCATCTCTTAAAATAGGTGTGGGGGCAGAGCCAGTGGTCTTCAACAGATGATCTTTAATAGCTTTAATGTCAGCTTGGGTATCTGTGTACCTAGCATCCTCCATGGTTCTGATTTGAGCCATATATGTTTCATGGGTTTGATTAGCTAGTTTTCGATGAGCTATGATGATGGGGCTGATAGACTTCCATAGCTCACTAGCAATGCCTTCTTTGGATGGTTGACTTTTGGTGAGGGTAGCCAAAGTTTGCATCATTGTCTTGATATCAGTCTTGATTTCATTAACAGATGATTCAATGGTTGTAACTCTCTCCGTCAATTCCTAGTATTTTAACTCATCACCTAATTTAATAGGATCATCTGAATTCCTACCAGAAGTGGTAGTAGTAACAGGTTCAGTTTTAGGAGGTGAGTCCATAGAATAGAAACCAGATGCCTCTTTGTATTGGTTCTGGGGACTTCCAACTGGTTTTGGGGTCACTATAGTAGCGTCATCAGTTGCTGCCTTCAAGGAAGTCTTAGGGATGTAACCACCTTGAGTGACATGTAACTCAAGAGGTGTGGCCTCCTCTGTTCGTGGGCTAGCCACTTGATTTTTCTCAGACCTAATCACTTGTGGAAGTATGCTCTCAGTGATAGGTAATGGAGAGGAACTGGGATTATTCAGAGTTTTATCAATGGCTTCAAACAATGGTTTCATGGTGGGTAGAACATGTGATGGTGGTGGTTGGGGAGTGAAAAGAGAAGCAGCCCCGGGAGAAGGGATTTTGAACATATGGTCAAGTGACTCATATGCTTCATGATGTATGTCCCCTTGGCTTACAACATGATCCTTTTGTGAGGATACATCTGTTGAGAGGAAGTATCAACAGTGGTTGTTTGTTGTATTTGTGTTACAACAGGGTCCTCTGGTATCTCATCTTCCAGAGTTACCCATTTTGGTTTCTTTTTGGGGGGTTTAGTGGATGGAAGTTTCTTTCTGGAGGTGCCATGATCACCTGGAGCAGTAGGCCCAGCAACAGAGGTTTGGACAACAGTAGTTGTCTTAACACCCTTTGCTTGTGTTTTGGAAACTTTTGCTTTTGATACCTTTTCGTGGGTGCTTGGACCAAACATTTTTGTAAAAGTTTCATGGGATAGACTTTTCATTTGATGAGATTCTCCCTTTTTAAATCCTTTTCATGTAAAACCTTTTTTAGGATAAAACTTAAAAGTCTTGGGTATAAGAGAAAAGAATTGTTTGACCCAGACTTGACTCCATTCACATTTGTTACTAAATCTAGAAACAGTGCTTCACCACCATAGAACTCAACAGTTACACCTACTTGTTCGACACTATACTTAGATTCTGCCCTTCGAAAAGGAACATCGGCTCTAACAATCCCGAGTATGGTCGTCCCCTGTTGGGATGTACTATTAAACCTAAATTGGGGTTATCCGCTAAAACCGTGTCTCAGTCCCAGTGTGGCTGATCATCCCCTCTTAATTGAGACAGTTAATTGAGACAGGAGATCAAAGACTTGAAATAGGAGTCACTTCGGTTCCCTCATACATATAGGGATCCCGCGTCTTCTCCTTGGCAAAGAGAAATTTTACCATTCGACTATATCCGCTTTTTTTAGTCAAAATCGGACAACATTGCATATCCCAAGTACTGAACTTTCAATGGGATTTCATTCAAAGAAGTAGTTTTAGCAGAGAGACAGATAAGGAGTGTATGAAAGAAAAATTTCATGACTAGCGGGAAAATTTTTTTGTAAATTGTTGCTCCAGTCATTTGTGAATCATAACCCCTTTCTAAAAACTTTGTGTGAAGTTCACCCTTAGGGAAAGAATCCATACCTGCCAAGTCATTGAGAGAGAAGCTTGTGGACATGGTTTGGGGGATTATGGTGACATGTGTTTCTCCAATTTTTGAAATTATGGTTGCTAGCTTTTTGTCTTGTGGCAAGGTCTCAGCATTCAACCAGAATTCTTGAAGAGTGCCAATGTAAATGGGCGAATCAGCGGTGAGGATAGGCAAGTATTTGGATTTGAGGATGACATCAATGATGGTGTGGAATGGAATGTTTTCATCTGTTTTAACCAGATATGGTAGGTAATTGTGAGGGGCTTTTGCTTGAAGATCCATTGTTATGGATTTCGAGTCGGATGAATAAAGGAATTGGTATGAAGGTTTAAGGTTAAAGAAGGTGGTTTCAGTATTTTGAATACAATGAGACAGTGTAACAACTATTGGGGAAAAGCATGGTTTTTTATTGCCTCTGATAAAACCACTGATGTGGCCAAAACACTGCTTTTGAGAGTAGACGTGGCAAACATCTGATGGAGCATACGTGGCAAACAGTTGTTGAGATGGCAAACCGCTGTTGAGATTTGCCAAAGTACTAATGGATATATATATATATATATGTATATAATGGAAAACAGTTATTTTATCTGATCAGATGTTTGAAACAGATTTTTCAACCAACAGATGATAGAATGTATGAAACAGTGGTTGTTTTATCTATAACAGATTTTTCAACCAAAGGCTATTTTTAAGGATGGATTTTGATTTTCTAAAAACATTTTAATGTTTTATTTAAGAAAACATTTTTGTTGTTAATCCATGTTTAGCATACCAATCTGAGAGATCAGATTTTCAAAGGTAGATGTGTCTAAAGCTTTTGTCAACACATCTGTCAGTTGATCCTCTGTTGGAACATGGTGCAGAGAAATCAAAACTTTTTCATTGTTGTCTCTCACAAAGTGATGTCTAATGTCGATGTGCTTTGTGGTGGAGTGAGAGACTGGATTTTTGATGATATTTTCAGTAGCCTGGCTATCCAGCATGAGTGAGTCCTTAGTGTCGTTATACCAAAATCCACTAACTGATTTGAAGCCACATGAGTTGGGTTGTACAGCTTGCAGCAGCAATGTATTCAGCCTCTGCTATTGAAGTTGAAATAGCTGCTTACTTTTTGCTTTGCCAAGAAACTAAGGCATTCCCTAGAAATTGGCACCCTCCTGATGTGGACTTCCTTGTGGTGTGGCAACGAGCAAAATTACTATCTGAATAACTTGAAAGCTCAATATTTCCATTAGCAGGATACCAGATACCAAGTTTGGGAGCACCTTTTAGGTATCTGAATAACCTTTTTACAGCAACAAGGTTTGACTTTCTAGGTGATGCCTGGGATCTTGCACAGACACAAGTGGCAAACATAATATCTGGCCTGGATGTAGTTAGGTACAATAAAGACCCAATCATGCATCTATAATGTGTCTACTAAACCAGTTCATCTTTATCATCAATAGTGAGTAGCTTGGTAGTGCTCATGGGTGTACTACATGGCTTACAGTCATTCATCTCAAATTTTGTAAGTATGTTTTTAATATACTTATTTTGGTGAATGAATGTACCATTTTGCAGCTGCTTAACTTGGAGACCAAGAAAGCACTGAAGTTCACCCATAACACTCATTTCAAACTCCGCTGTCATGAGTTCCCTAAATTCTTCACACATTTTGTTACATGTGGACCCAAAAATGATGTCATCCACATATATTTGAACAATCATTAATTCTTTCCCTCTCCATTTTAAAAATATGGTTTTATCAATTTTACCTCTTGTGAAACCAATGGATAAGAAAAAGGTGGAAAAAGTTTCATACCAGGCCCTTGGTGCTTGTTTCAAGCCATACAAAGCTTTGTTTAGCTTGTAGACATGAGCAGGGTGGAATGTGTCTTCAAAACCAGGTGGTTGACATACATAGACCTCCCCCTGAATTTTGCCAAAAAGGAATGCACATTTGATATCCATCTGATACACCATGATGTTGTGGTTGACACCAAAGGCTATGAAGAGTCTGATAGCTTCTAGCCTAGCTACAAGAGCAAAGTTTTCATCATAGTCTATCCCCTCTTCTTGTCTGAAGCCTTGAACCACAAGCCTGGCTTTGTTCTTGACAACTATACCCCTTTCATTAGTTTTATTCTTAAATACCCACTTTGTGCCAATTTGACATACATCCTTTGGCAGTGGCACAAGTTCCCATACTTGTTGTCTTTTAAATTGAAGGAGCTCTTCCTGCATGGCCTATACCCAACTGTTGTCTTTCAATGCCTCTTGGTACTTGACAGGTTGTGTGAGGGATAGAAAGCCTGCAAAAAGACAGATATTTGAAGATTGGCTCCTCATGAGCACTCCCTCTCTTATGTTGCCAATTATCTGGTCTGGTGGATGAGCTCTTAGGTAGATTAGATCTCTCTGATATGGTATGATGGCATTTTGAGGTGAGGGACAGAGGTTTGGGGCCTCTGTTGTTGTAACATCTGTTTGCACTTCTGTAGTGCCAACAGGTGTTTGAAATGGAAGTGGGGGAATGGTCCAAGTGGTGTAAAGTTGGTCTGACTTTTGTCAACAAAGGTTAGACTTTTGTCAACAGATGATTGAACAGTGGTTGAACTAGATGAGGCAGTGGTTTGAGGGTAAGACTGGTCAACAGTGGTTGACACAACTGTGCCAAAGTTTTGACAGGTGTTATGAACATCTGCTTCCCTTGATGCAGAAGTGACTTTGTAGTGAGAAGGAATCCCAACTTCAAATCTGTAATCCTGTTGTGGAGACTGTGGTATACCTGCACAGTTAGTTTTAGCAGTAATATCTTCAAATTTGAATTTTTCTAAATCAAATTGTTTAACAGGATTTGCTGGGATTTTGAAGGATGAAAGTTCATTGAACTTTACATTCAGAGTTTCTTCTATTGTCCTAGTCCTCGTGTTATGCACTTTATAGGCCTTGGTAGTAGAAGAATATCATAGAAAATACCCACAATCTACTTTGGCTGCAAATTTTGAAATGGAATCTTTAAGATTTAAAATGAAGCATGGGCAGCCAAAGATTTTGAAAAATGATATCAGTGGTTTGATTTTGAACATAATTTCATAAGTAGTCTTTTGATGTCTAGGGTTAATTAAACTCTATTTTGAACATAGCAAGCAGTGTTTACAGCTTCTGCCCCAAAGGACAGTGGCAAACCAAAATCTGCTAGCATAGTCCTTGCAGCCTCAATAAGAGTTTTGTTTTTCTTTTCAACCACCCCATTTTGTTCTGGTGTTCTTGGAATGTTGTACTGCCTCACAATTCCTTTTGACATACAGAAATCATCCAACTCCTTATTTTTGAACTTTGTTCCATTATCACTTCAAAAGACTTTTACTGGCAAGTCATATTGTTTTTCAACTTTGGTGACAAAGTCCTCAAAATACCCGCAGTCTCATCCTTAGAGCGTAAAAAGTAAGTCGATGTAAACCTAGAAAAATCATCAACTACGACAAGACAAAATCTCTTTTTCCTTAGACTCATGATTTTAACTGGGCCAAACAAGTCCATGTGCAATAATTGAAGACATTGACTTGTTTTGGACTCATCAATGGATTTGTAAGAGCTTTTATGTTGTTTTCCTTTTAAGCAGGAAACACAATGCTCATCAAATTTGAATTCCTTTGGTTGAAGGCCTCTCACAAGGCTTTGTTTAGAGAGTGAGTTGATAGTTTGAAGGTTGGTCTGACCCAATATCCTATGCCAAAATTCTGTCTCTTTAGTTGAGGCAGCAGAAAACAGACAGACATTTGCCATAGGATTATCCTTTAACATATTAACTACATACGCATTGCCACTCCTGTGAGCAACAAGTTGTGCTTTCCTCTTGGCTATGATGGTATCAATCTTTTTAACCACTTCTGGCCCAATAATCTTAAAAGTTTTCTTAGTGAAGAATGACCCATAGCCTTTGTGAGACACTAAGATGATTAAATTTAAGATTATCAATAAGTATTGACATTTTAAAACTTGAGTCTCCTAGTCTGAACAGTTCCTTAACCCAACACCTTACCTTTAGAATCATTACCAAAAGATATATCACCCCTTCCATGAGCTAAGAAGTCCAGAAGTAGGGCTCTACATCCTGTCATGTGCCTGGAGCCTCCACTATCTACATACCATAGACTATCTAAGCAAGAAGAAGCTCCCTGCACATCAGTAATGAATTAGTTTTGGTGAGTGTCCAAAGCCAAGTTGGCTTTGGATGGGTTCCCAAACTTTACAGCCTCAAGTTTTGAGGAATGATCAGTGGTTTGAACAAGTTTTTGAACCAAGTTCAACAACTGTTGTTGACCATTTGCCAGTGTTTGTATGTCAACACTTGGTGCAACAAATGTTTGACCATTTCCTATCAGATGATAGTAACCATAAGAATTCCTTTTCACTCTTGGTTTTAAAGGCCTTTTTGGTTCTTCATAAACATGTGACAGGCTATGACAAGGTGGTTGTCCATATCCTCTTGGAAATTTGTTTGAGGGTGGAGCATATGCTACTTGGACATCCGTGGGAGCAGAGGTTTCAAGACTTTTGGTAACAGATGTTTGGGCTGGTGTAAAAGTCTATTTAGGTTTCCTTTTGGAGTACTAACCACTTGACTTGCTTGAGTTTTAGCTTTATACTCTTGTATTTTGTCATCAAAATTTTTGAGATAAAAACACTCTTTGGTTTTATGATTCTATTTACCACATATTGAACATGTTGTCTTAGAATCACGCACACTTGTTCCTTTGTTGATATCTTATGCTTTTAGAAGAAAACAGTTTTTGGTAACATGGTTCTTCTTTTCACAGAAATCACAGAACAAGTGTACACCCTTTTCTTTCTTCTTCCCTTTTTCAACCTTTTTTCAACAGATGTTAGAGCATCTGCTGGAAGATCTTTCAAGGGAATGACTTTTGCCTGTGGTGCCTTCTTACCAACAGGGGTTTCCAAATCAACTGGTTTGAAGTTTTCAAGAACATCACACTCATCTGACCAAGTTGGTTTAAACTGATATTTTTCAATTTCAGTAAATGATGAGGAACCCTCAAGTTTTTCAAGAACTATTTTCTTACCATTAGGTTCAGTGATTTAAATTTCTTAACCCTCCAAATTAGTTGGAACAACCTCAACCAACTTTGGTTCCCTTTTCTTAGTGTTTTGAGAAATTTGATCAGTGGTTTCACAACCAATGCCAAATTTCACATGACCTTTGGTTTGTTTGTTGAGGAGTATTTCAAAACCTTTACATGATTCCACCCATTTTTCACACTAAACTTGGGTGGACTCAAGCTCCTTTTTACAACTCTGATATTTTGTTATCATAGTTTGGAGCTGGTCTTTGGTTATACTTGCTTCATGTTTTAAACTGCTGATTTCAGATTCTTTTTCAGTCAATTTTGATTTTAACTCTTTTGAATGTTTTTCAAATTGAACTTCATCATCTAAAATTTTCTTTCTAAGGTTTTCATTCACCTCTTTAATGTTTTCAAATGCTATTACAAATTTGTTTGAACACAAATCATTTAAGATTTGAGGAGATACCTTAGTAGAAGCCATCAATGCACAATCACACTTGCACTCATAATCATTATCACCCCGTGGATCTGAGAGATTCATAACTTCTTATTCAGAATTTTCATCTGGAACTACTGCATCAACAACATCATTAGTCACATTTTCAGACTCAGACACCACATCCTCAGATTTAACTTCTTCTACTATTGTCTCCAAAGCCATGAAACAAAAATTTTCTAGTTCATTTTCAGCTTTGGCAACAAGAGCAAAGTTCTCATCTGTTAGCTCATCTGGTAAGCTGCTCCAATCAATAAAGCCTTGTGTGAAAAAGCTCTCTTGACTTTGTTGATTGGTCTATGCAGGGGCAGAAGGTAGAGTAACAGTTATTGGCATTTGAGCCTGAGCAACAGGGGTTTGAACATTGTGAATCTGAGGAACAGTGGTTTGGACATAATGGATAAGAACAGTGGATGAGGACTGTGCAAAGTGAGTAGTGTTTTGCACATTTAGTCCAGGGGTATTATGGGAAACTTGATAAGTGTTTGTCTGCGGCCTTTGAGTTGGATAGGTCATCATAGGTGTACCATGTTGACTCCTATATTCCCTAGCAAAATGACCAAGTCTATGACATTTATAACACTTAATCTTAGATTTATCCAACCCCACCTTTGACCTATCATGTAAACCTAGATATCTTATGCTAATTTTCTTATAGAAATTGTTAGTTCTAATACTGAGCAGACGATTGCAGCATACAACTCTCCGTTCTACTGCGCTCTCCAAGTGTGCCTGTTCCCCCTTCTTCCTTACCATGGAAAGTCTTTGTGAAAGAACTCCGATGAGAAGAAAAAAGAAGGCGTTAAGAGACCCTCCTGGCCTAGTTGGTGCAATATGTCCATTTCTTCCAAGTCCTCAGGGTCAAAATATTGAAGGTCATTATACTCAAAGGATATGTTATCAGATGTCTGGATATCACCACCACTTGCTGCAAAAGCATAGTTGGGTGAATAAGAATCAGAGTTAAAACCTGAAGTTATGTCAATAAAATGATCATAACTCTGATCCTTACTATTACCATGCACCTCATCCTGACCCAAATGTGTTGTATTACCAAATACATAATCATCAGACACTTTTCCAGAGTCCTGAAGCTTCTTTTATTAGTTAAGCTCTGTCTCATATTTCAAGAGCTTACCATGAAGCTGGGTCAGAGATAAGTCCTTGAAACCAATTGAGTTTCTCAGAACAATGGCAATAGTGTCCCATTTGTCTGGTAATGATCTTAAAAACCTATGGTTCAATGTTGAATTAGGATAAGTTAGACCCACCAGTTTTAGTTCACTAATTAGACAGTTAAACCTCTCAATTTGTTGAGTTAATGACTCTCCCTTCACATGACTGAATGTTTCATATCGTTGATTTAGTATTTCACGGTTGTTTTCAGTAACCTCCTCAGTCCCACCGAATTGTTCTTTCAAAGCATCCCACAACTCCTTTGCACTGTTACAGTGTAACAACCTAGCTTAAATATCATTTGGTAGAGCCATGGCCATAATACTGAAGGCCTTAGCATCTAACTCAATTTTCTGAAAATCTTGCTCGAAGTAGTTTTCTAGTTTCTTTGGCTCTTGAACCTTGGGATCTTCGGTACTCGGCACCATCGGAACATGTGGTCCGAAGATAACCGACTTCCAACACCTAGTGTTCTGTTGAGCTAGAACATGGCTCATTCGACGTTGCCAGATATTGTATTCAGCTCTGACAAGCATCGAAGGCTTGTTGTTCGTGACAGTGTTATGTGGATCTTTGTTGATTGAAGCCATTCTCTGATTGTTTGTAAAACAAAGTGTGTTTAAAAAACAGTGAACATAAATAAACTTTTGCTCTGTTTTCATTCTGACAAACAAAACAATATCAATAATTGTGAGCTGATCTGTTTATCTTAAATTGGTTGGTTAGATCACATTTAACTGACCAAGTTCCGATACCAATTGTTAGGATCTGAGTTTGATTTGTTATGAACGTTTAATAAATGAAACAGTATGAAGATAGATAAAAATGGAAAGTGCAGGGGAATAATAAACTATCAATCATAACAAACGGGATAATTGTTTTCAAATCATACTTCTCATTAGCAAACACAGATTAGTATGATAACACAATATCCTGTAACATCGCAAAATTTTCCCCAAAATTTTAATACATAAAAAGCCCTTATATATATATATATATATATATATATATATATATTTTTTTTTTTATTACACCTTTATCATTAATATTATACAAATGTGCCTAAGTCTTTATTTATCCTAACTCACAACTTATATACATACATAAATGTATATAAATAATAATAATAATAATAATAATATGATTCTAAATTTTTTTTTCACATACAAGATTTTTTTTTTTTAAATAAAGCCTTGAGTCAAATAGTCAAAGTCTTAGTCAAACAGTCAAAGTCTTAGTCAAATAGTCAATTCATCATAAAACCTTACTTTATGGTGTTGACCAATTTTAATGGCTAATTGACTCCAAAACTAGTATAAAAACCCACCTATGACCCATCATACTTTGCACCTCTAAATCGATTGTTTCAATCCGATTAAACTTTCCCTCATACCTTTCTTCTATAGTCTATTACTTCTACAATTGAAGCTTCGATTATAAGCTCTTGTAATTGGCGAATTGGAAGCTTGATATTCTTTCTTTTTCGTTTTCTTCAATTTGGACTAGCTACGTTGTTGAGTCTTTGGGATTCGCCTCGCATACATTCACAACACATTATTCTATTTTTTTTACGAGAAATAACATTTTGCTAAGGTGAGTTTACATAGCCCCTTTACTCTATTTTCACTATTTTCGGGGTGAAACATGTTTAAACATTTTATACTATCATTTACTCATATTTACTTGTGATTCAATTACATCATCATTCTATCATTTGACTGTAACAAAAAGACACAGTACAATCATTAACAATGATCAAGCCGCCTGTTTAGATTATAGCGCTATAGGTCTGACAAACCCATCCCCCGCATAGACTCAGGGATGATCGATAACAGTAATAACAATTAACTAACTTGCGAGTTAGTCATCAGTCGACACAAGGTTTGGTTGTACAAAGACGCATTGTTACATGTCGGTATCATACTCTATCATCATACAACTTTGAATGTTGTACAAACTATTGTTATCAATTGTGTTTCAAAAACCTATGTATTCTCACCAACTTTTGTTGACCCAAAATATTTTCAACTTAACATGTTTCAGGTTCTACTTGCTTGAAGATTTGAATTGATGCTTGAAGATGTTTGCATAGTTTTATTTAATTTGATGTACAAATTCTTAGAACAGTTGTATGTAACTTATTTAAATTATTTAATGAAATTTATTATTCACCATGAGCTACTGAACAATCATCAATACGTGGCACCCCGATGTTTCCGCCATCGGTTGGGGTGTTACAGATTGGTATCAGAGCCATGGTTATAGGGAATTAGGTTATTAGAAAAATAATCTAGTCTATAACCATAGGATTTAACCAGTACTTGCTTCTTTTACTTGCTATTCTCTATCTCTCTCCTACTTCTTATCCCTACATTAATCCCTACGAGAAGGTTGCTCTCCATCACTGGATCCACTCTTAGACTAATAAGGCAAAACCCTCAGGTTTAACCTGAACCACCTTGAGATCTCGTCGAAGTTCTAGATTTTAATAACGAACACGTGCAATCTGGAAGGGTGAACGCCTGTATTCTGAGTCTTCTGTCTAGGCTGGCATTGCGCATATATCCCAATCAGACGAGGGACCCGGATGCCTACCTGGGAATTCTCGGGATGAGTGTTCACTTATAGGCTAAAGCATGTCTTCACTATGTTGTCGGAATCTGGAATCTTTGATACGTCAACGTTTTCGTTTATTCGTTTTAATTAATGAATAAATGATTACATTCCTTATATCACCTCATTCATTTCATGCCACATTGAACCTTCATTGTGTCCCTTACAGATCATGTCTCCACATCGCAGCACTCGCAATAACAGTGGTGAAAACCAAGAGGAAAGTAACAACAACCACAACACCAACCACAACAACAACGAAAACAACAAAGGTGTTGATGCCCAACTGGCTGCGATTATTTCCCAACAAATGGCGCAACAAATCACAACTCTGGTTTCTAACTTGTTGGCTCAAGTCATCCCAATGAATGGGAACGGCAATGGAAATGGAAATGGCGATGGAAATCACATAAAGAACGGGACCTTAGTTCGGAAAGGCGAGAAAACAAGTATTGTGGCCGCGGTAACTACCGAGAACCAGAAGCGCAAGACCAGGGATCCTAATGTAAACCTCACTACACAAGCTTCTAACAAGAAACTTTCCATTGTGTAACACATGCAAACGGCATCACCCCACTTTTTCAGTGTGTCGCCTGTGCACCAATTGTGGTAGGTATGGCCATCTGGTCAACACATGTCGTGAGTCCCCAAACCCTAACACCAACCAACCAACCAACCCTGCTCAGGTTGCTAATCTTAATCGTCCTGGTAAATACAACTATGGTAAATGCTATGAATGTGGAAACCCAAATCATTTCCGTAACCGATGCCCTAAACTAAATCGAGATCAAGACCCTCCAGCTACTTAACAGCAAACCCCACCATTTGAATGATGTCTACTTTTTAATTCTATGTATTGACACTTTTTGATTCAAGTAATAAATTCAAGTATTATCATAACATCTGAGTGCATGCTTGTTTGAATGTGAACTAATTGCTATATCTATAATCATACTTGCTTACTTGTACAACAATTAGTTGACTACCAAACAACCTACTCAACGATTGGTAGAGGTCATCATGTCTTTCCAACAGTCGGGAGAGGCCCTACAACCTGCTCAACGACTGGTGGAGACTATCGAACCTGCTCAACAATCGGTAGAGTCATAAAAGGACGCAAAACCCTAATGTAAGGTAAATTGATAATTACGGTCCGGAACGTAATCATGAATTTACAGGTATGTTAAGGTAGTGAGAAATTTTATCAAGGTTTTCGGTAGTCGACCAATTGTATACCTGGTGTTTTTCTTTTAACTTCGGGACGAAGTTCCTAAAAGTAGGGGAGACTGTAACATCGCAAAATTTTCCCCAAAATTTTAATACATAAAAAGCCCTTATATATATATATATATATATATTTTTTTTTATTACACCTTTATCATTAATATTATACAAATGTGCCTAAGTCTTTATTTATCCTAACTCACAACTTATATACATACATAAATGTATATAAATAATAATAATAATAATAATAATATGATTCTAAATTTTTTTTTCACATACAAGATTTTTTTTTTTTAAATAAAGCCTTGAGTCAAATAGTCAAAGTCTTAGTCAAACAGTCAAAGTCTTAGTCAAATAGTCAATTCATCATAAAACCTTACTTTATGGTGTTGACCAATTTTAATGGCTAATTGACTCCAAAACTAGTATAAAAACCCACCTATGACCCATCATACTTTGCACCTCTAAATCGATTGTTTCAATCCGATTAAACTTTCCCTCATACCTTTCTTCTATAGTCTATTACTTCTACAATTGAAGCTTCGATTATAAGCTCTTGTAATTGGCGAATTGGAAGCTTGATATTCTTTCTTTTTCGTTTTCTTCAATTTGGACTAGCTACGTTGTTGAGTCTTTGGGATTCGCCTCGCATACATTCACAACACATTATTCTATTTTTTTTACGAGAAATAACATTTTGCTAAGGTGAGTTTACATAGCCCCTTTACTCTATTTTCACTATTTTCGGGGTGAAACATGTTTAAACATTTTATACTATCATTTACTCATATTTACTTGTGATTCAATTACATCATCATTCTATCATTTGACTGTAACAAAAAGACACAGTACAATCATTAACAATGATCAAGCCGCCTGTTTAGATTATAGCGCTATAGGTCTGACAAACCCATCCCCCGCATAGACTCAGGGATGATCGATAACAGTAATAACGTTTAACTAACTTGCGAGTTAGTCATCAGTCGACACAAGGTTTGGTTGTACAAAGACGCATTGTTACATGTCGGTATCATACTCTATCATCATACAACTTTGAATGTTGTACAAACTATTGTTATCAATTGTGTTTCAAAAACCTATGTATTCTCACCAACTTTTGTTGACCCAAAATATTTTCAACTTAACATGTTTCAGGTTCTACTTGCTTGAAGATTTGAATTGATGCTTGAAGATGTTTGCATAGTTTTATTTAATTTGATGTACAAATTCTTAGAACAGTTGTATGTAACTTATTTAAATTATTTAATGAAATTTATTATTCACCATGAGCTACTGAACAATCATCAATACGTGACATCCCGATGTTTCCGCCATCGGTTGGGGTGTTACATATCCCCCCCGCAGCCTGATCACACACAGATGTTTGTCTAAGAGAATGTTTTGGAATGATGAATAGAACAGTACAGGCACTGTTCTATTTATAGACAAACCTAACCTCTGATGACCTATGGCTGACATCACCTAAGACAATGACAGCTAACAAACTATAACAGCATAAAACATCTGATTAATACAAGTACTGTTACATTGGTAAACACTAATGACTAAACGTCTGATAGGGTAAAACACTAATGACTTAAATCCTCTGTTGGAGCGTAAGTGCTGCTGGGTCCAACAGACCTTATGTCTTCATCAGTGTTTTACTTCAGCAGTTGTTTCTTCAATCAGACCTCTGTGATCAGCACTAGTTCATCAGACGTTGGGAGAACATCACTTGTTAGGAGTTAACAGTCTTTTCAGGGGATCAACATGTAATCTACTGTTTTATTCATGATCATATATATAGTATTTTTTGGCTTTTCAGATCATCTGTTCTTCTCCAGGTTGGCAGACCCAACACATGTCACGCACTGTTTCTTATATCACTTATGTTAGAATCGTGGAAGAGCATAACACCCTAGTGTAAGGTAAGCCGGTGATTACGGTCCGGAACGTAATTATGGGCTTACAGGTACATGGGGGTGGTGTGTAACTCCACTTAGGCTATTGGTAGACAACCCGTACGAGTCCAAAGTATCGGTAGTGTGGTGGGTTAGCTGTGGTACACCCTATATATAATCATGAACTATACTGCAGGGGCGGACTAGGAGTCTGACCAAGAACTTACCCATGATTTTCTATTGCATTTTGGGTTATTTAATAGCATTGGGTCTTACTTCTTTAATATGTTATTGAGCAACGAGTATCATTTTTGACAAAGAACATTTTTTACACAAGTTTCAATTTGTAATGCCCCAATGAAATCTAGTACGTCAAACAATCAAAAGAAACATAAAACTTTATATAACTCCTCATGCTAGCTTTAGACTTCAAGCATCAGTATTTCCTGTTGAGTTTGGAAAAGATGGGGGGTCAACTAAAAGTTGGTGAGAATACATAAGCCATGTTAAGCAATAAGTTTTAAAAGAATAAAAGTTTAGCAATTCATATGTCTAATGTAAGTCTAAGTCTACATGCGTAAACAACAAGTATAGTATGCACATAATCAATCCACCGACAAAGTATAGGTCCATCCCGCCTCCATGGTTCACCTTAATATAAAGTTTGGAACGATAACAATCACCCGCGCTCCCCATAGAAATGGTCAACGAATCTGGGTGGGGTTGTCAATCCAATAGATCTATCATTGTATACCGCCGGCTTGATCTGGGTTAATGATTATGCAAGTTTAAGTTTAAGTCTAATAGTCTTTGTCTAAGTCATGTGGCATCAAAGATTAAAACTAGACATGTATATAGAAGTGCTTAAGTATAAAGTTTCAAGTATAAAAGTTGCATAAACAAGGTTACGTAAACTCACCTTAGCAAAGTGTTAAGTCCTTTGAAATAGAATTAGTGTTGTCCAACGTTGTCAAGTATTACCCTATGTTTAAGGAAATAAATAAGTCCAGGTTTTTCTAGTCTACAAGTATTTCTAGGGTTCCTAATTTGGAGATAGGCAATTGTTTAATTGTTAATTAAATAAATTGTTAATGATCTAATAAATAAAAGAAATTAGAAAAATAAATAAATTAAAGACTTTTTATAAAATTTTGATTAAGGATGGTTATATTATAATGTTGTATATATCAAAATAATTTTTATAAAATTCATTTTCTTAATAATTAAATATATAGTATATTAATATTTATTTGTCAAAATATAGTATTAATGTCTAAAAATATTAAAATTCATAAAGTTTCAAATTAAAGTTTATATTTCTATCCTAAATGAACAAAAATAATTTATGTAAAATTTTAAGGTAAAAATAGTGAAAAAATGAATTTGTTATGAATTATTTTTTATTAAAACAGTAAAAAATGATTAAAAATATTAAATAAACGTTTTACTGAATTTTTAATTTAAAATGAATAAACTTGTAATATATTTTATATATAAAATAAATGATTATTGAAAAACTAAAAATTGTATAATAAACTTCATAATCAGGATAACATAAAATAATTTTTATAGAATTTATAAGTCACTTTTAGTATTTAAAAACTATTTTAAAAGATTAATAGGTTAAATATATAAATAAAGGGTTTTAAAAAAGATGTTTATTGTTGGCAAGAATCGAACCCGCGTCAAACCCGGGGTGGGAGTTTAAACCACAAGTCCAGACCAGTTGGTCTCGACCCTGAGAATTTTGATAATTCTTTCCAATTAATTATAAAGGCTCTTTGGATTACATCATTAATTGTCAGGAAAAAGAATGTGGAGACGGGGTTCGAACTCCAGTCCATGTCCGGTTCCCACTTCTTAAACAGAAGGGTAATACCAACTGATCTGTGGATCAGTTGGTGATTAATACAGATTTGTAATAAGTTTAAACAATACAGTAACTTGTCATTATCCCCAAATCCAATTCGTATGAACCCTAGCTATCTGATTGGATCCATTACCAAACAATATCCACATAATTTATAGGGCTATTGTTCGGACCGTAACGAAGAATGAAAACAAGTATTTAATTAAAACTTACAGAGGGTGTATGAACACGATTGGTACGGTCAATGGAAAGGTCAAATGTGCGATGAATCAGCTTGTAGACAAGGATTTAACAAGATTTGAAGGTGGGAAAAGGTTAGTCGGCGTGTATAGGCTAAAGGGAAGGGATCAATTTATATAAAACACACGAATTCGTAAGTTTAGAATTTTTGACCCATGTCATTAAAGGCACGTGTAATTGCTCAAATATTTGGAAAGTTTTAATCAATACTTGGCGTGGGGAATAAGCTGAGAAGGTCGGCCAAAAACCTTCCTTCTTAATCATCAACAAAAACGCGGGATTAAGGTTTGATTTGGAAAGATTGCATCGCAGTTTACTTTCAATTTTCAACTGGTATAAAGCATGGCTCAGTTGGTTGTGGCTGTGTGTTGGTTAGTTTGACTCGGCCGTGGACGCGGGTTCGAGTCTCGGTCCACACAATTTATTTTTTTTTTGGCATTTGTTTCACAATACTATGACATTACGTATATACATTATGGTTATATAAGTCCGAAAATGAAACGAAATATTTTTAAAACGTACTAAACGTCGAGATCCAATGATTTTTATTAGATAAAAGGTAATACAAGAATGATCAAAAATACGAAATGTTACAGTCTCTCCTACTTTTAGGAACTTCGTCCCGAAGTTGGAGTTGGAGAGTCTGCTGGAAAGAGGTATGGGTATTTAGACTTCATCTGGTCTCTGCGTTCCCAAGTGAACTCTCGACCTCGTTTAGATTCCCAACGAACCTTGACGATCGGGATGCGACTGCGCTTAAGTTTCTTGATTCCAGTGTACATGATCTCAACAGGTTTCTCAATGATGTGCATAGTTTCATCGATTTGCACGTCTTCAAGAGGGACATGGAGGTGCTCATCTACTAAGCATTTCTTTAGATTTGAAACATGAAAAGTTGGGTGAACATTGCTTAGCTAATGTGGAAGATCAAGTTTGTAGGCCACTTTTCCAATCCTGTCAAGAACTTTGAATGGACCCACATAACGAGGAGCTAGTTTTCCCTTTATCCCAAAGCGAATCACTCCCTTCCAAGGGGATACCTTAAGAAGTACAAAGTCCCCGACTTGAAATTCCAAGGGCTTTCGACGTTTATCAACATAACTCTTCTGTCGACTTCTAGCCTTAAGAAGATTATCCTGGATCAGTTGAATCTTGTCTGTAGTTTCCTGGATCAGTTCAAGACCAGTGATCTGGGCTTCACCAATCTCAGTCCAACAAACAAGTGAACGACACTTACGACCATAAAGTGCCTCGAAAGGAGCCATGTTAATGCTGGCATGGTAACTGTTGTTGTATGAAAACTCGACCAAAGGAAGATGAGAATCCCATGCGCCACCAAAATAGATGGAACAAGCCCTGAGCATATCCTCAAGTGTCTGGATGGTTCGTTTAGTCTGACCATCTGTCTGGGGGTGATAAGCTGCGCTCATTTTAACTTGGTACCCAAAGTGTCTTGTAATGAATCCCAAAAACGAGAGGTGAAACGACCATCACGATCAAAAATGATGTCCAAGGGTATACCATGACGACATACGATTTCACTCATATACAACCTTGCCAACCTTTCCATAGAATATTTCTCACGAATTGGTAAGAAATGAGCTGACTTGGTCAAACGAACAATGATTACCCAAATGTTGTCATAACCTTTGGGTGTACGAGGGATTTTAGTGATAAAGTCCATTGCAATGCTTTCCCATTTCCATAAAGGAATTTCTGGTTGTTCAAGCATGCCAGAAGGTCGTTGATGTTCATCCTTGACCTTGGAACAGGTGTGCCACCCCAGGAAAAACCCACATCGGCCGTGGCCAGGAGAGATCCTTGGTTCATAAGTAATGTCTTGCCTCTTAAATCACCAACGCGTTTTGGGGCTTAATGTTAGTGGATGAGAGGAGAACTCCACAGTTAAGCGTGCTCAGGTGGGGGAAATTCCAGGATGGGTGACCTCCTGGGAAGTCTCCACCGGGGCAACCAAAAGCAAATCCGTGAGCTCTGGATGGGCGACCCATCAGGGCAAAGCGGACAATATTGGTGGTGAGAGGGGCCGGATGTTACAACAGGTGAGACATTTTGCTACAAAAAGAGCAATATCTTTCTTCATACCAGGCCACCAATACGAATATCGAAGATCTTGGTACATTTTATCAGCACCAGGATGAATAGAGTAACGAGACTTATGAGCCTCGTTCATAAGGAAGGTACGAAGATCATCACGGTCAGGAACCCAAAGTCGATTGAGAAAATAAAGTAGACCATCAGGTTTTGTTTCAAGTTGACTCTCAACACCACAAGACATTTCCTCATACATGTTACACTGGGTGACTGAGGTATGTTGAGCCTGGAGAATATGATCCTGAAGATCAGTACGAACTCTTGCACATTGAAGTTTGATGCGTTCTTTACGACTGAGTGCGTCTGCCACAACGTTCGCTTTTCCAGGATGGTAGAGAGTCTCGCAATCATAGTCGTTAAGTAACTCAACCCAACGTCGTTGCCTCATTTTAAGATCCTTCTGGTTGATGATATGTTGGAGACTTTTGTGGTCTGTGAAAACCACACATTTGGTGCCATAAAGGTAGTGTCTCCAAATCTTGAGAGCAAAGACGACTGCACCCAATTCAAGATCGTGGGTGGTATAATTCTTTTCGTGGATCTTGAGCTGTCTGGACGCATAAGCAATAACCTTGCCTCGTTGCATAAGAACACAACCAAGACCTTGATTTGATTCATCACAATAGACCACGAAATCATCATTACCATCAGGTAGGGACAAGATGGGAGCTTCACATAGATTCTACTTAAGAGTCTCAAATGCTTCCCCTTGTTTTGGTTCCCACTCATAAGGTTTACCCTTGTGAGTTAAGGCAGTGAGAGGAACAACGATCTTGGAAAAATTAGCAATGAATCGACGATAATACCCAGCTAGACCAAGAAAGAACGAACTTCTGTTGGAGTTTTAGGAACACTCCAATTTTTGACAGCTACGATCTTTGCGGGATCAACATGAATTCCATTCTCATTGATGACGTGACCCAAAAATTGAACTTCCTTAAGCCAAAATTCACATTTTGAGAACTTGGCATACAGTTGTTCCTTCTTTAGGAGATCCAAGACTAAGTGAAGATGTTGTTTGTGATTGGATTTTGATTTGGAGTAAATCATAATGTCGTCAATGAAGACGATCACGAACTTGTCAAGATAGGGTTTACAAACCCGATTCATTAGATCCATAAACACTGCGGGAGCGATGGTCAATCAAAATGGCATGACCATGAATTTGTAATGACCATAACGTGTACGAAAGGCTGTTTTGGGAATGTCTTCCTCAAGGAGTCTAAGCTGATGATAACCAAAACGAAGATCAATCTTCGAGAAATGAGTTGCTCCTTGAAGCTGGTCAAAAAGATCATCAATTCGTGGTAAAGGATAATGATTCTCAATGGTGAGTTTATTAAGCTCACGATAATCGATACACATCCTGAAAGATCTATCTTTCTTCTTTACGAATAACATAGGGGCTCCCTGTTGATGCACTATTATGTGGACGTCACTGTCGAATAGACTAGGGTTGAGTCGTGTATTGTATTACATGAGATTGCGGTGATCCATAAGGGCATTTTATGGATCTGATGCATTTGTAAATATAGACCATAATCATAAGCTAGATTCGACCATTCGAAAGGGTCGAATGTGGAAAAGTTCCACATTCGACCTAATCATATGGGTGAAGGTGGCTTTAGATTATGGACTATATATAGCAATTTCATGTGTGTTTTTCATTTGTAGATTTGAGTTTATGCTTTGAATGCTCTCAAAGGGGAGGTCATGCCCAACCTCCCCCGGCCCTGAGATTGATGTTTATCCTACTGATGACAGTGTCTGTAACCGTTTCTGATGTAACACGAATCTGTGATGACTTTTTTATCGTATGTTTCTGTCTCGTCTCGAATCTCCCGTCTGAAACCAATTTGTTTTCGCTTAATCGATCCACGAATCTGTGATGACTTTGAGTTTATGCTTTTGAAGATTTTTGGGAGAATAGTGATGATGTCTACATAAATTGTTGAAGAAATGATGATGATGAAACGTTTTCTTGTGGGGTAGTCATGAGAATCAACAGTATGATAATTAGATTCAAATGACTATTATGGGCCAGAAAATAGACAGATTTTATTCCGCAAGATGAAGAACAGTCAACCCAGTTCCAGTGTGATTGAAGGAACTTGTTCAAACAAAGTTGTTTTGTACAAGCATATCAAGACTGATATCTCAATGTTCCGAAAGTAATGAGGGATCCCCGTAGGAGTCATGTGGCACATAGATTCAACGAAAGTTTCAAGGTTATAGTCCTGAAGAATTTCAAGAGCTGTTAGTGGTTATTGTTGGCCCTATAGAAAACTTCAGTTTCTGAAACTTTTCAAGTCCATAATTGTACCAGTAGTTCCTACTGAAAACTTCTGATTGCTTGATTCACTCGTCTACGGCTAGTATTCTGTCGAACAGATGAAGTTACTCAAGAACATTTAAAGAGAAGAATGTGTTAATGCAATCACAGTCAGCACAAATGAAGAATTTCATAGAAGTACAAGTGTCCGAGTGGATTGTTTTGCACATAGTCACATTTGAGATGTTTAATTGGGTACTGACAGTTAGACTTCTCTAGTTGGTGTGAAGAGTGATGCAAAGGTTAAGTGCAGATATGAGATGTGAATTAGTGGTAGTACCTATGTGTTACGTTGAATATCTGATCGGTCAGTATGGAATCCTTCTAGCAGGGGTCTTATCAGGTTAGTTGGATTGCGCGTGACGTACTTGGTCAAGATGACATTCCTGGGTACTGATGCTACGAGACTGCAGTGCATTACATTGTCAACTTCACATTGGCGTAACTAGGTGATCTGGTTGTAATTCAGCGGCTCGTTGAATTCGCAAATGATATACGTGGTCTAGCTGACTTCCTGCGTATTGATGCTGAGGGTCCGTAGTGCATTACTTGGTCTGTTCACGAAGGATATTGTATTTCTACTCAATGCAATAGAGCATGCATTGAGGGGGAGACCAGTGATTTTGACTGTTGATGTGCAAGAGATTTGTGGATTCGCCAGCAACGTCCAAGGGGGAGATTGTTGATGCACTATTATGTGGACGTAACTGTCGAATAGACTAGGGTTGAGTCGTGTATTGTATTACATGAGATTGTGGTAATCCATAAGGGCATTTTATGGATCTGATGCATTTGTAAATATAGACCATAATCATAAGCTAGATTCGACCTAATCATATGGGCGAAGGTGGCTTTAGATTATGGACTTTATATAGCAATCTCATGTGTGTTTTTCATTTTTAGATTTGAGTTTATGCTTTGAATGCTCTCAAAGGGGAGGTCATGCCCGACCTCCCCCGGCCCCGAGATAGATGTTTATCCTACTGATGACAGTGTCTGTAACCGTTTCTGATGTAATACGAATCTGTGATGACTTTGTTATCGTATGTTTCTGTCTCGTCTCGAATCTCCCGTTTGAAACCGAGTTGTTTTCGCTTAATCGATCCATGAATTCGGTTTTCAACCGGATTCTCACTCCCCAAGGAGAAAAACTGGAGCGGATGAAACCCTTATCTGAGAGTTCCTGGAGTTGACTGGCAAGCTCTTGCATCTTAGAAGGTACCAGATGATAAGGAGATTTGGCAATTGGATTTGCACCAGGTACAAGATCGATTCTAAATTCAACTTGACGTGCAAGAGGTAAACCAGGTAGATTTTCTGGGAAGACTTCAGCATAATCCCGAATTATAGGAATGTCTTGCATACTCTTACCCTTGTCTTTCTTTTCTATCAAATTATCCAAGAAAGCCATATACCCCTGTCATAAGTATTTTTCAGCAGTTGTACAACACATGATTTTAAGTTCGCCACAAGGTTTCTTGCCATAAATTTTCAAAATGTCACCAGACTCAAGAGGAATGCGAATAACTTTCTCAAAGCATAAAATTTCAGGATGATGGATTGATAACCAATCCATGCCTACTATGACATCGAAGCTTCCAAGATGCATAGGAATGAGGTCAATAGGGAAAGTATGGTTATCAAGGTTCAACACACAGTTACGTATAACGGAATCGATTGTGAAAGACTTCCCGTTAGCTACTTCTACCACTAGGGGTTCCTCTAGGTTAGTTTGTGGCATGTTAAGTAGGGTTTCAAATTTAAGTGACACAAAAGACTTATCAGCACCCGAATCAAATAGTATAGAAGCATAGTGGTTATTAACAAGAAACGTACCATTGACCACTTCATTGTTGTTGCGGGCCTCATTAGCATTGATGTTGTACGTGCGACCATGAGCACCTTGGTTTTGATTCTGGTTACGGTTTTGGTTCTGGTTCTGGTGTCCACAATTAGGGCACGTATCCCTATAATGATCTGGGCCGCCACACTCATAAAACTGCCCATGAGCAGGCCTACCATTTTGAACATTGGGAGCCGGAGTATTCCTTGTAGGGTTGTTTTGAGTAGCAGGGGCTTGGCAAGTGTTAGAAAAGTGCCCATATCGTTTACAATTAGTGCAGTGGCAACATGGTCTGTTAGCAACATGGTGATACTGGCAAGTGTTACAAAGAGGGTGGTTCCCAACATAAGGTTTCTTGGCTCGGGTTTGCACCACTAGTGGGGTGGTAGCAACCATGGTGTAGTTCTTAGCCCCACACTTAGATTCTCAATATTATTGTTATTTCCATTTCATGTTTATTGAGAATCTGTCAAAGTGTTTCATTCTCATTCAACACTTAGATTCTCAATAAATACTTATCATTTATTAGTTCTTGAATCCAGGGGGAGTAATAACTCGTGTTGATAAGTGTAGCTTTAAACTTATAACATTCCGCTGTGCTATCACTCATCAAGAACTTGCTAAACACTTAAGTGTCAACTAGCAAGTTCAAACAAAAGAGCAATATACTGATCCAACAATTGGTATCAGAGCACTGGTTTATCTGATCACATATCAATCAAACACATTGAGAATCAGACACAGGCTCTTATTGATATTCAATAAAGGATTATAAGCTCACTTTTATCAATATCCATCAGTTTAAGAGATATTTGACAAATCAATACTCTTTAAAATGGATCCTCATAATACTGGTTCTGCCACTAAACCTGCCATGCTTGTAAGAAATGAATATAACATATGGCAAAAGAGAATGGCACATACCTTATCACAGACCAACACAGGTTGTTGGAGATCTGTGATATATGGTCCTCATAAACCAGTAAATATAAATCTTGAAACTAAAGAAGAGATTCCAAAAGAACCAAAAGACTATACTGATGATGATTTCCTAAAACTTGAGCTTGATGCAAAAGCTTTTTCTATGTTGGCAATGGCACTCCCAAATGAAATCTACTCTAGCCTATTACATTGTGATAGTGCCAAAGAGCTTTGGGACTGCCTAAAAGAACAGTTTGGAGGAACTGAAGAGGTGATTGCCAACACCAGAGAAATCTTGGCTCAACAGTATGAAACTTTTGCTCACATTAATGGGGAAACTTTAACACAGCAATTTGAAAGATTTTCCTCATTAATATCTGAGCTAAAACTAAATGGTCAGACCTACTCAACTGTATATATGCTTCATAGATTTTTAAGGTCTTTACCAGATAAATGGGAAACATACTCTATAGTCTTAAGATCTTCACCAGACTTTAGCTCCCTCACTCTTACAAAACTTCATGGGAGATTACTTACTTTTGAGAGAGAAATTGATCAAAAGAAAAAGTTACAAAATTCTGGCAAAACTGCTGATGACTATCTACCAGGTAGTACAACACTATTGGGACAAGACTCAGCATCTTGTTCAAATAGTTTTGGATCTTTTGACCACATTGACATAACTGCTGGGATCTCATCTAAAAGATCATTCCCAGGTTATGACAATAATGACTTTGGTCAAACTGCTGATAACATGTGTTTTATCATGGATGATTTAAATAGTTTCAGCAGTGATGACCTAGAAGAAATGGATATTTTGCACCAACTGGCCATGTTAAGTTTAAAAACAAATAAATTTTACAAAAGGTCAGGAAGGAAGTTTCCAGGACTTAACAGTTCTACAAAAATTGGTTTTGACAAATCTAAACTTAGATGTCACAAGTGTCAAAAGTTGGGACACCTTGCTAGAGAGTGTAGAAGCTCTGGATTTAACCAATCTCAGTCTGGAAACAATTTTAACCCCAATTATAACAGGAATAATGGAACACAAGGGAGTGCACATTTTGTACAGGCACAAGCTCCACAACACCAATATGTGCCACAAGTACAATATGTACAGATGCCTGCTCAACAGATGCAGAGCCAACAATCAATCCCTCCCTTTCCAGCTGCTCAACAACCTCCACAGCAACAACAACCCTCTCAACAAAGTTTATTTACTTCAGGGTATGTTGACTGGAGTAGTCTTCCTTTTGACACCACAAAGTGCAATCCTGATGCAGACAACAAAATGTTTGACATCAACTGGGGAGAGCCTGACAATGGCAGAAAGAACTTTGCCTTAATGGCATTTGAGGGATGCTCCTCAAAATCTGCCTTGTCACAGGTATCAAAAGAATCTTTGACTAAACTATGCTCAAATTCATGAAAAGAATCTTTTGCTCTCATAAGAGAGACAAATGTGCACTTACAAGGAAAAGCAAATGATTCTGAGAGAAAATTCACTCAGATGAAATGTGATTTAGAAAGAAAACTTTTTGCAAAAACAAAAGAAGTTTCTAAATTATCTAACTCTGCTATTGAAACCCAAGCACAAATTAAAATCATGATTAATGACCTAGGGAATGTCAGACAAGAGCTTGCTGACTCCAAGGTCACATGTGAAAATGGGTGGAATCTTGTAAGGGGTACCAACTATTGCTAAACAAACAAAGTGCTTCAAATGTTAGGTTTGGCATAGGGTACAATCATACTGAAACACCAACAGATTTCTCTCCCAAAACTACTGAAGATGGGAGAAAAATTGTTTCAGGTGAAACTTCTGAAGAGGAAGAATGCACATCTTTCCATGAAAACTTTCTAAAGTCTCACAAAGAAAGTTCTTCAGAAGTACTGATTAAATCTGACTTTAAGCCATCAGTAGTTTCAACTACATCAGGACTTTAGAACCTGAAAACTACTGATGACCTAAAACCAATCAAAACTGTCAGAAACTTGTCTTTGAAAGAAAAGACAAAAGAATGTGAAATTTGTGGTCTGTTCAACCACAAAACAGAATTTTGCAGATATAGAAAATGTATCCAGTTCAATAAGAAAAATCAACAACTGGTTGTGGGGAAACAAATCAAAAATGATTATGTAAAAACTTTTTCTCCCAAGAAACAACAACCAGCAAAAACATTTTCTCAGAAAAAGACAAAATCTCAACAAAAGTCTTTTTCTCAAAATTCTCTATCAGTAGTTAGACCTGAATCATCAGCAGTTTCACAAACTGCTGAGATTAAAGATCTTATGAACTTGGTACAACTACTGATGACCAAAGTTGATGGTGGTCCTCAAAAGGATACCACCATTGTTCTTAATGCAAAATCCACTGCCAAAAAGACATAGATTTCTAAACTAATTTGCTATCTTGTGCAGAGAGTTTCCAGAGGCTTAAATAGCATTTGGTATGTAGACAGTGGAGGCTCAATGCACATGACAGGATGCAGATACCTGATAAACAATTTTATCAGTCAAAGAGATGGATCTGTATCCTTTGGGAACAATGCTAAGGGATATGTGCTAGGACATGGCAATGTCTCCTCTGGCAAAATACAGTTTCACAAGGTCAATCTGGTTGAAAACCTTGAGTACAACTTGCTGAGTGTGTCACAAATGTGTGATAAAGGATATTCTTCCTTTTTCACAAAGACAGCATGCAAGATCATATCACCAGAAGGCTAGAAGTTGATAGAGAAGATCATTGAAGATCATACTTTGTTAATAGCCAAAAGATGTGGCAATGTCTATGCAGTGGACATTGAAAAAGACAAAGTACTGAACAACACTGTCTGTTTCTTCTCAAGGGCATCAACTTCAGAAACTGATCTCTGGCACAGGAGACTTGGCCATGTGAACTTTAAAACCATAAATAAAGTCACAAAAATGGGCTTGGTCAGAGGTCTACCCTTAAAAGTATACCAGTGTCAAGAACACTGTGTATCCTGTTTAAAGGGTAAACAGCATAAGTCCTCCTATAAGTCTATTGAAGAATAAAAAACAACTGCATGTCTTTAACTACTCCATATGGACTTATTTGGGCCTGTAAAAATCATGAGCCTTGGTAAGAAGAAGTACTGCTTAGTCATCATTGATGACTACTCAAGATTTACATGGGCATTCTTCTTATTTTCCAAGGATGAGGCTGCTGAAATCATCAAGTTCTTCATTCTACAAGTAGAGATGCAATACTCTCTACCTGTCAAAACCATTAGAAGTGATAATGGGACAGAGTTCAGGAACAAAACTCTGGATGAATTCTGTTTGTTTAAAGGGATTATTAGACAATTCAGTGTTGTCACAACTCCTGAACAAAATGGTGTGGTAGAAAGGAAGAACAGAACTTTAATAGAAGGAGCAAGAACAATGTTAGCTGATTCTGGCCTACCTTTATACTTTTGGGCAGAAGCAGTTAACACATCATGTTATGTTCAAAATAGAGTTCTTGTTGTCAAGAGACATTCAAAGACTGCCTATGAAGTTCTTCATGGCATGAAGCCCCTTATCTCCTTTTTCAGGGCTTTTGGGTGTCAATGTTTCATCTTGAACATCAAGGAATCTATTTCAAAGTTTGCTGCCAAAGTTGACTCAGGTTACTTTCTTGGTTATTCCTCAACTAGAAAAGCCTACAAGGTTTTTAACTCAAGAACCAGGATAGTAGAAGAAACACTGAATGTCAAGTTCAATGAGTCAAAACACACTCTCATTCCAGCACATCCTGCTGAACTTTTTGACCTTGACAGCTTCCATTTTGGACCTGAAAAGACTATCACTTCATCCAAACCTACTTATTATGGTGATCAAAGGTTTGATGATGAGGATCCAGCACCATGGACTCCTCAAACAGTCATTAAGTCAACTTCAAAACCATCAGAAGTTTCACAAACTTCTGATTCAACAAATACTGAAGGACAAACTCAAACATTTGCTTCAGCACCTGCAACTACAGAAGACACTGAAACTGCTGAACCAGATATAATAGACCTCAGTAGTTTGTTTGAAGAACATGAGCCACCAACACCTGTCAGTGGTTTACAACAACTGATCGAACACAAAGACCATCCACTTGATCAAATCATGGGTGATATTGCATCAGGTGTTCTTACAAGAAACCAGCTTTCCAACTTTTGTCTATTCTCAGCATTTATTTCACATATGGAACCAAAGAAGTACCAAGAAGCCCTCAAAGACAACAATTGGGTGCAGGCAATGCAAGATGAATTGCTTCAATTCAACAAGCAACAGGTTTGGGAAATCTGTCCCTTACCACCAAACAAGCAACCAATTGGCACAAGATGAGTTTTGAGAAACAAACAAGATGAAGCTGGTATTATAATAAAGAACAAGGCAAGACTGGTAGTACAAGGTTACTCTCAAGAAGAAGGAATTGACTATGATGAAACCTTTGCTCCAGCTGCAAGGCTTGAAGCCATCAGGTTATTTCTATCCTATGCCATTTCCAACAAAATAAAAGTTTATCAAATGGATGTCAAGAGTGCATTTTTGTATGGAAAAATAAAAGAGGAAGTGTATGTTTGTCAGCCACCTGGGTTTGAGGATCCTTCTCATCCTGAGTGGGTGTACAAACTAGACAAAGCTCTTTATGGGCTCAAACAGGCTCCAAGAGCCTGGTATGATACACTTTCAACCTTTTTACTCAAAAATAACTTCACAAGAGGTGCCATTGATAAAACTCTTTTCATAAAACATGTTGGAAATCATATCTTACTTGTTCAAATATATGTTGATGATATCATTTTTGGTTCAACAAACACAAAATTGTGTGATGAATTTAAGAAAATCATGCAATCAAAATTTGAGATGAGTACAATGGGAGAACTGCAGTACTTTCTGGGACTGCAGATTAAACAACAATGAAATGGAACTTTTATACATCAATCAAAATATGTTAAAGAATTATTAAACAAATTTTCTTTACAAGACTGTAAATCATGTTCCACTCCCATGACACCAACCACACAAGTTGAACCAGATGATCAAGGAAAACAGGTTGATCAAACCATGTATAGATGTATGATAGGTTCCCTTTTATATCTAACTGCTTCTAGACCAGATATTATGTTTTTAACATGTGTCTGTGCTAGATATCAATCAGCTCCTAGGGAATCACACCTTATTGTAGTCAAAAGAATCTTCAGATATCTGAAAGGAACTCCTACACTTGGAATTTGGTATCCTGCTTCAAGCAATACCAAGTTATCAGCTTTTTCAGATAGTGACTATGCAGGGTGTAAAATGTCAAGAAAATCAACATCTGGTGGTTGTCAATTCTTGGGAAACTGTCTAGTGTCCTGGCAATCAAATAAACAAACATCTGTTGCAACTTCAACTGCTGAAGTTGAATACATTGCAGCTGCAAGTTGTACATCACAAATACAATGGCTCCAATATCAACTTCTTGATTATGTAAATCAAAGAGACCAAGACACCATTGCTTTTAGACAGCAAATCTGCAATTAGCATCATTCAAAATCCTGTTCAGTTTTCAAAAACTAAACACATTGAAATCAGGTATCATTTCATAAGAGATTGCTATGAAAAAGGCTAGATTGAAGTGAAACATGTAGCAACAGCTAATCAAATAGCTGACATATTCACTAAACCCCTTGACACATCAACATTTCAGAAGTTAGTATCCATGCTAGGGATGCTAAATTTGTAAGTGTTTCTCTTTATTTTTTTTGCACAAATTTTTTATTTTTCACTTACATCTGTTTTCAAAAACTTGAAAAACTTCTGAAAAGAGAGAAACTACTGATGAACAAAACATCAGTATGGGGATATTTTCTGAAAAGTGATTAACTTCTCATAAAACAACCTTCAGAAGTTATGAATAAAGTATCTATAAAAGTATTTCTCATCAGCTGTTCAAAACTGCTGAAGAGAAAATGGGAACTACTGATGAAGATAATTCTTCATCAGCAGTTTAGTCAAAAAGGGCAAATCAGACTTTTCCCATCATCAGAAGTTTAACCTAGTCGGTTTAAAACTTCTGATAAAGAGGTTTTTAACCTAGGCGGTTTAAAATTTCTAATAAAGAAGTTCCAAGCGGTTAAAAACTTCTGATAAATATCTTTTTTCAACACTTATCCATTCAAAAACAAAAATTCCCTCCTTCTCTCTCAAGAAAGCTCTCAAACCCCTGAACCTGCAACATAAACACTGTTCGATTCATACACACACACAAAACCACATGGCTTTAGTTCTTAAACAGGGACACAATCTCAGAGCCTACTTAGAAAAACAAGAAGGCTAGTCCCAATACGATGAGATCATTGATCTCCTCGTCAAATCCCAATATTTCACCGCTCTCACAATTGACCCACCAATACATCCTGAAACTCTCAATGAGTTCTGGGCTAATGCTGAGACAGTGATGGTGGATGATGAAGTTATCTCTCTCAACTCAACAATTAAAGGGAGACAAATGGCCATCACACCGGCCATACTTGCAAACAGACTGGGGTTGAATGATGTGAATTCCCCTGAAAAGTTTGACAACTCTGCAATCCACCTAACCATGACTGAGTGTGGTTATCAAGGTACTCTCTCACAAGCTACTATCTTTAAAAAGTATTTTGAACCAAAATATAAACTTTTGTTTCATTATATAATTATGTGCTTGAGTCCTAAAACAGGGTCTTATGACCAGATGCCCTCAACCTTTCAACCAATCTTTCATTCCATTGTGAATGAAACAAATTTCAGGGCATCAAAACTTTTCTTTAATGAGTTGGTGTTACATCACAATAACACTAAGAAAAAGTTTTTGTTATATCCAAGGTTCATTATGCAATGCATAATAACTGAACTGGGTAATGAGGTGCTTGTGGGTAAAACTGAAATTTTAAAACCCTTAACCTCACAAGCATACTCAAGGCACAACAAACAGGCTGCCTGGCCAGAAGATGACCAAGGGGAACCAGAACCAGTCCCCATGGAACCCTCATCTTCCAAACCTACTCCACCAAAGGCCAAGAAACCCAAGGTACAAAAACAAAAACCCACCAAACCTAAAAGAAAAGCTGTTCAGGAGGTTGAGATGCCTGAACAAACTATTGTGCAATCTGCACTTCTTAAAGATGTGACTGAAACATCCTCCCAGTCTCATCCATCTCAAACCCCACCAAGAGCACCAATCACAATCCTTTTCAAAAGAAAAAGACTTAAGAAAACTATTCCAATTGATTCTTCTTTTGAAACTGCTGAACCCACTGCCCAAACTACTGAACCAGCACCCCAAATTTCTGAACCAGACATTGAAATAGCCAAACTTCTCTCTGGGCTAAAAGAGAAAGTCCCATCTACACATGTCAGTCCCCATCAACCACATAAAACAGGGGACATAGCATCAGAAATTGACATGGATGTGGACACTCAAAGCCCTAACCAAAGAGATGAGGATGAACCAGAGTCTCTAAGCCCAAACTTAGAAACTTTTGGTACTTTTGAGACTGCTACTACTCATTTACCACCCAGTGGTGGACCTGAGGACAGAAGTAACATAGCTAAGACCTCAACTGTGGCAACTACTGATGAAGGCTTAATGCCTGAGGTAGGAAATCCTCTGAACCAAGAAAAAGAGGTACATGAGACAACTGAGTTGGGCTCAGCTCATGATGTAACTGATACAGTCCTCATTGAGGATGTAATCAGGGATTCAGATGATTCCATTGATTTGGATGATGTTTCAAAACACCAAACTACTGAATTGACGGCTACAAGTGAAGGTCCTGCACCTGGTGTATCTAAGCTCAAGAAGCTAGTCACACCAGCTCAGGTTAAAGCCTACTCAATCCATGATTCCCCTAGAGTGGCATCTTCTGTACAACAAGAAGATCACCCAAAAACACACCCCTCACTACAAATGCCTACCCAATTCCCTGGGCAAACAAGCATAGACATGAACCAGCTATGCAGCCCAGATGGTCCCTTATACCACATGATGAACACCCACATCAAGAATCACTTCCAAACATACACAGCTAACTTGGAGCTGTCCATGAAGAACCAAATTGGAGTGATACAGACGAAGATGAATGATCTGTCCTACAAGATTGACTACAACAGCAAACAGATTGCTCATCTTACATGTCAGTTCTCCCAAGCTTCAACTTCAAAAGCTGATGAAGCCAAAAAGGGGGAGAAAATCAAGGTACCTATGGATACACTTGAAGCCAGAAGAAAGGCAAGAGTGGCTATCCTAGCAAGAGATCAAAAAGATCAAGCCAGAAAAGAAAAACTGGCCCAACAATTTGGTATCTCTATTCAAGAAGTAGAAGATGCTGAAAAGACTAATGAATCCCAAGGGCACGATGAAGAAACCTCTGATGGCCAAACTTCTGATGAAGAATCAGAAATTACTGAAGACAATCCTTCAGTAGTTGACAAACCTTCAGTTGTTGTCAACCCATCAGAGGTTAACACTTCCAAAACTAAAACTGCTGACCCTTCCAGATCAACTGCTCCTATTCAACCAACTTCTGTTCCTACTAGGCCTACTACAACAGTTACCACAATGAGTGTGCTAAACCCTTCTCCAATCTCTCAATCAGCAGAACTACTTGAGAAGAGTTTAGTGGCAGCCCAAAAGAAGGCCAGAGAAGATCAGATCTGGAAAACACTGGAAGAAAGGGATGACTTGGATCTAAGCCATGAAGAAAAACTTCAGGCTTATGAAGCTGAACTCCAAAGGTAGGCTAGCCTAGACCAGATTGCTGAAGAAGATAAAAGACATCAACTGATGTCTTACATTACAAAGAACAGCAAAATCAAAGCCCACACATTGAAGAGACTCTCTATGGAAGAGCTGACAAGAAGAGCTCAACTTATTGCAAATAAACTTGCAACAAGTAAAGACACAAAAGCCAAGAGAGCTCAGATGATAGAAGAACTGGTAGCTAATGGTTATGGTTCAAAAGCCTCAGTGTCCAAATGGAAAGAAGAAAGATTGGTGGACACATATAGAAAATATAAGGCTGCAAGGGCTGCAAATCCAGAGAAGTTTCAAACTGCTGAAGTTTCAACTTCAGTAGTTAGAACTTCTGGTGTTCAAAGAAGACCAGCTACACAAAGAAAGAAATCAGAGGAGAATGTGAAGACTGATTTTAGAATGGTACTACTAGAAGGTAGTACAGTAGTTCATTCTGATTTTGATATAGAAGAAAAGCCTCTGATCCAGAAGACCATCACAGACAAACTGCACACTAAGGTAGTAACTGAACATCATTTGCCAACATTTCAGATACCTAATGTGATGGAACAACAGCAGGGAAGTGAATCCCACCTGAGAGTCACTGAAGTTGAAAACATCCTACACTCAGGAGAAACCCAGGGTACCACAATGGTTCCCTTCACTTTAGACTTTGACAAGTCTAAAGAACCAATCATCAGATGGTCCTTTACTAATAGAAACTCAGTACTTGTGACAAGAAGAGATCAGACAAGCAGGGCCTATAGGTCGATGAATGATCTGAATAAACTATCAACCAAAGACCTGCTTACAATCCAACACTTAGAACCACAGAAAGGGTCTCTTACTGATGAACAACTAAACCAGCTCAAGAATTCCATGTTCAAAGGAATATGGAAAATTGTGAAGGACAGAAAAGAACAATAAGGAATTAGTAAGGTTTTGGCTTCATCAATCCAGGGGGAGATTGTTAGGACAAAAAGGATTGGTGAAACCACTTTTGCAAACCTTAGTCTAATTCACTTCTGTCAAAATATTCTAAGTATAGAACTGCTGAAGAAGAAGGATCAAACTGCTGAAGAAGAGATTCAGAAGTGCTGAAGAAGAAAAGTCATCAGAAGTTCTGAAGTTCAAACCAAACACTTCTACTGAAGAACTACTAAAGACAAACTACTCATCAGTAGTTTTTCATTCATCAGTACTTACATGAAGATCTTTTCCACCACCTTTTTGTATCAGTAGTTTATTACTTTAGTATTTCTTTTTGCTTTATGTACAAGTTCCAAGACTGCAACTTGTTGCAACTTGTTTCTGAACTTGCTTTTGGCAAGGTTCATGTATTTGTAAAGTCTATAAATAGAAGGGTTCATCCCTCTGTTTTAGATAGTGATTTTAATACAGAAATCCTTCAACACTTATTATTGTTATTTCCATTTCATGTTTATTGAGAATCTGTCAAAGTGTTTCATTCTCATTCAACACTTAGATTCTCAATAAATACTTATCATTTATTAGTTCTTGAATCTAGGGGGAGTAATAACTCCAATTGATAAGTGTAGCTTTAAACTTATAACATTCCGCTGTGCTATCACTCATCAAGAACTTGCTAAACACTTAAGTGTCAACTAGCAAGTTCAAACAAAAGAGCAATATACTGATCCAACATAGCTGCTAGGCGTTTGGCTTCCTCGAGAGTGGTAGGATTTCTTCCCTACACAGTATCCTGAATATGCATGGGTAGACCTCCAATGTACTTTTCAATAGCAACAGGTAGGGGTGTGACCTTATGAGGTAGCAAAAGGCTCAGTTCATGGAAACGAGTGTTGTAGGCCAAATTTTCCACACTGTCCTGGACCAAAACATGAAACTCGTCCTCTAACTTCATGATTTCATTACGAGGACAAAATTCTGCCATCATAACATCGTTAACTTGCTCCCAAGTCATAGCCAGTGCGACTTCGTCCTCGCTAAACTTAGGAGGGTTGCAAGTATTGAAGTGCTTAAGGGTGCAAACAGGGTGAGCATTCCCGTTCCCATTTCCATTCCCATTGTGATTACCATTCCCATTGCCATTTCCATTACCATTGCCATTTCCATTCATTTGAATGACTTGAGCCACCAAATTGGGAACTAGGGTCGCTATCTGTTGAGCCATTTGCTGGGAAATGATCGCAGAGAGTTGGACCTCGTTGTCATGGTTGTTGTTGTTGTTGATGCTTTCAACATCATGATCGTTGTTAATACGAGAGCTGCGACGAGGAGGCATTATCTGTAAGAGACACAATGAAGGTTCAATGAGACATAGGATGAATCAAGGATATTGAGGTATAATAAGGAATGTAATCATTTGTTCGTTAATTAAAACGAATAAATGAAAACGTTGACTTTACAAAGCTTCTAGATTATAATAACATAGTGAAGACATGCTTTAGCCTATAAATGAACACTCATCCCGAGAATTCCTAGGTAGGCATCCGGGTCCCTCGTCTGATTAGGATTTATGCGCAATGCCAGTCCTAGACAAAAAAACTCATAATACAGGTGTTCACCCTTCCAGATTGCATGTGTTCGTTATTAAAATCTAGAACTTCGACGAGATCTTCAATGTGGTTCAAGCTAAACCTGAGGATTTTGTCCTATTACTCTAAAGGTGGATCAGGATTGCAGCTGGCGAATAAGAGTAGACAACTTGTAAGACTAGGGTAGCATAGGGTGTGGCATAAGGATAAGGATAAGGAAGCAAATAGGGTTGCAAGTAAGAGAAGCAAGTACTGGTTTAAAATCCCTAAGGTTATAGTCTAGATTATTTTTTTCTAATAACATAATTCCCTATAACCAAGGCTCTGATACCAATCTGTAACACCCCAACCGATGGCGGAAACATCGAGGTGTCACGTATGGATGGTTGTTCAGTACAACATGGTAATCAAGTTTAAATAAGTATTTATTCCAAATAAAATATCCAAATTTGAAATACATAACAAAGTCTCGAATGAAATCTAGTACGTCAAACAATCAAAAGAAACATAAAACTTCATATAACTCCTCATGCTAGCTTTTGACTTCAAGCATCAGTATTTCCTATTAAGTTTGGAAAAGATGGGGGGGGGGGGTCAACTAGAAGTTGGTGAAAATACATAAGCCAAGTTAAGCAATAAGTTTTAAAGAATAAAAGTTTAGCAATTCATATGTCTAATGTAAGTCTAAGTCTACGTGCGTAAACAACAAGTATAGTATGCACATAATCAATCCTCCGACAAATTTTATGTCCATCCCGCATCCACGGTTCACCTTAATATAATGTTTGGAATGATAACAATCACCCGCGCTCCCCATAGAAATGGTCAACAAATCTGCTGTGGTTGTCAATCCAATATATCTATCATTGTATATCGCCGGCTTGATCAGGGTTAATGATTATGCAAGTTTAAGTCTAATAGTCTTTGTCTAAGTCATATGGCATCAAAGATTACAGCTAGACATGTATATAGAATTGCTTAAGTATAAAGTTTCAAGTATAAAAGTTGCATAAACAAGGTTACGTAAACTCACCTTAGCAAAGTTTTAAGTCCTTTGAAATAAAATAATTGTGGTCCAACGTTGCCAAGTATTACCCTATGTTTAAAGCATTAAATAAGTCTAAGTTTTTCTAGTCTACAAGTATGTCTAGGGTTCCTAATTTAGGGATAGGCAATTGTTTAACTGTTAATTAGATAAATTGTTAATGATCTAATAAATAAAAGAAATTAGAAAAATAAATAAATAAAAGACTTTTTGTAAAATTTTGATTAAGGATGGTTGTATTATAATGTTGTAGATATGAAAATAATTTTGATAAAATTTATTTTCTTAATAATTGAATATATAGTATATTAATATTTATTTGTCAAAATATAGTATTAATGTCTAAAAATATTAAAATTCATAAAGTTTCAAATTAAAATTTATATTTCTGTTCTAAATGAACAAAAATAATTTATGTAAAAATAGTGGAAAATGAATTTATTATGAATTATTTTTGATTAAATAGTAAAAATTGATTAAAAATATTAAATAAATGTTTTTTTGAATTTAAAATTTATTTCTGGAACCTTTATTGATTTATAAGTTTAAGATAATTTTTGTGAAATTTTATAAAATCGTTTAGATATTTTTATAGAATTTTTAACTTATAAATGAATAAACTTGTAATATATTTTATATATATATTAAATAAATGATTTTTAAAACCCTAAAAATTGTATAACAAACTTCATCATCAGGATAACATAAAATAATTTTTATAGGATTTATAAGTCACTTTTAGAAGCTGAGAAGGTCGGCCAAAAACCTTCCTTCTCAATCATCAACAAAAACGCGGGATTATGGTTTGATTTGGAAAACTTGCATCGCAGTTGACTTTCATTTGTCAACTGGTATACTTAAGGAAGGTGTTTTATTGATTTTCATTGGGATATAATCCAGAAAGAAGCATGGCTCAGTTGGTTGTGGCCGTGTGTTGGTTAGTTTGACTCGGCTGTGGATGCGGGTTCGAGTCCCAGACCACACAATTTTTTTTGGCATTTTTTTCACAATACTATGACATTACATATATATATATATATATATATATATTATGGTTATATAAGTCCGAAAATGATACGAAATATTTTTAAAACGTACTAAACGTCGAGATCCAATAATTTTTATTAGATAAAAGGTAATACAAGAATGATCAAAAATACGAAATGTTACACAATTCATCTTCCTGGAATCTTTCTTTTGACCACCCACAAAGAAAACTCAAAAATTTTTTACACTTAAACTGTCAGTTACCTGGAATCTCGTTGCATGCCATTAGCAATGTTCGGTCAGAAACTTTTCTAAAGTAGGGGAGACTACTATATCAGCGCCCTGTCCTCACCAGTTACATACTTTCCCAAACCTTGTAAACTCTCAACTTCCTAGCCTCGGCATATTTTAAACCTTTCGCTTTGAATAACTACTTTAAACTTTGTCAAATTTATGACAGTTGTATTCCTTAAAACTAACTTGCATTTTCAAACACTTTTGTTTTATGGAAACATTCACTTGAAAGTAATTTCAGGACAAAATTTTCTAAAGTAGGGGAGACTGTGACAAACTGCACCCTTCACTTTTCATAAATGTGCATAATTGGTCCCTCAACTATTTCAAAATTTTCATTTTTAACCCTCGTATTTTAATAGGACCAAAAGTCACAATTTAATAAAACTTATAGTTTTTATAAGTAAAATTATGCACGTTTTATACTCACATCTACACCCGAGCACGTATGTTTCAGACCTTGATACTCAAAACCCTTAATTTCCGGTCCTAAAACAACTTAGAAACCGAAGGAAATAAGTCCGGAACTTAAAGTTGATTAAATTAGAAATATTGATCTCCGTGGAGATAGTCAAATAGTCAATGTCCCAGTCAAACAGTCAAAGTCCTAGTCAAACAGTCAATTCATCTTAAAACCTGAGTTTATTGTGTTGACCAATTTTAATGGCTAATTGATCCAAAACTAGTATAAAACCCACCTATGACCCATTACACTTTGCACCTCTAAATCGATTGTTTCAATTCGATTAAACCTTCCCTCATACCTTTCTTATATAGTTTATTACTTCTACAATTGAAGTTTTGATTATATGTTCTTGTAATTGGCGAATTGGAAGCTTATATTCTTTCTTTTTCGGTTTTTATTTCTTCAATTTGGAGTAGCTACGTTGTGAGTTTTTCTAATTATTTTTGCATTATATTTCATTCATATTCGTAGATCAATAGCCCTCTGTTTAATTTGTCAATTATAGTCTCTAAGGGTTTCAATTGAATAATAAAGCCTACTCTATTAAAAATAAATCTTGTGTCCTTGGCCGCAGGAGAGTTACTCTGCACCACCCTTTGCACTCAATCTAAAAACCGGATTGCTTCAGGAGCAAGGCCCCCAAATGTGTCAAAAGCGAATGGCACAAAGACGTGTTGATTTTCCAGACAAGCAGCTTCATGTTTGTCAACTTTCTTGGATTCTACTTTTAAGACTGCTTGCCCTGCCACAATCCCCAAATCCCGAAGTGTGACATCCGTCACCCTCATCTTTCGTCCGATTGACAATAATAATCCTTTAAATATTCCATTTTAGTCCCTAAAAGTTTCGACGTTTACAAAATTTAATTCTAAGCGAATTAAAAAAAAATATCAGTTATATTTATAAGTTAATTTGGGTATAAGTTTTAATCAAACGCGTAAGTGAAACGTATTCGTAAAAGATTTGATAAAAAAAATTTTTAGTTTTATAAAACTTTAAGAACATTTTGGTTAAGTTACATTATCTTGGTTAGTATGTTATAAAGGAAAAACTAACTATATTATAATAAAATTAACTAAGTTAATTGTGAGGGACCAGTTTTGCCAAATGATGAAAGTTTTAAACCAACTCCACACCCTCCTTCCCTGACCTCGATTTTTCCGGCAAAACAGTTGCCGGCGGCGAGCTTTTCCGGCCAGCTTTAATATTCCGTTTTAATGCCCTTTAATGTCCCGAATCATTTGCTTTACGTTTCTCCATCGCTCTCCATCAATTCTGGCCGTTAAAAACGATTAAAAACGAGTGTTTATGCGCCACAAAGTGTAACCGATCGGGACCTTAATGGTCCGATCATTTAAAACAGTTTTAATCGACCTTTACATAAATTGATGTTACCTTATCATTTCTGCATCTTGCACGATTAAAAACCCACGTAAAACAGACCCTAAACGCGTCCAGACCTCTCGATAATCGGCCTCAACATTTCGGACCTGTGTTCATCGGGTTCGAACCTCGAGACATCGTGTAAGAACTCCTTCTTCATGCCATTTTGTATCTTATATGTTAAACTTTAAAAGCCCCATAGTTTTGGCTCTTAACAGTATCGCATAGGGTGGATTGATTTAGTCTAGGGTTAGGGTTCTTAGTCTTGCATTTGGGGAAGAAGAAGATGAATATTATTGAAGTTATAAAACGTTTATATTTTCATTAGAAACAACTAAAGCATTGCTTGGCCTAGTGGTGGAGTCCATAGCTTCTTAAACTCAGGGTCATGAGTTCAAACCCAAGCACCACCATTCTTTTCAGCATTTTTTTCTTTCTTTTTCCTTTTCTTTTATTTGGTTATTATTATATACATATATAATACATATAAACCAAATAATTCATAATAAATCCATTTTTACTCCAAAAATTATGAAAATTTAGGTGTAGCTTCTTGATACCTCATAGAAAATTGTCATATTTTTAGTTTTCTGAAAAATATCTATTTTTATGATTTTATTAATTTAAATTGTTTTAATCATAATTAATTGATTAAAAATTCATTTTTAATGGTTTTTGTCTCAAAATTTGTCATAAATTATTTCTAATTATTAAGAACTGAAATAAAAATTATTGGTTCAGAAAACACTTATTTTTTTTATTAACTTTCATATTTTAAATCATTTAAACATGATTTAATTCTATTAAAACAATTTTAAATATAAATAAGTTTATAAAAATTATGGGAAATTTATTTCAATTTGTTTACATCAAAAAGCATTCATTTTTAATAAAAATAGCATTTTTGGATCATGTCTTGTATTATTAGTTTTATTTATCAATTACGACATAATTTGTGAGCGTTGGATTTTATCTAAAACAGGATTATATGATCATACAAGTCACAAATCTAGGTGCGGAAACCCTAGATCTGAACAAATTGATAAGATACAAATCACGACACAATCAAGATCATTTTCAATATCATTTTCATAGATTAACTTTCAATCAATAAGCATTTACAACTGTTTATGTTAATCTAGAATCACACAGATAATCTCTCAAAAACACTCCTAAACCTGATCTGAACCTGGACACAAATGACAACTCTCTTTTCATAATCAAAAACTCAAAAACTATATATAGGCTCTGCACATTCGCCCCTTACAGATGGTCGAATGTGAGCATTTTCCACATTCGCCCACTGCAAGTGGTCGAATGTGTTCTTCTGTTCTTGTCCATTCTACCTTCGTCCAGATCACATCTACCTTCGCCCCATTATCTTCACCTTCGCCCAGTCTTAACTACATTCGCCCATATTGAAACACCTTCGGCCATCCACTAACACATGTTAATTATAGTATATCCAATCCTTAGTCGCAAAACGCATCAACAAACTCCCCCTCGACTATTGATTGGATAGTTTTCTTTGATAGTCCATCGACTTGTTCATCAGTTTTATTCTGAGCTGCTTCTTCTGCTCAGAAGTCATTGGCGGCTCGAATGTTTTCTTCACAGGCTTTGACACATTGGCGATCTTCACAGTCTTGCCAAGTTTACCCTCCAAGTTGCTTCCAGCGTTTATGTCATATGCAAAACAAACTCCCACAACTTGAGTATACTTTCTCGCTTGAGCAAAGTCGTTAGGTTCATAGTAGATCGGATTATAGAACAACATGATGATGTCTTCGAATGTGCAATTTATCAGCCACATAGGATCAAATACATGCACATGCTTGTATTTATCCTTTCCATCCCTCAACACAATCACTGCTTCTGCCTTCCTCCAATCGTAATACCAAAATATGAAATCAGCACTGAAATGCTGTGGCATTGGCATCAACGGTATCTTTCTCATCACATTTGGTGCTTTATATATCAAAGTCACACGCTTCATATTGGTTTGTGGATCAATATCCCTATGCTCTTTTCTACGAGGATATTGAGGCTTGAACCTGTTCCATCTTGTACGACTCTCCCAAACCAATTTGTCTGCGCACCAACCGACATGCGATCCATTTACCTCGGCACCTGACATTGGGAATCTGCATAAATCTCTCACCGCCCAGTACGGTAGAGTAAGCAAGTCACAGAATCTGTTGAAGTACAGAATTCCGGTTTCCCATTTCGCAGCAATACACTTCAGTCTGCCTAGATAAGTCCACCCGAGAGCTCTGCCTTTGAACTTGGCATTATGAAATCGATAGAAATTACCTTGAGCTTCAGGCTTAGGTCGGTTTTCATCCATCTCCTTCAACTTCTTCAGATAATTCTTCAACTCATTAGACTGGTTAGAAGAATCTTTCTTTTCATTACCAAACACCTTCTCAACAAACTCTTCGCTTCTTTTCTTTGCTTTTTGTTTAGCTGACTTATTTGGTATCTCTGTGAAGTCAGGAAATACTTCATTCTCATCTTCTTTTCTGAAATACTGGGGAAACTCTTCATGAGTAATATCTTCTATTTCGACCTCATTGTTTTCTGGAGTCTGCACATCATCTGAATGACCTCCCATATCCTTTTCAGGAATATCAGGAATCGATTCATCCATCATAAACTCCTCAAACGTCTTTCCTACCCTCTGTGCGAGACCATCTAGTATTTCTTTCGCCACAGATGCAGGTAGTTCCCCTTCTTCAAGATCTGGATCTTCATATTCCAGCTCATATCTCAGATCATCAGTCTGGAATATTTCAGCGAAGCATCCAGTGAACTCAATGGTCCACTCTCTCTTCTCCAACATATTCTTGTATATCTGTTTAGCATCATCAGACAAAGATCTCACCTTTTCGTTCCAGAAGATACTTTCATCCGAATCTACATTCCCACCTTTCTTCTTGGAACTCGATTCTCCAGTATCTTTCTTCTTCTGAGGTGTTCTCTTCTCATAACTATATTTAGAAGTATCATCTCCTCCTTCATGATCACTTCCACTGCTAAACTCATCACCTTTCTTTTTCTCAGTACCTTCAGCATCATCATCATCATCATTGTTGTCATCATCATCATCATCATTGTCATCATCACTTTTATCCGATCCATCATCATCCTCTTCTTCATCATCTTCTTTCTCTGATTCAGAATACTCATAATCAACTTTTTGTTCATCTTCTTCTTCATCTTCTTCACCCTCTTTCAACTGGGGTGCTCTGCTATACAACTCTTCAATCAAACCACACAAGCGTTTGTTTTCCTTCTTTAACTCTTTGTTATCAGCCTTGATCAGTTTGATCTTGTTCTTGTTTCTATCACATCTCCTCTCAAGCTTCTCATTCTTAGCTTCCAACATCTGAATCTTATCATTTATCTCATCCTGATTCGATTTCGAAGCAACTACAATTTGGAGCATCTTCTCCTCATTCTGCTTGAACTTAGTAATCTCAGCTTGTTGAGCAATCAACATCTTCATCATGTCCTCCATCTTCTTATTAACTTGTTTCATAACATCATCATCAACAGTCACTTTCTTTGACTTTGATCTGGAGGGCTCAACTTCAATAGCTTTCTCCTTTTGAGGCTTCCTAAACATATCGAGCACTTTATCCATATCGATATTGAACTGATCGATTGGTAAAGTCTCTGCCTCTTTCCCTTTTTTCTGCTTCTTAGCAACTGGTGAAGATAACTTGGATGGTGTTCCAGCATCAGGTAATCTCTTTCCCTTCAACAACTGAGCCAACTCTTTTTCTCTCAGTTCTTTCACACTTGATTTCTTTGCCATAGTCTTTTGTTTCTTTGTCTTCTTTGGCAAATTCACAACTACTGTATCTCCAACACTCAATTCAGCTAAATCAACACCCAAACCTTCATCTTCAACCGATTTCCTTCTTCTCTCAGACTCTTCAATCGACTGATTTAAGGATTCAGACTCACCAACCATAGTGGCCTTACGTTTGGTGGTCCTCACGTTCTCGTCATCAGAATCCCACTGTTCATCAACCTCAGTTTCTTCTGAATCTACAGACTCTTCATCCACCAAACCCGATCCTTTCTTCGCCGTCGATTTCTTTCTAGCAACCTGTTGCTTTGTGCTTCCCTGATCTATAGCCTTTCCCTTGCCCTTCCCTTTGGCTCCAGGATTGACTACTTGACGTTTCCGCTTAGTGCTTGAATCAGCATACACTAAGGGATCATCATTATCTGAGTCACTATCATCATGTCTTGCTTTGTTCTTGCCAGGATCAGTGTAATCCGGACGAGCCAAAGCCCCAAATAACCTCCTGTTAGGTGGCTTCTCATTATCAGCTACACCTTTGTAACCTTTCATCCTCATCAAGGTTCTTATATTCATGTGATCTTGACCTAGAATCATTGTTGGATCCTTCTTCAGCATTGGATACTTATAGTCAAAGATCATCATTAGAAACCTCGGATACAACATAAACTTCTTAAACTTTATACCCTTCAGCATCTCCAGCATGTGGTCAAGGATCATCCCAGAAACATTAAATGGTTTGTTTAGTGTTAACGCAACCATTAATGAACTCAAACTCTTTCTCATTACGTCATAACCACCACTCACGCAACCAAAGACATGAATCAGAACATGTGCAAAGTACTTGTACTGCACTCCCAGCTTCCCTTTATACATTGATCCGTCAGTGATTGGACCTTTGTATTTCATCCTTAAGAAGCACGCCTTCTGTTCTGTCCAAGATAACTCCCTGGGATCCTCACTGTCTTCGAACTTAATCTGTAACGCCTCCCGAATGTCAGCTTCAGTCAAGAACATCTCCATCTCCTGAATCTTGCTCTTGATGATAGTCTGATTCTCCCAGTAGTCATACTTAGCGTTCTGGTAGAAATCTTCAATTATGTCTTTATAAATGATGGTTGGTGTGGCTAGAGCATGTACAATCCTGCTCCTCTTCAGAAAATCAATAATCCCAGTAAACTCCGTGTTCTTCTCAACGTCTCCTAGATACGCGCAACAGTTGTGCGATCGTTCGAAAGGCCAACTGCTCGGAGTAGATGTTTCAGCTACGGGGACTGGATCTTGAACTGTTATCTCTGCTGGAGTCTCAACATTCACTGCTGGTGATTCAATATTCTCGGGTTGTTCAGCCATCTGCACATGAAAATCAATAAAACGCGTCAAAACACAAAAACGACAAAAATATAAAAAATTCTGATCAAAAATATCCTGCACATTCGCCCATTTTAAACTGGTCGAATGTGAGAATAAATGGTCGAATGTGATCATATATGGACGAAAATGAAAAAGTTTCTGATTAAAGTCACTTTCGTCCGGTTTGAAAGTACATTCGCCCATCCAACTTCACTTTCGCCCGTTTTATCAACACCCGAATGTGAAATGTTTACCCCCAAATTTTAAAATTTTGCCATAGTTTGTTTTAACCTGTAATTTTGATTCTAATGTATGCTAATAATGCCGATTAACACTCGTCTATTTCCAATTTTGTCAAAACATCAGTTTTCATTGGTTTTTAAATGGAATTAGGGTTCGTGTTAGTTTAATCGATCAAAATCATATTCATGTTTGTTATTAACCTAATTCCTTCCATACTCTCCCCCTAAAACCTATGAAAATTGATCGGCAATCAAAATCAAACATCAATCAACATTAAAAATCACTAGAACAGAAACCCTAGGTCGTGTTCTTTAAACAATCAATTTTTATCTGTTATGTCGTCCATTACCTGCAAAATTAGTCTCAAACAGATCAGGAATAAATGAGGAATGAAATGCACAATCACAGAAAAACACAGCAACAAGGTCTTGTACTGATGAAAGTTTTTGAAAAATTTTGAATGAAAAGAATCGAAGGTGAAAGAGGTTTATATAGAGTGCCACGTTCGACCGGTTCAGATGGACGAATGTGGGTAAGGATCACATTCGCCCCATTATAATAGCACGAATGTGAAACTGGTCCACCTTCGCCCCTAATTAAAGACACGAAGGTGAAACTTGGTACCCGGAAGTGGAAATGTCACCCGGAAGTGAAAATAACCACATTCGCCCGTTTTCACAATGGTCGAAGGTGATGATTTTTCCACATTCGACCCAATTAAGGGGCGAATGTGAAATGGAAAAATCTGAAAATTTCGCCAATTCACGAATTCGAATCCCGTTCAACATTTTTCAATCTGTTAAACTTTAAAAAACTCATATTTTCACATTTTGAATGTTACAAAGACCAGATGGTGTTATCAAATCTCAGAAATTGACCATCAAGCATCCCCGGATATCAAAAATAAAGCAGAAATGCAAATCTTTTGGATTTTCTGAAATTTATATCAAAACACACCTAAAATCTTTTTGGATTTTGTAACTTTTTGACAATAAAAGTAAAATGCAACAAAGTAAAATGCATCAAAATAAATGAAAGCAATAAACATTTTGTGATTTCCGGTAAGAGGATCATATCAGTTTTCTGAGAAATCTGAACACAGCGTTGATCTGGTTCAATATTATCATTAGAAACAATATGTGACACGGCAATTGCTGATATTGTTGTCCACATAAGCTCACATGCAGACAATTACGCAATGCTTTGAAATGATACGAATTAAATGTATTAGACTAACACATTGTGGTTCCCACACACACGACATACTCCCGTATCAAGAAGTAATTTGCACAAAGACTCATTGTAAAGCGTGATTATGCTTTCGTCGTCTGTAATTGTACAAGATATAATGCATAGAGGTATACAGGTCAGCAAATTAATGCAGCAAAGTAACATATGCACCATACCAGGTTGAGGACTGATATTAATCATGATTTGCATCAATGATCAATACGATACTATAGATAATCTTTGATCATCATATAACATGGAAAGTTCCTCAATTCGGTAACTTTAGGTTTTGGCATAAAGCTCTTTTATAAAGACATCCTGTCTGATCTAGGTCCGTAATGACTTACAGCAGAAGATCAGATAGGCTATCCCCAGACAACTAATAACATAACGACCCTAAACCTCTGAGTTTTGTACAAACACCCTATCAAACGAAATTACGGTACTAAGACCATATGCCCATGAGGTGTTCATCCACAAACGCGTAGTTTGTTATGTTTGTATCACTAATGCACGCAATATAAAGTCTACGAAGCCTATCAGCATATCACACGTAATCAACATACGTCGCATTAAACTATACAATTCTTTAGCCTGTGTCAGATCCCCACTGATGTACTATCATTTCCTCTTTTTATCCAGGAAATCATTTTGGGTTTTTCTAATTTTTAGGTATTTTGAAAATTTTTCAATGTTTTTGGTTTTTCTGATAAAATGACTCCCCCTAAAATAAAGAACATATTTTTGGGTTTTTAATTTTTCTGAAAAACAAAACAAAAATTTAAAAAAAATTTGAAAGAAACAATCCACTTGAAAGCATCAACTTCTTTGAGGATTAAACAACCCCCTCGAAAGCATCAACTTCTTTGAGGATTATGATAGTAAAGAGAAATTCCCAATTAGCAAAGAGAAATTCCCAATTAGCAAAAATTTAAATCTAAAACTAAAAACGAAAAATGATAAACCGAGGAGCCGATTAGTCCTGTTTTTCCTTTATATTGTTTACTTTCAAAAGATATTCAAAGCGGGATCTGTCAAAAGCTTTAGTAAACAAATCTGCACGTTGGTAGTCAGTATGGATTTTGACCATGTCAATCAATTCCTTAGCGTAACAATCACGGATAAAATGATATTTAATCCGGATATGTTTAGCTTTAGAATGATTTTCAGTATTTTTAGTTAATGCAATTGCGGCTTCGTTGTCACAGTGTATAGGGGTTTTAAGAAACTGCAAACCGTAATCGACCATCTGTTGTTGGATCCAGAGCACTTGCGAACAGCAACTCGAGGCTGAAATGTACTCGGCTTCACATGTAGACAGTGCGACAGAAGTCTGTTTCTTGCATTGCCAGGTAATTAACCTGCTCCCTAAAAACTGGCAACCGGCTGTTGTTGATTTGCTGTCTTTGTCACAGCCGCCCCAATCTGCATCACTAAAAGCAATAAAATCAAAATCATCATCATTAGGGTACCAAAGTCCTTTTGATGGACAACCCTTCAGATATCGAAGGATACGCTTGACCGCCGTCAGATGACTTTGTTTCGGCTTCGATTGGTAACGCGCACAGAGACACGTTGCATACATAATATCTGGTCGAGACGCTGTCAAATACATCAGAGATCCGATGATTGCTCTGTATGTAAATGGGTCTGTCAGCTCCCCCTTAGCGTCGACTCCAATCCCGTGATTGGGTTGAATCGGGGTATCCATCGGCTTAGAGTCCTCCATCTGGAATCGGCTCAAGATGTCGGCTACGTATTTCGTCTGGTGAATGAAGATCCCGTCTGGTCTTTGATCCACCTGTAAGCCGAGGAAAAACTGCATTTCTCCCATAGCGCTCATTTCGAACTTCTCCTGCATAACAGTTTCAAATTCCCTGCACAAAAGTTCGTTAGTTGAACCAAATATAATATCATCAACGTAAATCTGTACTAGAAGCAAGTCATCTCCCGTCTTCTTCGTAAAGAGGGTGCAATCGACGAGGCCGCGCTTGAATCCTTTGGAGATGAGGTATGTACTTAGCTCTTCGTACCACTGTCTTGGAGCCTGGTGCAAACCATATAAAGCTTTGTTCAGCACGTAGACCTTGTCCCGGTGGATTGGGTCCTCAAAGCCTGGTGGCTGCCCGACATAAACCTCCTCCTTGACTTTACCATACAGAAATGCGCTCTTGACGTCCATTTGATAGACTTTGAATTTCTTATACGAAGCAAACGCAAGGAACATCCGAATAGCTTCCATTCGTGCTACTGGTGCATAGATTTCGTTGTAATCAATTCCTTCAATCTGATGGAAACCCTGCACAACCAATCTGGCTTTGTTCCTTACAATAACTCCACGGTCATCCTTTTTGCACTTAAACACCCACTTAGTACCAATCTTCTTTCTTCCCGGCGGCAAATCTGTGAGCGTCCAGACTCCCAATTTCTGGAATTGCAATAACTCCTCCTGCATTGCCTCAACCCAGGCATCTTCTTGCAAAGCGTCTTTGTATGTCCTTGGCTCTACCTGCGACACATAACATGCAAACGACCAATCATTTTGGCTACCAGATTTCTGAATTTTGGCATACAATGCTAAAGCACCAAAACTCTCTGGTGTATTAACGCTTTTAAGCTGCCCTCTGGTCATCACTCCACTACCAGGATCACCTATTACTTGCTCCAGCGGGTGAATGCGATGAATCCGAGATTCCGGATTAACAGGTACAATCATTCCCGTCTGAGCAGTCAAATTCTCTACAGCATCCTGATCATGAGCCGTGTTAGATGATGAAGCAACATCTGGATTTGGAGTTGGGTTCACAGTTTGCTCTTCTAAGTCTTCTGCATTTTCAAGAACAGCTTCTTCAAATTGTTCATCTTCAGATTCTGAAGTGTCTAATGAAGTTGAAGCTTCTTGAAACAACTCTTCTTCTTGTGTAGGAACACTGGTATCACTAGAAGCTGGTGGGGGGTTTACGGTGATTGGACGCATCAATGGTGAAGTTGCCGCGTTTTCACACTCGTAAAGTAATCTGATCACAGCTTCTTCAACCAGGCTATCTAGGTTGAATGATTCAAAGAAATCTTTGTAATCAAACATCCAATCAGGGCCCGTGCCTTGCAAATTTTGTGTGTAACGTTGAACTTCCACATTAGCCCAATCCTCCACTTGACGAGTTCTCTTGTTGAATACCCGTTTGAGCGGGGTTGCATATCCAACAAAATATCCCTCCTCAGCTTTAGGACTAAACTTCTCGCTTGGATTCAACATCGTACATGGCGCCCCAAATGGTTCTAGATACTCTAAATTGGGCTTTCGTCGGTGTAACAGCTCATAAGAAGTTTTTCCAAACTTCTTCACTGTCAAAACCCGATTTAATGTATAGTTAGCTGCATAAATCGCCTCATTCCAGAACATTACTGGAAGATTTGAGTCAGCGAGCATTGTTCTTGCAGCCTCAATCAGAGTCCTATTCTTTCTTTCAGCAACACCGTTCTGTTGCGGGGTATACGGAGCTGAATATTCATGATGTATCCCTTTGCTTTCACAAAGTTCATCCATCTTTGCATTTTTTAACTCCGTCCCGTTGTCACTCCTGATCCTTTTTATCTTCAAATTGTAAATATTCTCCAGCCGAGTGAACAGAACTTGTAAGTTGGTAAAGGTGTCGCTTTTGTTCTTCAAACACATCACCCATGAGAATCGTGAATAGTCATCAGTGACGACTAAACAATAAAGCTCTCCAAGATGACTTTTGCGCTTGACTGGTCCAAAAAGGTCCATGTGCAATCGCTCAAGCGGCATCTCAACAGAGTTAACCTTCTTCACTTTATGGGATTGTCTGTGTTGTTTTCCTTTCATGCAGCTCACACACTTGTCGTTTAGATGGAAATGTTTCACGTTAACTCCATCGACAAGTCCATTTCTCACTAACTGATTCATTTTCCTCAGATGAATGTGCCCCATTCTTCGGTGCCACATTATCGATTCTTTTTCGGTCGCCTTGGATAAAAAGCATGTTATTTGCCCCTGTGGTGTCATCGCCTTGGACATATCAAGAATGTAAAGATTGTTGACTCGAGGTGCCATCAACATAACCCACTCCTTTGGAATCTTGAAGCCCGGTTTGAGTATATAGCAGGATTTGTCATCAAAATGCACAGAAAATTGTTTGTCGCATATTTGACTGACGCTCAACAGATTATAGTCTATCTGTTTGACATAAGATATCCGCTCGAAAGTCACAATCCCGTTACTTACGCTTCCTTCCATCGTGATATAACCTCCTTTATTACCCGCGAACGCAACATATCCTCCATTAATATTCTTCACATCGAACAGCAATGCCAAATCCCCCGTCATGTGGCCTGAAGCTCCACTATCAACAATCCAGAGACTGCTAATAGGGCCAACTGAAGCTCCCTGCACACAAAAAGTAAACAATTAGTTCTTTCGGGGGACCCAAGCCTGAGTCTTGGGCCTTTGAACTTTGGCTTTCAAAGAATCATTCTCAATGACTTTTTCAACAACTTTTTGTTTTGAATCAACCGTTTTCTGATTTTTCAAAACAGTTTCACTTTTCTCACTCACCTTTGACGTAGAGGCTCCTGGAGAACCATTAGGTGTCCAAGATTGTTCAGACCTTTTAAGAATACGAATTTGAGATTTTGGTTTCTCAATAGGTTTCTGAACATTGTTACTGAAAGTAACTTTCTTAGCAACCTTATCTGAATTAACAGACTTAGGTCCAACATTTGACTTAACAATTGGTTTTTGTGGAACCTTTTGTCTATCAGCTGTTGTGTTCACCACTGGTTTTCTCCAAGATTGTTCCATTGCAATCCGATTCCTCCGATCATAATGAAATGGACGGTTGTTCCTCATTTGAAAATTGTTTTGATTATGAAAATGTTGTTGTTGAGGAACAGTCCGTCTATGCGGTGGGATATAATGATCGATCGGCTTTTTCATGGAATTCTTAACCTCAACTTCATGTCTCTTGTGCCTTACATATGGACACTGAGCAAGTAAATGCCCACGTTCTCCACATTTAAAGCATTTTCTATATTCCTCAAACACATAATGAGCATTTGGTGAAGCAAATGATCTTACAGGAAATTGATCATTATATTGTTGATTTCTTAAACTCTCAGGAAGTGGTCCTTTCGAGTAAGAAGGTTCATGAAAACCATTTGCTTTATCATCTGGTCGAATGAACTCAGTGACATGAATTTTTGGCTCTTGAGGAACTTCTGAAAACAGTTTCTTTAAGATTTCTGGTGGAATTTCATTGGTTCTTTCATGTTTTGGAAACCATATTGTGCTTTCTTGCCAGATTTTATCAAGTTTAGAATAGTTAACATTTTTAATCGGAAATTCCTCATCAGCAATGATTTTATCGGATCCTTCCATCCGATAAAACACCTTTACAGGTTTGTCACTTGGTTCATTCAGCTCATTCTTTTCAACCACATTCTTAACATCATTCTTTTTCTTAACATCAATCTTTTCAGACTTCTTATCATGAATAGCCTTTGCCATTGGATGAATATGATCAGATGGTGATACTGGTTCAGTAGTAATGATGTGATTTTCTTTTGGAATCTCACATTCATTAACAGATTTATCACTACCAGTATCATCATTTTCTGAGTCTGAACTATCACTCTCAGCATAAACACCCTCATTGTTCAAGCCCAAAATCGGTCTCACATCGGAATATGGATCACCAATACTTGAAGTATTAGATTCCATTTCTGACGATGAGTCTGATTTCACCGAACTCTCCGGTATCACTTGATGATAGTTATGGTTCTCAAAAAGAACCGGAGATGGTACAGACTTGTAGTTGGTGGTGTTATCATCAATGATATGATCCACAACATAAGCAACATTCTTGTAACTTTCCAGTTTCTTGTTAACTTTTTCAGCAAAGCATTTAATGGCGGCCATTTCCAACTTGGTGTTTTCAATTTCATTGATATAGTTATTTATGGCCAATTGTTTCAATGACAAAGTGTTTTTCAAGTCGGAAATGTCCTTTTTATACCCATCTAATACTTTGTTAAAAGCATTTAACTCTTTGCGAGTAGATTGACAGTTTTGAATAGCACTATCACGTAAAATTCGGAGTTGTTTATTCTCCTCTGTCAACCTATCACAAGTTCCACAGTATTTATCACTCATGACATCAGTGCTAGATTCAGAACTTACAGGTTTTGGCGGTTCGGTCATGGCCATCAAAGCAAAATGAGCTTCCTTTCCAGTGAAAAACTTTGAGTAGTCGATCTTGGTGAAAGCATCATCAGCTATGCATGACTTCCTCGTCATCAAAAAGTCAGCTTCTGCCAGCAACTGGTCAATATCATCATCCAAAGAATCAACACTTCCCTCTGTGTCTGATTCACTCTCACAATCTGAATAAACTGATTTACACTCCTCGGGAACATCAGAAACTGAATCAATCACCATCCCAGAACTCTTCTCCTCAGCCTTAACCTTAACAGGTTCATTCTCCACTTCCATCTCTGTCTCAGAATCATCACTTTCACTCTCCTCAGTTTCTTTCTTCTCATCAACTGCCACCGACTCTTCCAAATCAACCTGATAGGCAACACATGCCACATTTCCACCAGTAGTTACTTCTTCAACTCCTATTTGCATACCCGACCAGTCAAACCTCTCATCCTGCTGAGTTACCAAAGCTTGGTTCTGACTCGCATTCTGTTGAGTCTCAGTAGGTGTAGTGATAGGTACAAATGTTCGGTTTGGGTGATTAGGAGATTGGTTTTGAATCTGGTTTTGAGTGTTTGGTTGTCTGTTTTGGTTGTTAAAGTTTCGGTTTTGGTAGTTGTTGTTGGTTTGGTAAGAAACTTGGTTTTGTTGACGGTTCTGATAATTTGCATTGAAAGGGTTTCGGTTACCTTGTTTAGGTGGCTGGGTGCATTCCCTTTTGAAGTGTCCTTTCTCTCCACAATTAAAACATGTAACCTTCTCCTTATTGAAACCATAGGTTGTGTTGGGAGAAGTTGCCAAATCAGTTCTTCCAGTTTTCTCGATGAATTCTGTTGCTCTTCTCATTATACTCGCAAAAGCCCATTGAATGTCAATGAGTTCCATCTCTTCTTTATCGATCTGTGCGTAGTCTTCGTTGGTCAAGTTGTTGTTCCCAATCTGACTAGCAACCAATCCATTATAGGATGAAACCATTGCTGAGACTAAAGCAATGTGTTGCTGAGCAACCTCCACAGTCACATTTCCCAAATTGGATGTATCCAAAACCACTGGTTGTTTATGTTGAGTAACTTGGTTTGATGGTTGTTGTGTTTGGTTAGCGGTGTAAAAACTTGCTTGTTGCATTGGAGAGATTGGTGAAATGTAGGAACTATATTGTGGTGGTGTGTATGATGGTTGTGAGTAGGAATTGTATTGTGGTGGTGTGTAGTTGGTGGTTAGTTTTGATGAATCCATGACGTTGGAAATACATGCAACATGTGGTGCAACGCTTCCAGAGCTCGAGTTTCCAGCTGAAACTGAAGTGCCTCCAAAATACAAACTTGGATTTTGAGGAATCTGCGACCTTCTAGCTTTCCTCCTATCCTCCAACTCTTTGTTCTCCAGCTTTTCAATAAACTCTGAAATGGTCCAGAATTGATAAGCATCTTTCTCTCTGAGTACCTCCACATGCTGATCCCACTGTGGTGGTAAAGCATCTGCAAACTTATCCACCTGCTTAGTCATTGGAATCTGTACACCATAGCTAGACAATTCAGACAATAAATGCATATATCTCGGAGTTAGTTCTTTCAAAGTTTCATTATTAATGAAAGAAAAATTATCAAACTCTTTAACTAATTCCTCCATTCTCAGACTCCTGGTCTTCTCGTTACCATCATGCTTCCTCTTCAGCTTATCCCAAAGCTGCTTTGACGTAGTACACGTCCCAAACTGATGCAACAGGTCACTTGTGATCGCCTGTGTCAGTTGAGAGAATGCCTTCTTCTCCACCACGTATTTCTTCTTTTCATCCTCAGTCAAGCTCTCCAGAGGAATCAACTCCCCGGTATTCTCCAGAATCGGTGCTGTGTATCCTTTCACAATCATGCTCCATGCCTCAGCTCCTTCAACTCCCATGCCTTCCAGATGGATCTTGAACATAGTGTGCCACTGGTTATACTCTTGCATATCCATGAGCTTCGGTGGCCGAGTCCCACTACCTGTAGACAAATCCTTAATCAAAGTAGAGATAGCGTTAGTGGTTTGAGTATTTACCGCCGCTGCAGCTACTCCCCAGTAATCTGATTGTAATGCCGGATGTGCTACATTCTGAGGCATCGTGCTCGTTGTTGTCATGTAGTTATGTGGTTGTGAGGATTGCGTGTTCGTCTTTTGAGCTGCCACTGTCCATGGGTCCATTATCTGCTGTTGTGGTTGTGTTGGTGCTGATCCCGAAGTAGTTTGAAAACGCCACATGATCACAATCTGAAAATCTCAACACTTAGAAAAATTTTTCAAAAAAAAAAAAAACTTAGGTTCGCCCGAAAAATAATACTTTCGTCCAAAATTTTCTACGTTCGTCCAAAATGTCACACTCTCGTCCCTTCTATCTCACTTTCGTCCAAACAGTAACACCCGAAAGTGGAAATGACCAGAATGTAAACAAAGACTAAAACACTATTCCACTTTCGCCCGAAATGAAAAACGGTCGAATGTGGAATTTTCACCCGAATGTGAAAAATTTCAACAAGATTTTCAGGTTCGTCCACTCAAAAACTCAGGTTCGCCCACTTTTTGTCAGGTTCGCCCACAACACTCAGTCCAGGTTCCAGGTTCGCCCAAAATCAGCAGATCTCATTTTTGAAAAAACGGTTATTGTTTGAAAAACGGTTATTTTGATCTCAGATTTTCAAAAGTTCATGGATTTCAATGATCTTAATCAGGTTATGTTTCGGATTTGATTTGGAACAACTTTAAGTCTTGGAAAACTTGAATTCGACTACAAATTCACCTTTAAATCGATCAAAAACTATGTTTTTAAGAGTTTTTGTAAAAACAGATGATAATTTGTCTAAAACATGTCCAAATCAGTTCTGATCTTATCAAACTTGTTATTGTATGATCCTCTAAGCTCTGATACCACTTTGTGAGCGTTGGATTTTATCTAAAACAGGATTATATGATCATACAAGTCACAAATCTAGGTGCGGAAACCCTAGATCTGAACAAATTGATAAGATACAAATCACGACACAATCAAGATCATTTTCAATATCATTTTCATAGATTAACTTTCAATCAATAAGCATTTACAACTGTTTATGTTAATCTAGAATCACACAGATAATCTCTCAAAAACACTCCTAAACCTGATCTGAACCTGGACACAAATGACAACTCTCTTTTCATAATCAAAAACTCAAAAACTATATATAGGCTCTGCACATTCGCCCCTTACAGATGGTCGAATGTGAGCATTTTCCACATTCGCCCACTGCAAGTGGTCGAATGTGTTCTTCTGTTCTTGTCCATTCTACCTTCGTCCAGATCACATCTACCTTCGCCCCATTATCTTCACCTTCGCCCAGTCTTAACTACATTCGCCCATATTGAAACACCTTCGGCCATCCACTAACACATGTTAATTATAGTATATCCAATCCTTAGTCGCAAAACGCATCAACATAATTAAACGTTTATTTATTTATACTATTACAACATCTATTTTTTTTTAATACTTTTCTTATAAAATATAAATATTTCTTATGTTGGAAGGTCTTAATTATTATTTGTCGGATCATCGTGTAACACATAATTATTTATTTCAGTATTTATGATTATGGTAATTATTTACAATAATTAATTAAAGTAATTAACAAAATGATTTTGCCTTAATTATTCAAATATATTTACATCTAAATATTCAAAGGGTAATAATTATATTATTTAAACCACATTTACAACCTTTCATATATTATTTGTGATATACAACTTTTACATTAACGCAACTTATCATTAAAACTCTAATTCCCCAAATCGACTTAGCAAACCCTAATGCCTTAGACCCTAGTTACCTTAGACTTTTTAGACATTTCCTTATTAGTATTCTTACACATTATAGGTTGAATTCCTCGGAATTCCCATTACTTAGCTCACGACCGCTTAAGTGGATTTTGATCGCTTTCGCAAACTGTGAGTATATCTTTCCCCTTTTTACTGTCTTACTATTTTGGGGTGACTCATGTACTTACTATCAAGTTTCTATTTCTTTTACTACATGCAATTCTTATGTGTGTTTGCTTGTGTAATTTTTGTGTATCTATGACCTGTCAAATCATTAACCGCTGGGCGGCCTGGCATTTCAATGAATAGTACTATGGTTTATACCCTTGTGACTCTGTTGAGAGTCCTCGCCATTGCTATGTATTACATTACTACTAGCGCATACTATATATATCTGCTTTCTTCTCTTAGGGTTGATTTGACCCGGATAGCACTTATTACATAACTGCAAACAGTATACGACACATGAATTGCTAAACACTTTTCTACTATATTTATTTAAACAGGGTATGCTCACCAATACAATTTTTGTATTGACCAAAATATTTTGTACATGTTTCAGGTTGTTTTGAGACGCTTCTTTTAGGCTTTTGGATTTTATATTTCAGTCTTGTCTACATTGTATCTTAGCTAGACTTGTCACTTTAGAATTATTGTATCCTGTAATTTCATTTCAATGTAATAAATTACTTAATCAATGTATTCAAATTTACACTTTAGTCCATGAGCTATTGAACAATCGTCACTACGTGACACCTCGATGTTTCCGCCATCGGTTGGGGTGTTACACGAAGTCCTACCAAAGGAGACACCCCTGTGAGATCAACGCACGCGTGTTTGCCCTGCGCCCATCTGAACACAAGGACATCCGTTGGCCTTAGGGTGGACCGCCCCTCAAGTGGATCCGACAAAAAGTTAACCGGGGCTTCTTTCCTAGCTGAAATCCCTGCTTTTCGTAAGACGTCCCATAAGACATCTCTAACCAGGTCATGTCTGTATTTAAATCCTGGCAGCTCCTTGCAGTGGAGGGCATGCTCCCCAAATTTATCTAAACATGCCTTTTTACAAACTGGACACGGCTCATCAACTGGGAACATGGGAATCATAAGTCTATACTTAAGGATAGCCCGATATTCAACAGCCGACATGTGTTGCCCAAGCCCATCAATGGGAAGGACAATCAAGAAATCTCGAGCATGCGCTCCTTTAAGGCACTCAAACACCGCTTTCTGGCGCGGGGACATAGCAAACTTATCTCCCATGGTATGAAGGGTCTTATCGGTAAAAGCACTCGCCAAAATCTTTTGAAGTTTTTTGGGGGTGGTGTCCTTATCCATAAACCCACCCAAATCAAAGTCTGGGAGAGAGCTACGAATGTTGTCCAAGGCAAGCTCATAATCCAGGTCCATCTGTAACGTCATGTATTTTCATGTATAAATTTTTGTTATTATTATTATTTAATAAAAGTTCATTTTTTCCCATTCTCTCTTATTTTACAATTTATATTTTTCATTACAAACTTCTTCACAAATTACCCAAGGCCTATTATTAACATTTTTATGTAATTATAATAATCTATTATATAATTGAAACCCTCAAATTCTACGTGATACTCATATAGTCATTCTTCCCTTTGAGAGTGCCATGTGGCATTAAGTATTTTTATAAAAAAAAAACATGTTCAGGTAATTCATTAATCATGTATATGCAAGTCACTAATTATATTTAAACTAGTAAATATGAATCCTATTTTCAACCAGAGTCGAATAGGTTGATAGAGTTGTACATTGTTTTAGATTAGATATTAATATTTGAGTTATACATCATTCTATTTCATATGTAAAATTGATGTGTCATATTAGATTTTTCAACCCCGATACGCCCCCGGGTATAATCTACTATTAGTGATAATAAATACAAACATAATAGTGTGAAAGTTGTAACACCCCAACCGATGGCGGAAACATCGGGATGCCACGTATTGATCATTGTTCAGTAGCTCATGGTAAATAATAAATTTCATTATATGATTTAGATAAATTACATACAATTGTTCTACAAGAATTCGTACATCAAATTGAATAAAACTATGCACACATCTTCAAGCATTAATTCAAATCTTCAAGCAAGTAGAACCTGAAACATGTTAAGTTGAAAATATTTTGGGTCAACAAAAGTTGGTGAGAATTACATAGGTTTTGATAATCGAATAAAATTGTTGTGCAATTCATGTGTCATGGCAATCTAGTCCATATGTGAAAACATACTAGAAGTAAATCGAGTGCATAATCAACCATTGTGACTGTTGTATTGTGGTACATCCCATACGCTCATGGTTCACTCGTTTATATTGCAGTAACAAACACCCACGCAACCTTTGTAGGAGGCACGTATCCGGGTGGGATTGTTAGTCCAATAGATCTATCAATGTATACCGTCGGCTGATAAATGTTTATGCTAGAATTGTGCTTACCCTAGTCATGTTCAAGACATAATGCAACATAGAAAAACACATAGACACATTGATGATTGAATTGCATAAATGATGTTGTAACATGTTTCACCCCAAAAATGGTGATAAATATAAAAGGGGCTATGCAAAACTCACTTTAGTAAAATGTTATATCTGTTGAAAAATTGAATAGTGGTGTTGCCCAAATGTGTCAAGTATCACCCTATAATAAGGTAATAAATATGTCTAAGTCTATCTAGTCTACAAATGTATATGTTCTAGGGCTTCGAATTGGGGATAAATGCTTGTTTGATTATTATTAAAAATGTTTGATAATTGAGAGAATATTAGTAAATAAATAACCAAAAATCTTTTTATGAAATTTAAATTTAAGATGGTCACAATAATGCGTTTAAAGTGTAAAAATAATTTTTACAAAATTATTTTTTTTAAAATAGAATATTAATTCTATTTATAACAAATTGTCAAAATCAAACTTTAATATTTAAAAATATTAAAATTTAAGAATTATAAGTTTAAAATTCATATTTCTGTTCTAAATAATCAGAAATAATTTGTATAAAATTTTGGTGCAAAAATATTAAAAATTGAATTTATTATGATTTAATTATGATTAAAACTAACAAAAATTGATAAAAAAATATTAAATAAATGATTTTTCTGAAATAAAAATCATTTCAGAAAAGTTTAACATTATATAAACTCAGAATAATTTTTGTGGAAATTTATAAAATTGTTTTGATAATTTAATGGAATTTTATAAATATAATAGAATAAACTTGATTTAATTATTATATATATTAAATAAATAAATTTTTGAAAACTAAAAATTGTAAGTTAAACTTTTTCATTAGCTTAACTTAAAATAATTTTTGTAGAATTATTAAAAGGGTTTTAATATTTTAAACGAATTTAAAAAATATATATAATTAAATTGATTGTTTTGATAAAAAAAAACAAAACAAGTGAAAAACATTGCCACAGCTGGGTTTCGAACCCGCGTGGCTTGTACATAAGGCACCAGACACAACCGCCTGGTCCAGACCAGTGGTTGTGTTTGGTTTTAGTTTATTTAATATAAGTAATATACGTGTTCTTCCCCAATTCGAATGCTCGTGCCCTAGATTTTCCAATCGAGTAATTCTCACAACATTAACCCAATTAATCATGGGGTTAATGTTGTGCAGACGCCGATTAACGAATCCCACAACAAAAATCAAACTTACAATTATGTTTTGATACTTAATCGATCGGTCAAGGCCGAAGTCAAACTCGAGCGAAAACTTCAAGAACAGAAGACTTTTAGGAGAAATTGAGGATTGTGAAAAGATGTTCGGCGAGTTGAGATGGTCCAGTAGTGATCAATTTATAGTGAGGTCGTCTAGGTGTTCGATTTGGCAACTTTGACCTCGTGGTTAATGTTTGACGCGTCAAACGTATAAATGGGTATGAATTGATGATGATTGCATGTGTTATTGACGCGTAAACAGACCGGAAATCACGAGATGATGCCAATTCTAGCTAAATCACGAGTCAAAGCTGGATAATTATGGTTGATTGATTCCACAGTTGACTTTCCAAGTCAACTGTGAAGAATCAGTTATGAGATATAATTAATATGTGTTGGTTTCAAAACAAGAAGCAGGTGTGGGGTAGATGGTTTGTTCGTGTGTGGGAGTTTGCTGGCCGGCTTTCTGCCCGGGTTCGAGTCCCGGCAGAAGCCAAAAAAATTTTATATTTTTTTTTAACAATACATGAAATATTATTATTATTATTTATATATATATATAAGTCGTGTGTTTGGCATATTGTATAAAGATGTATAAACGAGGGTTTCGTGTATAAAAGTTTGGGGAAAAATTTTGCGATGTTACAGTCTTCCCTACTTTTAGGAACTTCGTCCCGAAGTTAAAAGAAAGACACCAGGTTTACAATTGGTCGACTACCGAAGACCTTGATAAAATTTCTCACAACCTTAACGTACCTGTAAATTCATGATTACGTTCCGGACCGTAATTACTAATTTACCTTACATTAGGGTTTTGTGTCCTTTTATGACTCTACCGATTGTTGAGCAGGTTCGATAGTCTCCACCAGTCGTTGAGCAGGTGGTAGGGCCTCTCCCGACTGTTGGAAAGACATGATGACCTCTACCAATCATTGAGTAGGTTGTTTGGTAGTCAACTAATTGATGTACAAGTAAGCAAGTATGATTTATAGATATAGCAATTAGTTCACATTCAAACAAGCATGCACTCAGATGTTAGGATAATACTCGAATTTATTATTTGAATCAAAAAGTATCAATACATAGAATTTAAATAGGCATTATACAAATGGTGGGGTTTGTTGTTAAGTAGCTGGGGGGTCTCAAGCGGGGTTATTTGGAGCATCAAGAGCGTTTGTTGCAGGGATTCGACAAGCATCCGCAAGATGCCCATACCTTTGACAATTGGTGCACTGTCGGCAGGGTACATGGGTTGGATGGTGATACTGGCAGGTGTTACACTTAGGTAGCTTCCCGTTGTATTGTTTCTTGTTGGGTGGGGCAGTGGTGTCTATTGCAAAATTCTTGACCTTGCACTTCCCGTTGGTTGAGGCCTCAGTTTTGATTTCAACGGCAGGTTGGGGAGTATCCTTTTTCTTTTCCCCTTTACGAGTCAGGGTTCCTGCCTTCACATGATTATCTGTTAGGGTGGCAGCCAAACGCTTCGCTTCTTCCAAAGTAGCAGGGTTCCTTCCCCACACCGTGTCTTGAATCTGCATCGGTAAGCCACCAATGTATTTTTCGATTGCAATAGGCAAGGGGGTGACCTTGTGGGGTAGCAGTAGGCTAAGTTCGTGAAAACGAGTGTTGTAGGCAAGGTTTTCTCCACTATCTTGAGCAAGATCATGAAATTTATCTTCCAGCTTCTTAATTTCATTACGAGGACAGAACTCTGCCTTCATAATGTCTTTAGCTTGATCCCAAGTTAAGGCTAGTGCAGCTTCAGCTCCGCGAGTGCGTTTTTCTTCATTCCACCAAGTGAGTGCTCGTTTGTGAAGAACACTCATGGCATAACGGACTTTAAAGTTTTCGGGGCATTCGCTGTTGATGAAGGTATTCTCAATACCCTCAAACCATTGTAGGATTCCCGTAGCTCCTTCTTCACTACTAAACTTTGGGGGATTACAGGAATTAAAGTGCTTGAGAGTGTAGGCTGGAAGACCATTTCCATTCCCGTTGTGGTTTCCATTCCCGTTGCCGTTACCGTTCCCGTTGCCATTCAACTGGATGACTTGAGCTAGTAAGTTGGGAACCAGAGTTGCGATTTGCTGCGCCATTTGTTGAGAAATGATTGCAGCCAGTTGAGCATCGACACCATTGTTGTTGTTGTTGTTGTGGTTAGTGTCGTGGTTATGGTTGTGATTGCTACTTCCTTCATCATGATTGTCACCACTGTTAAGGCGAGCACTGCGACGTGGAGGCATGATCTGTAAGAGACACAATGAAATGAATGAGGTTATATAAGGAATGTAATCATTTATTCATTAAAACGAATAAACGAAAACGTTGACTTATCAAAGATTCTAGATTCTAATAACATATGAAGACATGCTTTAGTCTATAAGTGAACACTCATCCCGAGAATTCCCAGGTAGGCATCCGGGTCCCTCGTCTGATTGGGATATATGCGCAATGCCAGCCTAGACAGAAGACTCAGAATACAGGCGTTCACCCTTCCAGATTGCACGTGTTCGTTATTAAAATCTAGAACTTCGACGAGATCTCAAGGGGGGGTTCAGGTTAAACCTGAGGATTTTGTCCTATTAGTCTAAGGGTAGATCCAGTGATAGAGAGCAACCTTCTTGTAGGGATGAAAGTGGGGATATGAAGTAGGAGGGAGATAGAGAATAGCAAGTAAAAGAAGCAAGTACTGGTTAAATCCTATGGTTATAGACTAGATTATTTTTCTAATAACCTAATTCCCTATAACCATGGTTCTGATACCAATCTGTAACACCCCAACCGATGGCGGAAACATCAGGATGTCACGTATTGATGATTGTTCAGTAGCTCATGGTAAATAATAAATTTCATTATATGATTTAGATAAATTACATACAATTGTTCTACAAGAATTCGTACATCAAATTGAATAAAACTATGCACACATCTTCAAGCATTAATTCAAATCTTCAAGCAAGTAGAACCTGAAACATGTTAAGTTGAAAATATTTTGGGTCAACAAAAGTTGGTGAGAATTACATAGGTTTTGATAATCGAATAAAATTGTTGTGCAATTCATGTGTCATGGCAATCTAGTCCATATGTGAAAACATATGATGTGTCGTAAAACACATCTATTCTCCTATGTATTTTGAATTATAATTGAGTTTTTTTATATAGTTTTTAGTAGTTTTAGGCGTGTATTCGTTTGTTGGCCTATTTTTATCATTGTATAGTTTTTATTAGTTTTTGGTACTCTTAGTACTCGTTTTTATATTTTTGTAGGTGTTCGTGGAAAATGAGCTTAAAAATAAAGAATTTTAATTGAGACATGAACACTAGAGAGCATGTGTTCATGGACGTTGGAGCGTAAACAAAAAAAACTTTGGTCGAGCCAAGAACACCCGAGTTAAAAGCACGGAGCTAGAATGCTATATATAATAATAATTATAATAATAATAATACAAGTAATAAAAAAAAGAAAAAGAAAGCAATTAGTTGGGCTCGTGGCCCAACCAAGTCAAACAAACCTAACAACACAATTGAATAAGTCGGTCAAATGTGGATATAGATATACTTGTAAAATTGACGGCAGAAAAGATTTATTGGACATATCATTCATTCACAATTCCAATTTCTTTGGAATCGCACAGGAACAAAAGTCAACCGGTCAACTACGGTGACGATCGAACGGGCACGGAAGGAGAAAAGGCCACGGGCACGTTAAAGATCAATAGCCAACGAGCCTTGGGTTAGGTTTAGTTTTCGCTCTATATTTTTATAGACATGATGAAATTGTTTTTTATAAACTTTGAATTTATGTTTCTAAATATTATGAGTAGCTAGACTTTTATGGTTGCTTAGGTTTATGAACTAGACACGTAATTTGCAGTTTTTAATGATTCTTGGTTTTTAATTTTGATGTGTAGGATTACATGATTTTAATTTTATTGTTGGATTTGATATATGTGTGTTGGTGTTAATTTTATTTGAAGTTTGTTTATTGGTTTTGTGGAGCTAGGCATGTAGAGATACCCCCTAGGCCTTGAAATCAATCTAGTTCGTCAACTTAGGTTAGCGTGCTAGTATTTGTAGTTGGAGTACGACACAAGTATAACAAACTAATATAATAAAATTAACTAAGACGTGCAGTCCATTCTTGAGGGTGAGAAATCTAACTCGAGATTGCTAGGTAACTAACTAGGCATTGTTCGGTAGTTGGCAAGCGCTAGGGCGGGAGTCGCTACTTGTCCGTGTTTAGAGTTTTCCTAGGTTTTCTTCAGTAGAGTTTAAGTCTGCTTCATAGTTTGAGGGTTTTAATCCAGCAGAGGTTTTAATCTGATTTCTGTGGGATTTTGGTACGCTAGGGCGATCCGGATCCATCTTAGCATTTCTACACTTGTCCCGCCTTGAGTCTAGTGAGCCATCCTTGACAGGAGGTTTATTAGGTAAGAATAGGGTCTCAAGTTAATTACCAGATTCAGGATTTATTGCTAGTGTCTAGGGATTTTACCTAAGTAACCAGCCTTCTTCCTATCCGATTTCTCCAAGTTCCTAGTTCCTATAAGCAGCTGAGGTTATTTTATTTATATTTAGTTCCTTCTAAGTTTATAATTAGTAGTTTAAAATACCCCCCACATAAGTATATATTTATTTAGGCTAGTATTCGGTATAGGTTGTGATCTAGAGTTGCATTCGCGTCTTTGGGTTCGATACTCGGTCTTATCTGTTTACTGCGTTGCGACCGGTACACTTGCCGTGCGTGTGTAGTTTTTAGGTGAGTCGTTTTAATTAAAGCTTGTGTTATTTATATATATACATTTACACACATCAACATACTAGAAGTAAATCGAGTGCATAATTAACCATTGTGGCTGTTGTATTGTGGTACATCCCATACGCTCATGGTTCACTCGTTTATATTGCAGTAACAAACACCCACGCAACCTTTGTAGGAGGCACGTATCCGGGTGAGATTGTCAGTCCAATAGATCTATCAATGTATACCGTCGGCTGATAAATGTTTATGCTAGAATTGTGCTTACCCTAGTCATGTTCAAGACATAATGCAACATAGAAAAACACATAGACACATTGATGATTGAATTGCATAAATGATGTTGTAACATGTTTCACCCCAAAAATGGTGATAAATATAAAAGGGGCTATGTAAAACTCACCTTAGTAAAATGTTATATCTGTTGAAAAATTGAATAGTGGTGTTGCCCAAATGTGTCAAGTATCACCCTATAATAAGGTAATAAATATGTCTAAGTCTATCTAGTCTACAAATGTATATGTTCTAGGGCTTCGAAGTGGGGATAAATGCTTGTTTGATTATTATTAAAAATGTTTGATAATTGAGAGAATATTAGTAAATAAATAACCAAAAATCTTTTTATGAAATTTAAATTTAAGATGGTCACAATAATGTGTTTAAAGTGTAAAAATAATTTTACAAAATTATTTTCTTTAAAATAGAATATTAATTCTATTTATAACAAATTGTCAAAATCTAACTTTAATATTTAAAAATATTAAAATTTAAGAATTATAAGTTTAAAATTCATATTTCTGTTCTAAATAATCAGAAATAATTTGTATAAAATTTTGGTGCAAAAATATTAAAAATTGAATTAAAAATATTAAATAAATGATTTTTCTGAAATAAAAAGCATTTCAGAAAAGTTTAACATTATATAAACTCAGAATAATTTTTGTGGAAATTTATAAAATTGTTTTGATAATTTAATGGAATTTTATAAATATAATAGAATAAACTTGATTTAATTATCATATATATTAAATAAATAAATTTTTGAAAACTAAAAATTGTAAGTTAAACTTTTTCATTAGCTTAACTTAAAATAATTTTTGTAGAATTATTAAAAGGGTTTTAATATTTTAAAACGAATTTAATAAATATATAAGTAATATATATAATTAAATTGATTGTTTTGATAAAAAAAAACAAAACAAGTGAAAAACATTGCCACAGCTGGGTTTCGAACCCGCGTGGCTTGTACAGAAGGCACCAGACACAACCGCCTGGTCCAGACCAGTGGTTGTGTTTGGTTTTAGTTTATTTAATATAAGTAATATACGTGTTCTTCCCCAATTCGAATGCTCGTGCCCTAGATTTTCCAATCGAGTAATTCTCACAACATTAACCCAATTAATCATGGGGTTAATGTTGTGCAGACGCCGATTAACAAATCCCACAACAAAAATCAAACTTACAGTTATGTTTTGATACTTAATCGATCGGTCAAGGCCGAAGTCAAACTCGAGTGAAAACTTCAAGAACAGAAGACTTTTAGGAGAAATTGAGGATTGGGAAAAGATGTTCGGCGAGTTGAGATGGTCCAGTAGTGATCAATTTATAGTGAGGTCGTCTAGGTATTCGATTTGGCAACTTTGACCTCGTGGTTAATGTTTGACGCCTCAAACGTATAAATGGGTATGAATTGATGATGATTGCATGTGTTATTGACGCGTAAACAGACCGGAAATCACGAGATGATGCCAATTCTAGCTAAATCACGAGTCAAAGCTGGATAATTATGGTTGATTGATTCCACAGTTGACTTTCCAAGTCAATTGTGAAGAATCAGTTATGAGGTATAATTAATATGTGTTGGTTTCAAAACAAGAAGCAGGTGTGGAGCAGATGGTTTGTTCGTGTGTGGGAGTTTGCTGGCCGGCTTTCTGCCCGGGTTCGAGTCCCGGCAGAAGCCAAATATTTTTTTTAACAATACATGAAATATTATTATTATGATTTATATATATATATAAGTCGTGTGTTTGGCATATTGTATAAAGATGTATAAACGAGGGTTTCGTGTATAAAAGTTTGGGGAAAAATTTTGCGATGTTACAAAAGTAAAACACAACCTCAACGTTGATTGTTAAAAAAAAAAATAATAACTAAAAGTAAATAATATATTTTGGATGCCATTTATTGACTACAAGCCAAATCAAGAAAAAAAAAGGCAAAAGCATTCTTCTTCATCAAGACAACAAACAAATCGGCTAACAACCGTTAACTCCGGTGACTTCAAGTCGGACCAAGCGAATCATCAAAACTTACTAAACTTGCTCAAATCTTGAACCAAAAACTTTGAAAGCATACAACGCGTCATTTGTAGTCAATCTTTTCTAAACAAGTTCAAATCATCGCCCATAATCGAAGGAAGTTACCAAAACTTGAATATGTGAATGAAATCCTATATAGAACTATCTATATCTATACTATATTAATATGCATATAGGAAGGGCAATTTTGGTCATTTTACACATGTACAACACTTGAAAGCTTTATGTACAATGATACAATGCACAAAACTCTTATACTTTTAGGGTTTCCTAGTCTTGATGCATCAGGTACAACTTCAATATCCAGGATACATTTGGGCGGGCTAATACATTCATCCAAATTTTGAACTCCCGCTCAACCCATTTGGGCGGCCAAATAATATCTATTTTCATTGAGAGAACCAAAAAGGGTTAGGATTTCATTCGTCTCGATCACCCTCTCCACCACCAAACATCTTATCTTAAGAAACCCTAACCCCACTTTCATTCGGTTCATCTTTGGTCTGGACTCTGAAGAAACCATAACCACGCAATCGTCATTGCTATCGTCTCCCTCATCTCCATCATACAACCTTCTTCGCCACCTCCACTGCTACTTTCTTCCTTCGCTTTTCGTGTTGATTCGAATCACTTTTTTTAGGGATTAATTGAGTATATAGTTTCTTTATGATTTATGCTTTAGTTTGCTTGAATACAGATTATTTCTTTGTATTGTACTAATTAGATCGAAAATGTCTGAGTTAGGGGTTGGATGAAGTATATTAGCTTTTTTTTTATTCAGACTTGTGCACCTATTTTCGGATAATTGTATCGTCAGTTAGTCATTACATATTTTTTGCTTGAATGAAAGAGGCCAGATCTTGGGTATAACTTAATTATTAGTTATATTCAATTGAAATGATAATGTTCAGATTATTTCATGTTTTTGCTTGACTTGAAGAGGACCTATTTAGGGTATAACTTTGTTACTCATGTTTATTTGAACGGATGATGATTAAATTGGTGATTTCATTATTTTGCTTAAATTAAAGAGGCCATATTTACGGTTGATTAATTTGGAGTTATGAATTGATATTGTGTTTTTAGTGTTGATTACGTAGTTGATATTCATCAAATACTTACATCTTTGATATATTTGCTTATTTGATCAATTTTCCAGAGGGTTTTTTCTGCTATATTTTTGTATCATTAGTGTTTTCTGCTATTTTTTAAAAATGTTGATTAGAGATAGTAAATTGATTCTATTGATGTTATGTCTCATATTTCTGTGGCTTTGTATGTATTTGTATAGAAACCACAATTAGAAGCTACTCCTGACACATGGAAGATAAGCATAAAAAGTTTATCCGGCAAATGAACCTGCTATGAGATGTAATTGACCACAAATCATGTTAAAATGCTACCATCAATTAGTTACACATAGTGTACAATGTCATCGTCTTTTTTGGGCAGGCCCACCCAGAGTCAATGAAATTTGTCTAATTTGTTCATCTTTTGAACATGTATTTTTTTTGAAGTGGGTCAGGTATTAGAGACAGTGATACCTGAGCCTGCGAGATGTGAACAACTCATATTTTATATGTTGGTTCTTAAGCAGCAATTTCATCAAGTCTTAATATCTAGGATGGGTATGCCTTTGTAAATTTTAAGGATTATAGTTTAGATAATAAATTTACTTCCATTTGTTTATTTATATTTTTACTAATCTTGGAAAGAGTGTGAGACTCATTTTGGACTCGCGCATTAAATTTGCACTTCTCAACTCATTCTCGGCTTCAGACTATGTTGCTGTCCAACGTCTCAGGTAGTCATAAGAATTTTACCCAATAATTTTTGATATTAGTCATCTTGGAACAAACACTACTTTTGTGAAGATTTTATTTGTGAGAGGTTTGTTTCACACATATATACTATTTTACAACTTTGTCGAATGACATATTATGGTTATTAGCTTTTAATGAATCTTCTTATATGAATGGAATTAGGTCTCATGTTAAAGCAAAAATAAAGAAGTTGGATGCCTTTCATGTCTCTTTTGATGTTGGGCTGTTCAAAACAACCTATTGGCATTGTGTTTTCGGTGCTCTCACGGTACATAGTTGTATATATAATATGGCGGTGTGAGTCATTAACCACCTTTTGGGCATTTTTATCTATAAACTCTCATGGTTTTTTAGTCTTGTTCATGGTCATGCTTAATGAAGTGATGCTAATAGACCTTACACTGTTAGATTTCAAGAATTAAGTGTATGGTGAACCTCAAATAAAAACCATCAGTAATAGTTGAAAGCCATGTAGTATTTAGCAGTGCACAAGCAAATGTGTGCGTATTGAAAGGTAAATGGCTGGTGAAACATGTGTAGGTAGCCGGATGCCAGTAAAACAGCGACGTAGCTGGCTAAGGCTGCCGTTTAGCTTCCATCAAAGCCTTTTCCTGCTCAGGCCGGTAAGTTCTGAAGTTTCCATTTTTTATTTATATTCGTTTATGTGTTGTTGAAAGAAATGCGATATTCATAGTCTTGTGGTTTGTTGTGTAGCAACCGGCTGTCGGTAAAACAGCGGGGTAGCCAGCTAAGTTTGCCACTAAGAGGTATGCTATTCCTAAGAGGTAGACTTCGTTTATCTTGTTGGCTATTCTAAAAACGTCAATGTCAAGAATATTTATGTTCTACTTCAAAATGGCAATCATGAGAAGCGATTCGCAAACGACTGGCAGAAACCGGGGCTTGACTTCATGAGTGCTGATGATGATATTGACTTGAATTGGATAGATATATTTGGTTGATGTTGATTTTCCAACCCTAGAATTAAAGGTATCTGCATTCTAAACTTTTTTTCTTATAAATACTTTATTAAACATGAAATGAGTGTTTGAGGGTGCAAATGTATTGAACTGATTACGGTATGCTCTTTTTTTGTGTGTGTATGCTATATTTGGTAGGTAGAGATAGCAAGACAAGTTGATTAGGTGACAGTTGGGTTACGTGAAAACTAGTAGTTTTTTGGTATGGGTTGGCTGGGCTGGTTTGATTAAAAAATATTAGAAATGCTGTGTCAAACATGAGTATTAGAACACATTTTTATGTTTGTATATCTATACGAGTTAATCCTTCTTACTATAAAAACATGGTTTTATTTTTCCAAATATAGCTATTTTATGAGTGACCCTGCAAGTTAAATAGTGTGCATTTGTGTAATTTGGATTCTGATAGTTATTAAATTAATAGTTTTAAGCATGCCTCGTTTTAATCCTTCTTACTATTAGGTATCGTTTTATTTTATTTTTCCTGACATAACTATTTTATGAGTGACCCTACAAGTTAAATAGTGTGCAATTATTTTTGAACAACAAATAGTGTGCATTTATGTAAAATGGATTCCAACAGTTCCTTTCCATGAACCTTGCTACTGTCAATCAATAGCTGGATTTAAACATCCATAATATGTATTCGCTAATGATGTAAAAAGGTCGACAATCACAGTTGAACAAAATTTTTATGAACTTTTTAGTAATAAGTATTACTTAACGATAGTAATAATGGAATTTTGTTCTTACAGTGACTTCTTGAACCTGTCTTAATTTCTTTTTCATGCTATTAATGAACAGGAGATAAGTTCACCAAAAAGTAGATTGAACATGTTGAATCAACATCAGAGATGTTGTATGGCTTGATACATGTCTGCTATGCCAAGAGATCATTTGCTAGGAATTGCGTGCCTTCTTATTTTTCTAATTCATGATTAGCAAATTCAGTGTTTTGAGTTTACATGTTGGAAAAAATCAGAGATGTTGTATGGCTCGCCTATACACCTTGGAATTGTGGTCACCTTGTATCCATTAGTTCTATAAAATTTGGTTTGACGTGTATCTCAAGTGCACTGATGCTAATTGCTACCAAGTTGGCTTTTAACGTTTGCTGAGACTTCAATATTACCAAGTGTGTTTAAATAATATGTGTTATGTCTTCTTATGATGATTGACATTATAATTTACTTTTGAGTTGATGTCAAAGCTTGGTAAAGCATGTTGGTGTTATTTTTATAAATGCTACAACAGAGATCTATAAATGTGTTCATACCTTGAGGAGTTATGGGTAAATTCACATAGAGGTAAGGACATACTTAGAATGGACTTAGACACTTTGTATGCAATGAACCGACTACGGATAAGTATTTTGGTATTAAATACCGAAAATACCAATACAAGTTCTATTTCAATACCAATTTGGTACCAAGTTTCAGCGAAAATCAATGTCGGTATATTTGGTTCGGTATCAGTTGGCTACCAGTACGGTACTATACCGTATATTATCAATATTGGTATCGGTACAAAGCTTTGGCAAAAATCGGTGTCGGTTCAGTACGGTTTGGTACAAAGCTCATCCCTACAACCGACACGATGGGTGTTTTTTTAGGCGTTAGTATCTGAAACTTGTGTTTTTTGTTTTGTTTTTAATATACACCTTATAGGAGCATACCATGAGATCCAAGTTCAAATAGGTAACCTAACAACATTTGTTATCATTGCCAAATGCTTTCTATTATTCAAAATATCACAACTATATATATTATACTTAGAGGGTGTTTGGGATTGCGTTTTGAATCTGATTTTTAGATTATTGCGTTTTAAAAACATAGATAATCAGTTTTTAGTGTTTGGGATTGCGTTTTGAAAACTCATATAATCAGTTTTTTAGGCTACCAAAACGCAATAATCTATAAGCAGCTCCACCCCTGCTTTTCCCAAACGCATAATCTGTTTTGAATAATCAATCCCAAACACCCCCTTATACTTATTTTAATCAAAACAAAACAAATTAAATATTAATATGAATTTACACTAATAATTGGAAAGCCTTCTTAACTTGTTTGTTGAACTTTGTAATTACCACATCATAGTCGACCATCTAGAAACTTAAATGTTAAAACAAAAGTATTTTCAATATTGAGTTAATTGCCAATTTAGTCCTTGAAGTTTGTCAAAAATTGCCACTTTCATCCAAATCTTTTTATTTGGTCAATTTAATCCCTGTGGTTTTATTTTTTTGTCATTTTAGTCCCTGTGGACTGACAAGATTTCGATGAAAATGACAATTTTTGACAAAACTCAAGGACTAAGTTATGTTTGGTGTTTTTATAGGCAAAACAATCCAAAACATCACGACTAAGTTCAAAAAATGATGCCAAAGTATCAATTTTTAATACTTCTCACACTTCTCACAAAAAAAACACTTTGTACAGGATCCTGACCCTATATATATATATGTGTGTTTGTGTGTGTGTATGTATATAGATTTCTTTACTCTATTTTATTTATGCATACAACTTTTAGGCCGGGTGGTGCAAGGACGTTATTATCTGAAATTTCAGCTTTTCACCAACAATGGAGCCCTCCCCTATTTCCTGGGCACCGTTGGGGAGGGGGGAGGGGTGGCGGAATTGAGCCCCTAGGGGCTACGTTCCACACCATCCAGCTTAATAACCAACGAGTTTATGCTTCTATTTAAATCCTCATATTAATACTTTGTCTTCGTCAACCATGTATAATATTTCACTTCTATGTAACCTTTTAAGTATTTTAGTTGTAACTGTCGTTTCATTTACCTTTTAATTTAATTTTTACTAAAATATGTAATCTCACCTCAAAGGGTGGGGGGAACTAATAAACGATTGATAAACTGACGGAAGACGAGTAACGCCTTGTAAATTGTCGTCACCGCCGCATCGCGCGGGTTTCGTGCTAGTATATATATATACACACACACTCACCCCTCTTATTGCACAACAACCAACAACCTCCGCCACTATCAAAACCTTTAACCCACCTCTCCTCCCTCTATTCAACACTCGACAACCACTATTCTGACACCACCTTCAAACCTACAGCGCCATCTTTGCAGAACCGATTTACTCCGCCACACACCATCTCGCCACCGCCGTTTTCTAGTTCTATTTTACACCATGAAACCTACATTCCACTCGTACCACAACCCACCTCAAAACCACCACCATTCCGACGTCACCGACGTCGGAACTTTCACCCGTCTATCTCGCGGAGCCAAGGTGTTGTAATGCCCACTCAGGTTCTATATTCTAATCCTTAAGACTTAGAACTAAGGCGTTTCTAATCTAGGCCAGAGTTCCCTTCATGCTCTTTATATGGATCTCGATTCTCCAAACCATTGTCACGACTCATGATCCGTCTTTTTTTTTTTTCACGGGAACTGTAAGTATTTTGTTTCTTAAGAAAGTTTAATTATGCAAGGGTTGTTAATTTTTATTGTTTCACACCAAAGAGTAAAACAAAGGATTAGAGTACATAAATATCCACTCTATTATTTATCATCATTTTGAGTAAAAGTCATGTACATCGTGATGCTTTACTTAAATAATGTATCCATTGTTTTATAAAGTCATGGATATTGGTTAATGAAATTTTTTTTAGTCGAATAATACCATGTGATTACATTTTAAATGCAAAATTGGAAAAAAAATGAATTATACATATATAAAAGCATTTTTAACTTTTCAAACACAATAAAGTCCCAAACTCATATATCCTTTTATTTAAAATAGGATGGTACCTTGGGAATTCTTGCCAATGTAGATAGCTTTAATTAGCATAATCAATTAGTATTCAGGTGAGTTTACGTAACCTTGTTTATGCAATTCTTTATACTTGAAACTTTATACTTAAGCAATTCTACATACATGTCTAGTTGTAAACTTTAATGCCTCATGACTTAGACAAAGACTATTCGACTTAAACTTCAACTTACATAATCATTAGCTGTGGCCAAGCCGGCGATATACAATGATAGATCTATTGGATTGACAACCCCACCTAGATTCGTTGACCATCTTGTATGGGGAGCGCGGGTGATTCTTATCGTTCCAACGTTATATTAAGGTGAACCATGGATGCGGGATGGACCTAAACTTTGTCGGAGGATTGATTATGTGCATACTATACATGTTGTTTATTCATGTAGACTTAAACTTACATTAGACATATGAATTGCTAAACTTTTATTCTTTTAAACTTATTGCTTGACTTGGCTTATGTATTCTCACCAACTTCTAGTTGACCCCCCCCCCCATTTTTCTAAACTCAACAGGAAAAAAAAATGATGCTTGAAGTCTAGAGCTAGCATGAGAAGATATTTGAAGTTTTAAGCTTTGTGTGATTATTGGATGTATTAGATTTCATTCAAGACATTTAATGTAATTCAATATTGTAACGAAATAAAGGATTATTTAAACTTATGTATTACCATGAGCTACTGAACAATCATTCATACGTGGCACCTCGATGTTTCCACCATCGGTTGGGGTGTTACAGATTGGTATCAGAGCCATGGTTATAGGGAATTAGGTTATTAGAAAAATAATATAGTCTATAACCATAGGATTATAACCAGTACTTGCTCCTTTTACTTGCAACTCTTCTTGTTTGCATTCTCTATCTCCCTCCTACTTCTTATTCCTACATTAGTCCCTACAAGAAGATTGTTCTCCATCACTGGATCTACTCTTAGACTAATAGGACAAGATTTTCAAGTCTTAACCTGAATTGCCTTGAAGATCCCGTCGAAGTTCTAGATTTTAATAAAGAACACGTGCAATCTGGAAGGGTGAACGCCTGTATTCTGAGTTTTCTATCTAGGACTGGCATTGCGCTTAAATCCCAATCAGACGAGGGACCTGGATGCCTACCTGGGGATTCTCGGGATGAGTGTTCACTTATAGGCTAAAGCATGTCTTCACTATGTTATTAGAATCTAGAAGCTTTGATAAGTCAACGTTTTCGTTTATTCGTTTTAATTAATGAATAAATGATTACACTCACTTTCCTTAGAACTAAGCTCTAAAATCTCAAAATTTTATAGCTTAAATCAATCCCATTTCATAATCATATATGGATTTCACAAGCACACCTTACCATCATAGCCACTTGTCTAAATATTTTCAACACCCTACCTAAATCGTATTATTGCCTTTTTCAACATGTTACACATTTTTAAAACTATAACCTCACGACCCAAGTATACCCTAGCACAACACTAAAGATTTCTTAATATTGACAAATTTTTCATCACCTATAAACCTTGGAAAATACTTATTTTTGTCAAAAGATGCCCTCAAACTAAATTTCTAAATTCAAATATTCATTCATTAGCATAACAAAGGATTTTCGATATAATGTCACCTTGATCTATAAAACCTAATGTCATGTTTAAAATCTCCAACTAACTGGAATAGGTTAATCAAAGCTCACTTAGTTTGTACTATTTAACGACTTGTGCTTTATGTACAAAACCAATTTTGAAATTAAAAGATTCCCATCCATAGAAACAATATTTAGCCTCCAAATACCTCATTGACAACTAATTATTTTTAACTTATTCGAACTTTTACAATTTTTGGTACTTATCACAATCATGTTTTCTCATACACTTGATTCTAACCTTACGATCTACACTACTACAAAATCTCCTCATTTGTGCCACTTTGAGAACCTATAAAATAAACCTTTTATCAACTACCGTCACGATCACCATCTTTCATAACCTTGTTGATACTTTTAGTTCTTCATCATCCCCTCAATAACTAAATTCATATTCTTTACCTTCTTGAACATGAACTTGATCCCTACGATAACCAAACTATTGAAAACTTGATTGTTCTTCGCATCAAACTTGATTCTTAGTTATACATGAGGATTTGATTATCTACCCGAACACTTGATTATTCATGATACTTGAAGTCATAGAATATAAACAATTTGCTATAAACACCCCTAGAGTCATTAACCTTGTCTAGGGCAACTCTATTACAACTCGCATGCTATACTTGATACTTGATGCATTTAGAAACTTGCTTACATGTATGTATTATCAACTTGCAACTTATGTGTTAAATCAAAAACAATTGTTAGAGGATGAAGTACCTGCTCAACAGTCAGTAGAGTACCAAATAACCTACTCAACGATTGGTAGAGGTCATCATGTCTGCTTAACAGTTGGTAGAGGTTCTAACAACCTGCTCAACGATTGGTAGAGGCTATCGCACCTGCTCAACAAACGGTAGGGGTTCCTACTCACTGACTGGTAGAGGTCTTTTTCCTACTCAACAGTTGGACTCATTTTTTGATACATCATACATGTAATTTGATACAAAGATGTATTAGACTCATTAGTACAAAGATTCAGAAGATTATTGCGCATTGTGTGTTTTACATGTAGAGTCATAGAAGGACACAAAACCCTAATGTAAGGTAAATTGGTGATTGCGGTCCGGACAGTAATCATGAATTTACAGGTACGTTAAGGTAGTGTGAAATTCTATTAAGGTTTTGGTAAATACCAAGTACGTTTTAGTTCACTTAGTCTTTCCATAGTCGATTATTCCATGTAATCCTTTTAGCATTCTTGAAACTTAAGTTTGATGTTATACTTACTCCTCCATGCCATTTTAAACCAATGAATCTAACTCTCACGACTCATACATATCATTCCATCGTTTCAAACACCTTATCCTAATACCTATACAAGTTTTCCATGCTAAACGTCGACGTCCAAACATTTCCCCAACCAACCTCAAACTTACGTTTTTAATAACTTCGGGGCGAAGTTCCCAAAAGTAAGGAAGACTATAACGTCATGTATTTTCATCTATAAATTTTTATTATTATTATTATTTAATAAAAGTTCATTTTGCCCTATTCTCTCTTATTTTACAATTTATATTTTTCATTACAAACTTCTTCACAAATTACCCAAGGCCTATTAGTAACATTTTTATGTAATTATAATAATCTATTATATAATTGAACCCTCAAATTCTACGTGATACTCATATAGTCATTCTTCCCTTTGAGAGTGCCATGTAAGATGCCATGTGGCATTAAGTATTTTTAGAAAGAAAAAAAACATGTTCAGGTAATTCATTAATCATGTATATGCAAGTCACTAATTATATTTAAACCAGTAAATATGAATCATATTTTCAACCAGAGCCGAATAGGTTGATAGAGTTGTACATTGTTTTAGATTAGATATTAATATTTGAGTTATACATCATTCTATTTCATATGTAAAATTGATGTGTCATATTAGATTTTTCAACCCCGAGACGCCCCCAGGTATAATCTACTATTAGTAATAATAAATGGTTGGTTATATTTAAACCCCCCACCTTCTATTTTCACCCCCTCAAAGCGCCTCGCTTAGGCCTAAGCGAGGCGCTTTGAACTCATTCCGAGGAGGTCAGTACGAGGGGCAGAAAAAGCTAATTTTTAAATTCGAAGCGCCTCGCTTAGGCCTAAGCGAGGCGCTTCGAGGGGGTAATTTATTTTGGTAGTTGTTTTGATGTTTTGAGTTGGTTTTTTTATTTTTTTTAATGTAATAATTATAAAAAGTTAAAAAATTTAAAAAACAAAGTATGCGAGTAGAAGAGTTTCAATGCCGTTGACGGAGAGATGTCACGACGTTAGTGGATCGGAGAGTGTTCCGTTACAGAGATTCAAGCTAATCAAACTCATATCTCAAGTTGGTCTAACAACTGAATTTGACTTGCTTGCATAGGAATCTTGTACGAAATCATTCTCACATGAATATCCTTTGATGAATGTATTAGGGGTTGGAAACTCTGAAGACCAGATATCTGTCAACGATGAAGGCAACATACTTGAAATCAATGGGAAGATAAACAATCCTCATCCGCAATGTTCTTACCTATAGCTACCAACCATCCGGTTGTTGATTTCTTCTCTATACAGAGTGACGATAGGCGTTTTCGATTTCCAAATGAGTCAACGACTCAAACTTGACATCATCAACCACGTATAGTCAAAGATTTATTCTCCATATCCATACCTTGTTTCAAGTATCTTGTAAAATTCATTTCGTCTTCAAGACTCCTATGAGTCAACAAAGGTTGCTTTTTTGAGCATTAACCATGACTATATTACATTATTATTATTATTATTATATTTTTTTTAATATATTTGTAATTTAGTTCCTTTGTTTTATTATTATAATAATTTATTATTATCAAGAATCGGAAATTAGTAAAACGATTTATGAAAGTATCAAGAATCGGGAATTAGTAAAATTAGTAAAACGATTTATGAAACTAACAATAAATAAGTTAATAATAATAAATCATTACTCAGACGTTAGGGTTTGATAAACACAAAACTTATTATTTAAAAAGCAACAAAAACACAAATCGTACCGTGAAATAAAGAGAGGCCCATTAGGAGTGCCGTGGAGGAAGATCGTCGGTTTGCTGTAGTCGATGATGGCACAGAGGTTAGCGGTAACTTTAAATTTTGAATGATCGTCGGTTTGCTCTCTATATACCAATCAACAGTCGATCCGACTGTTGATTTCTCTCTATAACCGGTACAACTTTTCAGGAAAGCAAGTAAAATTCAGTTGTTATCGGAGAGATATCGGTCAACGATGAAGGCAACCTGAAACGATATGAACATTTATAAATTCATGATAAAGGTGTACATGAGTATAATCAAACAAAGGTTGCCATGAGTTTGATTAGCTTGAATCTCTCTGATCCATGGTATCCACTAACCGTAGCGATCATTACAGTTATTTGGAATGTTTCTGATCATTACAGTAACGAAATCATTCTCACATGAATATCCTTTGAAATCAATGGGAAGATAAACAATCCTCATCCACAATGTTCTTACCTATAGCTACCAACCATCCGGTTGTTTTCAGGTAAAGCGATCGTTTTACTCATATAAAGTGTTCGATGTCACTGTGAGTACACATTGTGCATGACATTACATTCTGCATGTGTCATTTCATAACTTGCACCGGCTTGAGATATGAGTTTGATTAGCTTAAATCTCTCTGATCCATGGTATCCACTATCAGGTTGTCTTCATCATTGACCGCTATCTCTCGGATAACAATTGAAAAGTTGTCTTCAATGATTGTAAAAAACTTGAAAGTAATTACAAGAAGATGATCAAAAGATGCTACAACATAACTTGCACCGGCTTGAGATATGAGTTTGATTATTATCGTATTTGCAACTTAGTTCCTTTCTCTCGAAAAACAATCCGATTGTTAAAAGTATCAAGACTATGAAATTAGTAAAACAACTGAATTTTACTTGCTTACATGAAAAGTTATTTTTAAATGTTTGGTAATATATTTTTAAATGTTTGATCTGCAATATTTAAAAATTATCATTTCTTGACATGCTTGGTAACACCTTGATCTGTAATATTTGAAAATTATCATTTCTCAAAAAGTAATTAAAAACACTTAAAAATGAATTAAAAACAATTGTTGCGAGTTAGGTTTAGTCGGAGGACCACGTACAATGATTCATCAAAGTTGTACAAAGCTGGATGTTTTTACTGGAAAACCAAAACAATAAGTTAAACGAGCTTGAGCCTAGACGAGCTCAACCTCGGCATGGCTTATTTGCAACCCCATAATTTTCAGTGACATACACAAAGTTAAAGTATTAATAAAAAACACAAACGTATATAAAACATTTACGTTTTAGTTATAAAATCATTTTTTAAGTTATAAGTATGACATAAAATACCAAAACAAATAGAATTTAGGTCATAAAACATTGTAGAAAGAATAAAAAATCATATAAATGGGTTGAAGGGGTTAACCTGCCAACCCGATCGGGGTTGACCTGAGCCTGGCTCGTCTAGCTAAACGGCTTCGTGGGTTCACCTAAAACTGACCAAAACCTATTTAGACTAAACCCAAACCGCGAATTTTGTGTTAGGTTCATGTCAGGTTTCGGGTCGTGTCAGAAATTCACACCCCTACAACTAACATGTTTAGACTAAACCCAAACCAATGTAAACCATTTTTTTACTAAATAAACAAAAGTTATAAGGGGGGACAGGACCACTACCAGCATGGGTGGCGACGGTGGTACCGTACTGGTAGTGGGGTACCCGTGACCAATTCTGGTGACGCCCCGTCAACTAGCACTTGTAGCTAAAAAATTTAATAAGTCAACAATTATTTGGGGTGGAATTAATTAGCAAACTTAATAAGACATTAAATGAATTCTATTTACTTCCAAACTTAAATCATTTATTTTTTATATGTATTAACTTTTATCCATACCATCAAACAAATATTTGGGCACACCTTTCATCTCTGGATTTAATTTGGTGGGGAAGTGAGAATTAATCATTATTACTTTAGCCATACATACAAATTTTAAATGTGTTTATTTATTACTTTGAGCCACACATAAAAATTTTAAACGTCTCCATTTATTACTTTTAGCCACACGTAAAACATTTTACTGTGACCATTTATCACTTTTAGCCACTTATAAATTCAAACAAATACCAATATGGCAGTTGGTCACATTTATACGAGTCAACCCGAACTACGCTTGTTTTTAATATGAGTCAACCTGAACCCAACCCAATTTTTAAACGGGTCGTATTTGTCGACCCAAAAACTGTCTTTTTCGTGTCGAGTACGGTTCGTGTCAACATTTGTCGCACCTAGTGGTACCATTAACAAAATGATATTAGTGGCACAAAAATAAATGCCACTAAAGTACGTATCAAACAATTATGGCATACTTAAAGTGTCACTAAAAATCAAAATTAGTGGCATAACATTTAAATGCCACTAAAAGTACGTGTTAAGCAAGTATGGCACACAAAAAGTGTCACTAAAAACCTTATTAGTGTCACATACGCTAAATGCCATTAAAAATGTGTGTCACTAAATTAGTGGCACAAAAATAAATGCCACTAAAGTACGTATCAAACAATTATGGCATACTTAAAGTGTCACTAAAAATCAAAATTAGTGGCATAACATTTAAATGCCACTAAAAATACGTGTTAAGCAAGTATGACACACAAAAAGTGTCACTAAAAACCTTTTAGTGTCACATACCCTAAATGCCATTAAAAATGTGTGTCACTAAATGACATTTTTTTTTTTGTAGTGGTTGATTGTTAAAAAAAAATAACTAAAAGTAAATAAGATATTTCGGATGCCATTTATTGACTACAAGCCAAATCAAGAAAAAAAAGGCAAAAGCATTCTTCTTCATCAAGACGACAAACAATTCGGCTAACACCCGTTAATTCCGGTGACTTCAAGTCGGACCAAGCAAATCATCAAAACTTACTAAACTTGCTCAAATCTTGAACAAGAAACTTTGAAATCATACAACGCGTCATTTGTAGTCAATCTTTTCTAAACAAGTTCATATCATCGCCCATAATCGAAGGAAGTTACCAAAACTTGAATATGCGAATGAAATCCTATATAGAGTTGTATATATATATATATATACACACACACACACACACTCACCCCTCTTACTGCACAACAACCATCAACCTCCGCCACTATCAAAACCTTTAACCCACCTCTCCTCCCTATGTTCAACACTTGACAACCACCATTCTGACACCACCTTCAAACCTACAGCGCCATCTTTGCATAACCGATTTACTCCGCCACACACCATCTCGCCACCGCCGTTTTCTAGTTCTATTTTACACCATGACACCTACATTCCACTCGTACCACAACCCACCTCAAAACCACCACCATTCCGACATCACCGACGTCGGAACATTCACCCGTCTATCTCGCGGAGCCAAGGTGTTGTAATGCCCACTCCGGTTCTATATTCTAATCCTTAAGACTTAGAACTGGCGTTTCTAATCTAGGCCAGAGTTCCCTTCATGCTCTTTATATGGATCTCGATTCTCCAAACCATTGTCACGACTCATGTTCCGTCTTTTTTTTTTTTCACGGGAACTGTAAGTATTTTATTTCTTAAGAAAGTTTAATTATGCAAGGGTTGTTAATTTTTATTGTTTCACACCAAAGAGTAAAACAAAGGATTAGAGTACATAAATATCCACTCTATTATTTATCTTCATTTTGAGTAAAAGTCATGTACATCGTGATGCTTTACTTAAATAATGTATCCATTGTTTTATAAAGTCATGGATATTGGTTAATGAAATTTTTTTTAGTCGAATAATACCATGTGATTACATTTTAAATGCAAAATTGGAAAAAAAATGAATTATACATATATATAAAAGCATTTTTAACTTTTCAAACACAATAAAGTCCCAAACTGATATATCCTTTTATATAAAATAGGATGGTACCTTGGGAATTCTTGCCAATGTAGACAACTTTAATTAGCACAATCAATTAGTATTCAGGTGAGTTTACGTAACCTTGTTTATGCAATTCTTTATACTTGAAACTTTATACTTAAGCAATTCTACATACATGACTAGTTGTAAACTTTAATGCCTCATGACTTAGACAAAGACTATTAGACTTAAACTTCAACTTATATAATCATTAGCTGTGGCCAAGCCGGCGATATACAATGATAGATCTATTGGATTGACAACCCCACCTAGATTCGTTGACCATCTTGTATGGGGAGCGCGGGTGATTGTTATCGTTCCAACGTTATTTTAAGGTGAACCGTGGATGCGGGATGGACCTAAACTTTGTCGGAGGATTGATTATGTGCATACTATACTTGTTGTTTATTCATGTAGACTTAAACTTACATTAGACATATGAATTGCTAAACTTTTATTCTTTTAAACTTATTGCTTGACTTGGCTTATGTATTCTCACCAACTTCTAGTTGACCCCCCCATTTTTCTAAACTCAACAGGAAAAAAAATGATGCTTGAAGTCTAGAGCTAGCATGAGAAGATATTTGAAGTTTTAAGCTTTGTGTGATTATTGGATGTATTAGATTTCATTCAAGACATTTAATGTATTTCAATATTGTAACGAAATAAAGGATTATTTAAACTTATGTATTACCATGAGCTACTGAACAATCATTCATACGTGGCACCTCGATGTTTCCGCCATCGGTTAGGGTGTTACACCATCCCCACCAACCCACTATCCCTTAAGATGTGGTCTTAAAGGTTCCATGACTGCACCCGGGAGGCCACAAAAGCATAGGCAGACACGTCCTTTGCCGAACAAAGACCAAGCCCTCCCAACCGAATCGGCAAAGACGCCAACCGCCATTGAAAATCCCCAAAGAGCGCCCCTCCACAAACCACAATATCCTCAACTGCTTCACGAAGGCCTTTGTCAAAAATGGGTATGGCCTCATTGGCAATGACCGGTGGACATGTCCGAAGGCCGAACAGCAGTTTGTTGACGCCCGTACACGAACGAAGAAACAAAAGTTTACTCTGAGGGTCCCTCAACTTCTGCAGAGAGAGCATTAGTTCTGTTGCCTTTCTAGCCCTTTTAACAACCAAAGAGCTAATATACCTCTCATCCCGACTAACGGCCCCTCCTAGGAGTTTCACACCCCCCCTCCAGTCTCCCTATCTCGCTAGGAAATAAACCAGTCTTCTCTTTTGCTCTGTTGCACGATGGCCAAAAAATCTCAGATTTCTTAATATTAAGCATAAGGCCCAAATTCGGTCCTTCAGCTCTGATGATATCAAAAGCCATAGCCACTTCTTTGGCTTCTCCAATAATCGTTCCATCATCCAAGTACCAAGCATGAAATGGGAGGGAGCAACACTCCTGCAGCCGCCGAACCAATGGGTGCAGGACAAGCGCGAAAAGAAGCGGCCCTAATGGGTCCTCTTGCTGGACCCCGGTGGATGCCCCAATACAAGTATCACCCACATAAAGCCTAGCAGGGTGGGCATAAAGGAACTGAACCCAAGGGTAGATACATAGGCAGCGAACGCTGACCTCCCGCAGGAGAATCGTCCTGTCCACCAGGTTGAAGGCATTCGAAAAGTCGACCGTGAGCATGACCATGGATCCTTTATCATGGAATGCATTCAGAAACCTGTTCGCACTATGAAGAATGGACTGAGCCCCCTTGGGAACCCCAACCTCAAATTGGTAATCACCCAAGTATGTCGCCATCTCCTTCCCAACTTTACGCATAGCGACTTTAGAGACTAACCTCCGCCAAATGCTCCCAACCGCGATAGGCCTAATCCCATTATCGGGCTTCAGAAATGGAGTCAGGGGGTGGACGCAATAAACTCGGCCAGGACCTTAGGGCAAAGCCCCCCCACCCCAACCAGATATTAACCACGTCGGTGATAGCCAAGAGCAGATCAGAAGGCGGCGAGGACCCCTGCCAACAAAGAGAATCCAAGATATGTTGAGCTCTAAGGCCATCCCTCCCACATGAAGTCCCTTTAGGGAAGGATTTAATATTCCGTAACACACTATCCGCATCGACCTGAAGGGCGCCCTCAGAGGGTAAGACATTAGGCAATGCTGGGGGATCGATGACTGGGCGTTTATCAATCAGGGCCTTCAAGGTAGTATCCCCAAATGGAGAAACCCCAGAGGAACATAGAACCTTAATTGCGGCCGTGAAATGGCCATCAGCGACCTTCCGCGGACATTGCTTAACATTGCCCCCATTATCAGAGGCAAGCTGGGTGTTGGACCTCGTAGCTAACCCTTCAGCAGATTGTGTTAGGATCGGGAGGGCAAGCTCCTCAATCTCATTCCCGTCTTTCCAAATAGCTAAAGCCCTCATAAAACTACTGCACTGTAATGATTTACGGTTCCCAAACCACCGCTCCTGCCTAGAGGATGGCCGTATCACATGTAGGGTGCAACGGGGCAGTAACAACAGCTTAACCCAAGACTTAACAGACCCAGGGGCAGCCACAACTCTACGCAAGGTCCCAGTTAACGCCTGGGCAAACACCATACAACAAGAGGATGGAATGCTTTTGAAAGTCGCTAACGGCAAAGCGAAGAGCTGTTCCAAAAGGCCAATATCTACAGTCAACCTCCCCCCGGGCTCAGGATTAGGAACATTTTGTGATATCGGTGGGCAGGGCTTGGGATCCCCAAAATGAAGTCATGGACACTATTTGAAGTATTAGAGAACTTCGTGACCCCGTCTTCATGGTGACACCCCTTGCTGAGAGCATGCAGGGACATGCACCGCACACACATCCACTGATCAATACTCCGCAAGGCTTCCCCGACTTCTCCGAAGATGTATCACCCCAACCGATGGCGGAAACATCGGGATGTCACGTATTGATGATTGTTCAGTAGCACATGGTAAATAATAAGTTTCAATAAATGATTTAAATGAACTACATACAATTGTTCTAAAAATTTGTACATCAAAATGAAAAATACTAGCTACGCATCTTCAAGCATTAACTCTAATCTTCAAGCAAGCTATATCCTGAAACATGTTAAGTTTGAAAATATTTTGGGTCAACAAAAGTTGGTGAGAATTACATAGGTTTGAATGTTGAATAAAATTTGTACAATTCGAGTGTCATGGCAAGTCTAGTCCATATGTGAAAACAATACTACCCGGTAAATCGTGTGCATAATCAAACCTTGTGACTAGAATATTGTGGTCCATCCCATACGCATATGGTTCACTCGTTTTTGTTGCGATAACAATCACCCACGCTACCTATGTAGGAGGTAACGTATCCGGGTGGGGTTGTCAGTCCAATAGATCTATTGTTGTGTATCGTTGGCTTGTACGGAGTTAATGATTATGCTAGAATAATTGTGCTTACCATAGTAATGTTTAAGACATAATGCAACATAGAATAACACATAGACACTTATGTTGAATTGTAAATTGATGTTGTAACATGTTTCACCCCAAAATAGTGAAATGGTAAAAGGGGCTATGTAAACTCACCTTAGGTGCTTAATGAGTTCGTGAGTTTTCTTGAGCGTGCAAACACTTAATAATAATGCCTTGGAACACTCGGAACTAGCTAAAGGAGATAATGATGGATGAAAACTTTAGTATGTGGAAGATGGGATAATAATGTTTTTTTTATTGAATGTTATAAAGAGTTGAATGGTAGGCTATTGTATTTATAGTGTAGAAATTGTAGTTGTAATTAGGGACTACTTTGACTAGGATAGAATTTAGGAACAACTTTGACTTGACTAGAAGACCATATTTACTAACACTTTGACTTGACTAGGAAACCATATTTACTAACACTTTGACTTGACTAGGAGACTACGTTTGACTTTTCAGGTTTGACTAAGGGACCTTGAAAGGGTTTAAGTTTAATTGGTTTTAATTAACATCACAAAACACCAAATGGTGTAGTGGTTTGTGTGGTGTGGTTAAGGTTTAGCCCGCCAGGGACTCGGGTTCGAATCCTGGCTCAGGCAAACATTTTTTTTAACGTTTTTAAATCAGAATTTTTAATAAAATCCAATTTAATATTGATTATAAGTCATTATTTAAACAAAAAAAATTAATAAAATGGATGGGAAAGATAATGTAAACATGAATCGGATAAATAAACGAGGGAGTTCTATATATATATATATATAAATTGTGTGATGTTACAGAAGAGGCTTAAGTCCCCAGAGAATGCATTCCGCAAAACGTCTCTACCGTCATCCCTTCCTAAATGGTCACGTTTAAGGTGAGCTAGCAATCGGGAGCTGCTTGATATACCGAATTTGCAAGAGTGAAAAAATTTAAAGGGGCACGGGTGTGTTGCATCAGCTATGCAAGGTCCAGTCACCAAAGTTATAGAACCTTATAAATTCATACCTCACTCATTTCTAATCCAAAAATTATGAAACTTGGTAGACTTGATCTTACAACTAATTAGACGTTTTAAAAATTATTTCGGGATTTATTGAAGCCGATTAGTATTTTTTTAATTATTTTATAATGCTTTAATCATGTTTAATTCATATAAAATCATATTAAATGTATTTTGACATAAAATTAGTAGAAACATGTTTCATTATGTTAGAATAATTTTCATGTCATTTTCCCTCTGTTTTGATTCGGTTTTATTTGTTATCTCATTTTTATTTGTTAAATTACTCTTAAACAAATAATATTCATATAAACTAGATTTTTATCATAAAAACTATATAAGATTTATTGTGAGCCTTTTAAGTTAATAAATTGAGTTTTCATAGAAACTCTTTTCTTTAAGAGCATTTTGTATTTTTATTTTGAATTTATGTGGTTTTAATCATCTTTAAATCATATAAAATCGAAATTTAGTTATTTTAACATGAAAATTTGTGTAAAAATATTTCATCATGTTAGAATCATGTTCACATCAGTTTTTCTGTATTTTATAATGTCTTTTTATGATATCTCCTTTTTATGGAATAAATTAACTTTTAAGCATATAATTTCATTAAAGACTTTTATATAAATTATAAGATATTTTCTGAGTTAAATTTGTTATTTTTTAAGCTCGGAAAATATCTAGTTTGTAAACTCAAGTATTCATTATCTTTCACATCTTATTAATAATCAATATAATTATTTATATTTAATTTAATAAATATGAATAATTATAGTTTAAGAGTATTAAATTTATTTCTTTCATCGTGACCCTTATTATTTAACTTAGTTATATTTGTAATATGAACCTAAGTTATACTCTCGATTTACCTCAAGGATTCGTGTATTGAGATTCTGATAAACTATTTAATTGTTTTGGCGCCTCATCCTTATATTAAACTTAAAACCCCCAAATTTAGACTAGACATTCTAAATGCCTTAGATTAGGAACCCTAGATTCTTTTAAGCTTAGACACTTATGTTGGAAACTTGAAACTTTAGGTTGAGTCTTTGGGATGTTGGATCTGTAAGCTGCTCTTTTGTTAGAACTTGCTAGTTGACACTTAAGTGTTTAGCAAGTTCTTGGTGAGTGATTACACAGCGGAATGTTTATAAGTTTAAAGCTACACTTATCAACAGGAGTTATTACTCCCCCTGGATTCAAGAACTAATAAATGATAAGTATTTGTTGAGAATCTAAGTGTTGAATGAGAATGAAACACTTTGACAGATTCTCAGTAAACACGAAATGGAAATAACAATAATAAGAGTTGAAGGATTTCTTGTATTAAAATCAATGTCTAAAACAGAGGGATGAACCCTTCTATTTATAGACTTTACAAATACATGAACCTTGCCAAAAAGCAAGTTCAGAAACAAGTTGCAACAAGTTGCAGTCTTGGAACTTGTACATAAAGCAAAAAGAAATACTAAAGTATTAAACTACTGATATACAAAGGCGGTGGAAAAGATCTTCTTTAAGTACTGATGAATGAGAAACTACTGATGAGTAGTTTGTCTTCAGTAGTTCTTCAGTAGAAGTGTCTGGTTTGAACTTCAGAACTTCTGATGACTTTTCTTCTTCAGCACTTCTGAATCTCTACTTCAGCAGTTTGATCCTTTGTCTTCAGCAGTTCTATACTTAGAGTATTTTGACAGAAGTGAATTAGATTAAGGTTTGCAAAAGTGGTTTCACCAATCCTTTTTGTCCTAACAATCTCCCCCTGGATTGATGAAGCCAAAACCATACTAATTCCTTATTGTTCTTTTCTGTCCTTCATAATTTTCCATATTCCTTTGAACATGGAATTCTTGAGTTGGTTCAGTTGATCATCAGTAAGAGACCCTTTCTTTGGTTCTAAGTGTTGGATTGTAAGCAGGTCTTTGGTTGATTGTTTCTTTAGTTCATTCATCGACCTATATTCCCTGCTTGTTTGATCTCTTCTTGTCACATGTACTGAGTTGTTATCAGTAAAGGACCATCTGATGATTGGTACTTTAGACTTGTCAAAGTCTGCAGTGTAGGGAACCATGGTGGTACCCTGGGTTTCTCCTGAGTGTTGAATGTTTTCAACTTCAGTGACTCTCAGGTGGGATTCACTTCCCTGCTGTTGTTCCATCACATTACGTATCTGAAATGTTGGCAAGTGATGTTCATTTACTACCTTGGTGTGCAGTTTGTCTGTGATGGTCTTCTGGATTTGATATGCAAAGGTCGAAGGATCCCTGAATTGTGTGAGCAGAGGCTTCTCTTCTATGTCAAAATCAGAATGTACTACTGTACTACCTTCTAGTAGTACCATTCTGAAATCAGTCTTCACTTTCTCCTCTGACTTCTTTCTTTGTGTAGCTGGTCTTCTTTGAACACCAGAAGTTCTAACTACTGAAGTTGAGGCTTCAGCAGTTTGAAACTTCTCTGGATTAGGAGCCCTTGCAGCCTTGTATTTTCTATATGTGTCTACCAATCTTTCTTCTTTCCATTTGGACACTGAGGCTTTTGAACCATAACCATTAGCTACCAGTTCTTCTAACATCTGAGCTCTCTTGGCCTTTGTGTTTTTACTTGTTGCAAGTTTATCTGCAATAAGTTGAGCTCTTCTTGTCAGCTCTTCCACAGAGAGTCTCTTCAATGTGTGGGCTTTGATTTTGCTGTTCTTCATAATGTAAGACATCAGTTGATGTTTTTTTGTCTTGTTCAATAATTTCATCTAGGCTAGCCTGCCTTTGGAGTTCAGCTTCATAAGCCTGAAGTTTTTCTTCATGTCTTAGATCTAAGTCATCCCTTTCTTCCAGAGTTTTCCAGATCTGATCTTCTCTGGCCTTCTTTTGGGCTGCAACTAAACTCTTCTCAAGTAATTCTGCTGATTGAGAGATTGGAGAAGGGTTTAGCACAGTCATTGTGGTAACTGTTGTAGTAGGCCTGATAGGAGCAGAGGTTGGTTGAATAGGAGCAGTTGATCTGGAAGGGTCAGCAGTTTGAGTCTTGGAAGTGTTAACTTCTGATGGGTTGACAACTTCTGAAGGTTTGTCAACTACTGAAGGATTGTCTTCAGTACTTTTTGATTCTTCATCAGAACTTTGGCCATTAGAAGTTTCTTCATTTTGCCCTTGGGATTCATCAGACTTTTCAGCATCTTCTATTTCTTGAATAGAGACACCAAATTGTTGAGCCAGTTTCTCTTTTCTGGCTTGATCTTTTTGATCTCTTGCTAGGATAGCCACTCTTGCCTTTCTTCTGGCTTCAAGTGTATCCATAGGTACCTTGATTTTCTCCCCCTTTTTGGCTTCATCAGCCTTTGAAGTTGAAGCTTGGGAGAACTGACCTTGAAGATGAGCAATCTGTTTGCTATTGTGATCAATCTTGTTGGACAGATCATTCATCTTCGTCTGTATCACTCCAAATTGGTTCTTCATGGACAGCTCCAAGTTAGCTGTGTATGTTTGGATGTGATTCTTGATGAGGGTGTTCATCATGTGATACAAGGGACCATCTGGGCTGCATAGCTGGTTCAGGTCTATGCTTGTTTGCCCAGGGAATTGGGTAGGCATTTGTAGTGAGGGGTGTGTTTTTGGTTGATCTTCTTGTTGTACAGAAGATGCCACTCTAGGGGAATCATGGATTGAGTGGGCTTTAACCTGAGATGGTGTGACTAGCTTCTTGAGCTTAGAGACACCAGGTGCAGGACCTTCACCTGTAGCCGTCAATTCAGTAGTTTTGTGTTTTGAAACATCATCCAAATCAATGGAATCATCTGAATCCCTGATTACATCCTCAATGAGGACTGTATCAGTTACATCATGAGCTGAGCCCAACTCAGTTGTCTCATGTACCTCTTGTTCTTGGTTCAGAGGATTTCCTACCTCAGGCATTAAGCCTTCATCAGTAGTTGCCACGGTTGAGGTCTTAGCTATGATACTTCTGTCCTCAGGTCCACCACTGGGTGGTAAATGAGTAGTAGCAGCCTCAAAAGTACCAAAAGTTTCTAAGTTAGGGCTTAGAGACCCTGGTTCATCCTCATCTCTTTGGTTAGGGCTATGAGTGTCCACATCCATGTCATTGTCTGAGTCTATGTCCCCTATTTGATGTGGTTGATGGGGACTGACATGTGTAGATGGGACTTTCTCTTTTAGCCCGGAGAGAAGTTTGGCTATTTCAATGTCTGGTTCAGAAATTTGGGGTGCTGGTTCAGTAGTTTGGGCAGTGGGTTCAGCAGTTTCAAAAGAGGAATCTATTGGAATATTTTTCTTAAGTCTTTTTCTTTTGAAAAGGATTGTTATTGGTGCTCTTGGTGGGGTTTGAGATGGATGAGACTGAGAGGATGTTCCAGTCACATCTTTAAGAAGTGCAGATTGCACAGTAGTTTGTTCAGGCATCTCAACCTCCTGAACAGCTTTTCTTTTGGGTTTGGTGGGTTTTTGTTTTGTTATCTTGGGTTTCTTGGCCTTTGGTGGAGTAGGTTTGGAAGATGAGGGTTCCATGGGGACTGGTGCTTGTTCCCCTTGGTCATCTTCTGGCCAGGTAGCCTGTTTGTTATGCCTTGAGTATGCTTGTGAGGTTAAGGGTTTCAAAATTTCAATTTTACCCACAAGCACCTCGTTACCCAGTTCAGATATTATGCATTGCATAATGAACCTTGGATATAACAAAAACTTTTTCTTAGTGTTATTGTGATGTACCACCAACTCATTAAAGAAAAGTTTTGATGCCCTGAAATTTGTTTCATTCACAATAGAATGAAAGATTGGTTGAAAGGTTGAGGGCATCTGGTCATAAGAGCCAGTTTTAGGACTCAAGCACATAATAATATAATGAAACAAAAGTTTATATTTTGGTTCAAAATACTTTTTAAAGATTGTAGCTTGTGAGAGAGTACCTTGATAACCATACTCAGTCATGGTTAGGTGGATTGCAGAGTTGTCAAACTTCTCAGGGGCATTCACATCATTCAACCCCAGTCTGTTTGAGAGTATGGCCGGTGTTATGGCCATTTGTCTCCCTTTAATTGTTGAGTTGAGGGAGATAACTTCATCATCCGCCATCACTGTCTCAGCATTAGCCCAGAACTCATTGAGAGTTTCAGGATGTATTGGTGGGTCTATGGTGAGAGCGGTGAAATATTGGGATTTGACGACAAGATCAATGATCTCATCGTATTGGGACCAGCCTTCTTGTTTTTCTAAGTAGGCTCTGAGATTGTGTCCCTGTTTAAAGCGATGTGGTTTGTGTGTGTTGATGAATCGAACAGTGTTTTTGTGTTGCAGGTTCAGGGGTTTGAGAGCTTTCTTGAGAGAGAAGGAGGGAATTTTTTTGTTTAAAAGGATAAGTGTTGAAAGAAGATATTTATCAGAAGTTTTTAACCGCTTGGATCTTCTTTATTAGAAGGTTTAAACCGTCTAGGTTAAAAATCTCTTTATCAGAAGTTTTAAACCGACTAGGTCAAACTTCTGATGATGGGAAAAGTCAGATTTGCCCTTTTTGACCAAACTGCTGATGAAAGATTATCTTCATCAGTAGTTCCCATTTTCTCTTCAGTAGTTTTGAACAGCTGATGAGAAATGCTTTATAAATACTTTTATTCATAACTTCTGAAGGTTATTTTATCAGAAGTTAATCACTTTTTGGAAATTATCCCCATACTGATGTTTTGTTCATCAGTAGTTTCTCTCTTTTCAGAAGTTTTTCAAGTTTTTGAAAACAGATGTAAGTGAAAAATAAAAAAGTTGTGCAGAAAAATAAATAGAAACACTTACAAATTTAGCATCCCTAGCATGGATACTAACTTCTGAAATGTTGATGTGTCAAGGGGTTTAGTGAAAATGTCAGCTATTTGATTAGCTGTTGCTACATGTTTCACTTCAATCTTGCCTTTTTCATAGCAATCTCTTATGAAATGATACCTGATTTCAATGTGTTTAGTCTTTGAAAACTGAACAGGATTTTGAATGATGCTAATGGCAGATTTGCTGTCTACAAGCAATGGTGTCTTGGTCTCTTTGATTCCATAATCAAGAAGTTGATATTGGAGCCATTGTATCTGTGATGTACAACTTGCAGCTGCAATGTATTCAGCTTCAGCAGTTGAAGTTGCAACAGATGTTTGTTTCTTTGATTGCCAGGACACTAGACAGTTTCCAAAGAATTGACAACCACCAGATGTTGATTTTCTTGACATTTTACACCCTGCATAGTCACTATCTGAAAAAGCTGATAACTTGGTATTGCTTGAAGCAGGATACCAAATTCCAAGTGTGGGAGTTCCTTTCAGATATCTGAAAATTCTTTTGACTGCAATAAGGTGTGATTCCCTAGGAGCTGATTGATATCTAGCACAGACACATGTTGAAAACATAATATCTGGTCTAGAAGCAGTTAGATATAAAAGGGAACCTATCATACATCTATACATGGTTTGATCAACCTGTTTTCCTTGATCATCTGGTTCAACTTGTGTGGTTGGTGTCATGGGAGTGGAACATGATTTACAGTCTTGTAAAGAAAATTTGTTTAATAATTCTTTAACATATTTTGATTGATGTATAAAAGTTCCATTTGTTTGTTGTTTAATCTGCAGTCCTAAAAAGTACTGCAGTTCTCCCATTGTACTCATCTCAAATTTTGATTGCATGAGTTTCTTAAATTCATCACACAATTTTGTGTTTGTTGAACCAAAAATGATATCATCAACATATATTTGAACAAGTAAGACATGATTTCCAACATGTTTTATGAAAAGAGTTTTATCAATGGCACCTCTTGTGAAGTTATTTTTGAGTAAAAAGGTTGAAAGTGTATCATACCAGGCTCTTGGAGCCTGTTTGAGCCCATAAAGAGCTTTGTCTAGTTTGTACACCCACTCAGGATGAGAAGGATCCTCAAACCCAGGTGGCTGACAAACATACACTTCCTCTTTTATCTTTCCATACAAAAATGCACTCTTGACATCCATTTGATAAACTTTTATTTTGTTGGAAATGGCATAGGCCAGAAATAACCTGATGGCTTTAAGCCTTGCAACTGGAGCAAAGGTTTCATCATAGTCAATGCCTTCTTCTTGAGAGTAACCTTGTACTACCAGTCTTGCCTTGTTCTTTATTATAATACCAGCTTCATCTTGTTTGTTCCTGAAAACCCATCTTGTGCCAATTGGTTGCTTGTTTAGTGGTAAGGGACAGATTTCCCAAACCTGTTGCTTGTTGAATTGAAGCAATTTCATCTTGCATTGCCTGCACCCAATTGTTGTCTTTGAGGGCTTCCTGGTACTTCTTTGGTTCCAACTATGAAATAAATGCTGAGAATAGACAAAAGTTGGAAAGCTGGTTTCTTGTAAGAACACCTGATGCAATATCACCCATGATTTGATCAAGTGGATGGTCTTTGTGTTCGATCAGTTGTTGTAAACCACTGACAGGTGTTGGTGGCTCATGTTCTTCAAACAAACTACTGAGGTCTATTATGTCTGGTTCAGCAGTTTCAGTGTCTTCAGTAGTTGCAGGTGCTGAAGCAGATGTTTGAGTTTGGCCTTCAGTATTTGTTGGATCAGAAGTTTGTGAAACTTCTGATGGTTTTGTAGTTGACTTAATGACTGTTTGAGGAGTCCATGGTGCTGGATCCTCATCATCAAACCTTTGATCACCATAATAAGCAGGTTTGGATGAAGTGACAGTCTTTTCAGGTTCAAAATGAAAGTTGTCAAGGTCAAAGAGTTCAGCAGGATGTGCTGGAATGAGAGTGTGTTTTGACTCATTGAACTTGACATTCAATGTTTCTTCTACTATCCTGGTTTTTGAGTTAAAAACCTTGTAAGCTTTTCTAGTTGATGAATAACCAAGAAAGTAACCTGAGTCAACTTTGGCAGCAAACTTTGAAATAGATTCCTTGATGTTCAAGATGAAACATTGACACCCAAAAGCCCTGAAAAAGGAGATAAGGGGCTTCATGCCATGAAGAATTTCATAGGCAGTCTTTGAATGTCTCTTGACAACAAGAACTCTATTTTGAACATAACATGATGTGTTAACTGCTTCTGCCCAGAAGTATAAAGGTAGGCCAGAATCAGCTAACATTATTCTTGCTCCTTCTATTAAAGTTCTGTTCTTCCTTTCTACCACACCATTTTGTTCAGGAGTTCTGGCAACACTGAATTGTCTAATAATCCCTTTAGACAAACAGAAGTCATTCAGAGTTTTGTTCTTGAACTCTGTCCCATTATCACTTCTAATGGTTTTGACAGGTAGAGAGTATTGCTTCTCTACTTGTAGAATGAAGAACTTGATGATTTCAGCAGCCTCATCCTTGGAAAATAAGAAGAATACCCATGTAAATCTTGAGTAGTCATCAATGATGACTAAGCAGTACTTCTTTTTACCAAGGCTCATGATCTTTACAGGCCCAAATAAGTCCATATGGAGTAGTTGAAGACATGCAGTTGTTTTTTATTCTTCAATAGACTTATAGGAGGACTTATGCTCTTTACCCTTTAAACAGGATACACAGTGTTCTTGACACTGGTATACTTTTAAGGGTAGACCTCTGACCAAGCCCATTTTTGTGACTTTATTTATGGTTTTAAAGTTCACATGGCCAAGTCTCCTGTGCTAGAGATCAGTTTCTGAAGTTGATGCCCTTGAGAAGAAACAGGCAGTGTTGTTCAGTACTTTGTCTTTTTCAATGTCCACTGCATAGACATTGCCACATCTTTTGGCAATTAACAAAGTATGATCTTCAATAATCTTCTCTATCAACTTCTGGCCTTCTGGTGATATGATCTTGCATGCTTTCTTTGTGAAAAAGGAAGAATATCCTTTATCACACATTTGTGACACACTTAGCAGGTTGTACTCAAGGTTTTCAACCAGATTGACCTTGTCAAACTGTATTTTGCCAGAGGAGACATTGCCCTGTCCTAGCACAAATCCCTTAGCATTGTTCCCAAAGGACACAGATCCATCTCTTTGACTGATAAAATTGTTTATCAGGTATTCGCATCCTGTCATGTGCATTGAGCCTCCACTGTCTACATACCAAATTCTATTTAAGCCTCTGGAAACTCTCTGCACAAGATAGCAAATTAGTTAGATTTAGGAACCCAAGCCAGTTTGGCTTTGGGTTTGCTCTTGAGAACATTTACAGTTTGTTCTTGACCAAGTTTAGAAATCCATGTTTTTTTGGCAATGGATTTTGCATTAAGTACAATGGTGGTATCCTTTTGAGGACCACCATCAACTTTGGTCATCAGTAGTTGTACCATGTTCATAAGATCTTTAATCTCAGCAGTTTGTGAAACTGCTGATGATTTAGGTCTAACTATTGATAGAGAATTTTGAGAAAAAGACTTTTGTTGAGATTTTGTCTTTTTCTGAGAAAGGGTTTTTGCTGGTTGTTGTTTCTTGGGAGAAAAAGTTTTTACATAATCAGTTTTGATTTGTTTCCCCACAACCAGTTGTTGATTTTTCTTATTGAACTGAATACCCTTTCTATATCTGCAAAATTCTGTTTTGTGGCTGAACAGACCACAAATTTCACATTCTTTTGTCTTTTCTTTCAAAGACAAATCTCTGACAGTTTTGATTGGTTTTAGGTCATCAGTAGTTTTCAGGTTCTCAACTCCTGATGTAGTTGAAACTACTAATGGCTTAATGTCAGATTTACTCAGTACTTTTGAAGAACTTTCTTTGTGTGATTTTAGAAAGTTTTCATGAAAAGATGTGCATTCTTCCTCTTCAGAAGTTTCACCTGAAACAATTTTTCTCCCATCTTCAGTAGTTTTAGGAGAGAAATCTGTTGGTGTTTCAGTGTGATTGTACCCTATGCTAAACCTAACATTTGAAGCACTTTGTTTGTTTAGCAATAGTTGGTACCCCTTACAAGATTTCACCTATTTTTCACATGTGACCTTGGTGTCAGCAAGCTCTTGTCTGACATTTCCTAGGTCATTAATCATTATTTTGATTTGTGCTTGGGTTTCAATAGCAGAGTTAGTCAATTTAGAAACTTCTTTTGTTTTTGCAGAATGTTTTCTTTCTAAATCACATTTTATCTGAGTGAGTTTTCTCTCAGAATCATTAGCCTTTCCTTGTAAGTGCACATTTGTCTCTCTTATGAGAGCAAAAGATTCTTTGCATGAATTTGAACGTAGTTTTGTCAAAGATTCTTTTGATACCTGTGACAAAGCAGATTTTGAGGAGCATCCCTCAAATGCCATTAAGGCAAAGTTCTTTCTGCCATTGTCAGGCTCTCCCCAGTTGATGTCAAACATTTTGTTGTCTGCATCAGGATTGCACTCTGTGGTGTCAAAAGGAAGACTGCTCCAGTCAACATACCCTGAGGTAAATAGACTTTGTTGAGAGGGTTGTTGTTACTGTGGAGGTTGTTGAGCAGCTGGAAAGGGAGGGATTGATTGTTGGCTCTGCATCTGTTGAGCAGGCATCTGTACATATTGTACTTGTGGCACATATTGGTGTTGTGGAGCTTGTGCCTGTACAAAATGTGCACTCCCTTGTGTTCCATTATTCCTGTTATAATTGGGGTTAAAATTGTTTCCAGACTGAGATTGGTTAAAGCCAGAGCTTCTACATTCTCTAGCAAAGTGTCCCAACTTTTGACACTTGTGACATCTAAGTTTAGATTTGTCAAAACCAATTTTTGTAGAACTGTTAAGTCCTGGAAACTTCCTTCCTGACCTTTTGTAAAATTTATTTGTTTTTAAACTTAACATGGCCAGTTGGTGCAAAATATCCATTTCTTCAAGGTCATCACTGCTGAAACTATTTAAGTCATCCATGATAAAACACATGTTATCAGCAGTTTGACCAAAGTCATTATTGTCATAACCTGGGAATGATCTTTCAGATGAGATCCCAGCAGTTATGTCAATGTGGTCAAAAGATCCAAAACTATTTGAACAGGTTGGTGAGTCTTGTCCCAATAGTGCTGTACTACCAGGTAGATAGTCATCAGCAGTTTTACCAGAATTTTGTAACTTTTTCTTTTGATCAATTTCTCTCTCAAAAGTAAGTAATCTCCCATGAAGTTTTGTAAGAGTGAGGGAGCTAAAATCTGGTGAAGATCTTAAGACTATTGAGTATGTTTCCCATTTATCAAGTAAAGACCTTAAAAATCTATGAAGCATAGATACAGTTGTATAGGTCTGACCATTTAGTTTTAGCTCAGATATTAATGAGGAAAATCTTTCAAATTGCTGAGTTAAAGTTTCCCCATTAATGTAAGCAAAAGTTTCATACTGTTGAGACAAGATTTCTCTGGTGTTGGCAATCACCTCTTCAGTTCCTCCAAACTGTTCTTTTAGGCAGTCCCAAAGCTCTTTGGCACTATCACAATGTAATAGGCCAGAATAGATTTCATTTGGGAGTGCCATTGCCAACATAGAAAAAGCTTTTGCATCAAGCTTAAGTTTTAGGAAATCATCATCAGTATAGTCTTTTGGTTCTTTTGGAATCTCTTCCTTAATTTCAAGATTTATATTTACTGGTTTATGAGGACCATATATCACAGATCTCCAACAACCTGTGTTGGTCTGTGATAAGGTATGTGCCATTCTCTTTTGCCATATGTTATATTCATTTCTTACAAGCATGGCAGGTTTAGTGGCAGAACCAGTATTATGAGGATCCATTTTAAAGAGTATTGATTTGACAAATATCTCTTAAAGTGATGGATGTTGATAAAAGTGAGCTTATAATCCTTTATTGAATATCAATGAGAGCCTGTGTCTGATTCTCAATGTGTTAGATTGATATGTGATCAGATAAACCAGAAGCTCTGATACCAATTGTTGGATCTGTAAGCTGCTCTTTTGTTAGAACTTGCTAGTTGACACTTAAGTGTTTAGCAAGTTCTTGGTGAGTGATAGCACAGCGGAATGTTTATAAGTTTAAAGCTACACTTATCAACAGGAGTTATTACTCCCCCTGGATTCAAGAACTAATAAATGAAAAGTGTTTATTGAGAATCTAAGTATTGAATGAGAATGAAACACTTTGACAGATTCTCAGTAAACACGAAATGGAAATAACAATAAGAAGAGTTGAAGGATTTCTTGTATTAAAATCAATGTCTAAAACAGAGGGATGAACCCTTCTATTTATAGACTTTACAAATACATGAACCTTGCCAAAAAGCAAGTTCAGAAACAAGTTGCAGTCTTGGAACTTGTACATAAAGCAAAAAGAAATACTAAAGTATTAAACTACTGATATACAAAGGCGGTGGAAAAGATCTTCTTTAAGTACTGATGAATGAGAAACTACTGATGAGTAGTTTCTCTTCAGTAGTTCTTCAGTAGAAGTGTCTGGTTTGAACTTCAGAACTTCTGATGACTTTTCTTCTTCAGCACTTCTGAATCTCTACTTCAGCAGTTTGATCCTTTGTCTTCAGCAGTTCTATACTTAGAGTATTTTGACAGAAGTGAATTAGATTAAGGTTTGCAAAAGTGGTTTCACCAATCCTTTTTGTCCTAACATGGGATTTGCCTCACATACATTCACAACGCTTAGAGGATAATTCAACTTAGCGAATGTGAGTATATCTTTCCTTTTTTTGATTTCACACTTTTGGGGTGATTCATGTACACTTATTTATCTCACTCACTTAAACATGTTTTATTATCATATTCACAATCACAATTCTTGTATGTGTGTTTACTTGTTGATCGCTAATAGTGTGTACTTATATATGACCATAATCATTAACCCTTGTGTGGCTTATCATAACAATGAGTAGTACTACGATATATGCATCCCTTGTGACTCTGTTGAATGAGACCTTGGTCATTGTTATGTTAACCTATATCACTTGTCGTCTACTATATATAATCATACTATTGGGCGAATACTATACTATACATATATACTCAATATCCCATTATTCTCGGATATGACTTATACTCTAAGGCTTGATTTTGGGTGATATTTGTACATAGCTTGAATACCAAATTGTAGACAGTATAACAAGTGAATTGCGAAACTATTTTCCTATTATTTGTATTCAAAACAGGGTATGCTCACCAATACATTTTTGTATTGACATATACTATTTTCGTACATGTTTCAGGTTGTTTTGAGATGCTTCTTTTAAGCTTTTAAATTTATATTTATGTTTTGACTTCGTTGTATTTTAGCCAGACTTGTCACTTTAGAACTATTGTATCCTGTAATTTCCTTTCAATGTAATAAATTATTCGATTCAATGTATCAATATTTACACTTTAGTACCATGAGCTATTGAACAATCGTCACTACGTGACACCTCGATGATTCCGCCATCAGTCGGGGTGTTACATCTAGCTCCCAATGAAAATAAGATTTGTAGAAAAAACTCTCGTTGAAAGTCGTACATAAAATGTTGTGTTGGCCGTTCTAAAAAAACACTTTGAGTAAACACTCCTTAATTTAATTAAACAAAATCATTAACTATAGAAACTAGTGATGATTACTTCCATCATCATAAATCAAAGTTCTTTTGAATCCAATGCTTTCTTAACAATTGTTTTAGTTTTAATTAGCGTTTTAATCTTCTAGAATTAATTTTCACTATTAACAAAATTAATATTTTTGTGAGGATGAGAGTAAGGGGAGTGAGGGGAAACAAGGCGTGAAAGTTTTCTTCGGCCGTCTTGAAGCATATTTCAGCTTGGTGAAAGTTGTCTCCCATGTCTGCTTTCTCTTTTCTAAATCTTATGGTTTACCACAAGTTATAGAGACTGGGAAATAAAGATTCGACAGTTATTTATGGGATTATAAATATTGTGTGTTTGGTGCATTTGTAGAGCAAAAATGATAAGGTTTCTCTTAACAAAAGGTGTCATATAGAAGATGTTACATGGTCAATAGGGTTGTGTGGTGTTTAATTTTCATTCTGTACCGTATATGTAAATAGGCAGAAAATGACGCATATTGTGGTAATTTAGTATAACAACGACTAAAACTTTATTTTTATTTTTTATTTTATTTTTTATTTTTTATTTTTTTAATATATTTTGAACTCCTAAATTTCTGTCTAATTGACATTTTGCTTTAGTTAGGATAAAATATTAATTTAATAAAATATTATAAAAATAAACAAACCGTGGTGTATGGGCGGCAGTAATTCATGATGGAGACTTTTAGTTTGGAAACATCGTGATCACATCTTATTGGTGACTGATGTGTCGTAAAACACATCTATTTTCTTATGTATTTTTGGTTATAATTGAGTCTTTTGTATATAGTTTTTATTAGTTTTAGGCGTGTATTCGTTTGTTGGCCTATTTTTGTCATTGTATAGTTTTTTATTAATTTTTAGTACTTATTTATTTATTTTATATTTTGGTAGGTGTTCGTGTGGACGTTGAAGCGCAAACGATGAACTGTGGTCAAGCCAAGAACACCCGAGTCAAGAGCACGGAGTATAATAATAATAATAATAATAATTTATAGCCAAACGAGCCCTTTTGTGATCTACGGCCCAAAAACGAAATAAAATTGAAAGGATGGATATATTATACACATATTTTGTTTTTGAGGGACAATATATATATTTTGAAGGGGAGCCGCCGAAGAAAAAAACAGGGACTTCAAGAATTCATTAAATCGCACAGCAAGGGGAATTGCAATTCATTCGCACAAGAGGAACAAAAGTCAAGGTCAACTACGGTGACGATCGAACGGGCACGGAAGGAGAAAAGGCCACGGGCACGTTAAAGATCAAGAGCCAACGAGCCGTGGGTTAGGTTTAGTTTTCGCTATATATTTTTATAGACATGATGAAATTGTTTTTTATAAACTTTGAATTTATGTTTCTAAAGATTATGAACTAAGACTTTTATGGTTGCTTAGGTTTATGAACTAGACACGTTATTTGCAGTATTTAATGATTTTTGGTTTTTAGTTTTGATGTGTAGAATTACATGACTTTAATTTTATTGTTGGATTTGATATATGTGTGTTGGTGTTAATTTTATTTGAAGTTTGTTTATTGGTTTTGTGGAACTAGGCATGTAGAGATACCCCCTAGGTCTTGAAATCAATCTAGTTCGTCAACTTAGGTTAGCGTGCTAGTATTTGGAGTTGGAGTACGGCACAAATATAACAAACTAATATAATAAATTAACTAAAACGTGCAGTCCATTCTTGAGGGTGAGAAATCTAACTCGAGATTGCTAGGTAACTAACTAGGCATTGTTCGGTAGTTGGCAAGCGCTAGGGCGGGAGTCGCTACTTGTCCGTGTTTAGAGTTTTCCTAGGTTTTCTTCAGTAGAGTTTAAGTCTGCTTCATAGTTAGAAGGTTTTAATCCAGGAGAGGTTTTAATCTGATTTCTGTGGGATTTTGGTAAGCTAGGGCGATCCGGATCCATCTTAGCATTTCTACACTTGTCCCGCCTTGAGTCTAGTGAGCTAACCTTGACAGGAGGTTTATTAGATAAGAATAGGGTCTCAAGTTAATTACTAGATTCAGGATTTATTGCTAGTGTCTAGGGATTTTACCTAAGTAACCAGCCTTCTTCCTATCCGATTTCTCCAAGTTCCTTGTTCCTATAAGCAACTAAAGTTATTTTATTTATATTTAGTTTCTTTTAAGTTTATAATTAGTAGTTTAAAATACCCCCAATTTAAGTATATATTTATTTAGGCTAGTATTCGGTAGAGGTTGTGATCTAGAGTTGCATTCGCGTCTTTGGGTTCGATACTCGGTCTTACCTGTTTACTGCTTTGCGACCGGTACACTTGCCGTGCGTGTGTAGTTTTTAGGTGAGTCGTTTTAATTAGAACTTGTGTTATTTATATACATACATTTACACACATCAGTGACCAACTCCGGGTCCCATCAAATCCATTAATTTTTGTTTTTAACGGCAAACGAAGCTAATACCCGAATACCCAGAAACGCCCGCCCCTTAGGTGAAAGTTCCCCCCATACCTCACACCCATTATTCACGTTGTCTTTTTTTAGAATAATTTATCAAACATCTTGGCTTATTTTATCAAACATCACTATATATTTGGTATCGATACTAAATTTTGACAATAATCAGTATTTTTGGTATCAGCATTTAGTTCGGTACGATTTGGTACCTAGCTCATTCCTACTCCTTAATGGGAAGTACATCAAAAATAAAGTATTTGATTTGGGAGCGAGAATCATGAAGGGAGAGAATTGGAACCACGCTCCAAATAAGGAAGGAGCCTACCGAGGGGGACACGGTAAGCATTAATCGTGCCCTAAAGGTTTATTGGGAAGCATTCCATGTTCCATAAGACCATGTGTAATGTTGGGTAAAATTTGGTGGGTGAAAGGGACATTTTTTAACACTTGGCATGTCTGTCACACCCTTAAATTTCCAGTGCGGGGTTTATACCGCGAGGCGCATGACATACCAGGATCCCAAAGCCATAAGTCATATGAACGAACTCTAAATGCCCAAACCATTTAGTTCGTTTTCAAAAATCAAGTTTAGTTAAGCTGCTGAAGCGTAAACCAAATTTAAACCTTTTAAAACCAAGCGCAAAACAACACGCCCAAATTAAAACCATATGAAAAAAAACTTAAAAGTATGATATGTAATTTAGGTGTATGCCCAAAACCCCAAATGCAGTGAAACGTGATGTGCTTTCTAATCGTGACACCGGAAGCTAACTACCTGCAAAAGCATGTATATCGTGTGTTAACATAAAGTTGGTGAGCTCACAAAGTAAAGTAAATGAGTGTGTAAATGCGCTGGTTTCCAAAACCACGTAACTAAATAATAGTGTAGGTCCTCCAGACCAAATGTTCAAGTGTTATTAGTTTAAGCGTGTCAGGGGTAGCTAACCCACGCATTGCAACTAAACAGTATTATTGGGACACCTTCAGTAATATAATAGTTTGCCTCAATAACTAGTGTCTATACACTAGTTCTCAAATGTGGTCAGAAGTTCATGCCCATGCTCCTAGCATCGCAAACATGAGGTTGCTGCACAACCTAATAGCACTATCAACTAATACCCCGTTCGCCTCCAGCGATTAACCCAATAATATGCAAGGACTTTTCAAGTGATAGAGTGTTTAGTTCACAAAGGACCAATAAGTTTTAAACTAATCAAAACCCGACCCACACAAGGAGTCAAGGCATCTCAAAACCCGAGATGTAAAAGTAGTCCCAAACCGGACTAGAAAACGTTTACCAAAGTTGTCTCAAACCCGAGACGCATGGTTTTGAGAAAAAGTAGTGAAACTCACCTTAGTATGCACGCAAATAAATCCAAACTCCAAAGTAGGGTGTGCTACCGACTCCCTAATATATGTGTCACTAAGTAAGTATATGTGTAATACCATTACACCATATAACCCGTTTGTCCAAGACGTTTAAATGTTCAAAATCGTGTAAGTGACACCTAGCGATTCTACATGCATAAGTAAACCCTACGGACCCGTTGGTGAATATGTTGCTTACCATTAGTTCTACACTTCATATGCGTCTCATATAAGTGCCCATTCAAGTACATGTCAAGTACATACCACATAGGACTCCAATTAGTCACATAAACACATAATACACAATCTGTGTTTTTAGGACAGATTATGCACCACGAGAACTAATTTATTTAAAATACTTAACCAACGAATTAAACTCCCGAATTTTTACTGAATATTCTTTGTGGTTTTTTTGTTAAACCATATTTTTTTTGTCTAAAAACTAAACACAAAAATTATGAAAAATCGTACATCACAGGTATGTCCAGAAAGTTTCTACCACAGGTCAGGTTAGTAGAAAAATTCCCAAAAATAGTATATTCATCCAAACGGGATTAATCCACTTGAAAAGGCCAAATTATTCCAATGTTAATCTACTGTAAAAATTTCATAACTTAATTCTTTATAAAACTCGAGTTATGGTCGTTTAAGGTTGACTCAGTTTGTTAATCCGAAAATCTGATATGACCTTTATTCAAAGAAAATTCCAAAAACTATTCAAATGACGTCCAAATCACTCGATTTTACCCATTATCAAAATCTAAGACCAGGTATAATACAACCATGCAAAGAAATCATCAAAACCTGTAGATGCATTTTGTGCGACTAATGCTTTGGATTACAATTAACATGTGTTTTTGTTGTTTGTCGAACGGGCGAAGGAGATAATAGTGGGCGAATGAAAGATTTCAAAGGTGCGAAGGAGGCTTAATGGTGCGAAGGAGAGATAGGAGTGCGAATGTAGTTTAGATGTTTATGTAATGCTTGGTTCGTCCATGATACTTGGGCGAACCTGCACATTCGACCAAGCAATATGGGCGAATGTGCAGGCCTATAAATAGGTTAAGCTCTTTTTGAAAGTTAGTTGTTGGTCATTTTATTCCCTCCTGTTTTGTGTCTCTCCCTGGTGTTTGTGTCAACTTATTTTCACGTCTGTTTTGATTGTAAACATTATTAAAACGTGTAATTCAAGTTGTTTATGAATGAGAAAAAGATTTGAAAGATGATTTCTGTGTTTTGATTGTTTGATTATTATTTTGTGATTGATTCAGGGATTCCGCACCTGAATCAAACTCGTTTGATTAATATCTTTGTAGATTTGACAATCCTAAGCGCATATGTTAGGATCCGAGTTTGATTGTTTTGATATATTTAGAATAAGATGAGAAATGAATGATGTAAGTATATATGGAAAGTGCAGCGGAAAGATAAACTATAATCAAAACAACAGGAATAAATGTTTTCAATGATCAAATGCTTTCATTAATTGAAAGATTACAATCAGTACAAATACTCCCCCTCAGCTTGATCACACAGTGATTGTTTGTCTGAGAGAATGTTTGTGTGTGATGTAATAGAACAGTACAAGCACTGTTCTATTTATAGACAAACCTAAACCACTGGTGACATGTGCTGACGTCACCTAAGATAGTGACCTCTAACAGAATAACAACATAAAATATCTGTCCTATACAATCTACTGTTACATTACAAAACACTGTAAGGTAAACTACTGCTAAGGGAAAACTCTGATGGTCTTGCAACATCTGTTGGAGTCTAAGTGCTGTTGACTCCAACAGACCTTTAGTCTTCATCAGCAGTTGTTTCTTCATCAGACCTTTTGTCAGCAGTTGTTCTCTAGCAGTCCTTTGTATCAGCAGTTGTCACAACAGTTGTTTGGATGGAACAGTTGTTAGGGTTAGCAGTCTTTTGGGAGGAATATGTTGTATAGACTGTTTATTAATGGAATCAACTGTTAGCATATTTTGGCTTTTAATCATCTGTTCTTCTCCAGGTCAGCAGACCCAACAACATACAAAGTGGTATCAGAGCCATGATGGATCAAACAACCACAAATTGATAATTTTACAACTGATTTGGACCCTATTTTGATCAAAAACTTTCTGTTTTCATTGATAAAACTGAATTGGTGATAAATTGATTGATTAGAGCTTGTTTTCATGGATAAAATGCATAATTCTCTTTGATAAACTTGTTCCAAATAAAATCCGAATCAAAACCTGATAAGAATCATCAAATTCTTTCAACTTTTGAAAAATTTGATCAAAATTTAACTGATTTTCAAAGAATAACCGTTTTTGAAAGTGCAGGGTCTAACCTAGGGAGAATGGGCGAACGTGTGTGTTAAACGGTCGAACCAAAGGATTTTTGGTCGAAGGTGGTGTTTTGCCTGGTCGAACCTAGAGTTTGTTAGGTTATTGTTGTTCATTCGACCATACTTGTTTCATTCGACCATTCGGACGGTCGAAGGAGAAATTTAAACGGTCGAAAGAGAGTTAAACGGTCGAAAGTGACTTGTGTTTGTCATATTTCTCATTCGTATCTTTACAAACGGTCGAAGGAGAACATTTTCTCTCATTCAACCCCTCGCTACATACGAAGGAGAAAGTTGTTTTAAACTTTTCTAATCTTTTCGTGTTTAATCATTTTCAGATCAAGATGTGGAACTTTCCGACTACACCACGACCTAACACGACACCACAACAATATACAACCATGGATCCTTGGTCGGTTGCTGCCCAAAAGTCTAGTCAACCATCAAAACCTATAAACTATATGACAATGACTAGTACTATTCCTCAACACGTTGCGCAACCACAACCGCAATCGATTGGCGACTATTGGGGAGTAGCAGCAGCAGTGGTTCACTCACAGACGACTAATGCCATATCAACTCTTATTCATGACTTGTCCTCGGGGAGTGGAAACCGACCACCTAAGCTTATGGAGATGGTCGACTACAACACGTGGAAGACTAAATTCAAGATCCATTTGGAGGGTATGGGTTTAGAGGGAACTGAGGCATGGCAGATGATTGCGAAAGGCTATGTTGCTCCGATCTTGGAGAACACGGGAGAGCCTATTCCATTGGAGAATCTAGCAAACGATGAAAAGAAAAAGTTTGCTATTGAGAAGAAGGCGTTTTCTCAATTGTCCCAAGCTATCAACACTGTGGGACATGTTGAGGAACACGCATGATGGAAATGAGAAGACTAGGAAGCTAAGGATGGAAGAGCTTCATAAAGAGTTTGAGAATTTTAGTTACATGGGTAAAGAGACGTTAAAAGAGTTGGTCCCAAGGTATTGCCACTTACTCACAGAGCTTTCAAGCTATGAGATTAGCATACCTATGTCTGAATTGGTGGACAAGTTTGCCGATGCATTGCCACCGTATTGGAACCAGCATATTGAGGTGTTAAAAGAGAAGGATGCGTACCAGTATTGGACGATAAATGAATTCATTCAGAAACTAGAAAACAAGGAGATGGGGGAAAAGAGGAAAGCAAAAAGGGCTCAAATTCCTTAGAATCCGGAACTGTATCTTGGTGGTACATCTTCTTCCCATTCTACTTCAAGTTCTACTACCAATGTTGCTCTACACATCGCGTGCGTATCTAACATTGTTGAACCACCCAAACAACCAATCAATTACCTTGCTCAAACATCTTCATATACCTCACCATCATATCCAACAACTTCTTATATTCCACCATTTTCACCCATGCAACAAGCAGCATGTTATTCTGCTAGCCAACCTCAACAACAACAACCTTACAATCCTCAAATGAACCAAATGCAACTTAACCAAAGTCAAACTAACCAAAGCCCGATTGTGTTGGAGACATCAAATCTAAACAATGTTACTGTTGAGATTGCCCAACAACATGTAGCATTAGTTTCAGCAATGGTAGCATCATACAATGGCTTGGTTGCTAGTCAAATTGGGAACAACAACTTGACCAATGAGGACTATGCACAGATTGACAAGGAAGAGATGGAATTGATGGATATTCAGTGGGCTTTTGCAAGTATCATGAGAAGAGCCACTGATTTTATTCAAAAGACTGGAAGAACTGATCTTTCGACCTCTCCCAACACCACTTATGGCTTCAACAAAGCCAAATGCACTTGTTTCAACCGTGGTGAGAAAGGTCATTTCAAAAGAGAATGCACACAGCCCGCACAACAAGGTAATAGAAATCCATTCAACTCTACTTACCAAAACCGACAAACCCAAAATCAAAATCAAGTATCATACCAAAGTCCCAACATTTCAAGCTTTCAACCTCACAACAACTATCAAAACTGCCAAAATAACCAACAAAATAACAATGCTAGGCAATCCACAACTCAAAACCAAAACCAAACACAACAAAACTCAAACCGAACAATTATTCCCATTTCTACACCAAACACACAAACACAAACCCAAACCGAGAACCCAAATCAAGCTTTGATGATACAGAAGGATGAGGGTTTTGATTGGACCGGTATGCAGTTGGGTGTGGAAGAAATTACAGCTGGTAATGTGGCTTGTGTGGCACAAAAGATGAATTTGGATGAACCGGTGGAGGTTGAAGAAGAGATTGTGACTGAGAAGATGAGTGAGTTGAAGATTGAAGAGATGAATGATGAGATGAATGTTGATGTTGAAGAAAAGAAGTCTAGAATGATTCTAGATTAGGTTGCTGATATTCCAGAACAGTTTGATTCTACTTATTCTGATGAGGAGAGTGAGTCTGATTCGGAATCTAGTGTTAACTCACTGGATGATGACATTGACCAGTTGCTTGCTGAAGCCGACTTCTTGATGACCCGGAAATCATGCATAGTGGATGATGCTTACACCAGAATTGATTACTCCAAGTTTTTCGCTGGGAAGGAAGCACACTTTGCACTGATGGCCATGACAGAACCTCCTAAACACGTAAGTGCTGAATCTTCGGTTAATTCAAATTCAACTTGTGTTAAAAATTGCAAAGCTTGTGATAAATTGACAGATGAGATTAAGCAACTCAAGGTTCAACTTGAGAGTGCAAAAATCAACTGTCAAACATATCAGAAAGAATCAAAAGAGTTTAACAGAGTACTTGATGGTTATAAGAAAGACGTTTCTGAATTGAAAAAGACTTTGTCTTTAAAATAAATGGCCATAAATAACTATATCAATGATTTAGAAAACACAAAATTGGAAATGGCCACCATCAAGTGCTTTGCAGAGAAAGTTAACAAAAAGCTTGAGAGCTATAAGCATATTGCTTATGTCGTTGACCACATAATAGAAGAGCCTTCACAGTCTAGTAGTGCAAACTACAAAGCTGTCCCAGCTCCGGTGTTGTTTGAAAACCATAATTTGCATGCAATAGCACCGGAGAGCTCAGTTAAATCTGACTCTACATCGGATAACGAGTCCAACACATCCAGTGTGGGAGACCCGTATTCTGATGTTAGACCTGTTTTGGGAAATAATGAGGGTGTGGTTGCTGCTGATGATTCTGATGAAGAGGATGAACAGTCTGAGACGGTTGTTGAAAAGGTGAGTGATATTCCTGATGAAAATCACATCATCACTACTGAACCTGTTTCACCATCTCAGATTGTCCATCCCATGGCTAACGCTCACAGAAAGAATCAATCAGTGAAGAATGTTGAAAAGAAAGTGGTTAAGAATGTTGAAAACAAAGTTGAAAAGTCAAATGAAGAGAAAAATGAATCGTGTGATAAACCTGTCATAGTTTTCTATCGGATGCAAGGCTCCGATAAGATCATGTCTGATGAAGAATATCCGATTTAATTTGCAAATTATTCAAAAATTAAAAAGATCTAGCAGGAAAGTACCATTTGGTTCCCGAAACATGAGCGAACAAATGATATTCCTCCAGCAATTTTAAAGAAAATTCATTCGGATATTCCTAAAGAGCCAAAGGTCAATGTCACACAATTTGTTAAACCAATAGATAAGTCAAATAGTTTTATTGAGCCGACTTACTCAAAGGACCCCGCTCCTGAGAGTTTAAGAAGAAGGTGTATGGATGATCAATATCCTATCGCCAGTTATTCTAAGTCGAACATCAAGGAAAATTATGAAGAGTACCGTGCGTGTTTTAATTGTGGGGAGAGGGGGCATTTACTTGCCAACTGCCCGTATGTACGACACAAGAGGCACGAGGTGGAGATGAAGCAAAAGTATGAATGTCCGGTTGACAATCATTGTTATCCACAGAGACGGTTTGTCCCTCAACCAGCACCTTTTTATAATCAAAGCAATTATTTCAAAAGGAGGGAAAATCGTCCGATGACATATGATAGACGCAACCGGATAGCCACTGAGAAACCGTTGAAGAAACCAATGGTGAACGCTACTGTTGACAACAAAAAGGTTCCTGTTAAACCTAATGTCAAACCAACAGTTGGACCTGTCTCTGTTAAATCAGAGAAGGTAACCAAGAAGGCATCGTTCAAGGATGAAGTAAAGAAACCGGCTGAGACCCCAAAATCTCAGATCCGGATCTTAAAAAGATCTGAACAATCTTGGTCGCCAAAGGGATCTGAAGGTGCTTCAACTTCACAACAAAATGTGAAATCTGAGAATGAGAAAGATTTGTGTGAAAAGAAAAAGGTTAATAAAAATCAAGATGTTTGTGAAAAATCTGAATCTTTGAAACAAACTGTTCAAAGACCCAAGACCAAACAGGCTTGGGTCCCCCGAAAAATCTAACTTCTTTACTTGATATGTGCAGGGAGCTTCAGCTGGCCCTGTGAGCAGTCTTTGGATTGTTGACAGTGAAGCTTCTGGCCATATGACAGGGGATCTTTCACTACTGTTCGATATAAGAAACATCAATGGAGGTTATGTAGCGTTTGCAGGGAACAAGGGAGGCTATATTACCATGGAGGGTAGTGTGAGCAATGGAATTGTGAGCTTCGAGAGAATTTCTTATGTGAAGCTGATAGATTACAATCTGTTGAGTGTCAGTCAAATTTGTGACAAGCAATTTTCTGTGTACTTTGACGACAAATCTTGCTACATACTCAAGCCGGGTTTTGAATTACCGAAAGAGTGGGTGATGCTAAAGGCGCTGAGAGTGAACAACTTGTACATTCTCGATATGTCAAAAGCCATGACCACCGAAGGCCAAGTCACATGTTTCCTCTCCAAGGCTACAAAAAAAGAATCCATTATGTGGCACAGGAGAATGGGACACATTCACCTAAGAAAAACGAATCAATTGGTGAAGAACGAACTTATCACAGGCGTGAACGTCAAACATTTTCACCTAAATGACAAGTGTGTGAGTTGTAAAAAGGGTAAGCAGCACAAACAATCCCATAGGCCAAAGAAAGTTAATTCCGTTGAACTGCCACTTGAACGTTTGCACATGGATCTGTTTGGACCGGTCAAGCGTAAGAGTCATGCTGGGGAGTTATACTGTCTTGTGGTGACTGATGATTTTTCAAGATTCTCATGGGTTATGTGCTTGCACCAAAAGAGCGACACGTTTTATAAGTTGAAAGTTCTATTCACTCGTCTGGAAAATATCTATGGTCTCAAGATCAAGAGGATTAGGAGTGATAATGGGACGGAGTTTAAAAATGCACAAATGGACGATCTTTGTGAAAACAAATGAATTCCTCATGAATATAGTGCTCCGTATACCCCACAACAGAACGGTGTCGCGGAATGCAAAAACAGGACTCTAATTGAAACGGCGAGGATAATGCTTGCGGACTCAAATCATCCAGTAATGTTCTGGAACGAAGCAATTTACGCAGCTTCGTATACTCTTAATCGCGTTTTAACGGTGAAGAAGTTTGGAAAAACTTCTTAATGAGCTGTTGAATCGTCGAAAGCCGAATTTAGAGTATCTAGAACCGTTTGGAGCTTATTGTACTATGCTTAATCCATCTGAGAAGTTCGCACCGAAGGCTGAGGAAGGATACTTTGTTGGATATGCAACCCCGCTCAAACGGGTATTCAACAAAAGGACTCGTCAGGTTGAGGAGTGGGCTAACGTTGAAGTACAACGGTATACTCAAAATTTATAGGGAAGTGGTCCAGACTGGATGTTTGATTACAAAGATTTCTTTGAATCATTCAACCTAGATAGCTTGGTTGAAGAGGCTGTACTATGTTTATATTACGAGGTCGAAAATGCAGTGACATCACCGTTGGTGCGTCCGATCACCGTGAATCATCAAGCAGCTTCTAATGATACCAATGTTCCTATCGTTGAAGAAGAGGTATTTCAAGAAGCTTCCACAACGTTGAATTCATCAGAATCAGAAGATGACGACGATGAGGTTACAAGTGAAGCTATCTTAGATCATGCTACAGTGACACCACCAGTGAACCCAACTACAAATGGTGCTTCAACATCGAATGTGGGTAATGATCTGGTTTCTGCAGAGAACTTAACTACTCAGACGAGAGTCCAAATACCCGATTATCCGGAATCTCGGATACATCGTATTCACCCGATTGAGCAGGTTATTGGTGATCCTGGTAGCAATGTGATGACGAGAGGTCAATTGAGGAATGATATCTCACCAGAAAATCTTGGCAATCTTGCTTTATATTCAAAAATACAAAAATCTGGTTTTCAGAATGACTGGTCTTTTGCTTGTTATGTTTCGCAGGTGGAGCCGCGAACTTACAAGGATGCTCTTTTGGACGACGCTTGGGTGGAAGCAATGCAAGAGGAGTTGTTGCAGTTCCAGAAACTTGGCGTTTGGACACTGACAGATTTGCCCCCGGGAAGAAAGAAGATTGGAACGAAGTGGGCTTTCAAATGCAAAAAGGATGAGAGAGGAGTGATCGTAAGGAACAAAGCTCTTCTGGTTGTACAAGGATTTCATCAAGTGGAGGGAATCGATTACAACGAGATCTATGCCCCTGTTGCACGCTTAGAGGCAATACGAATGTTTCTGGCGTTTGCATCATACAAGAAATTTAAGGTGTATCAAATGGATGTCAAGAGTGCATTTCTTTACGGTGTGGTCAAGGAGGAAGTATACGTAGGTCAACCACCAGGCTTTGAAGATCCTATTCACTGGGATAAGGTCTACTTTTTGAACAAAGCTCTCTACGGGTTGCACCAAGCTCCAAGGCAATGGTATGAGGAGCTTAGCACGTATCTTCTTTCAAAAGGATTCAAGCGAGGTTTGGTAGATTGCACACTGTTCACTAAACGAACAGGCGATGACTTGCTTCTAGTCCAGATTTATGTTGACGATATTATATTTGGGTCTACTAACGAACTTCTGTGCAGAGAATTTGAACGTGTTATGCAGGAAAAGTTTGAGATGAGCGCAATGGGAGAGATGCAGTTTTTCCTAGGCTTGCAGGTGGAACAAAGACCAACGGGGATCTTTATTCACCAGACGAAATACGTTTCTGAAGTCTTGAGCCGATTCCAGATGGATGATTCGAAGCCGATGGATACCCCAATACAACCTAATCACGGGATTGGAGTAGACGCTAAGGGGGAGCTAACTGATCCATTTACATACAGAGCAATCGTCGGATTTCTGATGTATCTCATAGCCTCTAGACCAGATATAATGTTTGCCACATGTCTCTGTGCACGTTATCAATCAAAGCCGAAACAGAGTCATCTTGCAGCTGTCAAACGTATCCTTAGATATCTGAAGGGTTGTCCGTCGAGAGGACTATGGTACCTTAATGATGATAATTTTGACCTGATCGCTTTTAGTGATGCAGATTGGGGTGGCTGTGATAAAGAAAACAAATCCACAACGGCTGGATGCCAGTTTATGGGGAGCAGGCTCGTGACCTGACAATGCAAGAAACAAACCGCAGTTGCATTATCCACATGTGAAGCAGAATACGTTTCAGCATCGAGCTGCTGCTCACAGGTTCTTTGGATCCAACAACAAATGGTGGACTACGGTTTGCAATTTCTTAAAACCCCTATTTACTGTGATAATGAAGCCGCAATCGCATTAACAAAATACTTAGTAAATCACTCAAAGGCTAAACATATTTGGATTAAGTACCATTTTATCCGTGATTGTTATGCTAAAGAGTTGATCGATATGGTCAAAATCCACACTGATTACCAACACGCAGACCTTTTTACCAAAGCTTTTGATAAATCGAGATTTGAATATCTTTTAAAAGCTAATGGTATTAAAGAAAAACAAGACTGATCACCACCTCAGTTTATCGCTTTTTAGTTTAATTTTTACTGTTTTTCAGAAAAATTCAAAAATCCAAAAACATTGAAAAATTTCAAAATCCATAAAAAATTAGAAAATTTCTTTGCTGACTGCTATATCTTCTTCCCTTAGATTAATGCCGTCAGATTTCTGTGAACAAACCATATCTGGGCAGTCACATATTTGAAATGCTCCAGCTTATCCTTGGGAACAGTAAATTCAAAAATTTATAAAAATCAGAAAAACCAAAAATGATTTCCTGGAGAAAAAGGGGAAATGATAGTACATCAGTGGGGATCTGACACATTCTAAAGAAATGTAATGCTATATAGGGCGTGTGTCTGAGTCTGTGTGATGTGCTGATAGGCTTCGTAGACCTATTACTGCGTGCCTGATACATACATATCAAACGAATTGGTGTGTGGATGAACTCCTCATTGGCATATGGTCTTAGTACCGTAATTTCGTTTGATAGGGTATTTGTACTAAACTCGGAGGTTTTGGGTCGTTATGTTATTAGTTGTCTGGGGATAGCCTCTCTGATCTTCTGCTGTAAGTCATTACGGACCTAGATCAGATACGGTGTCTTTATAAAAGAGCTTTATGCCAAACCTTAAAGTTACCGAATTGAGGAACTTTCTTTGTTTTATGATAATCAAAGATTATCTATTACATCGTATTAATCACTGATGCAAATCATGATTGATATCAGTCCTCAACCTGGTAGAGTGCACATGTTACTTTGCTGCATTAATTTGCTGACCTGTATACCTCTGTGCATCATACCTTGTAAATTCCAGACGACGAAAGCATAATCACGCCTTACAATGAGTCTTTGTGCAATTACTTCTTGACACGGGAGTATGTCGTGTGCGTGGGAACCACAAACAATTATGTTTATACTATACATAATCGTATCAGTCTAAAGCACTGCACAAAAGTCTGCATGTGAGTTTATGTGGATCACAATATCAGCAGTTGCCAGATCACACATTGTCTTTAATGATAATAATCAAAAGATCAACTGTGTGATCAGATTTCTCAATAATTGATATGATCCCTTTACCGGAAATCCCAAAACATTTACTGCTTTATCTTTACATTTCTGCATTTTATTTTCTCGTCAAAAATTGCAAAACTCAAAAAGATTTTAGGTGTGTTTTAACATAAACTTTAGAAAATCCAAAAATATTTTACATTTCTATCTTATTTTTGATAGCTGGTGGTGGTTGATGACGATTTTCTAAACCTTGATGAACCATTTGAGCTTTGTAATCTTAAAATGAGAAAATATGATTGTCGGATGCTTAAAAGTTGGAAAATATTTTGAACGGGACTCGATTTTGAGATTTGGTAAAATTTTCAAAATTCCTGATTCACCTTCGCCCATTCGCTTGGGTCGAAGGAGGAATTTCTTGTTCATTCGTACGTTTCATTTTGGGCGAATGTGAGAGTTCTTAAGCTGTTTTCTCTTTCAAACCCTTTTGTCTCATTCGCACCTTTAATTAGGGGCGAAGGAGACAAAAGCTTCTCATTCGACCAAGGTGAACGGGCGAATGAGCAGCCTATATATAGCTTTATCTGCTCATTCGACCCATTACAAAAAAAATTTCAAATTTTCTGATCCTAAGTCCACCTGTTGCTCGTGACTTTTAAATCTTACCAATGTGTTCGTCTCTTCGTGCTGATCATTTTGCACTTATTTTTATAGGTTATCATCACAGATTGACTGTTTAATCGAAGTTTTTCATATTCGAGCCCTACATGATCAAACTATGATTAAAACATGATAATTGATTTAGTTTTTGATTAGGATTCATTATATCAGTGTTTTAGGGGGAGATAATCCAAAAACTAAGGATTCTAAACTATCAGATTGATCATTTGATCATCTTTTTCATTCGAACCCAAGTTTTTATTAGAAAACACTGAAATAATGAATGTTTGATGAAATTGATTGTTTGGAAACATTAATCGGAGGTTTTACTTGCCTACTGAATCAATATGGCACGTTTAAACACTATAAAATTCAAAATTGAAATTTGAAAATGAAGAACAGACTCCTTCGCACTTTTCGAACGGTCGAACATGCAAAAATGGGCGAAGGGGATGTTTTGTTTGGGCGAATGAAGTCAAACGAGCGAATGAAACATTTTTCAAAAAGATTTCACATTCGCACCCCAAAAATTTCTCATTCGCACCCAAAAACTCTCATTCGAACCTCCGAATGGGCGAATGTAGAGATCAATTATCAAATTTTCAACTTTTGTTTATTTTGTCGATTTCTAACATGTTTACTTGTTTTGTTTTGCAGTATAAAACATGCCTGAACAGGAAAGAACTAGTGAACAAGCTAGATCATCTGCACAAGCTGCTGAGACAGGAAAGGAAGAGATGTTGCCGTTCGAGAATGCACATAACTGTTGTGCATATCTTGGAGACGTGAAGAAGCACACCGAGTTTACAGGGATTATCGAGTTTCTAAAGAGGAGTCGGGTGATAGATGCAATTTCTACACCTGTTATTATTTACCGAGACTTGCTACAAGAGTTCTGGACGAACGCGAAGATGGATTTCTGGGAGTGTGAATCATATCTGGTTAGCAAGATTCAAGGACAATTGGTTATTGTTTCAGAGAATGATATCAGGGAAGCTTTGAAGCTTGAAGATGAAAAGACTGATCTTAGAGAACTTAGCTTTACCGAACAGAGGAAATTCTTTCTAAGGATGAAGTATAACGTGCCGATTACTGATGGTTCGTTACATAAGGGAAAGCTTTATCCCCAATTCAAGTATTTGGCACATGTTATGATTCATGTCTTTGGTTCAGCAGTAGGAGGTTATGATTTGATGAGAAAGAGCATAAGCTCGATGATGGTTGCACTGATATTGAACAAACCGTTCAACGCATCAGGGATGCTTATGGAACATTTATTGGAACCTGTTAGAGGTACAAGGACTAGGAAGTTTCTGTTATATCCTAGATTCCTTCAGATGATATTTGATCACAAGTATAAGAAGTTGAAGAGGGATCCGAAACAGATCATAGTTCAAGAGCATATGACCATTAATACTTTGGCAAGAATGAAAGCTTACAAAGGCGTGCCGGTGAATGAATGACCACCTGTTAGACGTTTATTTGGTCATTTGTCTAGGATTGATTATGTTGACCCTGGTAAAGATTTGGTGAGGCATGCTGGCAGTGCATCGGACGAAGACAATCCATTACATCTTCTTGACCCTGAGACAAAGCGAAAGCGTCAGGTAGTGAATTAGGGAGCAAAGAGTGGCAAAGGTAAAGAGAAAGAGATCAGGATTGAAGTTGTTCCTGAGACTGAGCCTGCTAAGAAGAAGAAAGTGTCAAGAAGGCATAAGAGCATGGCTAAGAAAGGTTTACACCTTGTTGATGAAGCGTCAGTCGATTCTGAAGAGACGCAAGAGGATGAATGTTGGGATTCTGAAACTGAGACAGTAAAGGCTACCACTCCCAAGACCACTGTGGCTGGTGAGTCTGCTAGTCTAAACAGATCAGTGGAAGAACAAAGAAACAAGAGCCCTATTCACTTAGATGAAGATGATGAGGGATTAGGTTTGGGATCAGGAGATTTTCCTGGATCGCCAGTACAAGGGGAGAAACCAAAGAAGCCCCAATTCAAGAAGAAAGAAAAAGTGTTAAAGCCCACAGAGAAAAGAGCTAGGGAGATTGAATCTTTAGTAGCAGGAAAGAAGTTGCCACCTGCTTCAAGCTCTAAATCACCGGTTGCTGCTCCAGCTTCTAAGAAGCAGAAAACTACAACCACTTCGAGTACTGAACAGGGAGCTGATTTACCTGTTGACGCTTTTAACGAGGCATTGGATAATGTACTGAAGAAGTTGAGGAAAGGTAATCTGCCTGAAGTTGCTGAAGTTTCTGTTCAAAAGGTTACAGTGGATAGTAATGTGATGAATACTGTTAACCAGAAACTTACTGAGATGATGAATGTTATAAATAAGCAGCAGACAGAGATTGATCAATTGAGAAAGAACGACACAAAGATGTTGGATGTCGTTGTTACATCACATGAGAACAATGAATAACTGAAAAAGAAAATTAAACAGTTGCAGAAGGATAATAGGAAATTGTTAAAACATGAGCAAAGAAACACCAGAAGGTTTATAGCTTTGAAGGAAGAAAATAAGAAGCTAAAAGAGAGTAATAAAAGCATTGATAATCTGATTAAAGATTTGTACTCTCGAGCTCCTCAGCTGAAAGAAGGTGAAGAGGATAAAGAACAGGATGAGGAGCAGGTTGATTTTGAACTGTTTGATAATGAGGAGGAGGATGATGAGGATCTTGATGAAGATGCAGGAAATACTCCTAAAAGGAAGAAGAAGAAGGATGATGGAGATGATGATGGTTCGAATGATGAATCTGGTGATGGTAGCAGCTCTGCATTTAATGATGATGATGATGATGATGAAGATACAGATAAGTATAAGTATGAGAAACGGGAATTTGGAAAAGGAGGTGAATCTAGTTCTAAAGCTCCGGGAGGATCAGTTGATGATGATACGATCTTCTGGAATGAGAAGCTGAAGTCATTGTCTGAGAAAGATAAACAGATGTATCGCCAGATGCTCACTGATCGAGTCTGGACGATTGACATGACCAGCAGATTCTCTGAGATCTCTGAATCTAGTGACAGGATGCTTGAATTGGATTATAACGATCCAGATTTATAAGATAATGAAGTTTCTACGGCAGTGTCAAAGGAGATTTTAGAAGGTTTGGCTAAGCAGGTTGGAAAAACGTTGGAAGAACTATTAGCTGATAACCAGATTCCTAATCTACCTGAAAAGGAAACTGGGAATCATTCTGATGATCGTGATGTACCTGCGTTAGAGGAGATTGAAATAGAAGATATCACCAGTGAAGAGTATCCCGAGTATTTCAAGAAAGATAAAGATTCTGGATTTGCTGCATTCACTGATGAGTTACTGAAAGAAGCCGAGAAACTTGCTAGAGAAAAGAGTGATAAGTTTGTTGAAGAAGTATTCAAAGGGCATGATAAACCACAGTTTTAACAATCTGACAGCTTGAAAGAGTTACTGAGGAAACTAAAAGAGAAAGAAGCCAATCGTCTGAAAGCAGATATTCAGGGGAGCTTTTATAAACTCCACAACGAAATGTTTAAAGGAAAGGCGTTGGGTTGGAAGTTTATAAAGCAGTTGAAGTGTGTTTCCGTGAAGTGGGAGAAGGGGATACTCTATTTTGATAGATTTCATGATTTGAAGACTCTTCCATACTGGGCTATTCGTGATATTTGTCGTCATAAGTTGACTGGATCGTCAAATGATCACATTGCCTATTTTGCTGATAAAATGGCAAGGGGAAGCAGGACGAAATGGAATCTCTTTGCACCTCAGTATCCGAAGCGGATTGTTCACAAGAAAGACATTGATTCTATTACTGGTTTGCCCAAGGTGACTCTAAAGTACAAACCACCGAAACTGTTGAAACATATTCCATTGTTGCAGATTCCTCAACACTTTGCGAAAGACTTTATCTGGTGGTATTATGACTGGAAGATTGTAGAGGCTGTAATAGTATTGAAGGATAGTGAAAAGAGTTTCAAAAAGATACACATATTTGATCCCATGTGGTTGGTGAATTGTTCACATGAGGACATCATTATGTTGTATTACAATCCGATATTCAGTGATGTGAAAGATGCTGAACAAGCAAGTAAATACCAGCGTGTGGTATTTCTATGCTTTGCTAATGACATTAATGCCGGATGCGACTACGATAAGAAGCTTGGCAAGTTTGTTAAAGTTCAAGAGGTACCTGAAGTGAAGAAGAAAAAGCCGAAACAAGTATTTGAACCGGTGATGACGATAGAACAGAAGAAACAACTGCGCATAAAGCTTATGAACAAGATAATGGACCAAGAGCGTAAACAATCCAAGCAATAGTCGAGGGGGAGTTTGTAGATGCATTTTGTGCGACTAATGCTTTGGATTACAATTAACATGTGTTTTTGTTGTTTGTCGAACGGGTGAAGGAGATAATAGTGGGCGAATGAAAGATTTCAAAGGTGCGAAGGAGGCTTAATGGTGCGAATGAGAGATAGGAGTGCGAATGTAGTTTAGATGTTTATGTAATGCTTGGTTCGTCCATGATGCTTGGGCGAACCTGCACATTCGACCAAGCAATATGGTTGAATGTGTAGGCCTATAAATATGTTAAGCTCTTTTTGAAAGTTAGTTGTTCGTCATTTTATTCCCTCCTGTTTTGTGTCTCTCCCTAGTGTTTGTGTCAACTTATTTTCACGTCTGTTTTGATTGTAAACATTATTAAAACGTGTAATTCAAGTTGTTTATGAATGAGAAAAAGCTTTGAAAGATGATTTCTGTGTTTTGATTGTTTGATTATCATTTTGTGATTGATTCAGGGATTCCGCACCTGAATCAAACTTGTTTGATTAATATCTTTGTAGATTTGACGATCCTAAGCGCATACAAAACCATCATGTTTAAGTCACGTAACAGACCCTACAAGTTGACCTAAACATTCTGTCCAGATTTTAATCATGCATAAACTCTTATTTAAACGACTCACGTGTGCGTATAATCGATCAACAACTAATCAATAATCATCACAAAATATTTACAAGACCTATCATGATCATAACCTATCATAACACATGCAAAATCATAAACCCTAACGATCAAAACATCACACACTTGCGCAACAAGTAACCTATCAAATCACTAATCGCATAGGATCATGTTTAACCCATTAAATCTTTATAAACTTCAAGTTTTAATCTTTATAAAAAGGTTTCAGACCTGGACAAACTTAGTTATAAGGTTTTTATAACATATTAAGAAGACTAAAGCATAATAGATTAAGGATTATACCGCAAGCTCTTCGAAACAATCAACCGAATGCTATTGAAGCTTCCCGATCGATGTTCTTGCGCCTTAGCAGGTGTTTTGGGGATAATATTTCGTAAATAGGGCAGTAGGCGCGATTAGGGTTTGAGTTTAGAAGATACAAGAGGCTTAAGGTTGCTTAAATACATGTTTAAGTCGGTTATGTTTCATCAGCACCCACAAGCGGCCGCGCGGAGCTAGTGAGCGGCCGCTCACAGCTCCCGGCTCGCTCTGGGTGCCTTGCTTCATTTCCCGGCCTGTTTTCCTTCAATGTTTTCGCTATTTCGGACCATAACAAGTGTAACCCCAGGTGTTAAAACCCCAATCATCCTAATGGACCATCCATTTTGGTTTTTATCAACGTATTCGGTTTAAGTTCATGAAATCACATACGGTTTGCACATAGTTTCACAGAGTATCACAGAAACACATAATTGCAACTAATCTCAATCAATTAACTCACAATTATTAAACTTCATTGTTCACCAACGTCCGAGGTTCACTAATCATGTATACAGTATGGTAATTTCCCGAATTACCACTTCATGCAGTTATTAACCTATAACTGTGCAATGTGTGTCCTATCAAGCTAACCCTATTTAAGTAGAATGCAAGGAATTTAACTAGAGTTTAGTTAAAGTGAGAACCTGAAATTGCGGGGTATCACAATGTGGGGCCACTTTGTTGGGTGAAAGGGGCTTGAAATGGGCAAGGAGTGTAATGGTGGGTGAAATTTGATAGGTGAAAGGGGCATTTTTTTTAAATTTAATAAACACACTAATATTTTATTTAAATATTTCATTTAATAAAAAATAAAAAAAGTGCCATGTGCCATCATGGGATTGGATGGCCCGACATTTAACCCACACGAAATATTTTTGCAGGGAAACTGTTAGCGCCCCTTTAACAAAGGGGGGTGTTCTTAGGTTAATGGGGCGCCAAATTCGCCCTTCCCGCCCAATTCACCCACCCATTACGGGTGGTCTAAGGGTTTATTGGCATAACATCGCAAAATTTTCCCCCAAATTTTTTATACACAAAGCCCTCATTATATACATTCTATCCTTAAGTTTATACAAATATGCCTAACACACACAACTTATATATATAGAAATGTATATATAATAATAATAATAATAATAATAATAATAATAATTATAATATTTCCTATTTTATTTAATGGTAAAATATATATAATTATGTAATACTTGGACACTTACTTGAGCCCAATCAAACCCAACAAATTCTTGTGTATGGAGACCAAGAGCTGAGCCCACAGCATAGCCTAAGGCCCAACAGGCGCGGCCCAAACCACTGAAGCCCAACCCCTTCTACCTTAGTTGAACGTGTACATAACTCGTTTAAAATCGTAATCAAAACACTTTTTGGTGTAACCTTAGCAATTTGATTATCATGTTAGTGGTAACAAATTTTCTTTTTACAACTCTCGAGCATCTGAGCCTTCACATATAGTATCCCAACATCGATTATCGAAAATAAAATCGAAACAAAACATTTTGATTTTTCAAAGTTTATATTGAAACATACCAAAAATGTTTTTGAATTTTCAAATAGATTTGCATAAAAGTAAACTAAACATATTTTTGTAAATTTTCTGGTAAAAGGATCATATCAGTATTGCAACAGTCAGTCAAAACTCTATTTTACCAATTTTTTGTTGTTGTCATTGAACATCCTACAACCATTACCAGTATGTTTGTCCATTTAAACCCAAAATCATCATTCATTGTTCACTGAAAAATCTATGGTCCCCGCACACACGACACATTCCCGTATCAAGAATTGAACAAAAGCTTCATCGTAACGCATGATTATATTGTAGTTATCTGTAATTTACAAGGTATGAGGCACAGTGGTGACAGGTCAACAAATTAATGCTTCAAAGCGACTTATGCACTCAACCAGGGTGAGGACTAATATCTTACATGATTTCCATCATAGTATTGATATACGATGCAATAGATAATCTTTGATTATTATCACACATATTATGTTCGTCATTCGGTAACTTAAGGTTTTGTCATTAAAGGTCTTTTGTTAAGATACCTTGACTGATCTAGGTCAGTAAATTAATACGACAAAAGATCGGTTAGGTTATTGATGTGTTGCAAAACACATCTCTTTTCCTATGTATTTTGTATATTATTTGGTCATGTTTTTATTTGTTTAGTGTTGTTTTTATTATATATTTATGTATTTTATTATTTTATAGGTGTTTGGAGAAAATGAGCTCAAAATGAAAGAATTTTAATCGAGACACCGACACTTGAGAGCCGGAGTTCATGGACATTGGAGCATAAACGAGAAATTTTGGTCGAGTCAAGGACACCTGAGATGCGAGCTTGAAGTATACTACTACTACTACTACTACTACTAATAATAATAATAATAATAATAATAATAATAATAATAATAATAATAATAATAATAATATTTTCGTGACTTCTTGGGACAAACAAAGAAAGAAAGTTAAAGAAAATATAAATAAAATAAAATAAAAACAAAACCCTACAACTATATTATTGGAGGGGCACATGATTTTTGAAAAGAATTCAACACAAGTCAGACACGTATTTCATTGCAAGCGGCGGACATTATCAGATACATAAAAACAGCCGCCACAAAGAGAGGATTTGGAGGAGAGAGTCATCAGCTTTAGAGGAGGATTATTTTGAAGAGGAAGGCGGGGTTCAAGTATTGCAGGCTCGGGTTTAATCACTCCAAGTTATAGGTTTTATATTTATTTACTTTGTGTCTATGAATATTGATACCATGACTTTGCTATATTTTGAACCTATGTTTTTATCTTGTTCCATTACTATTATGTTTGGCTAAAACATTAGTGGCCACCTAGGTTTGACATGACGACTTTTTGATTTTGGTTTATGTTTCGGTTTTGAATTTTATAGTTGGGATTATGTTTTAGTAAGAAACTTGTTTATGATTCTATGATGTGCGTGCGTACTTTTTACTAATTTATGATCTTTTGATGTTCCACGAGTGTCTTAGTGAATGTCTTTCATGTTTGGACACTTGTTAGAATTACTTGCTTTGTGCTTGTAGTTTATTTTATGGTTTTAGGCCTAAATTCCATAGGAACATTAATTGGGAGTTTATAGATAATTAGTATTCTTCCTACTCTTGAGACCGAGAGGTGATAGATAGTCAGGTTTGTATTTGGTGCTAGAGGTTTAGGCTAGAAACGCTGAGAGATCAGGTTTTCCTAGGTTCTTTAGTATTATTTGCTTATCTGTGTTATAGATTGACTTTACAGGTTACTCCTTGCACTTTAGGGTGTATTGTGATTGGAGAGTGAGAAATCTAAACCAGTCTAGCGAGTACTTTAGCATAGTTAGTGAGACCGAGAGGTGATCTAACCAATCAGTGAGATTAGTAACCTTTAGGATTCCTTTTCGGTCAGTCTTGGTAAATGATCCGGGAGCCACTAGGATACTAGGGGTGAATATTATAAGATCCTGATTGCCAACATAGTTTCCAAAGCCGTGGCAGTTCCAATTTTATTAGTAGGATTCGATACCTAGGTGGTTGCCTTTCCCATCTCGGATTTCCTCCTTAGTGATCCTCTGCTATCTTTTAATTTAAGCCTTTTAATTTATTTACTTTAGTAATTAATTAATATAAAAAATCACAAAAATCCAATTTGCTAGGCTAGGAGTCGATAGAGGTCTAGTAACGAGAGTCGCCACATTGTGTCCACGGATCGATATTCCGGACTTACTTGCTCTGCTACACTGCGACCGGTGCACTTGCCGTTAGTGTGTGGTTTAGCGGGTTTATCCATTTTTAAAACTTGACTCGAATTTATTTAATACACATTTTCACACATCAAGTTTTTGGCGCCGTTGCCGGGGACACAGTGCGCTTTCGAGGACGACCCGAGTCGGGGATCTAGTCATTTTGTAGATATTTTTTATTTATTTTTATTCTTCTCTTTATTTTTATTTATTTATTTATTTATATATATTTTCTCTATCTGGTGCCCGTGATATGTTTGTTTAGTGTCTGTTTGCAGTGAGATTTTTAGGATGCCAGATGCTAGTGGAAGAAAGACTGTAGCAGACTACATAAGAGAGCGCGACCAGGCTAGTTACAATGAAGAAGGCATCTACATACAAATGCAAAATCACTATATGCCTATCTGGAGGGAGCCCGATAGTTTTCTTGCCTCTTCAGTACCAAGGATCTATGTAAATTGGTATGAAGGGGAAAATCCATACTTACAACCATTTGATATCACTCCAGAACCGGAGACGATAATGGATGAAGAAGTCCCACCTCCGGTCCAACTAGAATCCATTGAAGATGATTTTTGGAGTGGTAATGAGGTTGAAGAAGACGTCGGGTTGATTGAAGAAATAAGTGAGATGGAAGACAAGACGGGGGATGAAGAAGATATAAATGCACCGTCTTGGGAGGAAGAGTTTGGTGATGAATTGGATAATTTACCAACTCTTGAAGAAGAAGAATTTGACCCGGTTGGTGATCTTACCCTCTTAGAAACATTACTTATGGGGGAACCAGCCACGGAGTTCAAAGATACACCAACCGAGGAAGAAGAGGAAGAGGTGGTAACAAAGAAGAAGACCAAACCACCTCGTCACATTCAAGATTGCCGGCCCGTGCCACCACCATCACGGGAGAGGGTTCACAGTCACATGGACCATACCCTTCATCATATGCCACATACAAGGTTTGGTCCAGGTAAGTCTAGGAATAGATGCTCTGACCCGTTTAAATTTTTCAAACGTTTTTTTCTAGATTCACCATTCGTTTTTTGACAAATAATGGTGAACGATCTGAATTAAACGGGTTGGATAAAGGGTGGATAAAAGAGAAGCCACCTGATTGAACTTGGGTTAAAACGCAAGTGTAGAGTTTTGTATCATCATCTGCCAGGTATGTTTTTATTTTATTTTCATTCTTCTTTATTTTATTTTTTTATTTATATATATTTTTTTTAGTTTATCGAGTCGTGTGGGATTGCCTTGGCCATTTTCACTGTTGGATCTCCCCCGCCCGTACTCAATCTCCATTCGGGTGGGGTCAATCATAAAACTATTTTTTGTAAACAGGTATCTCACTTGTCATTGAGTCATTGTACTTTTATTTTCTTTTTAGTTTATTTTTGCAGGATTCCAACTATGGTCGCGAAGGAAATGCTATACGGTTGTAGATGATGGACGGACGGGACACTTTCTGCGAGCTATCGCCACATATTCCAGGGGAGTTCGTTCCATTTATTTTGTTATATATGTATTTTGTTTCTACTTTATTTTTGTATTTTTATTTTTAGTCTGCGTTGTATCCTGAGCACATTGAGGACACTGTGCCTTTCTAAGTGTGGAGATGGGATCGTTTTATTTTGCTTAGTTGTAGGTTGAGTAAAAAAAAACAAAAAAAAAAGTGGGTTTTGTGTTAGTCCCGATCCTTTTTGCGCGTAGTAAACAAGCCTTTTCAATGTAATACGTCGGTTAAAAGCGGGGTCGATTGTCGGGTTTACGGGTCCTAGCATATGTTTCTTTAAGTTGCGGGATAGTAGGCTTGACTGAGTTGTTTTTATGAAATAAAATGTTTGGGGTGCCTGGGATAGTGGATCAAGCTGGATGGTTAACTGGTTTTGCACTTGTTAGTATCGGTAACCCTTATTTCCATATGACAGTGAGTTTTGAGCCTTTAAATATTATATATAAATATTCACTATTTCGTTTCATGTGTGATATACCGACTTTGTTGCATTATTTTAGAACTTGTGCGTTTTGATGCATTTTGAGACCACTGGCTTGGACTTGACACAAATATGATAGAGGCATTAGGATTACCCATTTTGTTTAGCCTTTTCGTTTGTTTTTGTTATTTGACCAGTTACCCCATTTTTACCTTTAGAAACCACTTTGAGCCTAAACCTTTCGTTTGTCAACCATTTTATTTTATATTGATTACCGGATTGTTTATATTTATGTAATGTGAAAAAAAAGAGAAAAATATATATCAGCATAAAGAGTAGCTGACAAAAAAAAAAAAAAAAACTGAAAGAAAAAAAAATATATGAAAAAGAGAGAGAAGAAAAAAAAATAGAATAAAGGTTGTGGGTCGAGAGGACCAAAGAGTTAAAGTTTATATATTCATCGTTTATCCGGTTTATCTCTTATTTTTCTTTTTAGCCAATTTTTCCCAACAAAATACCCTACCTTTAACCCTTACCTACCCTTTCAAAGTCCTCTTGATTTGTGTTAGTGTTAGCAATTTGGTGGAAATTTGATTGACGTACAAGCTTATGATAATTTTGCTTCATAGTTCGGTTTTGAGAGATTCACTCCAAATAAATATATAACCGAGAGATGAGTGATATTGTGAGGGGTGCTTACAGGTGCATAGTCGGTTGCTTGAAGGAAAGTGATGCTTGACTAGGTAGGCCTTGTTTTTTAAAATGTATCATCTTAACTAGTCAGCCTTTTGAACGATGTAAGTCTTGTGAAACCGCTATGCTTGTTGATTTCATAACCTGCTTTTGACCCTGTTTGATGCTATCCTTTTCGTTAAGTGCTTTGTTGAAAATGTTGTCTGGGATTTTGTATAATTCTTTTTCGGGACGCAAAAGTTTTAAGTGTGGGGATGTTTGATGTGTTGCAAAACACATCTCTTTTCCTATGTATTTTAATATTATTTGGTCATGTTTTTATTTGTTTCGTGTTGTTTTTATTATATATTTATGTATTTTATTATTTTATAGGTGTTTGGAGAAAATGAGCTCAAAATGAAAGAATTTTAATCGAGACACCGACACTTGAGAGCCGGAGTTCATGGACATTGGAGCATAAACGACAAATTTTGGTCGAGTCAAGGACACCTGAGATGCGAGCTTGAAGTATACTACTACTACTACTAATAATAATAATTATAATAATAATAATAATAATAATAATAATAATAATAATAATAATAATAATAATAATAATATTTTCCTGACTTCTTGGGCCAAACAAAGAAAGAAAGTCAAAGAAAATATAAATAAAATAAGATAAAAACAAAACCCTACAACTATATTATTGGAGGGGCACATGATTTTTGAAAAGAATTCAACACAAGTCAGACACATATTTCATTGCAAGCGGCGGACATTATCAGAAACATAAAAACAGCCACCACAAAGAGAGGATTTGGAGGAGACACTCATCAGCTTTATAGGAGGATTATTTTGAACAGGAAGGCGGGGTTCAAGTATTGCAGGCTCGGGTTTAATCACTCCAAGTTATAGGTTTTATATTTATTTACTTTGTGTCTATGAATATTGATACCATGACTTTGCTATATTTTGAACCTATGTTTTTATCTTGTTCCATTACTATTATGTTTGGCTAAAACATTAGTGGCCACCTAGGTTTGACATGACGACTTTTTGATTTTGGTTTATGTTTCGGTTTTGAATTTTATAGTTGGGTTTATGTTTTAGTAAGAAACTTGTTTATGATTCTATGATGTGCGTGCGTACTTTTTACTAATTTATGATCTTTTGATGTTCCACGAGTGTCTTAGTGAATGTCTTTCATGTTTGGACATTTGTTAGAATTACTTGCTTTGTGCTTGTAGTTTATTTTATGGTTTTAGGCCTAAATTCCATAGGAACATTAATTGGGAGTTTAGAGATAATTAGTATTCTTCCTACTCTTGAGACCGGGAGGTGATAGGTAGTCAGGTTTGTCTTTGGTGCTAGAGGTTTAGGCTAGAAACGCTGAGAGATCAGGTTTTCCTAGGTTCTTTAGTATTATTTGCTTATCTGTGTTATAGATTGACTTTACAGGTTACTTCTTGCACTTTAGGGTGTATTGTGATTGGAGAGTGAGAAATCTAAACCAGTCTAGCGAGTACTTTAGCATAGTTAGTGAGACCGAGAGGTGATCTAACCAATCAGTGAGATTAGTAACCTTTAGGATTCCTTTTCGGTCAGTCTTGGTAAATGATTCGGGAGCCACTAGGATACTAGGGGTGAATATTATAAGATCCTGATTGCCAACATAGTTTCCAAAGCCGGGGCAGTTCCAATTTCATTAGTAGGATTCGATACCTAGGTAGTTGCCTTTCCCATCTCGGATTTCCTCCTTAGTGATCCTCTGCTATCTTTTAATTTAAGCCTTTTAATTTATTTACTTTAGTAATTAATTAATATAAAAAATCACAAAAATCCAATTTGCTAGGCTAGGAGTCGATAGAGGTCTAGTAACGAGAGTCGCCACATTGTGTCCACGGATCGATATTCCGGACTTACTTGCTCTGCTACATTGCGACCGGTGCACTTGCCGTTAGTGTGTGGTTTAGCGGGTTTATCCATTTTTAAAACTTGACTCGAATTTATTTAATACACATTTTCACACATCAGTTATCTGTCACACCTTCAAATTCCACGTGCGGGGTTTTACCACGAGGCGCGTGACAAACCAGGATCCAAGTCAACGGTCACAATAAACGACACTATATGATACGTAAAAACGACGTAAATAAACCATTAAGTTTTCATAAACAATCCATCGCTGCGGAAGCATAAAACTTTATTAAAACTCGAAAGAGAAAGCATATAAGTCTTAAAATGCTAAGTAAAGATGCATATGAATCCTAGACGACGTGTGACTCCGTGCGCCTATGCAATGCTGCTATCTCAACGACCTGAGACAAACATGCTAAAAATGTCAGCAAATAATGTCGGTGAGTTCACAGGTTTTATGTTAAACATTTAAGTAATGAAAGCCATCATGTTATCACTATGTTAGAAAAGATAGCGTTAGCTAGACGCATGAATGATACTAGTACAACCTGGAAACCATTACATACAAGACGAAATAAGAGTTTGTCCGAATATGCATTATCGTCCCACGGTAGCGTTATGACCGAGACAATATGCACCCGCCGGCCCCCGACCGACGAATGGGGTCTGTCAGTCCCAATAGATCTATCCACATTTCCCCCGCTATGCTATCCAGCATATTCATGGTTTCCCCGGGACTTTACGTATCATATAGTACGTCAATGAATTAACACTAACATAACATGATATTTTATGAAATAAGTATGAAGCATGTGTCTCTCCCGAAACGTAAAGACTTAAAGTGGGGCCGTGAAACTCACCTAATGTTGCTTTCTCTCTAAGACAAGTAAACCCGCTCAATAGACGGCACCAACTACCGGTGACCTAACATGACGAGCGTATAAGATGTTAGACTAATAACCCGTAGGTTGATTAGTCCCCAACAGTCCAGCCCATAACCGTGTACATTTGAAATGATGTTTAAACGTTTAACCGACCACACCAGACAAGACTTGACATCCCATTGGTGACCCGACATCCCACGTGTTAGCCAAATGCAAGATATCACGTAGTCGTATGCAATCAAACACTTAGTATTCGCCACAGTTTACTATATCTAGCATGATGCCTAATTAACGCATAAACATGTCCGAACATGTGTTACTAAGTTATTGGACATGTCACGGGGTTCCTAACATGTTCCTAGGTGTCAACCCGTGTTCCGGGATGTTAAAATACACATATAACAGCAGTACACGCGATTAGGAATCAAACATGCAATTAGGAAAGTCAACTAGTGATTAGGATGGTCAACTAGTGATTGGGGCTATAATCACATGTACTTACATGCGGTTAGGCTCCCAATCGCCCCAAGTATCATGCGATTTGGGCCAATCGCCCCTGTTATAGGCGATTAGGAAGCCCTAATCGCCCCTGCCGCACATTTCCGCCTTTTCGCGTGTTTAACCCTCCAAATCAGATCCGAAACATGTGGAAACACCCAATATCAAACCCAAAACATTTATCAAACTATTTCACGCAAAAACCCCCCAATTTATTATCATCCTAACAGTCCCAAATGCAAGCGTTTTCCCAAAATGGCATAACTACCTTTTAAGCATCACATCAACATGCAAAACTTACCCTAAATAGCAAATATCCAGATTTCATCACATAGCGACGTTGTCCAACACTATCTTACTGTTCAAGCATCATCCTAGAGTAAACCCTAACCTCATACAATTAACAAAACACATCATATCATCATCAATCCTTCATAATCATTCAAACGGGTCAAAACGCCTATTATCAACAATACACATCTATGAACCTCCAAACTCCTAGGTTAACATCATAATAACTCATTTAGGTCAGAAGCATATCAATAACACAAGAACAATCATTTTAAATAATAAAAATCCAATCCTTGCATGAATACATCACATATAACAAGCATAGAGGTTTGGGTCTGTTTAGAAACTGATTTTAATGAGTTTTCAAAGACACAAACATTTAGAAACCAAGTCTGGACCTTTAGGGAGTAAAACAATATCATTACAAAGGTTTGAGATGAAGAACACACCTTGAAATTGCAAGATTATGAGGTGTAAGGCTTGGAAAGGTGGTTTCTTGAGCAAAAACATGTTCCAGGGGTTGGATAAGGCGTGGGATGGCTTTGGGGTGTGTTAGGGTTTCACAAATGATGTTTTACAACACAATGGTGGTATTTATAGGCGTTTCTAGTCGTTCAATACACGTCAGGCGATTACGGTGCAGTACAGGCGATTAGGGAGCCCAATCGCATGTACATACTAGGGATTGGGGCCCCAATCGCCCATAATTTCTCCCAATCGCCCAAGTAACTAGCGATTAGGCCACTCACAAGTGCCTAATCGCCTGCAGCATCAGGAATTGGATTTTTGGCGCGTTAAACACTATTTTAACATATCTAAGCACGTTTTCACATACCGACAAGTCATATAATGATTATAAACATATAATGCATGATAACTAACATGTTCCCATCTGTTCACCAATTCCCGGGACTCAAGACTCGCGTGTGTGCAATAACCTGGAGATTCTACGAATCGCCAATCCTTGTACCCATGGTTATGAACTGACACCCAATGATCCCTCGGACCATTGTAATGACTCCCGATGATTCCCGAATCATCAACACGACTCAACCGACCCGGTTAAGTATGATACTAAGTAATTGTTTTCAATGTTTTCGTTGAGGTAGACTCGTATGTATGCAAAGTATGAAAAGTATTAACCTGATTATGCTGGTGTCACATTATCCCTAGATAACTAAGAATATAACAACCCGAAACCTCTGATTTTGACAATCTGCCAAACGAAATTTCGATATTAAGACCATATGCCAACGAGACATTGATCCACATGATTATCAGTTAATTTTTTTTAGATTTATATCACCATACGGAACTTTAAACATTGATTTCAAGCCTACTAATTAAAATTGTAGTGGCTACTCAATGTTTATTCATACATTTTGTTTTCAGAGTAGTCTGACAGTCCACTGATTTACTATCATCTCCTCTTTTTCTTTAGGAAAACTCATTTTAGATTTTCTAATGATTATTTTGATTAGGAAAAATTATTTTTGATTTTCTATTGATTATTTTGATTTTTCTGAAATTTTCTCCTCCTAAAAATTTAAAAACAAGCATATTTTTGGATTTTTAAACTTTTTGAAGAAAAAGAAAATAAAATGATATCCGATGCGGTTTACTCATTGAGTTTCAAAAACCATTTTCCCACTTAGATTACTTGACTCACTTTGTTCTTTCAATTAGTATAGCCATTAACAAAGATAAGAGAGTTTAGAATAAACCATTTTGTCGCATCTATTGTAGAAATCCAAAACCTGAGAGCAATTGCATGTGATTGCAATGTTTTCCGACTTCACAGGTAGAAAACATACGAAGATGTTAGTTGGGCTTACGACAATGTTAGTTGGGCCTTTCTATTGTCTATTTTGAATCAAATGGGTTTCCTGGAGAGATGGATTATGTGGGTGAAGGGTATTCTTGAATCGGCCAGAGTGGCAGTGTTGGTGAACGAGGCGCCGACCTTTGAGTTTAATGCTCAAAAGGGCCTCAGACAAGGAGATCCTCTATCTCCTTTTTTTTTTTTTTTTTGGTGGTCATGGAAGCTCTCTCTTTCATGATTGATACAGCTTGCTCGAAAGGGATTTTTAAAAGGTATTAATGTTGGTAGCGAAGAGTGGTATTTATCTCATCTCTTTTATGCAGACGACGCCATGAACTTAGGTAAAGGGGATGAGTCTAATGTGAAAGTGTTAGGCTAGAATTCTTAGATGTTTCTACGTATGCTCGGGGTTAAAAACAAATTTGAATAAATCCAATCTTTTTGGAGTGGGGAAAAGTGAAGAAGAAATTATTAATACCACTTCGGCTTTGGGTTGTCAAAAGGGTGATATCCCGTTTGACTACTTGGGTATAAAGGTGGGAGCCAACATGCACAAGTGTAGTAATTGGAGGAAAGTTGTTGAAGTGTTTGAGTCGCGACTATCGGATTGGAAAGCAAAGACTCTCTCCATGGGTGGGCGGGTGACTTTAATCAAGTTGGTTCTTGTTAGTCTGCCTATCTATTATCTCTCTTTATATAGAGACCCTTTAACTATTATTAATTCTTTGGAGAAGATTATGTGTCAGTTTCTTTGGTCCGGTAGCTCGAATAATCAAAAGGTCCATTGAGTGTCTTGGGAGCGGGTCACGATGAGCAAAAAATTGGAGGGCTTAGGCGTTCCTCGACTGAAGGAAGTGAATGAAGTGCTCTTATTTAAATGGAGTGTTCGATTTCACAAAGACTCCAATTGTCTTTAGAAGAAGGTAATTATAGCACGTCATAAAGCTCAGATGTCTTATTACTCATTACTCATTACCAACAATGTAAAGTGGTAAAGATGCCTGACTTAATGGAGTTGGACAGTCTACGTAAGGCAGCACAGGGCACCCTAAGCTGCCATACGGTAACTCTACACTGAAAAGTGAATAGTAACTTCATTGGAAAGACAAAAAGGTATTTTGGCTCTTGCTATGGTCAAAAGTAAAAAAACAACTCACAGCTCCAAGCCTGACCTAGAAAGTAGCAAAAGCTGAAAATATACCAAATGGGCAAAGCCTCTCTGCAGGGACTAAGAAGGAGAGTCAACCATTACCAGGTATAGTAGGAAAGCTATCAAATTAGAGGATGTTGGAGATTTATTGTACACACGTGTGATGGAATCCAAATTCATGATAGGCCCTTACGGTTTAATATTGTGGCTGAATTGGGAGATGGTTTGGACATTAGATTTTGGCAAGTTTCTTGGCTGGGGAACACGCCTATATTTTTAAGATGGCCAAATCATTTCAATGTGGAGACTAAAAAATTTTGTCTAGCGGCTGATAGGCTCGAGCTTTCAGAACCTCACCAGATTAGTTTGAGGCATCCTTTTCCAGGTCCTCTGACCATTGAGGCTAATATGGATCTTTTAGAGATGCAAAACGCGATCTCGGGTATACATAGGCGAGTCGAGAAAGATAAATGGTCTTGGTGTGGTAAAGATATTGGCCTATCTTTTGGACGAGTTGGGTCCCTCTAAAATGTAATGTGTTCACATGGAGGGCGGAGATGGGTCGGGTTCCCACTCGGGTCAAGTTGAGCAGGCGTAATATTCATGTGGACAGCCTTGATTTTGCGTTGCGTAAAATGGGGTTACGAATCCTCAACCCATTTGTTCTCTTGTTGCTTGGTGGCTGAGGATCTTGTTGCTTGGTGGCTGAGAAATCTGGATGGCTATTGGGTCTTGGTGTGGTTTATCACCTATTTTTGCCTTTAATGTTTGGGATCTTCTGGATCTCTACAAAATCTTGGGAGGAAACAAATGGATGAAAAAAATTATCCAAAGGCATTATTATCACATCGATTTGGTGTATTTGGCTTGCAAGGAACGGGAAGATATTTAGAGACAAGGAGGCGATTGGAAGACATATTATTTATAACATTAAAAGCATGTCTTTCTTTTGGTAAAAGTGTAGGTCTAAATTTAAGGATTTATCTTGGGTAGAGTGGAGGAAGTCCCCTTTGTATATGTCGTAATTTTGACGGCGGTCCTCAATTTGAGGACGGATCGTGGTTTTGAATGAAAGTGAATTTAAAAAATAAATAAATAAATAAATAATAATATCTTACTCATTTTTGTTTGACCTTTCCGGAGTTTATTATCAATCAGGACAACTACAATTACTTGAAGAATTCGTTCCAAGGTAGTTCAAAATAATCTACTAAAATTAAAACTAAACTTGGTCTTTTCACGGATTTGCAATACCCAGTGTCCCTTCATTAATTATTTTAACTTTTTTTAATATAATACTTTGTAAGTTATAACTAACTAGCTTTTATCTCGGCAATGTTCCGAGGTTGAAAAATATAACCATTCTAATAATATTAATGCTAATATTAATAGTTATTACTCTTGTAATTAAATAAATAAAAAAATAACCTTGCTATAAGGTGACATCATGTTTTGCAGTGTTGCGCGATTCTTTCTCCTAGCTTCTCTTGATAAAGTATACATATCCATCTTTAGAAGAGTAAAATTCCAATGATAACATGTGTGACACCCGGCAACTTTCGGTAACTAACTTTTGAAAACTTAGTAAGTCTACCTTAGCGAGTCGCGCATACGTTACACATAACAAGGTCGGTCGAGTCGAGTCGCACATCATTAGGGTTTTAACATACGCAAGTCTCGGGTCCCGGGAATTGGTGATCGGGCGGGAACGTGTTATTTATCATACATTATATGTTTACAATCATTATGTGACTTGTCGGTATGTGAATATGTGCTAACATGTGTTAAAACGGGGTTTAACGCGCAAAACACACGAACACAGGGGCTATAGGCGATTAGGCTTATGGGGAATAGCCTAATCGCCAATATAGGGGCGAGTAGGATGATGTTACTGGCGAGTAGGGGCCAATCGCATGAACAGTCATGCGATTAGGCTCCCTAATCGCGTATAAACCTGCATACTCGCTTGATACGTGCTGAACGACCAAAAACGCCTATAAATACCACCCTTGACCTCCAAAACATCATTTGTGCAACCCTAGCCGTCCCATAACATAACCCAACACACAAACACCCTCTGGAACTCGTTTTTGCATCAAAACCACCATTTTCAAGCTTATTCCATCATCACCTCTTGATTACAAGGTGTGTTCTTCAAACCCAAACCTTTAAATGATTATGTTTTACTCCCTAAACGTCCAGACCTGACTTATAAATGTTTTTATCCTTGAAAATCCATTTAAAACCGTTTTTAAACAAACCCACACCTTTACATGTGTTATATGTGTTATATATGTTTAAAGATAGGATTTTTAGGATTGAATCATGGTTGTTCTTGTGTTATTATGATGTTTATGGCTGTTACAAGTTGGTATGATGATGTCCTAGGAGTTTGAATGGTTTTGGTTGTGTATTGTTGATATTTGATATTTTGACCCATTTGAAGGATTTTGAATGATTAAGGATGATATGAGGAATGTTGTTGATTGAATGATGTTAGGGTTTGCTCTAGGATGATGCTAGAACAGTAGGATGCCATCGGACAACGTGGTTATGTGATTTAATCTGAATATTTGCTATTTAGGGCAAGTTCTTGCATGTTGATGTGATGTTTACATGCTAAGTTGCTATTTTGGGAAAACGCTCGCATTCGGGACTGTTAGAATGATGAAAACTTAGGGGTTTTGCTTGAAATATGTTTGTTAATGTGTTAGGATGATTATTGGGTGTTTTTACACGTTTCGGATCTGATTTGGAGGGTTAAACGCGCGAAATTGCATTGTACAGCTGCAGCAGGCGATTAGCACCCTAATCGCATGCTGCTATAGGCGATTAGGGGCATACTCGCCTGAATGAGAGGCCTACTCGTGTATATACAGGCGATTAGCCTTTGTAATCGCCTGTTGACCAACCCTAATCACATGTTGACTTTTCCTAATTGCTAGTTTGATTCCTAATCGCGTGTAATGCTGCTGTATGTATATTTTAACATCCCGGAACATGATTTGACGCCTAGGGACATGATAAGAACCCCGGGATTCACCCAATGACTTAGTAACACGTATTCGGACCTGTTTATGCGTTAATCAGACATTATGCTAGACTAGGCGAACTGTTGCGCGTATTAAGTGTTTAATTGCATATGTGGCATGATGTCTTGTATTTATCTAACACGTGGATGTCGGGTCACCAATGGGATGTCGAGTCTTGTCTTACGTTGTCTGGTTGTCGGTTAAACATGCTTTTCGGTCACATAATGGTCATGGACTGGACTTAGGGACTAATGAACCCGATGGGTTATTAGTCTAACTTGACACATATCTTATGATAGGTCGCCAATAGTTGGGGCTATCATATCTCACAGACGGTTTACTCATATCACGCATACGGTTTACTCTTAAACGGAATACGCAACCTAAGGTGAGTTCACGGCCCCACATTTTACAGTTTTTGCTTTCGGGGTGAGAAACATGCTTACAAACTCTTTTATGACTTATGACTTATGGCTCATGACTCTTTATCACGTTATACTATGGCTCACTTATCTTACTATACGGTTCATCGAAAATCCCTTGAAACCACTAACATGGGTATATGGCGGGGAAATATGGATAGCGCTATTGGGAACTGACAAACCCCACTCGACGGTTGGACCGGGCGGGTGCATATTGTCTCTAACAAAACAAGGTCTACCGGCGATGACGGTAGCCCATAGGAACTAAGGGTAACACACGGCTCAGTCAGTAATGGTTTCACCCGTATGAGTATCTCATTCTGCGCCTGGTTTGGCGTTCTCATAAGCATAGTAGTAATTGTGATGGTAACGGTTTTCGAAGGAACACTTTAAACGTTTAATTTAAAACCTGTGAACTCACCAGCATTATATGTTGACTCGTTTAGCATGTCTTCTCAGGTCGCTAAGGTAGCAGCTGTCGGATAGGCGCACGAGGTCGCACTGGAGTCGTCTCGCGTCTAGGGTCTCATCTGCACGTTTTGGGAATCATGAACTTTTGAACTTATGTTTTATTTATGCATGTCTTTTGTAAACTTTAAATGCTTCCGCACTGTTGAATGTTTGTTTTAAACTTATGCATGGTTTTGTTTACGTACGTTTTTACATTTAGACGTCGTTTATTGTGACCGTTGACTTGGATCCTGGTGTGTCACACGCCTCGCGGTAGAACTCCGCAGGTGGAAATTTGAGGGTGTGACAGATTGGTATCAGAGCCAATGGTTATAGTGAACTAGGACTACATGTAGAGTCTAGACTATAGCCGAGTCACACACACTAGACGGTCACATACATTTGAGTCGTGTCTTTTGGGCAAACATACTAACCTTGTCGGGGTGTCGGTCTCCTTACCATACAGTGTCACGTTACTTATCTCATTCTTGGCTATTTTTAGCTTCACTTTATTTTCTTCTCTGGATTACAGCCGAGGGGACTTCTTTATTGAACTTTTGGGTTAGTTGTATCATTCTGAGATGTGGTTATCGGGTGACTTGAAGTTCTAGCTCGGAGCACGCCTAGGGGACCATGTAGAGCGATTTGTTATTTTGGGTGCACACGAAATCACAAATCGAAATGCATGAAAATCTTGGTGGACTTTGTGTTCGGACTAATGGTCATGCTGGAACCGCATTCTGAGTTCGTATGGTCACTTGTAGCTTGGTTTGTTATTGGTACTGAGTGTCTCGTCTCATGTTTTGGCAGAACATGTCTGGTCGCGCTGGTGGACGTGCAGGTGGACGCCGTGGTGGCGGAGGTGGACGCCGTGGTGGGGGTAGAGGTGGTGGTAATATCACTATGACGCACGAGGAGCTCAATGAGATGATGCAGCAACAGTTGGGCGTTGCACTAGCTGCTTTTCAGGCGGCCCAGCAGACTTTCATGGGTGCTGCTGCTCCTCCGGTTCAGGCAGGTGTTGCCTATAAGCGGTTTAAGGATTGTCAGCCTCTCAGCTTCCAGGGTACGGAGGGAGCTGTGGAGTTACTCAGGTGGTTGGAGAAGACGGAGTCGGTGTTTGCCTTATGTGAGACTCCAGCTGTGGATTGGGTGAAGTTTGCTTTGGGGACTTTTGTAGGAGCCGCCTTGACGTGGTGGAACTGCATCACACAGACACTTGGTCTTGGGGAGGCCAACGCCATGCCTTGGGCGGATTTTGTGCGTAGGATGAAGGATGAGTATTGCCCGCGTGAAGAGATTAAGAGGTTGGAACAGGAATATGGGAATCTTAAGATGGTGGGTTCTGAGGTTGAGGAGTACACGATCAGGCATAACGAGCTAGCAGTGATGTGTCCAGGTTTGTCTACACCAGAGTATAGGAGGATAGAGCAGTATCTTGCGGGTTTGGTGCCAGAGATTGCGGGACTGGTGTCTGCTAGGGATCCTACTACTATGTCAGGGGCTGTGCGGTCAGCTACTAAGATGACCAACTTGAAGATTTCTGAGGGTGTCTTGCCTCCTAGGGGCTCATCTGTGAAGGCGCCGGCTGAGAACAAGAGGAAGTGGGAAAGCGTGGATAAGGGTTCATCGGGGACTCAGCGACAACCGGCAGCGAAGAAGACTGAAGCTTCTGGGTCAGCATCGGACCAGAAACAGGGGGGCTATGCTGGGAAAAGCCCTAAGTGTGGACGTTGTGGGTTTCATCACTATGGTACTTGTGAGAGTTTTCGCTGTGAGCGCTGTCAGAAACCGGGGCATCAGGCCAAGGATTGCAGGGTCAACCTTTCCAGGACGACTCAGACTGCTGCTATTACTACCCCTGCTCCACAGGGGAACCAGGGTTGCTTTCATTGTGGGGAAGCAGGGCACTTCAAGCGAAGCTGTCCCAAGTTGAATCAAGGGGGCACAGAGACTGCAGGGAAGGATGGGGACAAGGAAGGCGGTGGCCGGTGGACTCGTGCTCATGCTTATGTGATCGGTGCTAGGGAGAACCAGGTGGACCCAGACACTGTTACCCGTACGTATTCTCTCTTGTCTCTTGTTACGCTTTGGTTATACTTTTATCCGCATTGTTGTGCGTTCGTGTTTCGGGTGTTTCCATTGTGGTTTGGTCGCTGTTTCTCATTCTTTGGGTCGATGAGGGTCCTTTGGGGATGCTACTGGGACGGCACCGGTGGATTAGTTATACCGATCATAGTAGGCTCCAGTGGGCTTTCATCGGGGGTCTTTTGTCTCATACTCACATTTGGGGAAAGTGGTTTCCCGGTTGTTACTGTCACGTTTGGTTTATGACCTTCACTTGTTGTATTTTGGGGAAACGTTACTTGGGCACAGAGGTCGACACTCATTACTGTTGAAGCCGAAAGAATCTCGGGACGAGATTCCTTTCAACAGGGGGATGATGTGACGACCCGGAAAATTGACGACCCGGAAAATTTTTCTTCTTATTTGTTTTCTCTCCTCGACTTCGGGAAATTTTCGGGACGAAAATTCTTTCAACAGGGGGATGATGTGACACCCGGCAACTTTCGGTAACTAACTTTTGAAAACTTAGTAAGTCTACCTTAGCGAGTCGCGCATACGTTACACATAACAAGGTCGGTCGAGTCGAGTCGCACATCATTAGGGTTTTAACATACGCAAGTCTCGGGTCCCGGGAATTGGTGATCGGGCGGGAACGTGTTATTTATCATACATTATATGTTTACAATCACTATGTGACTTGTCGGTATGTGAATATGTGCTAACATGTGTTAAAACGGGGTTTAACGCGCAAAACACACGAACACAGGGGCTATAGGCGATTAGGCTTATGGGGAATAGCCTAATCGCCAATATAGGGGCGAGTAGGATGATGTTACTGGCGAGTAGGGGCCAATCGCATGAACAGTCATGCGATTAGGCTCCCTAATCGCGTATAAACCTGCATACTCACGTGATACGTGCTGAACGACCAAAAACGCCTATAAATACCACCCTTGACCTCCAAAACATCATTTGTGCAACCCTAGCCGTCCCATAACATAACCCAACACACAAACACCCTCTGGAACTCGTTTTTGCATCAAAACCACCATTTTCAAGCTTATTCCATCATCACCTCTTGATTACAAGGTGTGTTCTTCAAACCCAAACCTTTAAATGATTATGTTTTACTCCCTAAACGTCCAGACCTGACTTATAAATGTTTTTATCCTTGAAAATCCATTTAAAACCGTTTTTAAACAAACCCACACCTTTACATGTGTTATATGTGTTATATATGTTTAAAGATAGGATTTTTAGGATTGAATCATGGTTGTTCTTGTGTTATTATGATGTTTATGGCTGTTACAAGTTGGTATGATGATGTCCTAGGAGTTTGAATGGTTTTGGTTGTGTATTGTTGATATTTGATATTTTGACCCATTTGAAGGATTTTGAATGATTAAGGATGATATGAGGAATGTTGTTGATTGAATGATGTTAGGGTTTGCTCTAGGATGATGCTAGAACAGTAGGATGCCATCGGACAACGTGGTTATGTGATTTAATCTGAATATTTGCTATTTAGGGCAAGTTCTTGCATGTTGATGTGATGTTTACATGCTAAGTTGCTATTTTGGGAAAACGCTCGCATTCGGGACTGTTAGAATGATGAAAACTTAGGGGTTTTGCTTGAAATATGTTTGTTAATGTGTTAGGATGATTATTGGGTGTTTTTACACGTTTCGGATCTGATTTGGAGGGTTAAACGCGCGAAATTGCATTGTACAGCTGCAGCAGGCGATTAGCACCCTAATCGCATGCTGCTATAGGCGATTAGGGGCATACTCGCCTGAATGAGAGGCCTACTCGTGTATATACAGGCGATTAGCCTTTGTAATCGCCTGTTGACCAACCCTAATCACATGTTGACTTTTCCTAATTGCTAGTTTGATTCCTAATCGCGTGTAATGCTGCTGTATGTATATTTTAACATCCCGGAACATGATTTGACGCCTAGGGACATGATAAGAACCCCGGGATTCACCCAATGACTTAGTAACACGTATTCGGACCAGTTTATGCGTTAATCAGACATTATGCTAGACTAGGCGAACTGTTGCGCGTATTAAGTGTTTAATTGCATATGTGGCATGATGTCTTGTATTTATCTAACACGTGGATGTCGGGTCACCAATGGGATGTCGAGTCTTGTCTTACGTTGTCTGGTTGTCGGTTAAACATGCTTTTCGGACACATAATGGTCATGGACTGGACTTAGGGACTAATGAACCCGATGGGTTATTAGTCTAACTTGACACATATCTTATGATAGGTCGCCAATAGTTGGGGCTATCATATCTCACAGACGGTTTACTCATATCACGCATACGGTTTACTCTTAAACGGAATACGCAACCTAAGGTGAGTTCACGGCCCCACATTTTACAGTTTTTGCTTTCGGGGTGAGAAACATGCTTACAAACTCTTTTATGACTTATGACTTATGCCTCATGACTCTTTATCACGTTATACTATGGCTCACTTATCTTACTATACGGTTCATCGAAAATCCCTTGAAACCACTAACATGGGTATATGGCGGGGAAATATGGATAGCGCTATTGGGAACTGACAAACCCCACTCGACGGTTGGACCGGGCGGGTGCATATTGTCTCTAACAAAACAAGGTCTACCGGCGATGACGGTAGCCCATAGGAACTAAGGGTAACACACGGCTCAGTCAGTAATGGTTTCACCCGTATGAGTATCTCATTCTGCGCCTGGTTTGGCGTTCTCATAAGCATAGTAGTAATTGTGATGGTAACGGTTTTCGAAGGAACACTTTAAACGTTTAATTTAAAACCTGTGAACTCACCAGCATTATATGTTGACTCGTTTAGCATGTCTTCTCAGGTCGCTAAGGTAGCAGCTGTCGGATAGGCGCACGAGGTCGCACTGGAGTCGTCTCGCGTCTAGGGTCTCATCTGCACGTTTTGGGAATCATGAACTTTTGAACTTATGTTTTATTTATGCATGTCTTTTGTAAACTTTAAATGCTTCCGCACTGTTGAATGTTTGTTTTAAACTTATGCATGGTTTTGTTTACGTACGTTTTTACATTTAGACGTCGTTTATTGTGACCGTTGACTTGGATCCTGGTGTGTCACACGCCTCGCGGTAGAACTCCGCAGGTGGAAATTTGAGGGTGTGACAGATTGGTATCAGAGCCAATGGTTATAGTGAACTAGGACTGCATGTAGAGTCTAGACTATAGCCGAGTCACACACACTAGACGGTCACATACATTTGAGTCGTGTCTTTTGGGCAAACATACTAACCTTGTCGGGGTGTCGGTCTCCTTACCATACAGTGTCACGTTACTTATCTCATTCTTGGCTATTTTTAGCTTCACTTTATTTTCTTCTCTGGATTACAGCCGAGGGGACTTCTTTATTGAACTTTTGGGTTAGTTGTATCATTCTGAGATGTGGTTATCGGGTGACTTGAAGTTCTAGCTCGGAGCACGCCTAGGGGACCATGTAGAGCGATTTGTTATTTCGGGTGCACACGAAATCACAAATCGAAATGCATGAAAATCTTGGTGGACTTTGTGTTCGGACTAATGGTCATGCTGGAACCGCATTCTGAGTTCGTCTGGTCACTTGTAGCTTGGTTTGTTATTGGTACTGAGTGTCTCGTCTCATGTTTTGGCAGAACATGTCTGGTCGCGCTGGTGGACGTGCAGGTGGACGCCGTGGTGGCGGAGGTGGACGCCGTGGTGGGGGTAGAGGTGGTGGTAATATCACTATGACGCACGAGGAGCTCAATGAGATGATGCAGCAACAGTTGGGCGTTGCACTAGCTGCTTTTCAGGCGGCCCAGCAGACTTTCATGGGTGCTGCTGCTCCTCCGGTTCAGGCAGGTGTTGCCTATAAGCGGTTTAAGGATTGTCAGCCTCTCAGCTTCCAGGGTACGGAGGGAGCTGTGGAGTTACTCAGGTGGTTGGAGAAGACGGAGTCGGTGTTTGCCTTATGTGAGACTCCAGCTGTGGATTGGGTGAAGTTTGCTTCGGGGACTTTTGTAGGAGCCGCCTTGACGTGGTGGAACTGCATCACACAGACACTTGGTCTTGGGGAGGCCAACGCCATGCCTTGGGCGGATTTTGTGCGTAGGATGAAGGATGAGTATTGCCCGCGTGAAGAGATTAAGAGGTTGGAACAGGAATATGGGAATCTTAAGATGGTGGGTTCTGAGGTTGAGGAGTACACGATCAGGCATAACGAGCTAGCAGTGATGTGTCCAGGTTTGTCTACACCAGAGTATAGGAGGATAGAGCAGTATCTTGCGGGTTTGGTGCCAGAGATTGCGGGACTGGTGTCTGCTAGGGATCCTACTACTATGTCAGGGGCTGTGCGGTCAGCTACTAAGATGACCAACTTGAAGATTTCTGAGGGTGTCTTGCCTCCTAGGGGCTCATCTGTGAAGGCGCCGGCTGAGAACAAGAGGAAGTGGGAAAGCGTGGATAAGGGTTCATCGGGGACTCAGCGACAACCGGCAGCGAAGAAGACTGAAGCTTCTGGGTCAGCATCGGACCAGAAACAGGGGGGCTATGCTGGGAAAAGCCCTAAGTGTGGACGTTGTGGGTTTCATCACTATGGTACTTGTGAGAGTTTTCGCTATGAGCGCTGTCAGAAACCGGGGCATCAGGCCAAGGATTGCAGGGTCAACCTTTCCAGGACGACTCAGACTGCTGCTATTACTACCCCTGCTCCACAGGGGAACCAGGGTTGCTTTCATTGTGGGGAAGCAGGGCACTTCAAGCGAAGCTGTCCCAAGTTGAATCAAGGGGGCACAGAGACTGCAGGGAAGGATGGGGACAAGGAAGGCGGTGGCCGGTGGACTCGTGCTCATGCTTATGTGATCGGTGCTAGGGAGAACCAGGTGGACCCAGACACTGTTACCCGTACGTATTCTCTCTTGTCTCTTGTTACGCTTTGGTTATACTTTTATCCGCATTGTTGTGCGTTCGTGTTTCGGGTGTTTCCATTGTGGTTTGGTCGCTGTTTCTCATTCTTTGGGTCGATGAGGGTCCTTTGGGGATGCTACTGGGACGGTACCGGTGGATTAGTTATACCGATCATAGTAGGCTCCAGTGGGCTTTCATCGGGGGTCTTTTGTCTCATACTCACATTTGGGGAAAGTGGTTTCCCGGTTGTTACTGTCACGTTTGGTTTATGACCTTCACTTGTTGTATTTTGGGGAAACGTTACTTGGGCACAGAGGTCGACACTCATTACTGTTGAAGCCGAAAGAATCTCGGGACGAGATTCCTTTCAACAGGGGGATGATGTGACGACCCGGAAAATTGACGACCCGGAAAATTTTTCTTCTTATTTGTTTTCTCTCCTCGACTTCGGGAAATTTTCGGGACGAAAATTCTTTCAACAGGGGGATGATGTGACACCCGGCAACTTTCGGTAACTAACTTTTGAAAACTTAGTAAGTCTACCTTAGCGAGTCGCGCATACGTTACACATAACAAGGTCGGTCGAGTCGAGTCGCACATCATTAGGGTTTTAACATACGCAAGTCTCGGGTCCCGGGAATTGGTGATCGGGCGGGAACGTGTTATTTATCATACATTATATGTTTACAATCATTATGTGACTTGTCGGTATGTGAATATGTGCTAACATGTGTTAAAACGGGGTTTAACGCGCAAAACACACGAACACAGGGGCTATAGGCGATTAGGCTTATGGGGAATAGCCTAATCGCCAATATAGGGGCGAGTAGGATGATGTTACTGGCGAGTAGGGGCCAATCGCATGAACAGTCATGCGATTAGGCTCCCTAATCGCGTATAAACCTGCATACTCACGTGATACGTGCTGAACGACCAAAAACGCCTATAAATACCACCCTTGACCTCCAAAACATCATTTGTGCAACCCTAGCCGTCCCATAACATAACCCAACACACAAACACCCTCTGGAACTCGTTTTTGCATCAAAACCACCATTTTCAAGCTTATTCCATCATCACCTCTTGATTACAAGGTGTGTTCTTCAAACCCAAACCTTTAAATGATTATGTTTTACTCCCTAAACGTCCAGACCTGACTTATAAATGTTTTTATCCTTGAAAATCCATTTAAAACCGTTTTTAAACAAACCCACACCTTTACATGTGTTATATGTGTTATATATGTTTAAAGATAGGATTTTTAGGATTGAATCATGGTTGTTCTTGTGTTATTATGATGTTTATGGCTGTTACAAGTTGGTATGATGATGTCCTAGGAGTTTGAATGGTTTTGGTTGTGTATTGTTGATATTTGATATTTTGACCCATTTGAAGGATTTTGAATGATTAAGGATGATATGAGGAATGTTGTTGATTGAATGATGTTAGGGTTTGCTCTAGGATGATGCTAGAACAGTAGGATGCCATCGGACAACGTGGTTATGTGATTTAATCTGAATATTTGCTATTTAGGGCAAGTTCTTGCATGTTGATGTGATGTTTACATGCTAAGTTGCTATTTTGGGAAAACGCTCGCATTCGGGACTGTTAGAATGATGAAAACTTAGGGGTTTTGCTTGAAATATGTTTGTTAATGTGTTAGGATGATTATTGGGTGTTTTTACACGTTTCGGATCTGATTTGGAGGGTTAAACGCGCGAAATTGCATTGTACAGCTGCAGCAGGCGATTAGCACCCTAATCGCATGCTGCTATAGGCGATTAGGGGCATACTCGCCTGAATGAGAGGCCTACTCGTGTATATACAGGCGATTAGCCTTTGTAATCGCCTGTTGACCAACCCTAATCACATGTTGACTTTTCCTAATTGCTAGTTTGATTCCTAATCGCGTGTAATGCTGCTGTATGTATATTTTAACATCCCGGAACATGATTTGACGCCTAGGGACATGATAAGAACCCCGGGATTCACCCAATGACTTAGTAACACGTATTCGGACCTGTTTATGCGTTAATCAGACATTATGCTAGACTAGGCGAACTGTTGCGCGTATTAAGTGTTTAATTGCATATGTGGCATGATGTCTTGTATTTATCTAACACGTGGATGTCGGGTCACCAATGGGATGTCGAGTCTTGTCTTACGTTGTCTGGTTGTCGGTTAAACATGCTTTTCGGACACATAATGGTCATGGACTGGACTTAGGGACTAATGAACCCGATGGGTTATTAGTCTAACTTGACACATATCTTATGATAGGTCGCCAATAGTTGGGGCTATCATATCTCACAGACGGTTTACTCATATCACGCATACGGTTTACTCTTAAACGGAATACGCAACCTAAGGTGAGTTCACGGCCCCACATTTTACAGTTTTTGCTTTCGGGGTGAGAAACATGCTTACAAACTCTTTTATGACTTATGACTTATGGCTCATGACTCTTTATCACGTTATACTATGGCTCACTTATCTTACTATACGGTTCATCGAAAATCCCTTGAAACCACTAACATGGGTATATGGCGGGGAAATATGGATAGCGCTATTGGGAACTGACAAACCCCACTCGACGGTTGGACCGGGCGGGTGCATATTGTCTCTAACAAAACAAGGTCTACCGGCGATGACGGTAGCCCATAGGAACTAAGGGTAACACACGGCTCAGTCAGTAATGGTTTCACCCGTATGAGTATCTCATTCTGCGCCTGGTTTGGCGTTCTCATAAGCATAGTAGTAATTGTGATGGTAACGGTTTTCGAAGGAACACTTTAAACGTTTAATTTAAAACCTGTGAACTCACCAGCATTATATGTTGACTCGTTTAGCATGTCTTCTCAGGTCGCTAAGGTAGCAGCTGTCGGATAGGCGCACGAGGTCGCACTGGAGTCGTCTCGCGTCTAGGGTCTCATCTGCACGTTTTGGGAATCATGAACTTTTGAACTTATGTTTTATTTATGCATGTCTTTTGTAAACTTTAAATGCTTCCGCACTGTTGAATGTTTGTTTTAAACTTATGCATGGTTTTGTTTACGTACGTTTTTACATTTAGACGTCGTTTATTGTGACCGTTGACTTGGATCCTGGTGTGTCACACGCCTCGCGGTAGAACTCCGCAGGTGGAAATTTGAGGGTGTGACAACATGGCGATTGGGCTAAATTTCAACATTGTATTTAAGAACCTGGTTTAAAAGAAAAAACATGATTAATGAATAACCTGAACACTTTGTGTTTTTTCTTGTATGAACGAAACCCCATAAAAAATAGTCGTTTTTTTCTCCGTTTTTTATATAGCATTATGGTACTCGTTGGAAAGATAATAAAACGCTCGTTAATTTAGTGTATTTTTTTTCTTAAAAAAATCTCGTATATAAAAAATATTAACGTTTAAAAATGATGGGAGGAAACATTAGAGAGAAAAATCTAAATTTGTTTTTAAATTCTTAAAGAGATTATGGTTAGATAAGTGCAGAAGAATGGATAAAAACAAAATAAAAAAATAAATTAAAAACTCTCACCTCAATATGCTATGTGTCAGCCTCCATTGAACGCCACGTCATCATCATTCAATTCTTTTATTATAAGCTATAGATTATAGATGTAAACTAATGTAGGGAGTCAACAATTGAAGTTGAAAATGCTTCCTTGTCATATGACAACAAAATTATATATTCAAAATAACGCAATTGAGTGATGGATGATTGAACGGTGCATGCATTCAAATTGCCTTCTTGGTACTAATATTCTATATAACACACACATATATATCTATAGGGGAAAGATCCGGTACAAATAGCTTTTTTGGTAAGAAGTGTGAGAATTAAAGTAGGGTATTTTTTTTTCAAAATTTTTTTCCCCATATTGTTAAACATGTATTATAGTATTGAAAACTAAAAAAAAAAAAAAAAAAATTGGTGTAGAGTAATTACGTGTAGAGTAATTACATAATTACTCTAGTGTAAACTAATGTATTTACCTTAATGACGTAATTACACTAAAAAAATTTTTTTTTAAATTTTTTTTGTATTATTCATCTAGAAAGAATGTTTAAGCACATGGGAAAACAAATTCTAAAAAAAATAAATTTTTTTACCCCCTTTGATTCTTACAGTTCTTAAAAAAACTATATATATATATATATATATATATATATATATATACTAGTAGGGGACCCGCGCGATGCGACGGCGATAATTTACAATGCGAAACTCGTAAGTTGTAAAGGATTAACTCAGCTTAGTACACGAGTTGAAACTCTCACTTAAAAGGAAAAAAAAGGCCTTCATTCTAATTTTTATGATGACTTTGTGGATTATATGGGGAGATAGAAACAAATAGATTTTTGACCGAAGATCAAGATCTGTCACAGAAATCGTTGAAGATATAAAGGATGCTACTTACTTTAGATAGATGGTTGCTATTTGATGTTAATTTGTTTTGATTTCCGTTTGGAGACTTTGGTATACTATTTTCCAACCCTTCTCGCGCCTTGCTAAAAGTTTGGTTTGGTTTAATTTGATATGATAGTTGGTTTGCTTAAAAAAGTAAAAGACAAGAAAAAAAAAGAAAGAAAAAAAAAAACCCTCATATCTCAGAATTAAGATGCATAATTTGAAAACTTGTTATATAACCCACCACCACACCAAAGTTGACTATATTAATGCCAACGCTTAATATAGCACTTTAAAATTAAATGGGTCAAAATTTGGTTAACAAATATAATCGGATCAAAGTGTAGTGATTTAAATTGAAATGGGTAAAAATATAGTGAACAATCAATAAACTGGACAAATTATATCGTGCTTTAAATAGAAATGGATCAAACTAGTCAAAATATTATAAATGGGTCGGGTTGAATTTTATAAAGGACCATGTGCTGGATATAATACAATTGTTACAGAACTTTTTTGTCGGCTGGATATGATATAATATAATAAAGGGGAGGGGGTACCTATTAGTTAGTCGTTAGATTATTACTAATTACTAATATTAGTTAGTTATGTTGGTTAGATATGATAGATATGCTAATTTTTTTTTTTTTTTTTTGAAAAAAAAAGAAAAAAAAAAGAAAATTTGGCTAATTGGGTACATATAAACTTGTCCCCGCCCATATTAAAAGAAAATTTGGCTTCTGTGTATAAATTAATGAGTTGGTGATATCGGTAGGCACATATGAAATTTGATCTCCTAATCACAAAGATAATCATTATCTCAGCTAACTGTATCGAATAATGGAAATATATAGTATGTATGTATATCAAAAGATAGAAATATAGAATGTATATCCAGTTACCAACATGTAGAAAATTAACCGCTTGGTTATTCAGAAATACTTGCACATAGAGAAATACCAACCATGATAGCCCAAAAAAAAGAAGTGCATTAAACATATATTTAGTAATACCATAAGAAAACCAAACAAAATGATACTTCAAATGGTGAGTACAGTTGCTCAAAGTTGTATAAGTGTGGAGTTAAAAGCACAAGCAAAGGAGCCTTACTTTCCTCGCATGATGCAGCAGTTTTCATGAGATAATCTAGTTTATATATAGTGGAAAAATTGTAAATAATAAACTGGGAAACTAAAAAAGTTATGAAAAAATCTAACGGGCCAAACAATTTATGTATAAAAAGTATACCCTTATCGCTAAAGTTTCATACACTAAAGAATTTAAGAAAAAGGCTAATGGGTCAAACATTTTATAAATAAAAAATATACCCGTGTAAATCACTAAAGTTTCATAAACATAGGGTTGCTATTGGTACAAGGATCACTCTTATCTCATATCTCTTTCTATATATAGGTTCAGATGGTGTACCCTGTCGTACAATTGTAAAACCGATAATATAGAGCTATGTTTGACCCTATTAAAACACTGTTCCAATGCAGTGACAAGTATGAACAGACCATTTCAGCCTTTCACCACTTTAGGAAATCATTATGGGCAGACCATTTCTCTAGCTTGCACTCTTTCACCATTTATGTATCTTTGGACCACTTTTGCTCTGTTATCCGCCGACAAATAGTAAGATATTTATTTAAATACAAACCATTTTAATTATTTTTACATCAGAATAAAATATGTCCAAATGTAAACAAATTTATTTAGTAGGCAAGAAAGTATGCAAATTAAGATTAGATGATAAGGTGCAAACCAACATTGTAGTTTAGAATTGATAAAATATGATGAAATGATATATTTTATATTTTAGTAACATTAAAACAAATGTAAGAATTGTGGAAAGCACTACATACCAAAGATAAATTAGTTGCTCGGAACATGTGGTTGTATTTACTTATACTTATCCTCCTATCGCGAGTAGAAACATTTTATATTTGTTTAAGATTTAAACCATCATGTTATAGATAGCGCTTTAGTCAGCACTAAGAACATATGAGTTGAAGTATAATATTCTTATTAAATAACAAGTTGAGCTAGCATAACATAATCAAATATAATACTGATAAATAGCACTTGCATCAGAAACTAAAAAAGCAATTCAGGAGAACATTTTGTGTTGAATACTTATAAATGAATCATGTATAGGATGAAATTCTTACACGGCTTGAGTGCTTGACACGATCTTGGGACTTAGGAGCCCAGATGTGGCAGGTGTACCTGTTACCAATGGACAAAAGGCATATACGGGAACAGAATACAAACAGAAAGAAATTACAAACTGAAAGGAAAATACGAAGGAAGGCAAAGAAAACTCGATGTGACTGAGGCACGTGTAAAACACGCTTCCCTTAAAACAGATTTCGGGCCACCCAGGTGAACCCGTCTGTTTCCCAGGGTACAACAGCCTAAGCAGATTGCACTGCCGGAGTTACCCAGGCACCTGAAACAGTACCTGAAACAAGAGCCTGCAGGTCTGAAGAGTTAGAAAATTTTTCTGAAAGAAGGTGGTGGTTCGAGAACATGAAATGTAGAAAAGTTTCGGTGTACTGAAACAGAGTACATAACTCTGTATTTATACACAAATTGAAACATCTCATTGATTACGAATTCAATGATTGAAATTAATTCCGAAATGAATACTCATTATGAGGCCATAATTTCATTTGACTGTTTCAATTTGAAAAGTCAATGATTGGAATTAAGTTTGGAAACTCATTATTCTGTACTTAATTTCGTTTGACTGTTTTGAATTCGAAAGGACTTGACCACCCAATTAACCAGTCTTAGCCATAGGCTCGAGCCACACCAGTCCAAGCTCACTTAAAAATATAAAGGCGACTCTCAAGCGGCTCGCGGCGATGCAAAGTGCGCCATCAAAACGCCACATTACGCCCATCGCCCTCGTCCCGGTCCCGGTCCCGAGCCCGAGCCCGTGCACGGGCGCGGGCGCGTCGGATGCTTCGCACCCTCCTGGCTGCCACTGGGTGTGTCCTGTTGTATAGGAATACATTCCTCTACAGAATTCTAGATATAAACCAACACATGATTTATATTTCCACCAATGTGGGACAAGCACAAATTCCTCCAACTATAAAGTTCCACCACACACATAAAGCTTAGATCTCTCATTCACCTACTTTATAACTAGATGTCATTATATTACATTTAATATAATACTTAATTATTAAAATTTCCAACAGAATCAGCAAAATGCAACTTACAGTATGTGCTCTTATTGAGCCAATACAAAATGCACGATATGAATTATGAAACAACCAGACCCATATGCAATGCAAATAAATCTCATAAAACATTTAGGCAGCAATATGACCCACTTAAAATAACACATTTTGAAATGGTAAATGCAATGAACAAAATACAATCTGCAATATGACATACTACTGATTTTTTTATAAAATGTAAGCTGCTATATAACCTAAAGCATTGTGTGCATCTTTAGACAGTCGGGGACTTATTTATTGTTTCTGGGTCATGCTCTGTATGTACTCACATTGTTATTTGACCCGTTTCAAAAGTATTTTTAACTTTGAGTATACATGTGTCATGAAAAGAACTCTGGATGTATCACCAGTGAGCTTAGGCATTTTAACCATTAATGGATACTTGCATAGATTCACTTGGTTCTTGGTTCCGAATGAACCCATGTGACGGTTGACAAACATTTAACATAAAAAACTTCAAATTCATCCGTAAGTTCACTGGTTCCAATAGAAATAACATTTAATACAAACCAGTGAACCCTCGTAAAACTAATTTAAAAAATCTAAAATTTAGATATAATAAGTCACTAAACAAGAATTAGATCCAGGTTGATCTATTTTTTCAATATATTTGCCAGAACATTAGTCCAAATACATTTTTTTTATATATTTGTAGGTTAATTTTAAACAAGATGATTTCCAATTAATAGTCCATCAGCTATAAGGATTTCTAAATGCATAAAAACAATGATTTGTAACCCTACAGAATAACGACATTAAAACCCAATCCAAATAAAGCTACCTGGCAAGGCCGCGGTCGGCTGGCGAAACACAAAGAGCATATTACTGAAGGCACAGTTGCTTCGCCAGTTCGCCACAAAGACCAAGAGGTCGTATGCCGTCACCTGCTGTTTAATTAGAAAAGCATCCAAGCATGGTAAGTGAACTTGAAAAAAAAACTACACAAAATACCTAACCTTATCACCTTACAAAAAAGCAGCTGGTCCGACCCAGCCATCGGTTCTGATACTTCAGATACTCTGGCTTTTCAATAGCATTCATTAGAGGCCGTATAGACTCCAACAATGCTTTTGATGGTGATTGGCTCATTACAGAGGGAGCTACTGCAGCTTCCTGCAATTAGACCAAGAAAGTTGTAAAATTAATAGCATTCGCGAAAGTCTAAAAGACCAAATTTTCGTAACTCAAAAGTCTCATAATATACCTTATCTTTAGGTGCAATTCCAACAGCATTACTAAGATCTTTGACAACCTGTTGCTGGCCACTGCACAAGAACTCCCATACTCCCACTTAACTCCATTCTATAAAAAAAGTAATAGAAAAAAGATAATTGTTAGATAAAAAAAATAGGAGTCGACGGCGGGATGACTTGTAACAAAAACTACCTGCATGTTTGCATTTTCTTTAGTCCTTAGATGTTTCTGAAGAGCTTAAATTCCTCCGACATCCAGAATTTTCTAGAACTAATTTTGGATTGCAAATGAGATAAGCATTTAAGTGTGTTAATTATGTGTCGCCCAGCACACAGCCCTTGCAGACGGCAAACGTCCTTCGTACCTTTAAAAAAATGGGAAAACAAATCACCAAATATGATTTATATAATCACAGCTTACCCTGCATGGGAGGCAGTAAAGGCTGCCTCCTATTTAGGTTCATTTGACCCATAACCACATAGTTTTCCATGTGAGCATGCCCAGTAGGCACGCTTCTAAACCAAGCTTCACAATGAGACGCAAATATTTGAATAATTCACTTTTTAGAGATAACAAGGAGATAGTTCAGGGGAAGCAGAATCAGTAGAAGAAGGTGCCACAAGGGAACCTGTAGTTGTTGCTGCTGAAAATTTGCAACAGGTTGGTCTATGGGTCAGGCGGGTTGGGTGAGTGACTGAGCGGTCAAATTGGGTTATAGCCATACGGTCAGTTAAAAGGTTTGAATTTGAATTACCATGCATCCTTGCCAGTTTCCCCTTTAGTGGTAGTGGCACACACCATAAGAAATACCCCAGGTAGTTACAGACTCCAACTATCTGCCTCCAAATGAATCTTTACAGCCTCCTGAACACCATAAGAAACTGACCCACCAACCTTTTTGATCAATTATTGTTGCTCATACACCACCCATTCGTACAAAAAAAAAAAAACATTTGTATTTTTGGTAATTTGAACAACAGAACTTTAAGGAGGTTTGTGGAAATTCAACTGTGTCTACAAACATACCTCTTAATAAAGACAAAGTTCTCACGGACGTGTTTAACGGTGTTCTTAGATGAAGCAATTGCTTTAGACCAGCTAGAGGTTGCTCAACCTGTACGATAAATCAATAACGCATAAACTTGAATAATTAATCTCAGTTCTAATTCCCCAACAAGTCAAGATCCGGCTACCACTTCACTTCTTGAAAGACTTTAAAATCATTGTAGCATTTAATACAATCTAGATTCTCAATACATAGACCTTTTTGATCAAACAAATTAACTTCAAATCAACATGCTTACTTTAGTGGTACAAATCAATGAATCAAACAGGCAATTTTAAGAAATGAAATATCACAATGTAATAATAAAAAAAAGCTACTTGCCCATTCTATATGCATTATAATATAGTATAGATTATCATATAACTAATTTAGTAGTGTTATTAAAAGATTGTGGAGTGATAAAGATTCACAGCTCAAAATATGGCGTAACATCATAGCTTCATTCAGGAGCAGCCTTCAATGAATATTGGCTTTGTCCACCATACACGGCTTTTTCATCTCCTGTACACATAACTATCAGTCGACTTTTTCCTGCTTAAATTGTTGAGCAACTGACTGTTGTATGCTGATCAAAAATAGGAAAAAGCTATAAGTTAGCAAAACCATTTGCAAATGAACCAAATCAAAAACTTAGAGATGTTTAAACTTTAAACCAGCCTAAAACATTAATAGTCAAACCAATTTTTCAGTGGTATCCTCTCTGATTAACCTTAATTCCATCTTGGATCGTGCGTAGAGGAATATGAAACGTGTTTAAGACTCTTGAATTTAGCCTGAGTTTGGAATGACTTTGCGCCTCAGCACCTAAAGGTGCGACTCCTCAGTGCATAGGTGTGCAGCTCACACGATGGAATTCAACAAAATTTTCTACATACAATATAACAGTTAAATAAAACACACATAAAAACATTCCCTTTTTGCTCAAAAGTCAAAATTTCATCACAAACAGATGGTTTCATCATAACAATAAGCTAATCAAATAGATCTTTTTATCATAAAAATAAACTAATCAAATGACATATCACACAATCAACAATATAAATAAACCGCATGTATACGCAAATAAAAAAACCAGCTATCATAGCAAAAAGATATAATACAAACAGGAATTAACCTACGAAACAAAAACTAATCAAAAGAAAAAACAACGCTACCTCTTTTCATTGATATGGTGGCCACAGAAGCGAAGTTAAATGAACCAAATCAAAACAAAACATTATGAGAGTCAGATACATACATATACAAGGATCAAGAACTTGAAAACAGAAATCAAGAATAACCTGGAGGGAGACATCTTGGATGATTTAGGCATGATGAAGAATGGAACAGGGGAGTAATCAAACAAGGGTTCTTGAGATAAAAGAAGACACGCAATGGTACGCAGATGGATCCAGGGGCAGCATGACCACTATTGTTTGAAACCCTCGATATAGAATCGCCATTAAGAGAAAACACATAGGATGGGGTCGGTGTTGGGAAGACAACCTGCAGCTACATCTCAGCGATAATCCTATTGTCTTGATTTAGAGATAAGGCAGGGAGATGGTGGTGGAACCCTATATCTTGATTTGGATTGAGAGAGAAGGAGGGAGATTTAGAGGAAGGTTGAGGGTTTCTCTAGAGAAAGAAAATGATGACTGAAGAGAAAGAGAGGCGGTAGGTTTTAGGGTTTTTGTTTAGCGATGGGTTGTTTGTTTTATTTGGAGAGAGATTTGAATTTTGAAACATACAGGTTAAGCGCGACTTTTGGGTAGTTTGGGTTTTGAGGTAACATGCATTAGAATGTTGTACATTGTGCATCAAGAGTCAAATTTAAGAGTTTTTGACAAATGACCAATATTGCCCTTGCTATATGCATATTAGTATAGTATAGATAGGAAAAAGATCAAATAGGAACCAATACCCTAGTTATGAACTCATGAACCAATCTGATCCATCCATTTATAATTTTGATCTAGGGGGAATTTGTGTAATTAGACAATTAAATATTATCTTTTTAATTGATTAAGACTTTTTTATATATGGCAGTTGTTTTAATTAGAGATTGAGTTTCCTTAAATCTCTTAACAATTATCATCTCTAATTCCTTAATCATAAAAATCACGTTCAAAGCAATCAGAAGATTTAATTCAATTTGATTGAAAAAACTTGCGATTAAAAAGAAACTAAAATCGTCCTACGATTCATAATTCCAAGTTATGGATAATAATTCTATACATGAAACCATTGAATCACAATCTCATGTGATAGAAGATCATGAAACACCATCACAACCTTTGTTACTAAATAGTGTTGAAAATCAAGGTATTTATGTATTGTTTTTTTTTAACTGTATTTCGTTTTCTCATACGTTTTTTTGTGATTTGTATCGGATGATCCGTATAGTTTCGTTTTATTTTTGACTTTTGAAAAAGTTTGTTTTGTATTCTGGAATTCATACTTACGTACAGTATTGGAATGACGATATAGTTATACACTGGTGTATTATATGTAGTTATTGGGTTGTATAGCGATGAAAAGATTTGTTGTTAGTTTATTAGTTGTTATACACCAGTGTATAACAACATATCTATTAATTATTATACACAAGTGTAGTATAGTAGGTAAATGACGTTCTAAATGTTAAGTTAAATATACACAGGTGTATATTCATTAGGAAAAATGAAATGTATATCTGTGTTGATGATGTTGAATGATGACGAATGAAAAAACGAATATACACCAATGTATATCTTGTGTTGGTGATGATGATGAATGAAAAAACGAATATACACAAATGTATATCTGTGTTGATGATGTTGAATGAAAAGAAAAAAAGTGATATACATTAATGTATAACTGATGTACACTGTTGTATATATGTGTTTGATGATGATGATGATGAATGAACAAAAAAAGCTGATATACACCAATGTACACTGTTGTATATATACCGAGATATAATTTAAATAGTATATATTCAATAAATACATTTGGGTATACCATAAACACTAATTTTATGTTTCCAAATATACAGGAGTTTCTTATTAATTACCTAATAACAATGATATTGAACAAAAGACATTAATACCCCTTTATTAAAATAACAATTAATTAAAGTTTTACTTATTTACAATCATGCCATTGAAGATGGATGACTCAGATTGGTTCCTATAGTTCCTACTTAAGGGTTGGTTCCTATTTGAACCCTACCCTATATATATATATATATACTAGTAGTGTGCCCGCGCGATGCGGCGGGTAACACAATGATATGATTTTTTTTACTGTGGTCACTGTTATGCTAAAAAAGCAGCAAATTTAAAATTCGTTTTAGGCCCCTAAAATGGTCAAGTCGGCCCCGGTAAATCACATAATACTTCAACTTTTTAAAATAAGAAAAAATTAGCATTACTATACTCAAATTAAAGAGAATAAAATTCTCGTTTTTATGATATATATATATTTTTTTAAAAATTAACGTATGAAAAAATTATGGCCGTTTAAAAATCATGAGGTTAGTTTCCTTAAAACAAAGGAAAACATGTAACTATTATTTTTATCTAATTCGGTTCGTTTTCGTTCCAGTTATTAAACCTATCATATCATTTTTTTATATAAAAAAACTACACCAATACTATACACAGATTAAAAATAATAAAATGCTCGTTTATAGGGTGTAATAATATTAGGAAAATATTAGCGCACGAAAAAGTTATGGACGTTTAAAAATCATGGGGTAGTTGGTTAAATTAAGAGTGCAAAAGTATAATTACTATTTAAATAAAAAAAAGTTGAGCAAAGATGAAGGGGTACATGTGTAAGTATTTTTTAAAAGACATGTTTGCCTAAAAAAGTAGTTAATATTTGCATTGTGCTTTGTACTCTAAGCAATATACTTGTAAAACTTGAATTTTAAGAGATCATTCCTTTTTTTTCTTCTTTTTTTTGTTTCGGTTATTGCTTAATCCTAACATATATTTTTTTTTAAAAAATTGAAAACTAAAGCAATACTATACTCAAAATAAAGAGAATAAAATGTTCTTCTATACGATGTAATAATATTAAGAAAATATTATCGTCTGAAAAAGTTACGAATGTTTAAAAATCATGGGGGTAGTTGGTTAAAAAAAATGTGCAACAGTGTAATTATTATTTAAATAATCAGAAATTGAATAAAGTTGAAGGGGTAAAGTGTAATTCGTTTTCGTTCCAGTTATTAATCCTATCATATCATTTTTTTATATAAAAAAACTACACCAATACTATACTCAAATTAAAAATAATAAAAATCTCGTTTATATGGTGTAATAATATTAAGAAAATATTAGCGAACAAAAAGTTATGGACGTTTAAAAATCATGGGGGTAGTTGGTTAAATTAAGAGTGCAAAAGTATAATTACTATTTAAATAAACAAAATTGAGTAAAGATGAAAGGGTACATGTGTAAGTATTTTTTAAAAGACATGTTTGCCTAAAAAAAGTAGTTAATATCTGCGCATTGTGTTTTGTACTCTAAGCAATATACTTGTAAAACTTGAATTTTAAGAGATCATTCATTTTCTTTCTTTGTTTTCGTTTCGGTTATTGCTTAACCTTAAGATTGGATGAGTTTTGGAAGAAACACATGGATTTAAAATGAATATATTATTTAATGATGTGAAAGGTCTTTGAAATACGAAGACGTGGCCGTGAAAATGGACGAAAATGGAGTTGAAACGAAAAAGTTATGAAGAAAACAAGTTTTCCAGCCGTCTGGAGTGCCGTCGGCCGCCAGTTTGGGCGTCAGGATCAGTCCCGCCGTCAGCAATGACCAGGGGACCGTCAGCGACGGCCGCTGCAGATTTCACCCATTTTCTTCTATAAAACAAGGGAAAAAACACTAGCTGGGGGAGAGCCGCCATAGGGCGATTTTGGTGACCGAATAACACAATTTTGGGGGTTTTTCATCATCTCAATCCATCCCAATCGATTCCATATAATCATCAATCATCAAGATCTCATACTCTCATACATCATCATCATCCTTGATACTTCCAAATTTCTACATCAAAGTTCTCATTTTTATTCTCCATCATATTCCTTCAAGCTTTAAATTGTGAAGAACAGAAGATGGATTCCATTTCAATTGTGCCTACTTCAATCAACGCCATGAGAGGCTAATCACATTTGGAATCACCTGGTGTAGGCTTGTAATCTAGAGTTCTTAAACATTTTGGGTATTTCCTTATTTCTTTGTAATTGTGAATTGAACAAACTTGTTAAATGCGTTAATCTTGATTTGAATTCTCTTTGATAATTATTTCTTACGCCAATTACTAGGGAAATGAATTCGGTTAATTATGCTTTAACTTGTTATTAGGGTTCATATGTTCTAGAGTAATGACGAGTAGTTTAGTCCATCTTTGATGTTGATGAAACTTGGTACCTAAGCCTATTGTAACAATTAACCCGTTAATCCTAATTTCAATTTCTTGATTGATCCCAATTTGTTATAGAACTCTAGGTTACTTGTTGAACCGGTGTGATATCCATTTTTCTTATTATTCTTTTTAATCAATTATTTCCAGCCAAGCCTTTTTCATTAATCATATTAATCATTTTTATTATTTCAATTATCATCTTGAATCACTTGTTGGTTCTAAAACTTTCAATCAAACTATTAAATGAACAACAATTGCAATCTTCATAATTGACAACATTTTCATAAAAGTGACATTCTCAATCAACTAAGAACTTTAATCACCGACCATATGCTCCTTGGATTCGATACCCTACTTACCCTAGCTACCTAGGTTATTCAGGTTTTGCATGACCCGTGACGACCGGTTCATCTATGTCGAGCCAAAATCCCACCTCTTTACTGTCCCCGATTACGCCTTTTATCCTCTCGCTAATTCTTTGGCCACCCACTTTCCACTTCCTCTCGAGGTGGACTAAAGAGTTCAAATTACTCGCCAAACGAGCGTTGAAAGGTAGCACCTCCCATCTTCTATTTCCCCATGTATTGCCTCAATAACTATCTTCCACAAGCGCTTTTTTCCTCTCGATAGCGTCACATCCATTTTGCTAAAAAAGACTTGTTGCACCACTATAGTTGAGATAAATCTACACCTCCCTTTTTCTTAAAAAACAAGTGATTGTTTGGTGGTAAGTGCTTGAGTATCTATTAATCTATTAATATATATAAAGGAAAGATGTTGTGATGACATGTCACTCATAGGTGAATTCCCACTCCTTTAGATGTTCCATGTGACACTATGAGAGATTTTTAATGTTTTTTAGTTTCTTAATAAATTTAAAAATATTATAGATTAAAAAACTCTACTACCTCATCCCCTTCTCCTTCACTTTTTCACAAACCAAAACCCTAGGCTCTCCATCTCTCTCTCTATCCCGCCGCTCATCCTCTTCTCCCTAAACAAATATTACCTCCTTCTACCTCCTATACATCACCGACTCTCTCTCTCTCTCTCTCTCTCTCTCTCTCTCTCTCTCTCTCTCTCGCACCACTGCCACCGCTTCTCCTAATAATATTAAAACCCTACATGGATAATCACCTCCGCCGTCCGCCGGTAAGTTTCTTCTCTCTCTTATTCGCTAATCATGTTTTCACGATATCTTCCTTTATATTTTCATAACTAGTCTTCAATCATTAAATACATCGTATTTAATCTTAATCAACACCTTCACCCATGTATTCTTTCACTTCAAACGTTTAACTAACCCATCAGGACTTTCGTTTTCTTTTTTCCATCTCTATATTATACTATGTATTAATGAAAACGAAAGTTGAACAGTAGGAGGCCACTTTAAGTATTTTACATTATTCACACTCCACGCGTCTTGCCATCCTCCATCTTCTAGACCATGGGTATCATCATCCAATTCTTGTGCTACGTGTTCTTCATATATGTTGTCAACAGTCCAAACTTTCCTGACACTTTTCTTTAACCCATATCACCTCTATTTTCACCGTCGGCTTTCCTCGCTTACCATTCTTTTACATCGACACCCAGCATTGGATCGTTGCATACCTCTTTTTTGGGGGGTATTGATAACCCTAAACATGATTCATACTCATCATTGTTCTATTTTGTCTTCTTTGCTCTCATCCACCAACAAGCATGCAACCCTCATCTCCTCCGATGATTCGTTTGCTTTATATGGGCTCCTATGTGTGGTCCACGGAGGCTGTTGTTGCTGTCGGTGTCGGTTCGGACAGTTTATCAATCCATGGTAATTGTTTACTGATTTTGTTGCTTTTTTTGTTTGTTTTATGTTATTTAGATTGTGTTTTTTTAGTGTAATTAGTTTCGCCTTCATGATTTGACTGATTTGTTTGCTTTAATTCGTCTTTGAAAGTGGGTTGTTATGTAGTTGACTAAGATTAACCTAATTTTGACTTTGTTAGGTTTGTAGTAGTGTATTGAGTTGTTTGGATCTGTTATGTGTATGTTTCTTCACCTTTTGGTGTGTGTTTGATGATGATTGTTGATATGTGATGGTTGTTGTTGGTCAGGTACAAATTATTGGTTTGTGAGAGACTGCTTTGTTCAATTGATACATATTTGTGTGTAAATTAATGTGTAATTACATATTTGTAAATATTTGTTGTGCTTTTGGTGTTATAGGAACATGAGCAAAATGGATAGACCGGATAACAAGGCAAATAGATTCGGTCTGACAGGTCAAGTTTTTTTATTAACAATTACCCTTTAGATTGATAAATAGTAGTAATGTGACTGAAGTATAAAAATTACAAAAGCTATAACTTTAAGACTAAATGAGTGACATTTACGTGGGGAACAAGTAATGATTGCTCTATCTATTTCTTTGATATGTATGAAATTGCAGTAGCAACAAAACTTCATATTTTGCAAAAGTTGGTGGAATAACAACAAAAGAAATGAACAGTTTGGAGGTTGATCTTCATTCTTGATGAATTTTAAAGTGTATGTGAATTTGAGGGTTTTTGAGAACTATTGTTGTCATTTAGAGAGATAAGTAAACCTAGGTGGTGGTTACCATATTGAGAAGACTTTATGATGCACCGAAGAGATTGAATATCGACAAACAGAATAGAGTGGCTCATGTATGATTTTATTTGTTTTCATTATTTGTTATTTCCTTTCTTTTGATGATTGCTTATGTCACACCCCGCCTAGGCAGGAACACGAGATGCAACTACGAAAGGTTTTCAAGCACAAAATTCGAGCAAACATTCATTTTTATTTAATAATAAAAGTACCAAACATGTTCAACAACAACAACAACAACCATCACAAGATATAGTTTAAAACCCATCACGGGGTCAAAAGTTTTGAAAACAACAAAGGTGATTGTCGTGAATGAATCCCCAAACATATCCCAAGTTCCATCCATAGCGTAGTTACCTGAAAAACATGCATAAAAACTGTCAACAAAATGTTAATAAGTTCACGGGTTTTGAAATAATGAAAATGTAAAGTTAAATGAAATCCTTGAATGACCCATGATTGTCTAGCTAAGAGAAATGATGATAAACCATCATGAGTCCATAACCAAACCTTGACGAGTGGTGCCTCGCACACCGCATAATAAAGGCAATGTATCATCATAAAAGAAATGCAAGCACTCTCATGTTGTATGTATCCGGTTAGAGCAACTAACCAATAGTGGGGGTATCAACCCAATGGATCTATTCAAGCGTTTCTAGGCTAAATCCATAGCTAATGGTTACGGTAAACTAATATACGAGGGCTTTAGGGAATACTCTAACCATACCATTTGATGTACACCGGTCTGCTAGGAATTCATTGTAAAACTAGTAAACAATGCATGCTTTTCCCCAAAATATAAAACAGTAAAAATGGGCCGTGAAAAACCCACCTCAAGTCCGTGTGTAGTCTAGCAAGAGTGTATGTCCGACAACTAGGTATCCCGACTTATACGTCCTATATACATGCATGGACACCTTAGATTTATCGAAAAGGTCCATGGTACTTGTGATTCACCCAAACTCGTGTGATACTTTTGTTTAGTTACCCTTGGTGACATTTATGTTGCTTGAAAATAGTAGTTTTGATACGAAAAATAGATCTTGGTTCCTAACACATGTTATTAGTTATAAAACATATGTCTTTTTGTTTAAAACGAGATGTATCGTTTACAACTACACTTGACCTATATCATGTGTACACACAAGCATCACATATATATGTATATCCATACATACATATGCGTACATACATATATATAACTACACATGTGTATTCAATTACATAGCCATTGGTATTTCATGTCCATGAGACTACACTTGTACATAGATACCCATATATATATATGCATCTCGGTAATCTATACACGTTAAAACGTATGTTTATATTTTTGTCATACACATACTTATTACACATATATACATACGCGCATATACTCACAAGTACACACATACATGTTCTACTTTCATACATGTGTACACCTATAGGTTAAACAATTCATTATACTAGTACTAGTGACAAACATACATATCTATACATACATACATCTTGCATACACACATATCTATTTATGTTCCAATGTATTTTCATAAAACAAGTTTTTATAAGTTGAGATCTAAAGTAGTGTATGCCTAAACATGGGATCTATATCATAAGTATGGGTGAACACTAGTTTGTAAATGAACTAAGACTAGTGTATGAAGATAAACATTAACTATAGAAACAAAAGATAGGATGGATGTTCATACCTTACTAGGTGAGCTTGGAAACTAGGGAGAGATTGAGTGTATGTGTGTGTGTGTTTAGGGAGTGAGTTAGTTTGTGGTGTGAATGAAAATGATCATCCAAGGTCTCTATATGTAGGGGAAGAGAAGAGAGAGACAGATAGCGAGAGTGAGAGAGAGAGAGTGACGAGAGAGAGAGAGAGAGAGAGAGAGAGAGAGAGGTGTGGGAGGGAAAAGAATGGTGGTTAGTAAGGTGCTTAATCCCAAAGATGTAAGTCAACTTCTATGGATTAGTGAGAGATTAAGAATATTGCCATGTTTCGCTAATATCTAACTTTGTCTCATATCTTGCCAACATGATCTTAAGTCCAAATCACATCTTAAAGTTTGACTAATCTCATGATGATGTTGGGTGAAGATCTAGCATGAGTGACAACCGAAGAGATAACCTTGGATTCTACCCATCATGTGCCTAATTAGGAGTTGACCAAGCTTAAAAAAAAGAATTAGGGGGTTACAAAAGGGGGGGGGGGGGGGAGTGGCGATGGTTTGGAGATCTCAAGGAGGGTCAACAAGTTTGTGTTGGTAAGTATCTTGGAACTTTGGTGCTAAATATCTTAGATTAAACCTTGACATAACACTTCATTTTTAATCATCATGATGTTGCTTAGTTAGTAGAATGGTGATTTGATCCTACATGGGACATAAGGGGGCGACTCACTAGTTCCCACAAAGGATGGATCTTACTTGTTATGGAAGGGTATCTCTCATGGTTCTAAGGGATTAAGGAATATTTCTACACTTAGGTAAAGTCTTGAAAGGTTGACTAGATTTGCATGGGATTAAGGAAACATAACCATGTCTCTTTGTCAAGTTAAACAGGTCAAGTGTGGTGACTAGTCATGGATTATGTTGGAACATAATCTCCTACAATTTGTCCATACATAAGATCATTCTAGGACCTTGAATTAACATGTGTTTAACGTGGTTTGACTGGATTAAAAAAAAGATTAGAATAGATATGGGCGGGTGGCGGCCGAAATGGGACAAAAAAAAAGAAAAAGATGCCTTTCACAATTGTGGTAATCCAACATTATAGATCCAAGGGGTTTAAGGAATCTTGCTAAATATCTTAAGTCCACTAAATCTTTGGTTGACTAATCTTAGGTAGAATGTGAAGATATGACACTTCATTTAAGGAGTTCTAGTATCTAGAATTAGTGGGACAAAAGGGAAAGTGGTGGTAGTTATATAAGGTTAGGATGCTTTATAAATACTTGTGTTAGATTAGTGGTTTAGCCATTTTTAGTTAGTCAAAAGGTATGATGTAATACTTCATTAATAATGGGACAAAATGCATGAAATCTCACACATTAAACTTGTCTTTTAATATCATGCACACACACATATGTATATGTGTGTGTGGCCACGTATGTATGTATGTATATATATATAATGTGTGGATATGTAAGTGAGAAAAATACTAGTTTTTATACATGGACTCTTTTACATCTCTAAGTTATTGAAATAAATAAATAAACATTTACTCATGGTTTTGGAAAATAGTGTATAGTCGTTTAAGCTCGTGTCACCAGTGTGGGTTGATAAGGGTGAAATTATACTCGTTTGGACCTTGCTAGCCTTTCTCGGGGGGGGGGGGGGGGACATGCATATGAAATGATATGAATTATGCATGGAAAATTAAATGTTGACTAGAAAGTGTACGGATTTTGACCTGGTAAAGTGGCGGGTGTCACATTCTCCCCCTGTTGAGGAAATTTCGTCTACAAAATTCAACGTGGCTTATCCGTTACCGGGAAATTCTTGAAGAGAGAGAGGGGGTACTATTCTTGCGTTCCCAAGTGAACTCGGGTCCGCGTTGGGAATTCCACCAAACTTCAACGAAATGGAGTTGATCGTCGATCTGGATCTCCTCTGGCGGAATGATCAGCGATTCGTCCGATAAGCACTTCTTGAGGTTCGACACATGGAACGTGTCATGAACTCCTCTCAGCTCATCGGGCAACTTATGCTTATACGCGACCGGGCCAACTCTTGCCAAGATCTCAAATGGACCAATGTATCTTGGAGTCAACTTGCCGCGTTTACCAAAACGGGGTACATGGGGATCATCAAACGATATTTAAGAATTGCCCTGTATTCAATAGTGGACATGCTTTGGCCCAAACCTTCGATCGGGATAACAGTCAGGAAATCTTAGGCATGGGGGCTTTGCATGCATTCAATAACTGTCCTCTGCCGGGGGGACAGACCAAAAACTTCACCCAGGCTCTGTTTCAGAACTTGATACAGACCTTGATACTCAAAGCCCTTAATTTTCGGTCCTAAAACAACTTAGAAACAGAAGGAAACAAGTCTATAACTTAAAATTGATTAAATTAGAAAAAATATTTTTTTTGGCCCTCGCGGTCCGCTAAGACAGTCAAACAGTCAAAGTTCCAGTCAAAGTCCTAGTCAAAAGTCATAGTCAAAGTCTCAGTCAAAATCCTAGTCAAAGTCCTAGTCAAATAGTCAATTCATCTTAAAACCTTACTTTATTGTGTTGACCAATTTTAAAGCCTAATTGAATCCAAAACTAGTATAAAAACACACCTATGACCCATTACACTTTGCACCTCTAAATCGATTGTTTCAATTCGATTAAACTCTCCCTCATACCTTTCTTCTAGAGTATATTACTTCTACATTTGAAGCTTTGATTATAAGCTCTTGTAATTGGCGAATTGGAAGCTTGATATTTTTCCTATTCGGTTTCTTTTCTTCTAAATTGGACTAGTTTCGTTGTTGAATCTTTGGATTGCTCGCATTTTCACGCTCGCTTAGTCATCTAGTCATTTGGCGAAAGTGAGTATTTCCTATCCGCCTTTTGTCTTTATTCACTTTTGGGGTGTTACATGTACACTTATACAAAATACACATACAAGTTCACATTTTTACAATACAATTCTAGTACATTGTGCATTTGCCTACATACGTGCTTTATGCTTAGACATTACATGTAGAATACATTAGTACTTAGTGAAATCATTAACCATGTACAAGCCGACCTTAACATTGGATAGCGCTATTGGATTGACAACCCACCTAGGTGATTCTCCCCCTTTTTCATCGGAGACTCCATGGTCATTGTTAAGTTATTATCCATTTATTGGATAAGTACACCGCCGTTCATTCTAGTACATTTATGCAGTCACAGGATTGATTTCGCTCATTTGTATGATACATAGTTTACATAAATGCACTGTAGCTTTGCACTTGAATTGTATAATGTTTTACAACTTACTATATGTATTAAATCTAGGTATGCTCACCAATACATTTTGAATTGACAAAATAATTTTCGTACATGTTTCATGTTATTTATGAGACGACTTTTTAGCTTTTGGAATTTTTACTTAGATGTTGAGTTCATTGTATTTCAGTTTTAGTTTTCGCTTTAGAATTTTGTATCTTGTAATTTCTTTTAATGTAATAAACTATTCAATACAATCTATTTCAAATTTACACTTTAGTACTGTGAGCTTTTGAGCAATCGTCACTACGTGACACCTCGATGTTTTCGCCATCGGTTGGGGTGTTACAGATTGGTATCAGAGCCATGGTTATAGGGAATTAGGTTATTCGAATGCCTTTTAGCCTAGTCTATAACTAAGATTACATTCACGAGTCCTGTCGTGTTTATTTCTCTTTATCCTATTATTTTCTTTCAAGATCTTTTCGCTGTGATTCTTTCTCGTTATTCTTTCGGTGTTTTGTTTAGAGAAGAAGATACTCGTATTTCACAAACGAAACGATATCACCAAATTAGGAGTGACATCCATAACTTGGTGATTAGTTTCACTCCGCTATATGTTATTTATCTTAGGAATATATCTTTAAGATAGGAGTGACATCCACACCTCAAAGAGTATTTCTTTCAAAAAGGAACTTAACCACTAAGCTGGGAGTGATATCCTTAACTTAGTGATTGGTCTCATTCCACAATCGTTTTCAATTTTGAAATACATCTTTGAGTTAGGAGTGAAATCCAAATCTCAAGGATCTATTTTTGCATCTCGTTTTTAATCTCGCTAAAGTTTTGGAATTCACTAGTGATGGGGCACGTGTAATCTGGAAGGGTGAGCGCCCGTATCCTGAGTTTTCTGTCTAGGCCTGGTATTTCATATAAATCCCAATCAAACGAGGGACCCGTATACCTACCTGGGAACTCTTGGGATGAGCATTCACTTAAAGGCTAAAGTACGCCCCCACAAGTCACTAGGAAATTTCAAATACTTGAGTTGGTCAAAGTTTCCTATGGAAACAATTCCAATGTTTTATATCATTGATATTTATGTTTGTTTATCATTTGAAGATTCCATTTAATCACTTGATGTTTCATATGCCATTATTCATTGATCATTCGCTTTTGAATCCCTTATCATTATTACTAAAACTTTTGTTCGATATATTATCGCATTAAAGCTTACACTATTTCACTTATGCTCATGATTTTTACACAATAAGGTATTACTCGTTTTGCGTTAAAACATTTTTACCCACGACTTAAGTTTTAAACTCTATGTTTAACTTTGATCACATCCTGATTTTAGGAATGTTGCGTCATCATACAGTTAAAAATGAACATGGTTTTTCCAAACTTATTATTTCAACCTGTTTTATACCTTCATGTTTACAAAATTACTTGATCGAAGTCACAGTATATCCTCATATACCTAATACTAATATTGCTGCACCTAGTCTCCTAAGCCATAGCCAACTACCATTAGTTAGAACTTCTTAGTCAGACTAAACTCATACATAAATGCCTACCTACACGATACGCACTAATACACTACTCTCTAAAACGATTAATTTGACAACTTATTCTATAAGTCTTTTCACAAAGCCTATTTGCTAAATTAGAACACACTTTTCATACACCTTGTGCCTTGAAACAAATAGCCCGCTATGAGCCCTAAGAGATGCCTTAACGATCCTGCAAATAAATGATCTTTCAATGTATAAATTTCGTAAAATTTTGAAAATTAAAAAGTTTTCAAGTTTACCCAGTCTTAACGGGTAACATTTCATAACAATTAAAAATTTCTGACTTTTCAACCCACAAGTTAAAGAAATGTTTAAATACAGAAAATTTTATTTTCTAAAATTCGTCAAGGCATCTAGGATCATTCACAACCTTCACATCATTTTAAATCTTGGTCTTTCGAAACACATTATATTTACACACTTCATGAAATGGTTTCATCTTGCATTTTATAAACTTGCATTGCATATTTTACAAATCAAATGTAAATCTGCATGCTTTCATATAACGTATCCAATGTATGTTTTCAGGAGGAATTTGCAACTAATAATATACCTTACAACACTTTTCAAACTCGACTTCTCGTAAACACATGAAAATGTGTACCTACGAAATCTTTTCAAGTGAACCTGTTTTGAACTTAAAACATTCTTCGGTTTCCAAAAAGTTATCCTCATACCAGTAGACTATACGTCTGTTCTGCGCACTTTCATTTACAGTAAATTTCATTATTTTTTTACACTATTCTATTTATAGTTACGTTCGTACATTATCTTATTACTTTTGTATTATTCTTTTGTTGGTAGTTATTTTCACTCGTTATTCGCAACTATTCTCGCACTAGTTATTAGTAGTTATTCTTACAACACTAGTTTTGAGCATTAATTTAACTCGTTTACTTTCATTTTGTGCAAATTGTGCGATTTACTCGTTTTACGTTATGCTATTATTTCAATCAAAATTTTATGCTATACTTATATACTTACATTAACGCATATTTGGTATGCATATTTTTTTTTGTGAGCAAAACCCCGTTATACTTTACATTATTTTGTTAATCATCATGGCCAACGAACATACTAATTGATAGCTCGTATGAGATCTAAGCCAGTTCCCATGTACGACTCGGTTCGGAGTATTCTTCTAACCCGAGGGGAACGGTGTAATCCTTAGAGTTTATCAATATGGTTGTTTAGAGCCCAATGATGTGAACAGAAAGTTACCGGTTAAGGGTGAACCCGAAAGGGAAGAACCTCTAACCATATCTATTACTTACATGTTACTCTCATTACGGTTAAAGGGAAAACCTGGAAGGGAAGGACCTCTAACTATATCACGATTGAACATTATTTCATTACAGTAGCTATTACATATTGGTTGCACATAGCTGTTCCTGGTATTATTTATGTTAGTGTTATGGAAAAACATAACACCCTAGTGTAAGGTAAATCGGTGATTACGGTCCAGAACGCAATCATGGGTTTACATGTACATGGGGGTGGTGTGTAATTCTATTTAGGCTGTTGGTAGACAATCAGTACGAGTCCAAAGTATCGGGAGTGTGGTGGGTTAGCTGCGGTACACCCTATATATAAGCATAAACGATACTACGCGAACGGACTAGGAGTCTGACCAAGAACCTACCCATTACTATCTCTTTATTAGATTGTTGACTAATAGCTAGCATTTTCGATAAGAATGTTCTTACACGAGCTTCAATTTGACTTCCTAGTGTCTTTCTTTGGACCATCCACACAGAAAACACAAACTTTGTATACTCTTACACTCTCTGTTAGTCGAAATCCTGTTGCACGTCCTTAATAAAGTTCGATCAGAAACTTCTCTAAAGTAAGGGAAGCTACTATAACACTGCCCTGCCCTAACCAGTTACATACTTTTCCCAAACCTTGCTCATTATAAACTCTTAATTCTCTAACCTTGGGTCAAACTTTAAGGATTTTCAAACTCTTATTTTGGATATTAAACAACTACTTCAAACTTTGTCAAATCATGGTCATGCATTTCTTAAAATCTACTTGCCTTTTTACAAATGTCTTTTGTTTCATGGAAATCTTCACTTGAAAGTAATTTCGGGACGAAATTTTCTAAAGTAGGGGAGATTGTGACAACCTGCACCCTTCACTTTTGATAAATGTGCATAATTGGTTCCTCAACTATTTCAAAATTTTCATTTTTAACCCTCGTATTTTAATAGGACCAAAATTCACAATTTAATTAAACTTATAATTTTTATAAGTAAAAGTATGCACATTTTATACTCACATCTACGCCCGAGCACGTATGTTTTAGACTTTGATACTTAAAGCCCTTAATTTTCGGTCCTAAAACAACTTAGAAACAGAAGGAAACAAGTCTATAACTTAAAATTGATTAAATTAGAAAAAATATTTTTTAGCTCTCGCGATCCGCTAAGACAGTCAAAACAGTCAAAGTTCCAGTCAAAGTCCTAGTCAAAAGTCCTAGTCAAAGTCTCAGTCAAAATCCTAGTCAAAGTCGTAGTCAAATAGTCAATTCATCTTAAAACCTTACTTTATTGTGTTGACCAATTTTAAAGCCTAATTGAATCCAAAACTAGTATAAAAACCTACCTATGACCCATTACACTTTGCACATCTAAATTGATTGTTTCAATTCGATTAAACTCTCCCTCATACCTTTCTTCTAGAGTATATTACTTCTACATTTGAAGCTTTGATTATAAGCTCATGTAATTGGCGAATTGGAAGCTTGATATTTTTCCTATTCGGTTTCTTTTCTTCTAAATTGGACTAGTTTCGTTGTTGAATCTTTGGATTGCTTGCATTTTCACGCTCGCTTAGTCATCTAGTCATTTGGCGAAACTGAGTATTTCCTATCCCCCTTTTGTCTTTATTCACTTTTGGGGTGTTACATGTACACTTATACAAAATACACATACAAGTTCACATTTTTACAATACAATTCTAGTACATTGTGCATTTGTTTACATACGTGCTTTATGCTTAGACATTACATGTAGAATACATTTGTACTTAGTGAAATCATTAACCATGTACAAGCCGACCTTAACATTGGATAGCGCTATTGGATTGACAACCCACCTAGGTGATTCTCCCCCTTTTTCATCGGAGAATCCATGGTCGTTGTTAAGTTATTATCCATTTATTGGATAAGTACACTGCCGTTCATTCTAATACATTTATACAGTCACAAGATTGATTTCGCTCATTTGTATGATACATAATTTACATAAATGCACTGTAGCTTTGCACTTGAATTGTATAATGTTTTCCAACTTACTTTATGTATTAAATCTAGGTATGCTCACCAATACATTTTGTATTGACAAAATTATTTTCGTACATGTTTCAGGTTATTTATGAGACGACTTTTTAGCTTTTGGAATTTTTACTTAGATGTTGAGTTCATTGTATTTCAGTTTTAGTTTTCACTTTAGAATTTTGTATCTTGTAATTTCTTTTAATGTAATAAACTATTCAATACAATCTATTTCAAATTTACACTTTAGTACCATGAGCTTTTGAACAATCGTCACTACGTGACACCTCGATGTTTCTGCCATCGGTTGGGGTGTTACAGTCAATACAAATATGTATTGGTGAGCATACCCGTTTGATACATATAGTAAGGAAAATTTAACAATTCATGTGTTATTTTGCAAAATGTAATAAGTGGTATCCGGGTCAAATGAACCCTATGCAAGGAAAGGAAATATTTATAGTATGCGCTAGAGTAATGCAATACATAGCAATGAGAAGGACTCTTAACAGAGTCACAAGGGTATATACCATAGATCTATTCATTGAAATGCTAGGCCGCAATGGTTAATGATTTGACAAGTCATAGGTACACGAAATGACACAAGCAAACACACATAAGAATTGCTATTTTAGAAAAAGGAAATAGAAACTTGATAGTAAGTACATAAGTAGCCCCAAAGGTAAAATAAAAAGGGGAAAGATATACTCACATTGATCATGGTGATAAACATGTGAGAAAACAACGAGGAATAACGAAAGCCATATAATTGCTAACTCTTGAATCACGTGTCACGAATTCCTAAAACTTATGCATGCCTAAATCTCATGTTTTTCTAAATAAGTTATATCATAATTCAGTCACCTTCAATTATTTATATAGCTTATGATATTTCTTGTAATTAGTAAGGGAGTAAATGAAAAAAAATGAAACAATTGAAGTTACTTAAATAATACCTTAAGTTTCATCTCCATTCACTAGAATTTATGTCCATTTTGAAACCCACTCACAATTACTACACTTCAATATTGTATGTTATAACTAAATGTTAAATTCTAGTATACATTGGTTTGTTAATTAATATATAATAAACATATGCACATCATAACCGACAATTTAAATGCCCACTAGCCATACATTTTAGTGTTGTTAATATTATTCAAATTAATTGCATATTTAAAATGTTAGTCCAACCATAATAACTTGGAAAAAAATGAATGTCTTTATTTTCTTATGAACGAAGAAATAATTTGTTAATTAACACTATAATAAACACTTAAAATTTTATATGTTGCAAACTTTAAATATTTAATGTGTCCAAACCGTAACTCTTCTTGAAGAGAGTTGTTTACAATTACTAAAAAAAACCATTAATTCGAGGTAAACGACAATTTATAAATGCTCAAATACGAGGGTTAAAAATGAAGATCTTGAAAGCAGAAGGTGTAGGTTGTCACACTTTTGAGAGATGCTCCTCTAATGCTGCCTTATCTCAGGTATCTAAAGAGTCTCTTTTAAAGCTTTGCTCAAAATCATGCAAAGAATCATTTGCTTTAATAAGAGAGACCATTGTGCATCTACAAGGCAAAGCCTATGACTCTGAAAGAAGATACACTCAAGCACAAATAATGCTATTGAAACCCAAGCACAAATAAAAAGCATGATAGAAAACCTAGGAAAAGTCAGAAAAGAGCTTGCTGACACCAAGGTTGATTGTGAAAACTGGGTGGAGTCATGTAGAGGTTACAAAATGCTGCTTAACAAACAAACTGCATCAAATGTTAAGTTTGGCATAGGGTACAATCATACTGAATCACCAACTGATTTTACTCCCAAAACTACTGATGATGGGAGTAGAATAGTTCAAAAACAAACTTCTGATATGAAAGATTGCTCATCTTTTCATCAGAACTTTCTTCCAAATGAAAAAGAAAATCCTGCAGAAGTTGAAATAACTGACATTGGCCCATCAGTAGTTTCATCTACACTAGGAGTTGAGACCCTGAAAACTACCGATGACCAAATTCCAGATTTAACAACTGTCAGTACTTTGCCTTCCAAAACTCTTGAAAATCTAAAAGGAAAGGCAAAATTTTGTGAAATTGGTGGTCAGTTTAACCACAAAACAGAATTTTGCAGATATAGAAAATGAAATAAGTACAACAAGAAAATTTTACAAATGGTTATGGGAAAACAAATCAAACAAGATTATGAAAATACTTTCTTTCCCATCAAACAGCAACCAATCAACACCTTTTCTCAAAGAAAGACTAAATCTCAACCACAGTCTTCCTCTCAAAATTCATTTTCAGAAGTTAGACCTAAGCCATCAGTAGTTTAACAAACTGCTGAGGTTAAAGATTTGATAAATTTGGTTAAGCTTCTAATGACAAAAGTTGATGGTGAACCTCAAAAAGGCCCCACCATTGTTCTCAATAATAAATCCATTGCCAAAAAGACATGGATTTCTAAAACTGGTCAAAAACAAACTGCTACTATTCCTAAGAGTACACCCAAAGCCAAATTGGCTTGGGTTCCTAAATCTAACTAATCTACTCTTTGTGTAGAGGGTCTCCAGAGGTCTAAATAGCATTTGGTATGTTGATAGTGGAGTCTCAATGCACATAACTGGATGTAGGTACCTGATCAACAATTTCATAAGTCAAAGAGAAGGATGTATATCCTTTGGGAATAATGTAAAGGGATATGTGCTAGGATATGGAAATGTATCCTCAGGCAAAATGCAGTTTGACAAGGTCAATCTGGTTGAAAACCTTGAGTACAACTTGCTAAGGGGCTGTTTGGTAGCCTCTTAATCAACCTCTTAACCATTCAGGTCTGAATCATTCAGTATTCAGACTGTTTGTTTCGGCATCTGAATGAAATGATTAAGTGCTGAACCATTAAGCTAATAAAGGATGCTGAATGATTCAGCTCTTAACCATTCAGACCATCTTAATGATTCAGCACTTAATCAACCAAACAGCCCCTAAGTGTGTCAAGAATGTGTGATAAAGGATATTCTTCCTTTTTCACCAAAGCATCATGCACGATCATATCACTAGAAGGCCAGAAGTTGATAGGGAAGATCATTGAAGATCATACTTTGTTGATAGCCAAAAGATATGGCAATGTCTATGTAGTGGACATTGAAAAGGACAAAGTACTGAACAACACTGCCTGTTTCTTCTCAAAGGCATCAACTTCAGAGACAGACCTTTGGCATAGGGGACTTTTCCATGTGAACTTTAAAACCATAAATAAAGTCACAAAAATGGGCTTGGTCAGAGGTCTACCATTTAAAGTATACCAGTGTCAAGAACATTGTGTATCCTGTCTAAAGGGAAAGCATCATAAGTCCTCCTATAAGTCTATTGAAGAATAAAAAACAACTGCATGTCTTCAACTACTCCATATGGACTTATTTGGGCTAGTCAAAATCATGAACCTTTGTAAGAAGAAGTACTGCTTGGTCATCATTGATGACTACTCAAGATTCAGATGGGTCTTCTTCTTATTTTCTAAGGATGAGGCAGCTGAAATTATCAACTTCTTCATTCAACAAGTTGAGAAACAATATTCTCTCTCTGTCAAAGTCATAAGAAGTCACAATGGGACAGAGTTCAGGAACAAAACGCTAGATGAATTCTGTTTGTCTAAAGGGATTGTTAAACAATTCAGCATTCCTAGAAATCATGAACAAAATGGTGTGGTTGAAAGGAAGAACAGATCATTGATTGAAGCAGTAAGAACAATGTTAGCTTATTCAGGCCTACCTCTTTATTTTTGGGCTGAAGCAGTTAACATAGCTTGTTATGTTCAGAATAGGGTTCTAATCACAAAGAGACATTCCAAAACTGCTTATGAAATTCTTCATGGCATTAAGCCCCTTATCTCCTTTTTTCAAGGCTTTTGGATGTCAATGTTTTATGCTCAAAATAAAAGACTCTATTTCAAAGTTTGCTGCTAAAGTTGATTCAGGTTATTTTCTTGGTTACTCTTCAAGTAGAAAAGCCTACAAGGTATTCAATTCTAGAACCAAGATAGTTGAAGAAACACTGAATGTCAAGTTCAATGAGTTAAAACATTCACTCATTCCAGCACATCCTGTTAAAATCTTTGACCTTGACGGTTTTAATTTCGGCCCTGAAAAGACTGTTGATTCATCTAAACCCACTTATTATGGTGATTAGGGGTTTGATGACGGTCCTTCATCATGGACTCCAAATACAGTCATTAAATCCACTTTCAAATCATCATAAGTTCCTCAAACTTCTGATTCAACAACTGCTGATGTACAAACTGAAACATCTGATTGAGCTCCCAAAACTACTGAAGATGTTCAAACAGCTGAACCAGATATTATCAACCTCAGTGGTTTGTTTGAAGAAGTACAAGAGCCTACATATATCAATGGTTTACAACAACTGATTGAACACAAAGATCATCCATTGGATCAAATCATGGGTGATATTGCATGAGGGGTACTTACAAGAAACCAACTTTCCAACTTCAGCTTATTCTCAGCATTTATTTTTCAGTTGGAACCCAAGAAGTATCAGGAAGCCCTTAAAGACAACAGTTGGGTTGAAGCAATGCAAGATTAACTTTTACAGTTCAAGAAGCAACAGGTTTGGTGTTGGGTCTGCTGACCTGGAGAAGAACAGATGATTGGAAAGCCAAAACATACTATTCAATTGATCCTTAGCAATAACAGCATTTACAAGTTACTTCTCCCAAAAGACTGTTGACCCTAACATCTGTTGTACCCTAACAACTGCTGTGACAACTGCTGCTACAAAGGTCTGATGGATAACAACTGCTGACCAAAGGTCTGATAAAGAACAACTATTGACCAAAGTACTGAAGACTAAAGGTTTGTTGGAGCCAACAACACTTAGGCTCCAACAGATGATTCAAGACCATCAGAGTTTTCCTAACAGCTGTTTACCTTTCAGAGTTTTCTTATGTAACAGTAGTTTGTAATCAACAGATGTTTTATGTTTGTTATTCTATTAGAGGTCGCTCTCTTAGGTGACATCAGCCTAGGTCATTTGAGGTTTAGATTTGTCTATAAATAGAACAGTGCTTGTACTGTTCTATTTGTCACTCAAAACATTCTCTTTGACAAACAATCACTGAGTGATCAGGCTGAGGGGGAGTACTTGTACAATTGATTGTAATCATTTGAGTTTATGAAAGCATTCGATTAGAAAATATTTATTCTCTTGTTTTGATTAATAGTTTATCATTCCGCTGCACTTTCCATTTATAAATCATTTCATTCATTGTTCTTATTACTTAAACAATCAAAACAATCAAACTCAGATCCTAACAATTGGTATCAGAGCTTGGTCAATTAAATTCGATCTAACCAATCAATTTAATATAAACAGATCAGCTCACAATTATTGATATCGTTTGTTTGTCGGATTGAAAACAGAGTAATAGTTTATTTTCGTTTCAACCGTTTTTAAACGACTTTGTTTTTGAAAATATCAGAGAATGGCTTCAATCAATCACGATCCACACAACACTGGCCCGAACAACAAGCCTCCGATGCTTGTCAGATCTGAATACAATATCTGGCAACGTCGGATGAGCCATGTTCTAGCTCAACACAACACTAGGTGTTGGAAGTCGGTTATCTTCGGACCACATGTTCCGATGGTGCCGAGTACTGAAGATCCCAAGGTTCAAGAGCCTAAGAAACTTGAAAACTACTCCGACCAGGATTTTCAGAAAATTGAGTTAGATGCCAAGGCCTTCAGTATTGTGGCCATGGATCTACCCAATGATATATATGCTGGACTGTTACACTGTAACAGTGCAAAGGAGTTGTGGGATGCAGTGAAAGAACAATTTGGTGGGACTGAAGAGGTTAATGAAAACAACTATGAAATACTTAACCAACAATATGAAACATTCAGTCATGTAAAGGGAGAGTCAACAACTCAACAATTTGAGAGGTTTAACTGTCTCATTAGTGAACTAAAACTGGTTGGTCTAACTTACCCATATTCAACTTTGAACCATAGGTTTTTAAGATCACTACCAGATAAAACAGACACTATTGCTGTAACATCGCAAATTTTTCCAAACTTTTAGACGTAAAAGCCCTTATCTTATATTTTTTTTCAAATGTACCTAAGCCTTTATTTTTTTTCCAAACTCACAACTTATATATATATATATATGTATGTACATAATAATAATAATAATAAATATAACAATAAAATCAGATTTTGTTTACTTTATATAGAGTTATATTTTTTTTTAAACCATAACATGCTTATTCCTTTTGGACCAAAACAAAACCAAACCCACCTTAATATCTCTAAAATTTTCGGAGCCCAGGAAAAATAGCCCAGCCCAGAACCCACAAACCCGGCCCCAACAACCCTTCCCCTTTCCCTGCTGTTCGAAGACTCCACAAAGAACACAACCATTGACTTTTTTTTTTTAAAACATTTGATTGATTTATGTTTGATAAATTGATCCGTCTTTTATGCAATAAACTCATCTGCGTCCATGAAAACGCGTAACCAGCTCATCAATTGCGTGATTTCAGAGCTTAATTACGTGGCTTTGACCGAACATTAATCATGAATCAAAAACCTTCCATATAAGCCACGACACTATAAATTGAGCACCTTGAATCATTTAGAGACAACCAGAAAACAAAACCCCACCCTCACAGTCCCTTCTCGTTCATTAATCGTGATTTTTTATGGTTGTGACTTTGGCGTTGACTCGTGATATTGGCCGATTAACATTCTGTAAGTCTGAATTAAACACCTTATGTTGTTTGTTGTTCTGTTCCAGTCGTTAACCCCATGGTTAATTGGCTTTTAATTTGGTTTTTAATGAGTTTGAGATCTAGGGTTCATAGGGTATGTGATTTGGGGAAGATGACATGTCTTCATGACTGTTTATAATTAAAACAAAATGAAATAAATTACAAACTGTTCCCCAGATCAGTTGGTACCCACCTTGTTTGTCCAACACCTGAACCAGCCGAAGGCCAGGTTCGGCCCCACATGAATCCATGTTATCCTTTCTCTTTTTCCAATTATATAAACAAATCTGTTATACTATATAATTAATTTGAACAAAGATCATTCGTTCTCAGGGTCCAGACCAACTGGTCTGGGCCTGCGATTTAAAACACCCGACCCAGGTTTGACGCGGGTTCGACTCTTGGCATCAACAAAACATTTCTTTTTATTTAAACTTATATATATATATATATATATATATATATATATTCCCTTGTATTTTTTAAATTCATTTTAAAATACTAAAACTATTTTATAAATTCTACAAAAATTATTTTATGTTATTCTAGAAGAAAAGTCTAACATACAATTTTTAGTTTTCCAAAAATTATTTATTTAATATATATAGTAAATAATTCAAGTTTATTCTATTTCATTTATAAAATTCTATAAAAATATCAAAACAATTATATAAATTTCCACAAAAATTATTCTGAGTTTATATAACAATATACTTTTCTGAAATGATCATAAATAAATCATAATAAATTCATTTTTCAATAAATTATTTATATTTATTTGAAACAGAAATACAATTTTTAATTTAATAATTCTTTAAATTTTAGTATTTTTAAATATTAAAATTATATTTTAACAATTTGAAATAAATAGATTTAGTATTTTATTTTTAAGAAAATAATTTTATAAAAATTATTTTCTTACTTAAAATTTTATATTGTGACCATCTTTAATTTAAAATTTACAAAAAGACCTTTGTTTATTTATTTATCAAATTCCTCTTAATTATTAAACATTTTATTTATTAATCAAACGAACACTTATCCCCAAATTAGGAACCCTAGAATACCTTTGGAATAGAAAACTTAGTCTTTTAAGTTTTCCCAACACTTATGTTATTGCCTTAAACATAGGGTGATACTTGGAATCATTGTGCCACATTTATTCTATATCAAGGGATTCAACACTATCATTAAGGTGAGTTTACATAGCCCCTTTTTCTGTTTTACATTTTGGGGTGAAACATGTTTAAACATTTTATACAATATCATTGTTGAAACTTGTGATTCAATTATAAACATTTTATACACTATCATTTACTCATTCATTCATTTGACTGTAACAAAAAGACACAGTACAATCATTAACATTGATCAAGCCGCCTGTTTAGATTATAGCGCTATAGGTCTGACAAACCCACCCCCCGCATAAATTCAGGGATGATCGATAACAGTAACAACATTTAACTAACTTGCGAGTTAGGTCTCAGTCGACACAAGGTTTGATTGTACAAAGACGCATTGTTACATGTCGGACTCATACTCTATCATTATACAACTGTGAATGTTGTACAAACTATTGTTATCAATTATATTCGAAAACCTATGTATTCTCACCAACTTTTGTTGACCCAAAATATTTTCAAACTTAACATGTTTCAGGTTATACTTGCTTGAAGATTGAGTTAATGCTTGAAGATGTGTGCATAGTATTATTCATTTTGATGTACGAATTCTTGTAGAACAATTGTATGTAATTAATTTAAATCATTTAATGAAATTTATTATTCACCATGAGCTATTGAACAATCATCAATACGTGACATCCCGATGTTTCCGCCATCGGTTGGGGTGTTACAGATTGGTATCAGAGCCATGGTTATAGGGAATTAGGTTATTAGAAAAATAATCTAGTCTATAACCATAGGATTTAACCAGTACTTGTTTCTCTTACTTGCTTCCCTACTTATTCCTATTCTCTACCTCCCTCCTACTTCTTATCCCTACTTAAACCCCTACAAGAAGATTGCTCTCCATCACTGGATCTACTCTTAGACTAATAAGAAAAAATCCTCAGGTTTAGCCTGAACCACCTTGAGATCTCGTTGAAGTTCTAGATTTTAATAACCAACACGTGCAATCTGGAAGGGTGAACGCCTGTATTCTGAGTCTTCTGTCTAGGCTGGCATTGCGCATATATCCCAATCAGACGAGGGACCCGGATGCCTACCTGGGAATTCTCGGGATGAGTGTTCACTTATAGGCTAAAGCATGTCTTCACTATGTTATTAGAATCTAGAATCTTTGATAAGTCAACGTTTTCGTTTATTCGTTTTAATAAATGGATAAATGATTACATTCCTTATATTACCTCATTCATGTCTCATTGAACCTTCATTGTGTCTCTTACAGATCATGCCTCCACGTCGCAGCACTCGCAATAACAGTGGTGGAAATCAAGAGGAAGGAAGCAACAACCACAACCATAACCACGACACTAACCACAACAACAACAACAATAAAAACAACAACAATGGTGTTGATGCCCAAATAGCTGCGATCATTTCTCAACAAATGGCACAGCAGATCGCGACTCTGGTTCCTAACTTACTGGCTCAAGTCATCCAGATGAACGGTAACGGCAACGGAAACGGTAATGGAAACGGAAACGGTAATGGAAACCACAACGGAAACGGGAATGGCCTCCCAGCTTGCACTCTTAAGCACTTTAATTCCTGTAATCCCCCTAAGTTCAGTGGAGAGGAAGGAGCTACTGGTCTTCTACAATGGTTCGAGGGTATTGAGAATACCTTCATTAACAGTGAGTGTCCTGATAACTTTAAGGTCCGTTATGCTATGAGTGTTCTTCACAAACGAGCACTCACTTGGTGGAATGAGGAAAAGCGCACCCGAGGAGCTGAAGTTGCACTTGCCATGACCTGGGATCAAGTCAAGGAGATAATGAAAGCTGAGTTCTACCCACGTAACGAGGTCAAGAAATTAGAGGACGAGTTCCACACCCTTGCTCAGGATAGTGGGGAAAACCTTGTTTATAATACCCGCTTCCATGAGCTCAGTCTGCTGTTGCCCCATAAGGTCACTCCCCTACCCGTAGCCATTGAAAAGTATATCGGTGGTTTACCCATGCAAATTCAGGACACGGTATGGGGAAGGAACCCTGCTACCCTCGAAGAGGCCAAACGTCTAGCGGCTACCTTAACTGACAATCACGTAAAGAACGGGACCTTAGTTCGGAAAGGCGAGAAAGCAAGTATTGTAGCCGCAGTAACTACTGAGAACCAGAAGCGTAAGGCCAGGGATCCTGATGCAAACCTCACTATACAAGCTTCTAACAAGAAACCTTATATAGGAAACTATCCATTGTGTAACACCTGCAAACGGCATCATCCCACTGCTTCAGCGTGTCGCTTGTGCACCAATTGTGGTAAGTATGGCCATCTGGTCAACACATGTCGTGAGACCCCAAATCCTAATGCCAACCCACCCACCAACCCTGCTCAGGCTACTAATCCTGATCGATACAACTATGGTCTGTGCTATGAATGTGGAGACCCAAATCAATTCCGTAATCAATGCCCTAAACTAAACCGAGATCAAGACCCCTCAGCTACTTAACAGCAAGTCCCACCATTTGAATGTTGTTTGCTTTCATTCTATGTAATGATGCTATTTGATTCAAGTGATAAATTCAGGTATTGAAATTTTTGTCCGAGAGTTGTTTACATGGTATAATCATAACACTTAAATGCATGATTGTTTGAATGTGAACTAATTATCTAAATCTATACAACTACAACTCATATACTGTGCTTGTTATACTTATAAACTTGCTTGCATAAACATGTTATCAATTTGCAATCTATGTGTATAATAAATGATGCACTTAATAGAGGTCATCATGCCTTTTCAACAGTCGGGAGAGGCCCTACAACCTGCTCCACGACTGGTGGAGGTTATCGAACCTACTCAACGATTGGTAGAGGTCATTATGCCTTTTCAACAGTCGGGAGAGGCCCTACAACCTGCTCCACGACTGGTGGAGGCTATCGAACCTGCTCAACAATCGGTAGAGTCATAGAAGGACACAAAACCCTAATGTAAGGTAAATGGGTGATTGCGGTCCGGAACGTAATCATGAATTTACTAGTACGTTAAGGTAGTGTGAAACTATATCAAGGTTTCGAGAGATAACCAAATGTAAACTCTAGTTGTCTGGTAGATCATTTAGTCAATCAACTCACACATAACACGCCTCTTATCCGAACTATTCGAGACAGTTTATTCTATTCATGTCATGATATAACCCAAATTTTTCCAAATCGCAATCATTTTCATTTCTACCCCAATTGCCTTCAACCCTATGTTTTCAATAAACTTCGGGACGAAGTTTCCAAAAGTAGGGGAGACTGTAACATCGCAAATTTTTCCAAACTTTTAGACGTAAAAGCCCTTATCTTATATTTTTTTTCAAATGTACCTAAGCCTTTATTTTTTTCCAAACTCACAACTTATATATATATATATATATATATATATATATATATATGTGTGTGTGTGTGTACATAATAATAAAAATAATAATAAATATAACAATAAAATCAGATTTTGTTTACTTTATATAGAGTTATATTTTTTTAAACCATAACATGCTTATTCCTTTTGGACCAAAACAAAACCAAACCCACCTTAATATCTCTAAAATTTTCGGAGCCCAGGAAAAATAGCCCAGCCCAGAACCCACAAACCCGGCCCAAACCACCCTTCCCCTTTCCCTACTGTTCGAAGACTCCACAAAGAACACAACCATTGACTTTTTTTTTAAACATTTGATTGATTTATGTTTGGTAAATTGATCCGTCTTTTATGCAATAAACTCATCTGCGTCCATGAAAATGCGTAACCAGCTCATCAATTGCGTGATTTCAGAGCTTAATTACGTGGCTTTGACCTAACATTAATCAGGAATCAAAAACCTTCCATATAAGCCACGGCACTATAAATTGAGCACCTTGGATCATTCAGAGACAACCGGAAAGCAAAACCCCACCCTCACAGTCCCTTCTCGTTCATTAATCGTGATTTTTTATGGTTTTGACTTTGGCGTTGACTCGTGATATTGGCCGATTAACATTCTGTAAGTCTGAATTAAACACCTTATGTTGTTTGTTGTTCTGTTCCAGTCGTTAACCCCATGGTTAATTGGCTTTTAATTTGGTTTTTAATGAGTATGAGATCTAGGGTTCATAGGGTATGTGATTTGGGGAAGATGACATGTCTTCATGACTGTTTATAATTAAAACAAAATGAAATAAATTACAAACTGTTCCCCAGATCAGTTGGTACCCACCTTGTTTGTCCAACACCTGAACCGGCCAAAGGCCAGGTTCGAGCCCCACATGAATCCATGTTATCCTTTCTTTTTTTACAATTATATAAACAAATCTCTTATACTATATATTTAATTTAAACAAAGATCATTCGTTCTCAGGGTCCAGACCAACTGGTCTTGGCCTGTGATTTAAAACACCCGACCCAGGTTTGACGCGGGTTTGACTCTTGGCATCAACAAAACATTTCTTTTTATTTAAACTTATATATATATATATATATTCCCTTGTATTTTTAAAATTCATTTTAAAATACTAAAACTATTTTATAAATTCAACAAAAATTGTTTTATGTTATTCTAGCAGAAAAGTCTAACATACAATTTTTAGTTTTCCAAAAATTATTTATTTAATATATATAATAAATAATTCAAGTTTATTCTATTTCATTTATAAAATTCTATAAAAATATCAAAACAATTATATAAATTTCCACAAAAATTATTCTGAGTTTATATAACATTAAACTTTTCTGAAATGATTTTTATTTCTGAAAAATCATTTATTTAATATTTTTAATCAATTTTTGTTAGTTTTAATCATATATAAATCATAATAAATTCATTTTTCAATATTTTTGCACCGAAATTTGATATAAATTATTTCTTTTTATTTGAAACAGAAATACAATTTTTAATTTAATAATTCTTTAAATTTTAGAATTTTTAAATATTAAAATTATATTTTAACAATTTGAAATAAATAGATTTAGTATTCTATTTTTAAGAAACTAGTTTTATAAAAATTATTTTCATACTTAAAATTTTATATTGTGACCATCTTTAATTTAAAATTTACAAAAAGACTTTTGTTTATTTATTTATCAAATTCCTCTTAAATATTAAATATTTTATTTATTAATCAAACGAACACATATCTCCAAATTAGGAACCCTAGAATACCTTTGGAATAGAAAACTTAGACTTTTAAGTTTTCCCAACACTTATGTTATTGCCTTAAACATAGGGTGATACTTGGAATCATTGTGCCACATTTATTCTATATCAAGGGATTCAACACTATCATTAAGGTGAGTTTACATAGCCCCTTTTTCTGTTTTACATTTTGGGGGTGAAACATGTTTAAACATTTTATACACTATCATTGTTGAAACTTGTGATTCAATTATAAACATTTTATACACTATCATTTACTCATTCTATCATTTGACTGTAACAAAAAGACACAGTACAATCATTAACATTGATCAAGCCGCCTGTTTAGATTATGGCGCTATAGGTCTGACAAACCCATCCCCCCGCATAAATTCACTGATGATCATTAACAGTAACAACATTTAACTAACTTGCGAGTTAGGTCTCAGTCGACATAAGGTTTGATTGTACAAAGACGCATTGTTACATGTCGGACTCATACTCTATCATTATACAACTGTGAATGTTGTACAAACTATTGTTATCAATTATATTCGAAAACCTATGTATTCTCACTAACTTTTGTTGACCCAAAATATTTTCAAACTTAACATGTTTCAGGTTATACTTGCTTGAAGATTGAGTTAATGCTTGAAGATGTGTGCATAGTATTATTCATTTTGATGTACAAATTCTTGTAGAACAATTGTATGTAATTTATTTAAATCATTTAATGAAATTTATTATTCACCATGAGCTATTGAACAATCGTCAATACGTGACATCCCGATGTTTCCGCCATCTGTTGGGGTGTTACAATTGCTATAGTTATGAGAAACTCAATTGGATTTAAGGACCTCTCACTGACCCAGCTTCATGGTAAGCTCTTGACCTATGAGAGAGAGATTAATAAGAAAACGAAGCTCCAGGACTCTGGAAAAGTGTCTGAAGATTATGTTTTTGGTAATACAACACTTTTGGGTCATGATGAGGTGCCTGGTAATAATAAGGATCAAAGTTATGATCATTTCATTGACATAACTTCAGGTTTTAACATAGGTTTTAACTCTGATTCTTATTCACCAAACTATACTTTTACAGCAAGTGGTGGTGATATCCAGGCATCTGATAACATATCCTTTGAGTATGATGACTTAAAATACTTTGACCCTGATGATTTGGAAGAAATGGACATTATGCACCAATTGGCCCTTCTCAATGTAAGAACTAACAATTTTTACAAGAAAACTAGGAGAAAGTTTCCACGGTTGACTGGCAGGTCAAAAGTGGGGTTGGATAAATCAAAGATCAAGTGTTATAAATGTCATAGACTGGGTCATTTTGCTAGGGAATGTAGGAGTCAACATGGTACACCTATGATTACCTATCCAAATCAAAGGCCACAGACCAACACTTATCAAGTTTCCCATAATACCCCTGGACCAAATGTGCAAAACACTGCTCATTTTGCACAGTCCTCAAACACTGTTCATGTCCAGTTTGTCCAAACCACTGTTCCTCAGATCCACTATGTGCAAACACCTGTTGCTCAGGCACAAGTGCCAATGACTGCTGTTCCACCCTCTACCCCTGCAGAGACCAGTCAGCAGAGTTTCTTCACACAAGGCTTTGTTGATTGGAGCAGTCTACTAGATGAGCTATCAGATGAGAATTTTGCTCTTGTAGCCAAAGCTGAAAATGAACCTTAAAATTTTTGTTTCATGGCTATGGTTGAAGAGGTTGAATCTGAGGATGTGGTAACTGAATCTGATGTTGTGACTAATGATATTGTTGATGAAGTAATTGTAGATACAAAATCTGAAGAAGAGGTTATGAATCTCTTAGATCCCTGGGGTGCATCTGATGATGTCAAAATGTGGTAAGAAGAATCACAAAACCAAAGAGTGCCTGTATCTCAAAAATTTTGATGTAAAAATACAAGAGTACAAGGCTAAAACTCTTGCAAGTCAAGTGGTGAGTACTTCAAAAGGAAAACCCAAACAGACTTTTGCTCCAGTTCAAACATCTGTTACCAAAAATTTGGAAACATCTGCTTCCAGGGATGTTCAAGTAACAGATGCTCCACCCACCAACAAGTACCCAAGAGGATATGGACAACCACCTTTTCATAATCTGTCACATGTTTATGAAGAACCCAAGAGGCCTTCTAAACCAAGAGTGAACATAAATCCCTATGGCTACTATCAACTGTCAGGAAGTGATCAAACATCTGTTGCACCAAGTGTTGACATCCAAGCACTGGCAAATGGTCAGTAACAGTTGTTGAACTTGAATCAAAAACTAGTTCAAACCATTGATCACCTTCCTAAGCTTGAGGCTGAAAAGTCTGTGGACCCATCCAAAGCCAAAACTGATCTATTACTGATGTGCAGGGGCTTCTGCTTGCTTAGATAGCCTTTGGTATGTAGATAGTGGAGGCTCCAAGCACATGACAGGATGTAGAGCCCTTCTTCTGGACTTCTTAGCTCATGGAGGGGGTGATATATCCTTTGGTAATGATTCAAAAGATACGGTGTTGGGTTCAGTGACTGTTCAGGCTGGGAAACTCAAGTTTGAAAATGTCAATCTTATTGATAATCTTAAACTTAATCTTCTTAGTGTATCACAAATGAGTGACAAAGGTTATGGCTCATTCTTCACTAAGAGAAACTTGTATGATTATTGGGCCAGAAGTGGTGAAAAAGATTGATACCAATATTGCTGAGAGCAAAGCACAACTTGTTGCTCATAGGAGTGGCAATGTGTATGTGGTTGATATGTTGAAGGACAATCCTATGGCAAATGTCTGTCTGTTTTTTGCTGCCTCCACAAAGGAGACAGAATTGTGGCATAGGAGACTGGGTCACACCAACCATCAAACTATCAACTCACTCTCCAAACAAAGCCTTGTCAGAGGCCTTCCATCAAAAGAATTTAAATGTGATGAGCATCGTGTTTCCTGTTTAAATGGGAAACAACATAAAAGCTCTTACAAATCCATTGATGAGTCCAAAACAAGTCAATGTCTACAATTGTTGCACATGGACTTGTTTGGCCCAGTTAAAATCATGAGTCTAAGAAGAAAGAGATTTTGTCTTGTCATAGTTGATGATTTTTCTAGGTTTACATGGACTTACTTTTTACACTCTACGGATGAGACTGCAGGTATCTTAAAGGACTTTGTCACCAAAGTTGAAAAACAATATGATTTGCCAGTAAAAGTCTTTAGAAGTGATAATGGAACAGAGTTTAAAAATAAGGAGTTGGATGACTTCTGTGTGTCAAAAGGAATTGTGAGGCAGTACAGCATTCCAAGAACACCAGAACAAAATGGGGTGGTTGAGAGGAAAAATAGAACTCTCATTGAAGCTGCAAGAACCATGCTAGTAGATTCTGGTTTGCCACTGTCCTTCTGGGCAAAAGCTGTAAACACTGCTTGCTATGTTCAAAACAGAGTTTTAATCAACCCAAGACATCAAAAGACTGCTTATGAAATTTTGTTCAAAATCAAACCACTAATCTCATTTTTCAAAATGTTTGGCTGCCCATGTTTCATTTTAAATATTAAAGATTCCATCTCAAAATTTGCAGCCAAAGTAGATTGTGGATATTTTCTGGGATATTCTTCTACTGCCAAGCCTACAAAGTGTTTAACAAAAGGACCAAGACAATAGAAGATATTGTCTGAGTTGTTTGATTTAGATAAATTCAAATTTGAAGATCCCAGCAAATCTTGCTGAGTTGTAAAGTTCATTGAACTTTCATCCTTAAAGATCCCAGCAACTCTAAATGTAAAGTTCATTGAACTTTCATCCTTAAAGATCCCAGCAAATCTTGCTGAGTTGTTTGATTTAGATAAATTCAAATTTGAAGATACTACTGTCAAAACTAATAGTGCAGGTATTCCACAATCTCCACAACAAGACTACAGAACAAATGTTATGATTCCAAGTCACTAAAAAGTCTATTCTGTATCAGAGGAAGCAGTTGTTCAAAACACCTGTCAAAACTCTGCTATAGCTGAGTCAGCCACTGTTGGCCAGTCTTACCCTCAAACCACTGCTTCACCAATTTCATCTACTGCTCAATCATCTGTTAACAAAAGTCCAATCTCTGTTGACAAAAGTCAGGCCAGTTTTACACCACTTGGACCCATTCCCCCACCTCCATTTCAAACATCTGTTGGTACTACAGAAGTGCAAACAGATATTACATCAACAGAGTCACCAAACCTCCATCCTTTACCTCAAAATGCCATTATACCATATCAGGGAGATCTAATCTACCTAAGAGCTCATCCACCAGATCAAATCATTGGAAACATCAGAGAGGGTGTGCTCACAAGACGCCAACCTCAAACATTGTCACACCCTCAAATTTCCACTACGGGGTTTATACCGCGAGGCGCATGACAAACCAGGATCCCATAGCCATAAGTCACAGGAACGAACTCTAAATGCCCAAACCATTTAGTTCGTTTTCGAAAACCAAGTTTAGTTAAGCTGCGGAAGCGTAAACCAAATTTAAACCTTTTAAAAAAACTATGCGCAAAACAATGCGCCCAAATTAAAACCATACGAAAGCATAATATATAATTTATGTGTATGCCCGAGAGCCCAAATGCAGTGAAGTGTACAGTGCTTTCTAATCCTGGCACCGGAAGCTAACTACCTGCAAAAGCATGTAAATGGTGGGTCAACAAACAATGTTGGTGAGTTCACAAAGTAAAGTAGGTGAGTAAGTAAAAGTGTAGGTTTCCCAAACCATGTAACCAAGTACAAGCACCGGTCTCCCAGACCACATAACCACAAGTAAAAACATCGGTCTCCCAGACCACAAGTAAACAACTAATTCACATGCCAGGGGTAGCTAACCCACTCATGATAACTAATACCGACGAATACCGAACTACTAATGAACAAGTTCCCATAACCGGGAGAAAAGTGCCTTGCGTCATTGCCCATCAACAATGACATATGTTTTAAGTTATTAGTTCACACCCATGCTCCCAGCACGATGTGAGGTTTGTTAGACCTAATAGCGCTATCAACTAGTAACCCGCTTGCCCAACCGGCAATTGATTCGGTATTTTGAAGGACTTAAATGATAGGGTTGGTTTAGTTCATCAAGGACATATAGCATGAATTAGTAAAAGTAGATTCACCCCGTGAATCATGCACCCCGAAACCCGGGATGTGTAAAAGTAGTCCCAACCCGGACTAGAAACGTTACGTAAGTTGTCTCGACCCGAGACACATGCTTTTGAGAAAAGAGTAGTGAAACTCACCTTAGGTTGCAAGCAAAAATATCCAAACTTCAACGTAATAGAGACTCGCTACCAACTCCCTTGCAATGCTAAAACTCCCTAGAGCCTTGAGATTAAACCCGAACTAGCTTGATTAAGTGAAAGATTGATTGGTTGTTTGGAAAATTGAGAGGGTTGAGGGGGAGGGGATCCACGGCGCAAGTAGGGTAATGGGGTTAGGGTTTTATTTTTTTTTAAACTATAATTATAGGATAAGTTTGCTTGTTCCCCAAGTAGTTGGGTATTAGGGCCCCTCTTGCACAATATCTTGACCCGTTAAGACTATACTAGCCCAATACCGGACCCGATAATGTTAATCCCTCTAAATTGTATAAAAACCATTGTTTTTATTATTACATGAGATATTAACCATCAAGTGTACGTAATTTGCATGGTTTACATATTAATCGTCAGTCAAGTGACAATTCACATAATTCACATAATTCATATAAGCAGGCACTTCACATCCATCATGATTTAATTGCACATATTATAGTTATACATGCCACATAATTCACCAACGTTCGGGATACAGGACTCATGTGTGTGTTAAACAATGCTTTTCCTATTTAACACATATGTTAATATCATCTAACATGTGTTAGGCCTACTTAACTAACCCTGGTTAAGTATCTAACCATGCACAACACGTAAGTTAACTAAAGTATATCATGTAAGTTAACTAGAGGTCAGTAAAAGTATTAACCTGAAAATGCGGGGTGTCACATCATCCCCAAGTTGAAAAGAATTTCGTCCCAAAATTCAGCAAGTAAACAACAAAGCCAGCTATAAAAATGTGTGCTTGGTTCCCGGATGTCACATCATCCCCAAGTTGAAAGGAATTTCGCCCCGAAATTCACTTTGAAAGAGCTGCTTTTTGTTTAGCGTTCGATCTATGTTCAGGTTCAGGTTTAGAAAAGAGGTGTGGGTATTTAAGCCGTATTTGATCCATGCGTTCCCACGTGTATTCCGGTCCAAGACGGGAATTCCGTTGTACGTTAATAATAGGTATAGTGTTTTGTTTGAGTTTCTTGACGCCCCGCTCAAGAATCTCCACTGGTTCTTCCATGAACCATAGCCGATCGTCCATCTGGATCTCTTCCAGTGGCACCATCAGTGTTGTATCCAACAGGAATTTCTATAGATTCAGTACGATATGTGGGATACATCGTGTACCCTACCAAGTTTGTTAAGCAGGTTTAACATGTAAGCTACCAGACCAATCCTTTCGACAATCTCGAATGGTCCAATGTATCGTGGGTCAGCCTTCCCCGTTTTACAAAGTGTATCACCCCCTTCCAAGGTGACACCTTCAACAGAACCTTGTCCCCAACCTGGAACTCCAAAGGTTTCCTACGCTTATCAGCGCAACTTTTCTGTCGATCACGAGCAGCAGCCATTCGATTTCTGGTTTGCACTATCTTCTCAGAAGTCTCGTGCACGAGTTCGGGACCTGTTAGCTGGCTATCCCCAACTTCAGTCCAGCAGATGGGAGACCTACACTTGCGTCCATAAGTGCCTCAAAAGGCGCACACTGTATCGGAGTGTGGTAGCTGTTGGTATACGAGAATTCAATCAAAGGCAAGTGCTTATCCCAACTGTTGCAAAAATCCACCACGCACGCTCGTAGCAGATCCTCCAATGTTTGGATGGTACGTTCACTCTGTCCATCCGTCTGAGGGTGATAGGCTGTGCTCATATCTAAGAGAGTCCCCAAAGTGTTTTGGAGAGTAGTCCAAAAATGAGAAGTGAATCGCGCATCGCGATCAGATATAATAGGAGTAGGCACCCCATGCCTAGGGACAATTTTCGTAATACAAAGGCAGCTAGACGTTCCGACTTGTCCGTCTCTTTAATTGCCAAGAAATGCGATGATTTGGTCAAACGGTCAATAATGACCCAAATCATATCGTGCCCGCTGGGCGTTTTAGGAAGTTTGGTAATAAAGTCCATGGAAATACCATCCCCTCTACACATGGGATTTTCCGGTTGTTGGAGTAAGCCTGAAGGTTTTTGATATTCAATCTTAACCTTCGCACAAGTCAAGCACTTACTAACATAAGTGGCTATCTCGGCTTTCATGTTTGGCCACCAGTATAGAGTCTTAAGATCTTGGTATATCTTGTCCGAACCACGATGTACCGAATAGCGAGAGGTACGTGCTTCATCGAGCACCAGTTGTCTGAGATCCCCAAATCGTGGTATCCAGACTCGATTCGTGAAGTACTGCAGACCGTCTGTCCTCAGTTCCAAGTGCTTATCAGCACCATGTAGGGTCTCAAGCCCGATGTTTTCTTCCTTCAATGACTCACCCTGTGCTTCACGTATCTTATCAGGAAGATTAGAATGAATGGTGAGTTGTAAGGCTCGCGCTCTTTTGGGTTTCGTTTCCTTTCGACTGAGGGCATCAGCTACTACGTTAGCTTTCCCTGGATGATACTTGATGGCCTAGTCATAATCGTTCAAAAGTTCAACCCAGCGACGTTGTCGTATGTTCAGCACTTTCTGATCGAATATATGCTGAAGGCTCTTGTGATCAGTGAAAATTATGCACTTTGTTCCATAGAGGTAGTGTCTCCAGATTTTGAGAGCGAAAACCACCGCTCCCAGTTTCAAATCATGAGTGGGGTAATTCTTCTCATGGACCTTCAGTTGCCGCGATGCATATGCAATTACCTTATCACGTTGGATCAGTACGCACCCTAAACCTTGGATAGACTCATTACAATATACTACAAAGTCCTCTGTACCCTCAGGCAACGATAATATCGGTGCACTGCAAAGTTTGGACTTTAGTAGCTGAAAGGCAGATTCTTGGGCATCTCCCCACTTATACGTAATACCTTTCTGCGTTAGGGCGGTGAGAGGTTGAGCGATCTTAGAAAATCCCTCAATAAATCTGCGATAATAACCAGCGAGACCAAGAAATTGGCGCACTTCAGTAGGGGTCCTAGGAGCCTCCCACTTTTGATAGCGTCAATCTTGGCTAGGTCCACATGTATTCCTGCCTCGTTGACCACATGCCCAAGGAGTTGGACTTCTCGAATCCAGAAGTCACATTTGGTAAACTTTGCATACAGCTGCTCATTCCTCAGTAGTTCCAAGATTAACCGCAGGTGCTGCTCGTGCTCCTCCCTGCTCTTGGAATAGATCAATATGTCATCTATGAACACTATGACGAATTTCTCCAAGTAAGGCTTGCACACACGGTTCATTAGATCCATGAACACCGCAGGTGCATTAGTTAGCCCAAATGGCATAACCAAAAACTCATAATGTCCATAACGGGTTTGAAACGCCGTTTTCACCACATCCTCTTCTCGGACTCTCAGCTGATGGTACCCCGACCTCAAATCAATCTTAGAGTAGAAGCTCGACCCTTGCAGTTGGTCGAACAAATCATCAATACGAGGCAAAGGATATCGGTTCTTAATCGTTACCTTGTTCAACTCCCGATAATCTATGCACATGCGAAAGCTCCCGTCTTTCTTCTTAACAAACAGAACTGGAGCTCCCCATGGCGAAGAACTAGGTCTAATGAAACCCCTATCCGATAGCTCTTGGATTTGGGTAGATAGTTCTTGAAGTTTACCTGGTGCTAAACGGTATGGTGCGCATGCAACTGGCGCTGCTCCAGGTGCAAGGTCAATCTGGAACCCCACTTGACGAACGGGTGGAAGTCCAGGAAATTCCTCTAGGAAGACATCTGGGAAATCTCGGACCACTGGGATGTCCTCAATCTTGATTTCAGTTCCAGCTCGAGTACCTGATATGTTAGCCAAAATGGTTGGACAGCCCTTACGAATACACTTCTGGGCCTTCAGATAGGAGATGATGCCTACCATGGCACCACCACGATCACCCTGTATAGATAAAAGTTCTCCACTTGGGAGGGGGAATACGAACAATCTTCTCCTAACAGAGAATTTCAGCGTGTTGCTCGGACAACCAGTCCATGCCAACCACGAGATCAAAGCTTCCAAGGGTGATAGGTAGAATGTTGATGGCAAACGATTGCCCATCCAACTCGAGCTTACAGTCATGATGAATATGGGTTACCTCAACAGGCTTTCCATCAGCCAGTTCAATAGAGTATGGAGTATCTCGAAGAGTAGGAACCATCCCTAATTGTTTACTAAGTTTTGATGAAACAAAACTATAGTCCGCACCAGTATCATATAAGATAGAAGCAAGAGTGTCGTTCAGGGAGCACGTACCCATCACGACATTGTTATCAGTCCTAGCTTTCCCCAGGCCAATCACAAATGCTTTTCCCCGAGCCCCGTTGTTGTTGCTACCGTTACGGTTGTTGTTGTTGCAGGACTTATACCTCACACTATCCCACGTTCTCTTGCTATCACCAATAGTAGAAAATGAAGCATCATGCTTCAGAAAAGTACCATGATCGGCGGTCTCATCTGTGAGTTTGCGAGTCAAGTGAAAGATTTGTAGGTGAGCTGCAGTGGCCAAGCCACGAATCTGAGGGGCCCACCCTTTCGGTATAAAGTTAGATCCATTTGTAAGGTAGGTTAAATAGATTTGAGCCTATAGTGGCTATCTCCTATAGCCTGGTAGTGTAGGCGTCGATCTCAGACCCATCCGTCTTTATATAACAAAATTTCTGGATTTCACCACAGGGTGTTACGTTCTCCTTCCAGGTATCTGTAACTCATCGAGTGTGCATGTAGCGTACATTACTCCATCCTGCCTGGGACAAATGCACATGGCAAAGACTTATACTATCAAAGCAATCAGACGGTCTCCTTCAGTTCCGTTGGAGTTATCGAGGTTTACAACCAATAAAAGGCTTGAAAATACGATGTGCGTTCAAGGTATAAGAAAGTTCAAATGTGGAAGTCAGGGGAAAAGAATGATTTAGCAAAATAGATCTTTACTAGCTTGGAAAGATGCGAGGGCCTCAACCACCCTATCGTTGATCATAAGAACTCAGTCTTATCTAAGTTAGCAAAGGAAAATGAAAGAAAAGATAGGTAAGAAAAGGTAAGAGCCAATCGTCGCCATGCTCTGTCTAGATAGTAGAGCCTTCATCCTCACTTTCCATGTGCTCGTCCTGCTCAGGTTCCCCTTCCATCTCTTATCCTTCCTCTTTTGCGATGTCAGTGTTATATGGTTCTCATCACGTACAATCTCCTTCTCTAGTCCTATGTGAACCAGTTTAGTGGTAAGTTGTACCACTCATTCCTCCAATCGTGGCTATCAGCCATTAGTAGGTTTCATCCTCCCTTGTGATGTTGCATTACATCGCAGGCTTTACGTAACTCCCCAAGAGTGTGTGTAACAAGTCCCGATCTAATGTGTTCCCATGAATCTACCATATACTTATGAGAAAACGAGGATATGCCGTCATACGTTCACCCGCTCATACTAGGCGTAAGGTACTAAGGTAAGAAATAAGTTCTACTTGTGTATTCCAGTCCCGTCTGTGTTACGAATGGAAGTAAGAAGGGTCTAGTAACAAGGAACAGAAACTAATTGTCTCCCTGCTAAGTGACAAAAGATAAGTCTCAGCATTTGAATTCCTTCATAGTTGATTTAATGGTACCACGTCATGCGCATCGTGCAGCTTCCTGTGTACGTGCGCCACAACGCTCGCAAGGGCTCCCTCCCTTGTACTATAGTTGTCTCCTCGTCCATGAGGTTAGTTAGGATATTACTCCCAGTAATGCGCCACCTGGTGTAACCCTAGGTTCCCACCATTGACGTGTTAAGAATTAAGTCTAGAACTAGAAGATAACATATCTCCTGAAATCATATGTTGTAGATATATGTAGCTAATAGCTAGTTGTGCACATAAGTTGTGAGTGTACTTATGCTATGATGATTATAGACTAGACTCAACATGCAGTCCTAGTTCACTATAACCAATGGCTCTGATACCAATCTGTCACACCCTCAAATTTCCACTGCGGGGTTTATACCGCGAGGCGCATGACAAACCAGGATCCCATAGCCATAAGTCACAGGAACGAACTCTAAATGCCCAAACCATTTAGTTCGTTTTCGAAAACCAAGTTTAGTTAAGCTGCGGAAGCGTAAACCAAATTTAAACCTTTTAAAAAAACTATGCGCAAAACAATGCGCCCAAATTAAAACCATACGAAAGCATAATATATAATTTATGTGTATGCCCGAGAGCCCAAATGCAGTGAAGTGTACAGTGCTTTCTAATCCTGGCACCGGAAGCTAACTACCTGCAAAAGCATGTAAATGGTGGGTCAACAAACAATGTTGGTGAGTTCACAAAGTAAAGTAGGTGAGTAAGTAAAAGTGTAGGTTTCCCAAACCATGTAACCAAGTACAAGCACCGGTCTCCCAGACCACATAACCACAAGTAAAAACATCGGTCTCCCAGACCACAAGTAAACAACTAATTCACATGCCAGGGGTAGCTAACCCACTCATGATAACTAATACCGGCGAATACCGAACTACTAATGAACAAGTTCCCATAACCGGGAGAAAAGTGCCTTGCGTCATTGCCCATCAACAATGACATATGTTTTAAGTTATAAGTTCACACCCATGCTCCCAGCACGATGTGAGGTTTGTTAGACCTAATAGCGCTATCAACTAGTAACCCGCTTGCCCAACCGGCAATTGATTCTGTATTTTGAAGGACTTAAATGATAGGGTTGGTTTAGTTCATCAAGGACATATAGCATGAATTAGTAAAAGTAGATTCACCCCGTGAATCATGCACCCCGAAACCCGGGATGTGTAAAAGTAGTCCCAACCCGGACTAGAAACGTTACGTAAGTTGTCTCGACCCGAGACACATGCTTTTGAGAAAAGAGTAGTGAAACTCACCTTAGGTTGCAAGCAAAAATATCCAAACTTCAACGTAATAGAGACTCGCTACCAACTCCCTTGCAATGCTAAAACTCCCTAGAGCCTTGAGATTAAACCCGAACTAGCTTGATTAAGTGAAAGATTGATTGGTTGTTTGGAAAATTGAGAGGGTTGAGGGGGAGGGGATCCACGGCGCAAGTAGGGTAATGGGGTTAGGGTTTTTTTTTTTTTTTAAACTACAATTATAGGATAAGTTTGCTTGTTCCCCAAGTAGTTGGGTATTAGGGCCCCTCTTGCACAATATCTTGACCCGTTAAGACTATACTAGCCCAATACCGGACCCGATAATGTTAATCCCTCTAAATTGTATAAAAACCATTGTTTTTATTATTACATGAGATATTAACCATCAAGTGTACGTAATTTGCATGGTTTACATATTAATCGTCAGTCAAGTGACAATTCACATAATTCATATAAGCAGGCACTTCACATCCATCATGATTTAATTGCACATATTATAGTTATACATGCCACATAATTCACCAACGTTCGGGATACAGGACTCATGTGTGTGTTAAACAATGCTTTTCCTATTTAACACATATGTTAATATCATCTAACATGTGTTAGGCCTACTTAACTAACCCTGGTTAAGTATCTAACCATGCACAACACGTAAGTTAACTAAAGTATATCATGTAAGTTAACTAGAGGTCAGTAAAAGTATTAACCTGAAAATGCGGGGTGTCACAAACATCTGTCTTTTTGCAGGCTTTCTATCTCTTACATAACCTGTCAATTACCAAGAGGCACTCAAAGACAACAGTTGGGTAGAGGCCATGCAGGAAGAGCTCCTTCAGTTTAAAAGACAACAAGTATGGGAACTTGTACCATTGCCAAAGGATGTTTGTCCAATTGGCACAAAGTGGGTCTTCAAAAACAAAACTGATGAAAGGGGTATAGTTGTCAAGAATAAAGCCAGGTTTGTGGTTCAAGGCTTCAGAAAAGAAGAGGGGATAGACTATGATGAAACCTTTGCTCCTGTAGCTAGGCTAGAAGCTATCAGACTCTTCCTAGCCTTTGCTGTCAACCACAACATCAAGGTATATCAGATGGACATCAAATGTGCATTCCTATATGGCAAAATTCAGGAGAAAGTCTATGTATGTCAGCCACCTGGTTTTGAAGACACATTCCATCCTGATTATGTATACAAGCTCAAGAAAGCTTTGTATGGATTAAAACAAGCACCTAGGGCCTGGTATGAAACTCTTTCCACATTTCTCTTATCCATTGGTTTCACAAGAAGTAAAATTGATAAAACCTTATTTTTAAAATGGAGAGGGAAAGATTTAATAATTGTTCAAATATATGTGGATGACATCATTTTTGGGTCTACATGTAACAAAATGTGTGAAGAGCAGAGTTTGAAATGAGTGCTATGGGTGAACTTTAGTGCTTCCTTGGTCTCCAAGTGAAGCAGCTACAAAATGGCACATTCATTCATCAAAACGAGTATGTGAAAAATTTGTTAACATGATTTGAGATGAATGACTGTAAGCCATGTAGTACACCCATGAGCACAGTCAAGCTACTCACTATTGATGACAAGGATGAACTGGTAGACCAGACACATTCCAAATACATGATTAGGTCTTTATTGTACTTAACTACATCTAAGCCAGACATTATGTTTGCCACTTGTGTTTGTGCGAGATCCCAGGCTTCACCTAGAAAGTCAAACCTTATTGCTATGAAAAGGATATTCAGATACCTAAAAGGTGCTCCCACACTTGGTATCTGGTATCTTGCTAATGGAAACATTGAGCTTTCAGGTTATTCAGATAGTGATTTTGCTGTCTGCCACACAACAAGGAAGTCTACATCAGGAGGGTGCCAGTTTCTAGGGAATGCCTTAGTCTGATGGCAAAGCAAAAAGCAAGCAGCTATTTCAACTTCAACAGCTAAGGCTGAATATATTGCTGCTGAAAGCTGTACAGCCCAACTCATGTGGCTTCAAAATCAACTGCTGGATTTTGGGATAACTGCACTAAGGACTCCACTCATGTTGGACAGTCAAGCTGCTGAAAATATCATCAAAAATCCAGTCTCTCATTCAACCACAAAGCACATAGACATCAGACATCACTTTGTCAGAGATAGCTATGAAAAAGGTTTGATTTCTCTGCACCATCTTCCAACAGAGGATCAGCTGGCAGATGTGTTGACAAAAGTTTTAGACACATCCACCTTCACAAATCTGATTTCTAGAATTGGTATGCTAAACATGGACTAAACAACAAAAATGTATTAAATAAAAATATTAAAATGTATCTAAAAATCAAAATTCATCCTTAAAAATAGCATTTTGGTTGAAAAATCTGTTTCAAACATCTGATCAGATAAAACAACCATTGTTTGGTTGAAAAATCTGTTTCAAACCTCTGATCAGATAAAACAACTGTTTCATTTTATATCTATAATATAAAAAAACCCAAGTGCTGTTAGCATCAGCACTTTGGTAAGACAACAACTGTTTGCATCAGACCTTTGGCAACAGCTGTATGCCACTAGATGTTTGCATCAACACCAGATGTTTGCCACGTTTTCTCTCAAAAGCAGAGTTTTGGCCACATCATCGGTTTCACCAGAGCCTATAAAAACCATGTTTTACCACAACAGTTGTTACACTGTCTCATTGTATTCAAAATACTGAAACCGCCTTCTTCAACCTCAAACCTTTACTCTAATTCCTCTCATCTTCACACTCAAAATCCATTACAATGGATCTTCAAGCCAAAGCCACCCACAATTATCTCCCATATCTGGTCAAAACAGATGAAAACATCCCATTCCATACCACCATCGACATCATCCTTAATTCCAAATACCTGACAATCTTAACCGCTGATGCTCCCATTTATCTCGATACCCTCCAAGAATTTTGGTTAAATGCTGAGTTTCTCCTACAAGACAAAAAGCCTACAACCATCATATCAAAAATTGGAGAGACAAATGTCGCCATTACAACCGAACTGATATCCACAACCTTTTCACTGAATGACCTGTCAGGTAACGACTCTTTCCCTAAGGCTGAACTTCACACAGAGTTTCAGGAAAGAGGTTATGATGCACAAATGACTGGGTCAACTCTTTTCAAAAAGTTTTTTCCCACCAGTCATGAATTTTTTCTTTCATACCCTCCTTCTCTATTTCTCTGCTAAGTCCACTTCCTTCAATGAAATCCAATTGAGGATTTAGTACTTGAGATATGCTATGTTGTCAGAATCTGACTTCAATTTATCCCAGGGCCTATTTCTGGACTTAGTGTCAAAGGTGAAGGCCATAAAGTCTGGGTCTAATAATGCTTTTCTGATTTACCCAAGAATTTAAAGTGTAATCCTTCAAAAGGTTTTACCTGAAAAAGATTTTAAAAAGGGTAAGTCGTTCCAAACGAAGAGTCTAACTGATGAAACTTTCACAAGAATGCTGGGTTCAACCACCCAAGAAAAAGTGTCAAAAGTGTCAAAAGTTTCCAAAATACAAACAAAGAGGACTAAGACAACAACTGTTGTCCAAACCTCTGTTATTGAGCCCACTGCTCCTGGTGATCATGGCACTACATCCAGTGCTGTGAAACCCACACCAGCCACCTCCAAAAGAAAACGTCCATCTGCAAAAACCACCACAAAAACTAAAAGGGGGCCTCTGGAAGATGAGATACTAGAGGAAAACCCTATTGCAATACAAACGCAACAAGAAACCACTGTTGTTACTTCCTCACAACAGATGGATATATCTCAACCTGAGCAAACTCCTCATGAATCCTCACAAAAGGATCATGTTGTAAGCCAAAGGGAACCACATCATGATACATATGAGTCACTTGACCATATGATCATCAGCCCTTCTCCCAGGGCTACTTCTCTTTTCACTCCTCAACCCTCACCATCATATGTCCTTCCAACAATGCAACCACTGTTTGAGGCTATTGATAAAACTCTGGACAATCCCAGTTCCTCTCCTTCACCCATCAATGAGAGTATACACCCACAAGTGACTGGGACTTAGGAAAATCAATCAGCTATCCCACAAACAGAGAAGGTTACACCCCTGGAGTTGAATGAAACTATAGGTGAGTTTTCAAGTGAAGCAGCCACTACTACTGTAGAGACTATTGTCTCATAATAGGATAGTGGTTACATAACTAAGACTTCCTTGAAGGAAATAACTGATGAGGCCACGATAGTGTCCCCAAAATCAGTTGGAAGTCCCCAGAACCAAGAAAAAGGGGCATCTGGTTCTCATCCTTTGGACTCACCTCCTAGGACTGAACCAGTTACAACTACCACTGGTAGGAATCCAGATGATCCTATTAATTTAGGTGATGGGTTAAAATACCAAGAATTGACGGCTAGAGTACAATCTATTGAAACCTTTGTTGTTGACATCAAATCAGATGTCAAGATAATTTTGGGATCCTTGGCTGCTCTTACCAAAAGTCAACCATCAAAGGAAGAGATTGTTAGTGAGCTATGGAAATCAGTTTCCCCCATCATCAAAGCTCATTGAAAACTAGCAGATCAGACACATGAAACCTACATGGCTCAAATCAGAACTATGGTAGATGCTAGGTACACAGATACCTAAGCAAACATTAAAGCCATTAAAGACCACTTGCCGAAGACCACTGGCTCTGCCCCTACAACCATCAGAAGAGATGAAGATGATGATGAGTTCACAGCAGATGATGCCAAAAAGGGGGAGAGTGGCAGAGATAGACTACCCAAGATAAAGCCATTTGGAACCAAACCAGGGTCTGAACCAGCACCATCACAATAACCAAATCCCAATGATCAATCCACTGCTGATACTGACGCAGTCAATGCAGGTAAAGCAAAAGAAGTAGATCAAACTGCAAATGTCAATGCTGAAAAGGCTGCTGAAGAGAAGCAAAAGAGGCTTGATACCTTAGAATGTAAAGAAGAAGCTCTTGTTCAACAGAAGATAGAGCAACAACAAGAAGTTGAGGATTTGGGTACCTCTAAAAGGAAGAAGATGCCTGCCAAACATGTCAGACAACTACCATCCAAACTTGCTGTCAAAACTGCTGCTGCTAAAACCACTAATACCACCAAACCAACTGAACCTACCACCAAACCAACAACCAAATCCACCACCACAACACCACCCAAATCCCAAACATTTGCTGGTCCTACAAAAGTGCCAATTGATGTTAACACAACCACTGCTGCAACAGCACCATCACCACGCATCTTGTACAGAAGGAAAAGAAAATCTACCTTTGTGGTCCAAGATGAAAACATACAAACATCACCACCTCCTACTTCAACCACCCAGCCTACACCTATATCAGCCATCCCACTTTCATCATATTCACCACACACATCACAATTCACATCTCACAGACCACCACCATCCATCACACCATTGGTTGTTCAGTATCCTCTTGAGCTTGATCTACTCAAGGGGGAAATGCAATCCTTCTACAATACTGAACAGCCATCTGAAAGATCTTTCCCATCTCTTCCAAATTTTCCTGTACCCCTAAACTTAGACAAATACCTTGAATACAAGACTGAACAGGCAGATGCAATCATCAAAGAGAGATGTAAAGGGAAAGATGACAGGACTGCTCATGGCATCCATTCAGCAGAGCTTAGCAAATTGAGAAGGATTGAAGAGTTTGCTAAGACCCTGAGCAACTCCATGTCCACCATGCCTCTCAGCAGTGACATGGAAAGGATGGTTATGGAATCTCTTCTTGACCAAATCTTGGCAACCATGCCCTACAAAGAAAATAAGAAACAATTTGCAGGCTGGACCACTCATGCTCTTAGAGAAGAACTAATGAGAATAGAAGACATGGCCAAGAATCCCCCAGCAAAGGTCTCTGCCCCTGATTTTAGGAAAGGCAGAGATCCAGCCAGAGCTTTGAAGTTCAAGAGAATGAGAGAAGAGATTGTGGCTAAAAAGTATGGGGAGATGAGGTCTGTTGCAAGATGGTCAGAGCTAAGGCTGGTTGAGACTAACAAGAAGTTGGAAGAAAATAGAAAGAAAGACGATACACTGCCCAGAAAACCTGATTACTCTGATGCACCAATGATGAAGAGACCTCAACAGGCCTTTACACTAGACAGCATACTTGACACTTCTGACCTGTCTATTGCTGCCAGAAGACAGTTCAAGAAATAGAAGGAAATGTCTGAAGAAGACCAGAAGAAGTTTGCTGAAACTTATGTAAAAGAGGGCCTCTTCAATCAAGTACACTACTTCTCTGATCCCACTACTAAAGAGCTCAGAAAACTCATTGGGAGACCTCCATCACCAAACTCATCTACAATAAACTTGCAACCCAACAGATCCTATGATTCAAAAATTCTAAAATGGAAAGTGAACAAAGACAACCATGAATTGACTCTGCTCAGATCAGATGGAGAAGCTCAAAAGTTAAGTATAGATGATGCACATGGCCTGTGTGAAGATGATCTCCAAACCTTGCTGAACTTAGAGCTTGAAAGGGATGCAGAAAACTTTTTCTCTTTAAGTTTTGAACTACAGTTTAAAGGGCAGATAAGAGAAAGTCTGATGAGAAATAAAGATCAAAATAAAGCTTAGTTTTGGCATCATCTGTTCTAGGGGGAGATTGTTGGGTCTGTTGACCTGGAGAAGAACAGATGATTGGAAAGCCAAAACATACTACTCAATTGATCCTTAGCATTAACAGCAATTACAAGTTACTTCTCCCAAAAGACCGTTGACCCTAACATCTGCTATACCTTAACAACTGCTATGACAACTGCTGCTACAAAGGTCTGATGGATAACAACTGCTGGAGAACAACTGCTGACCAAAGGTCTGATGAAGAACAACTGCTGACCAAAGTACTGAAGACTAAAGGTCTGTTGGAGTCAACAGCACTTAGGCTCCAACAGATGATTCAAGACCATCATAGTTTTCCTAACAGCTGTTTACCTTTCAGAGTTTTCTTATGTAACAGTAGTTTGTAATCAACAGATGTTTTATGTTTGTTATTCTGGTAGAGGTCACTTTCTTAGGTGACGTCAGCCTAGGTCATCAGAGGTTTAGATTTGTCTATAAATAGAACAGTACTTGTACTGTTCTATTTTCCACTCAAAACATTCTCTTTGACAAACAATCACTGAGTGATCAGGCTGAGGGGGAGTACTTGTACAATTGATTGTAATCATTTGAGTTTATGAAAGCATTCGATTAGAAAACATTTATTCTCTTGTTTTGATTAATAGTTTATCATTCCGCTGCATTTTCCATTTATAAATCATTTCATTCATTGTTCTTATTACTTAAACAATCAAACTCAGATCCTAACATTTGGGGAATTTGTCCCTTACCTACAAACAAACAACCAATTGGAACAAGATGGGTTTTTAGAAACAAACAAGATGAGTCTGGTTTAATTATCAAGAACAAGGCAAGACTGGTGGTACAAGGTTACTCTCAAGAATAAGGAATTGATTATGATGAAACCTTTGCTCCAGTTGCAAGGCTTGAAGCCATCGGGTTATTTTTGGCCTATGCTATTTCCAACAAAATTAAAGTTTTTCAAATGGATGTAAAAAGTGCATTTTTATATGGCAAAATACAAGAAGAAGTGTATGCTTGTCAGCCACCTGGGTTTGAGGATCCTTCTCATCCTGATTTGGTGTACAAACTTGAAAAAATCTTTTTATGGGCTAAAACAGGCTCTTAGATCTTGGTATGAAACACTTTCACACTTTTTACTCAAAAATCACTTCAAAAGAGGCTCCATTGATAAAACTATTTTCATAAAGCATGTTGGAAATCACATCCTACTTGTTCAAATTTATGTTGATGACATTATTTTTGGTTTAACAAATTCAAAACTGTGTGATGAATTTAAGAAAATCCTGCAGTCAAGATTTGATATGAGTACCATGGGAAAACTGCAGTACTTTTTGGGACTGCAGATCAAACAAACAACAAGTGGAACTTTTATACATCAATCAAAATATGTTAAAGAATTATTAAGAAAATTTTCTTTAAAAGACTGCAATCAGCTTCCACTCCCATGACACCAATTACACCAGTTGAACCTGATGATTAAGCAAAACAAATTGATCAAACCATGTATAGATGTATGATAGGTTCCCTACTTTATTTAACTGCATCTAGATCAGATATTATGTTTTCAACATGTGTTTGTGCTAGATATCAATCAGCTCCTAGGGAATCACACCTAATTGCAGTCAAAAGAATTTTCAGATATCTGAAAGAAACTCCTACACTTGGAATTTTGTATCCTGCTTCTTGCAATACCAAGTTAACAACTTTTTCAGATAGTGACTATGCAGGGTGCAAAATGTCAAGAACATCAAAATCTAGTGGTTGTCAATTCTTGGGAAACTGTCTGGTGTCCTGGCAATCAAAGAAGCAAACATCTGTGGCAACTTCAACTGCTGAAGCAGAATACATTGCAGCTGCAAGTTGTACATCACAGATTCAATGGCTTCAATATCAAATAATTGATTATGGAATCAAAGAGACCAACACCCCATTGCTTATAGACAGTACATCTGCCATTAGCATAATTCAAAATCCTGTTCAGCTTTCAAAGACTTAATGTGATACCCCGCAATTTCATGTTCTCTCTTTAACTGAACTCTAGTTACATCCTATGCATTCTACTTAACTAGGGTTAGCTAGTTAAGTCACATGTCGCACAGTTATAGGTTAATAACTGCATGAAGTGGTAATTCGGGGAATTACCAGACTGTATACATGAGTAGTGAACCTTGGACATTGGTGAACGGTGAAATTATATAATTGTGAATTAATTCTTTGAGATTGATTGCAATTATGTGCTTCTATGAAACTCTGTGAAACTATGTGCAAACTGTATGTGATTACGTGAACTTAAACCGAAAACGTTAATAAAAATCATGATAGGTGGACCGTTAGGATGGTTAGGGTCTTAACACATGGGCTACACTTATTATGGTCCAAAATATTGAAAACATCGAAGAAAACACGCTATACAATGAAGCAGGCCACCTGGTGCGGGCCGAAGAGAAGTGAGCGGCCGCTCACTCACTCCGAGCGGCCGCGCGCAGGTGATAGACTCCTCCAAACCGACTTTAAACACTATTTAAGCAACCTTAAGCCTCTTGTATTGTAAGACCCATGTATCCCCAAAACTCAAACTCTAATCCCCCCTACTGCCATTTTACGAAAATATCAACCCCTAACACCTGCTAAGGCGTAAGAACATCGATCGGGAAGCTTGGAGAGCATTCGGTTGATTGTTTCGAAGAGCTTGAGGTATAACATTCAATCTCTTGTGTTTTAATCTTCCCTAATATGTTATAAACCTTATAACTAAGTTTGTCCAGGTCTGAAACATTTTTCACAAAGATTAAAACTTGAGGTTCATAAAGATTGAATGGGTTAAACATAATCTTATGCGATTAGAAATTGATAGGATGCATGTTGTGCATGTTTATGATGTTTATGATGTTTATGATCTTTAGGGTTTATGGTTTTGCATGTGTTATGATAGGATCTGATCATGTTAGGTCCTATGAATGTTTTATGATGGTTTTTGATTATTATTGATTGATAATATGCAACTAGGGTTTGATATAATTGATGATATTGCATGATTAAAATCTGGACAGCATCTGAATGTTGACTTGTAGGGTCTGTTACGTGGCTTGAAAATAATTGTTTTGATCGATTCTTTGCATGAATGGATTGTACATGGTCTTAGCTTTTTAGAATGGGTAAAATCATCTGATTTGGATGTCATTTGATATGTTTTTGGAATCATAACTCGAGTTTTACAAGGAATTAAGTTATGAAATTTGGACAGTAAGTTAATATTGGAATAACGTGGCTTTTCCAAGTGGACTCATCCCGTTTGGGTGAATACATGATTTTTGGGAATTTTTTCTACTAAACTGATCTATTGTGTGTATTTTCTGAACGTAGTTGTGTTTCGTGAATTTTTATAATTTTTGTACAAGGTTTTTATCACAAACTAAAAATATGGATTTGTCCAGTAGACCCCCTAGAATATTTAGTAACATTTTGGGAGTCTAACTCACTGGATATGTATTTTTAATAAATTAGTTTTCATGGCACATAATCTGTCCTAAAAACGCAGATTGTGTATTTTGTGTTTATGTGACTATTTGGAGTCTTATGTGGTATGTAATTGACATGAACTTGAATGGACACTTTTATGAGATGCATATGAAGTGTGAAACTGATGATAACCAACATATTCACCAACGGGTCCGTAGGGTTTACTTATGCATGTAGAATCGTTAGGTGTAATGATATTACACATATTCTCACTTAGTAACACATGTAATAGGGAGTCGGTAGCACACCCTACTTTGGAAGTTGGATTTATTTGCCTTCATTCTAAGGTGAGTTTCACTACTCTTTTCTCAAAAGCATGCGTCTCGGGGAAACAACTTACTTATCTTTTTCTAGTCCAGTTTGGGACTACTACACATTTTGGGTTTTGGAATACTATGACTCCTTGTGTGGGTCGGGTATTGCTAGTTTCACACTCTGCGTCCTTGATGAACTAAACTACACTCTATCACGGAAGTCCTTCATTATTTACCGAATGAGTTGCCGGGTGGCAAGCGGGTTACTAGTTGATAACGCTATTACGTTTGACAAACCTCACACCGTGCTGGGAGCCGGGCGTGAACTACGACCTTAGATTTTTATCATTGTTGATAGGCAATGATGGGAGGCAAAAACCAGCTCGCGGGGCGAGTGCAACGTTTGAGTAGCAATTCGGTATATCATTGTTTAGTTATCATGAATGGGTTAGCTACCCTTTGCATGTGAATTAGCTGTTACGAGGTCTTGGAGGCCTACGCTTCTACTTTCGGGTTTGGGAAACCTACACTTTTACTTACTGTACTTTGTGAACTCACCGACTTTATGTTGACACACGCTAGCATGCTTTTGCAGGTCTCTAGGTTCAGAGCACGATAGGACATGCATCATTGTGTCATGGGTGGTGAATATTACTTAACATATACTTTGCTTTACATTCAACGGTTTTATTTTGGGCGCGTTGTTTTGCGCATGAACTTAAACGGTTATGTTTGATTTACGCTTCCGCAAATTAACTAAACTTTTTGGTAAATGCTAAACTTGATTTTCAATAACGAACTAACTGGGTTGGGCATTTAGGGTCGTTCTTATGACTTATGGCTATGGGATCCTAGTATGTCACGCGCCTTGCGGTATAAACCCCGTAGTGGAAATTTGAGGGTGTGACACTAAACATATTGAAATCAGCTATCATTTCATAAGGGATTGCTATGAAAAAAGCAAGATTGAGGTGAAACATGTGACAACAGCAAATCAAATAGCTGACATATTCACCAAACCCCTTGATACATAAACATTTTAGAAGCTAGTATCCATGCTTAGGATGCTAAATTTGGAATAAGTATTGTAAGTGTTTTTAATTTTCCTGCACATATTTTGCTTTCACTAACATTGTTACTAATCTGTCACAAAACTTCTGAAAAAGAAAAAGAGAGAAACTACTGATGTACAAAAACATCAGAATGGGGATATTTTTAGAAAAATGATTAACTTCTGATAAATTAAACTTTAGAAGTTATGAATAAAGTGTTTATAAATGTTCTCATCAGTTTTTAACAAACTACTGAAGAGAAAATGGGAACTAATTATGAATATTGTTCTTCATCAGCAGTTTAGTCAATAAGGGTAAATCAGACATCTCCAATTTCAGAATTTGACCTAGGGCGGTTATAAATTTCTGATAAGCACCTTTTCTCATTCTTATCTTTTCTAAAAGAAAAATTCCCCCCTTCTCTCTCAAAAGCACTCACAAACCCTCCCCTGCAAACAACAAAAACACTATTCAATCCAGACACACAAAACACCATGGCTCTTATACTGTAACAGGGACATAATCAACGAAGCTACTTTGTGAAGAATGAAGCCTGGTCCCAATATGACGAAATCATTGATTCAGTCGTCAAATCCCAACACAACACTGCTTTTACCATTGATCCTCCGATTCACATTCAAACTCTTAATGAGTTCTGGGCAAACACCGAGGCGGTGACAGTGAACAACAGACTGATTTCCCTAAAATCAACTAACACTTGGTCTGGATGATGCTGATGCACCAGAGAACATTCCCAATTCTGAAATTCATTTAACCATGACAGAGTGTGGTTACCAAGGTACTCTCTCACATGCCACAATCTATAAGAAATATTTTAAACCAAAATACAAACTTTTGTTTCATTACATAATCATGTGTTTAAGTCCCAAAACTGGATCTTATGATCCGATGCCCTCTACTTTTCAACCTATCTTTCATTCCATTGTGAATGAAACAAAATTTAGGGCATCATCCCTTTTCTTTAATGAGTTGGTGTTGCATTACCAAAACACTAAAAGGAAATTTTTGTTGTATCCAAGATTCATCATGCAGTGTATAATTAAAGAAATTGGAAATGAGGTGCATGTGGGCAAAACATCACTTTAAAACCCATTAACCTCACAAACCGGCAGCTTTGCCAGAAGATGACCAATGGGAACAAGAACCAGTCTCCATGGAACCAACATCTTTCAAACCCTCATCTAAAAAGGCCAAGAAACCCAAACAACAAAAATCAAAACCCACCAACCCTAAAAGAAAGGCAGTTCAGGAAGTTGAGATGCCTGAAACTACTGATGTGCAATCTGCACTTGTTAAAGATGTGACTGAAGCATCCTCTCAGTCTCATCCATCTCAAACCCCCAAAAGAGCACCCATTACAATTTTATTTCTTAGGATGAAACTTAAAAAGGCCATAACTACTGACCCTTTACCCAAAACTACTGAACCAGAAATATCTCACACCACAATTGAAATTGCCAAACTTCTCTCTGGGCTAAAAGAAACAATCCCATCTGAACATGTCAAACCCCAACAAACACATCAAACAGGGGATAAACTATCAGAAGTTTACATGGATGTCAATGTTAATAGCCCTATCCCAAGAGATGAGGATGAACCAAGGTGTCTAAGCCCAAACTTAGATACTTTAGGTGCATTTGAGGCTGCTACTACTCATTTACCATCCAGTGGTGGATCTGATGACAGAAGTAACATAGCTAAGACCTAAAATGTGGCAACTACTAATGAAGGCTTTATGCCTGAAGTAGGAAATTCTCAGTACCAAGACAAAGAGGTTCATGAGAAAACGAGGTTGGGCCTAGCTCATGATACAACTGATGATGTCCTCATTGAGGATATCACCAGGGATTCAGATGATTCCATTGATTTGGATGATGATTCAAACTCTCCACAACATGAATTGGCGGCTACTTGTGAAGGTCCTGAATATGATGTCTCTAAGCTCAAAGAGCTGGTCACAAAAGATCAGGTTAAAGACCACTTGAACCCGGATTCCCCTAAAGTGGCATCTTCAGTTCATACTGAAGATCACCCAAAAAAACCCTCTCCACATCAAAAACCTACCCAATTCACTGGGTCATCAAGCGTAGACTTGAACCACTTCTACAGCCCAGCTAATCCCCTATACCAGATGATGAACACCCTAATCTCGCAACATATCAAATCATTTACAACTGCTTTGGAGTTGCAGGCCAATACTCAATTTGTGATGATAATAAATAAAATTAGTGAGCTGTCAAAGAAGATAGATAACAACACAAGACAACTTGCTAAATTATATGGTGTAACTTCTTAACCTATTTGCTTTCCAGAAGTGGATGAAGCCCAAAAGGGGGGGAAGATTAAGGAACCAATAGTGTCACTTGAAGCCAGTAAAAAGGAAAAAGAGACACAACAACAAAAGGATTCCCAAAAGAAAAAAGAACATCAAGAAAGGCTCCTTAAAGAAGCTAAAGAAGCAACTGAGAAATCCCAAGGCCAAATTGAAGAAACTGCTGAAGTCCAAGAAAGTATTAAAGACAGTCCTTCAGTAGTTGATAGCCTGAACAACCCTTCAGTAGTTAACACTTCCTACATTCAAACATAATAGCTTTTTAAGGCAACTGAACCTATTCCAGCTGAAATTCCAAGGCCTGCACCTACTCAAACAACTGTCTTAAACCCTAGTCCTATATCCATGTTAAAAGAACTTTTAGAGAAGAGTTTAAAAGCAGCACAGAAGAAGGCCAAGGAAGATAAGATTTGGAACAGCCTAGAAGCAAGGGATGACTTAAGCTATAATGAAAAGCTTGAGAAATATGAAGAAAAGTTGGGTGAGTTAGAAGAGTTAGAAAGAGTTGCTGAGGAGGATAAGAGACAACAACGGATGACTTACATCTCCAAAAATAGCAAAACAAAGAAGTACTCAATCAAAGGGCTCTCTATGGATGAATTGATAAGAAGAGCTCAGATTGTATCTGACAAGCTAGCCACAGAAAAAGACAGAAAGGCAAAGAGAGCTGAGGTCATAGAAGAGTTGGTAGCCAATGGATTTGGTTCAAAAGCTTCAGTGTCAAAATGGAGAGAAGATACCTTATATGACACTTATAAAAGATTCAAGGATGATAAGGCTGCAAATCTAGAGAAGTTTAAAACTTCGTAAGTATCACATACTTCAATAGTTAGAACTTCTTGTGCAAGACAATCAACATCAAAGCCTGCTACCTAAAAGAAGCTAGAGGAGACCATAAAGACTGATTTCAAAATTGTATTGCTAGAAGGTAATATAGTAGTACAAGGAGAATTTGTGGTTGAAGAGAAGCCTCTGCGGACACAGTTCACGGATCCTTCTACATTTGCTTACCAATTACAACAGACCAGAACAGACACAAAGCACACTAAGGTAATCACTGAACATCATCTCCCTACCATTAATATACCTGATGTTGTGCATACTAAAGAAGGAACAGAATCCCACCTGAGGGTCACTGAAGTAGAAAACATTCCATAATCAGGATCAACCCAGGAGACAAGCTTAGTCCCCTACACTTTAGCCTCTGACCATTCTAAAGTGAATATAGTGAAATGGTCATTTACTGATTCAAACTCAGTATTGATCACAAGAAGAGATCGTTCAAGCAAGGTCTTCAAGTCTATAACTGAACTGAAGAAACTATCTACAAAAGGCCTGCTCACAATCCAACATCTTGAACCAGAACAAGGATCTCTTACTGATGAACAATTACAACAACTCAAGACTTCTATGTTCAGAGAAATTTGGAAGATGCTTGATGGCAGAAAAAGAGAATAAAGGATTAGATAAGGTTTTGGCTTCATCAATCCAGGGGGAGATTGTAAGGACAAAAAGGATTGAAGAAACCACTTTTGCAAGCCTTAGTCTAATTCCTATTGCTGCAAAATATGCTAACTATGGAAACTGCTGAAGAACAAGATTCAAAGTGCTGAAGAGTAATGATCAGAAGTTCTGAAGTCAAACCAGACAAGTCAACTGAAGAACTGCTGAAGACAAACTACTCATCAGTAGTTTGTCACTCATCAGATGTTTTGATAGAAGCTTCCCACTGCCTTTAAACTTCAGTAGTTTAGTTGAATATTAGTATTCTTGGATCTTTTGTACATGTACCAATGCTACATCCTGTTGTAGAATTTGTACTTATTATAATGCTTTAATACTTCTCTTGTGTGTTTACTCTTAGTCTATAAATAGATGGGTTCATCCCACTATTTTAGAGATTCCTTTTGTAGTTATTATTTTCATTAAATCTGAGAATTTTTGAAGCATTTACTGTTTTATTCATTAACTGTTTTTAGATTCTCACTTACTACTTTAGTTTCATAACTCAAGGGGGAGTGTTTATTACTGTTTAAAAAGTACATCTTTAACTTGAACACTTAACTTATAAATCCGCTATGCAACTTACTTTGATAGTTTAAATATACAAGTGTTCATGATAAGAACCTGTTAAAACAAGAAACTGATCCAACACACAGAGATCACGGATCAAACCGTCATGAGTACCTATCATGCCATGCACCGAATGAAGAGTGCGGCGCATAGGTAAGGTACTAAGAGGACCGGGGGCAGGAGGGTCAGCAAGGGGCTAGGAAGACTTGACACCATGAGCGGAAATGAAGATGTCGTCGTCGGAATCCTCATCGCTATGGGCCAAATAGCCTGCTACGGTAGGTAGGAAGGTCTGCTTGCGGGCTTGGGACCTCCTAAGCATCTTCTTTTGACTAGGCTATGCTAGCGCCACAGGCACCACAGGTTGGGGCCTGCGCACATGCTTCCTGGCAGTGCATACAATGCGCGTACGGCGAAGAATCAGACGACAAGAGTGGGAAGAAGACTCCGGGACATCGGCGGGCGGCGCCTCCTTTGCACGTGGGACCACAGCTAGCGGCTCAGCAGCCAAAGGCGCTGGGTCAACGACATCCGTAGCATCACCCTGATGCCTCACCAGCAGGAACGTCAGGCTCATCATCCGAAATGATGGGATTTAGCTGCATGCCATCTCCTACAACGTCCACATCCTCGTCCTCCTCGGGCTCCAAATCAGCAAAGTATCCATCGACGTTATTGTCACTAGATGTCTCGTGAATAGCGAAGGAATCGTGATCCGAATCCTAAATAACAATCACATAAGTAGGGGTAGCCATGATCCTATCAAAATCCAAAAGTACACATATACACATCGATAAGCGTCATGAACTCATGTGTTATACTCGTGTGAATGCAATGTAGAAATAGGGCATGGAACTTGGGCAGTGCATCGTGATGAAAACATTTTTCATGCAAGGAAAACTTTTCGTTTGAAAATTGTTTTAGTTATAGGTTAGTGTTTAGAGAAAACTAGTTCGCTCTAACCTTGAGCTCTGATGCCAATCTGTCACACCCCGCCTAGGCGGAAATATGGGATGCAACCATGAAAGGTTTTCAAGCACAAGATTCGAGCAAACATTCATTTTTTTAATAATAAAAGTAACAAACATGTTCAACAACAACTACCATCACAAGATACAGTGTAAAACCCATCACGGGTTCAAAACTTTTGGAAATACCAAATGTGATAGTCATGAATGAATGCCCAAACAAATCCCAAGTTCCATCCATAGCTTAGTTACCTGAAAAACATGCATAAAAACTTTGTCAACAAAATGTTGGTGAGTTCACGGGTTTTGAAATAACAAAAATTTAAAGTTTAATGAAATCCGTGAATGACCCATTGTAAGTGCATTATTCATGTATGTCCCCAGCTAGTGATCCGGTACTTAATGTCGAAGGTTCAGATAATCAGAAAACGACCAAGATTATGAAGATGTTGAGTATTAGTAGACACATTCGAACCCACAGGGGGGTCGAATGTAGCTCAATACAGGTCGAATGTAGATTGAATGTTAGAGAAGGTTTCATTCGAACCCTGAAAGGGCCGAATGAACACTTTCGACCTCATGAAAGAGGCGAAGGTGGGAGCCTATAAATAGGGAAAACTTAGTTATTTTTAAAGAGAGTTATCATTTGAGCTTTTCCCTAATTTGTGTGTGTGATATTCTTTGTATTAGGTCTAGGTTTGAATTGTAATTGTTGATATTTTGATCTAATACACGAATAAAGTTATGGAAATTGCTCGGTAATTCGTTATCTGTTTTGTAGATACACGAAAGTGCGACTAGTGCTATTGATTTGCAAATCTCAATATGTTATGTTTTGGTCGAATGGTCGAATGTGGCATTACAGATGGTCAAAGGAAGAATAGATGGTCGAAGGAGGAACTGGGAGGTCGAATGTAATTTTGTTTATGTATATGTCCAGATTCGCCCACCTTGAATGGTCGAACCTGCACATTCGACCAAGCTATTTGGGCGAATGTGCAGGTCTATATAAGGCTGAATCAATTTTGAATGTTTAACTTTTGGTCATTTGTTTTCCCTCCCAGTATCGATATGTGGAACTTTCCTACAACACCACAACCTAATACAACACCACAACAGCAGACAACTATGGATCCTTGGTCGGTAGCTGCTCAGAAGACTAGTCAACCATCCCAACCAATTAACTATATGGCGATGACTAGTTCTATGCCCCAATAAGTTTCACAACCACAACCACAACCTATGGCTGATTACTGGGGAGTTGCAGCAGCCGCGGTACACTCTTAGACTACCGATGCGATTTCAACACTTATTCATGACTTATCTTCGGGTAGTGGGAACCGTCCACCAAAGTTGATGGAAATGGTAGACTACAACACATGGAAGACCAAGTTCAAGATTCACCTTGAGGGAATGGGATTAGAAGGAACGGAAGCTTGGCAAATGATTGCTAAGGGTTATGTTGCTCCGGTTTTGGAGAACATGGGTGAACCAATTCTGTTAGAGAGTCTTGCTGATGACGAGAAAAAGAAGTTTGCGGTGGAAAAGAAGGCGTTTTCCCAACTGTACCAGGCAATTAACACTGATCTCCTACATCAGTTTGGGTCGTGCACCACTTCTAAACATATATGGGACATGTTAAGGAATCGTCATGATGGGAATGAAAAGACGAGGAAGTTGAGAATGGAGGAGTTAAGAAAAGAGTTTGAGAACTTCAGCTATATGGGAAATGAGACGCTGAAGGAGTTGATTCTGAGGTACTGTCACTTATTGACCGAACTTTCAAGCTATGAGATCAATATACCGATGTCAGAGCTGGTAGACAAGTTTGCTGATGCGTTGCCACCATACTGGAATCAACACATCGAGGTACTCAAGGACAAGGATGAGTACCAATACTGGACCATCAATGAGTTTATCCAGAAGCTAGAAAACAAAGATATGGAAGAAAAGAGGAAGGCGAAAAGAGCTCAAGTTCCTCAGAATCCAGAGCTATATCATGGCGGTACATCTTCATCTCTAGCTAGTTCAACTTCTAGTTCTAATGTTGCTCCACACATTTCTTGCGTATCAAGTATTGTTGAATCACCCAAAGCCCCCATAAACTACCTTGCTCAAACTTCATCTTATACCCCACCATCATACCCTACTACTTACATCCCACCATTTTCACCGATGCAACAAGCTGCTTGTTATTTTGCAAGTTTAAACCAACCTCAACAACAATCTTATATTCCTCAAGTGAATCAAAACCAAATGCACCCAAGTCAACCTAATCAGAGCCCAATTGTGTTGGAGACTTCGAACTTGAACAATGTTACTGTTGAAGTTGCACAGCAACATGTAGCATTGGTTTCAGCTATGGTTGCTTCTTATAACGGTTTAGTCGCTAGTCAAATTGGTAACAAAAATCTAACCAGTGAGGACTATGCACATATTGACAAAGAAGAGATGAAGCTCATTGACATCCAGTGGGCGTTTGCTAGTGTTATGAGGAGAGCGACTGAGTTCGTCGAGAAGATGGGCAGAACTGATCTTTCTACTTCTCCAAACACCACATATGGCTTCAACAAAGCCAAAGTGACATGTTTTAATTGTGGTGGGAAATGTCACTTCAAAAGAGAATGCACACAGCCAGCAAAGCAGGGGAACAGGAATCCTTTCAACACACCAGAACCGTCAAAATCAGGTATCATACCAAAGTCAAAACAACTCCAATTTTCAACAACAAAACAACTACCAAAACCGCCAAAACAACTCACCAAACAATACTGTTAGACAAACCACTACACAAAACCAGATGCAAAATCTAACACCACACAATCCAACAAGAACTATAATTCCTATCTCTACACCAAATAGCCAAACCCAACTAGATAACAAGAACCAAGCTTTGGTGATTCAGAAAGATGAGGGTTTTGATTGGACTGGTATGCAACTCGGTGTTGAGGAGATTACCACTGGTAATGTGGCGTGTGTTGCCCAGCAAATGGATTTGGATGAGCTGGTATCTGTTGAAGAAGAATTAGTGACTGAGAAGATGTCTGAGGTGAAAATTGAAGAGTTAAGTGAAGAGAGTTATGTTTGTGTTGAGAAGCAGTCAGGTTTGATTCTTGACTCTGTTACTGATGTGCCAGAACAGTATGATTCATCTTATTCTGATATGGAGAGCGATTCTGATTCTGAAGCTAGTGTTAACTCACTAGATGATGATATCGATCAACTTCTTGCTGAAGCTGATTTTCTGATGACACACAAATCGTGCATGGCGGATGATGCTTTTACCAGAATTGATTATTCTAAATTCTTTGCTGGAAAGGAAGCACACTTTGCATTGATGGCGATGACTGAGCCTCCAAAGCAGGTAAGTTCTGAATCTAATCTAAATATGAATAGTGAGAGGTATTATGGTGCATGCGATAGATTGACAGAGGATAATAAGCAACTTAGAGTTCAGCTTGAGAGTGCTAAGATCAACTGTCAATCGTATCAGAAAGAAGCACGAGAATTTAACAAGGTGCTTGATGGTTACAAGAAAGACATTTTAGAACTTAAAAAGACTTTATCTTTGAAATAATTAGCCATTAACAACTATATCAATGAATTGGAAAACACAAAACTTGAAATGGCTACCATCAAGTGCTTTGCAGAAAAGGTCAACAAGAAGCTAGAAAGCTATAAACACATTGCATATGTTGTTGACCGCATCATTGAGGAGCCTTCACAGTCAAGTAGTGCAAACTATAAAGTAGTCCCATCTCTTGTGTTATTTGAAAACCATACTTTGCATTCAATAACACCGGAGAGCTCAGTTAAATCTGACTCGACATCGGATGATGAGTCTAACACCTCTAGTGTGGGAGACCCAAATTCTGATGTTCGACCTATTTTGGGACTAAATAATGAAGGTGTGATTGCTGTTACTGATGATTCCGACTCTGAGGATGACAAATCTGAGAAGGTGTGTGATATTCTTGCTGAAAATCACATAATCACGAATGAACCCATGTCACCATCTCAGATTGTGCATCCCATGGCTAACGCTCATCGAGCGAATCAATCAGTTAAGCATGTTGAGAAAAACGATCAATGTGACAAACCCGTCAAAATTTTCTATCGGATGATACTATCCGATAAGAAAATGTCTGACGAGGAATATCCAATCAAATTTGCCAATTATTCCAAGATTGAGAAAATTTGGCAGGAGTGTAACATTTGGTTCCCAAAGCATGAGCGAACAAATGATGAACCTCCAGATGTTTTAGAGAGAATTTATTTGGATATTCCAAAAGAACCAAAGGTTCATGTCACAGAATTTATCAAGCCAAAAGAGAAGGCTAACAGTTTTCTTGAGCCGACTTACTCCAAGGACCCAGCACCTGAGAGTCTTAGAAGGAAGTGTGTGGATGATCAATATCCTATCACTACATATGCTAAGCCGAATGCCAAGAATAACATTGAAGAATACCGTGCGTGTTATAAATGCGGGGAGAGAGGGCATTTACTTGCTCACTGCCCGTATGTTATGCACAAAAGGCACGAGGATGAAGTGAAGCAAAAATACCAGAGTCCAGTCGATAATCATTGTTATCCACAAAGACGATTAGTTTCTCAACCACTTAAGAAACCTGTTGTAACACCCCAACCGATGGCGGAAACATCGAGGTGTCATGTAAGAATGATTGTTCAGTAGCTCATGGTGAATAATAAATTTCATTAAATGATTTAAATGAATTACATACAATTGTTCTAAGAATTTGTACATCTCAAAAAAAAAAAAAAAAAATAATAATACTAGCTACACATCTTCAAGCATTAACTATAATCTTCAAGCAAGTATAACCTGAAACATGTTAAGTTTGAAAATATTTTGGGTCAACAAAAGTTGGTGAGAATACATAGGTTTTCGAATAAAATAAATAACAATAGTTGTACAACAATCACAGTTGTATAATGATAGAGTATGAGTCCGACATGTGCTAGGGTTCCTAATTTGGGGATTGATAATTGATTTATGATTAAATTTGATTAATTTAAATAAATAAAGAAATAATTAATGAAAATGTTTTCTGATCAATATTATCTAAAAGTAGTTAAATTATAATGTAATAAATGTAAAAATAATTTTTATAAAATTATTTCCTTAAATAAATGAATATTTATATATAAATAATTATTTGACAAAATATAGACTTAATATTTAAAAATATTAAAAATCATAAATTTTGAATCAAAAAGTTATATTTTTGATCTAAATGATTAATAATAATTTATGTGAAATTTTGATGCAAAAATAATGAAAAACGAATTTATTATTATTTATTTATGATTAAAATAGCAAAAATTGATTAAAAATATTAAATAAATGATTTTTCAGAAATAAAAACCATTTCTGGAATGTTTATTGTTTTATAAGTTTAGGATAGTTTTTGTGGAATTTTATGAAATCGTTTTGATAATTTTATAAATTTTTTTAATTATAATAGAATAAACTTGTAATATTTATTATATATAATAAATAAAAGATTTTTGAAAAAATAAAAATTGTATGATAAACTTTTCTATTAGAACATCATAAAATAATTTTTGTAGAATTTAATAAGTGGTTTAGACATTTTAAAATCATTTTAAAAGAATATAACAACAATATATATAAGAAAAAGGTTAAAAAAAGAAGTGTGGGTTGTGAGAATCGAACCGGGTATCAGATCCGGTCCAAAGTCTTAACCAATACACTCACAACCAACTGCTCTAACCATCAGTTTGTGTTTTGTTTTATTTTGTTTTAAAAATAAACAGTTATGACTAATAGTCATCTTCCCCATTTAAACCCTAGAATTCTAATCCGATTAAACACATGATTAAATCGTAATTAACAATAGGGGTATCAATGATCAAAGGCCGATTAATATACAACAACAAAGAATTAGACTCATACCAGTTTTATTGCCCTCTAATCGCGAGTCAACCCTGAAGTCAAAGAAGCTTCAATTAGACGCAGAAAGTGATTGATTTGTGCGATTGATGTGTACAGAATTTGGATTCGTCATGGTCTGAATAGAGTTTGAGGATCAATTTATATTGTGGTCAGGTTTAAATGAGAACTTAAAAGGTTGACTCCTCAAGGTGTCTAAACGCGTAAATCACGGTCTGTAACCACGTCATGAGATTAATTGTGATATGATTATGGCCGAGAATCATGTGGCGGTCACATTATAATCAAAATTACTTCCAGAAACAGGTTGATGGCGCGTCAATTAAGGGTGTTTAGGAAGTGGGTTGTGTCCGGGTTTTTTTTGTCGGGTTCTGCAAGTCAACCGGGTAAAGGGGATAGGGTTAGTAGAGTGGGCCGGCTCCATTGGGCCATTGTTGCTGGGCTATGAAAAGAGGAGGGTGGGTTTGGTTTTGTTTTTGGTCCAAAAGAAACAAACATGTTGTGGTTCCATATCTAAAATAAAATCTGATTTTATATTTATTATTATTATTATTATATACATTATGTATATATATATATGTACGTGGTGAGTTAGAAAAAAAAATAAGGACTTAGGCATATTTGTACAATATTAATGATAGAGATGTAATAGAAATAAGGGCTTTTACGTATTAAAATTTGGGAAAAATTTTTGCGATGTTACTGTCTCCCCTACTTTGAAAACTTCGTCCCGAAGTTTATTGAAAACACAGGGTTGAAGGTGATTGGGTAGAAATTAGGTCTGGGAATTTTTCGTGTTAAGGCTCGACATGAATAGGATAATCTGTTTCGAATAGTTTGGGTAAGAGGCGTGTTATGTGTGAGTTGATTGACTAAATGAACTACCAGATAACTAGAGTTTACATTTGGTTATTTCCCAAAACCTTGATAGAATTTCACACTACCTTAACGTACCTGTAAATTCATGATTACGTTTCGGACCGCAATCACCAATTTACCTTACATTAGGGTTTTGTGTCCTTCTATTACTCTAACACACATCTATGTAATGCCGAAATAATCATGTGGTTGAACCTTTGTATATAATGAGTCCAACTGTTGAGCAGGGAAAAGACTCTCACCAGTTAGTGAGTAGGAACCTCTACCGATTGTTGAGCAGGTTCGATAGCCTCCACCAGTTGTGGAGCAGGTTGTAGGGCCTCTCCCGACTGAGCAGGTTCGATAGCCTCCACCAGTCGTGGAGCTGGTTGTAGGGCCTCAACCGACTATTGAAAAGGCATGATGACCTCTACCAATCGTTGAGTAGGTTATTTGGTACTCAACTAACTGTTGAGCAAGTTCTTTATCCTCTATTAAGTGTAGCAATTATTATACACATAAATTGCAAATTGATAATATGTTTATGCAAGCAAGTTTATAAATATAACGAGTATAGATTTAGATATTGATATAGCAATTAGTTCTCATTCAGACAAGCATGCATCCAGGTGTCATGGTAATACTAGAATTTATTACTTGAATCAAAAGCGTTAATACATAGAATAAGAAGCAAATAATATTCAAATGGTGGGACTTGCTGTTATGTAGCTGGAGGGTCTTGATCTCGGTTTAGTTTAGGGCATCGGTTACGGAAGTTGTAACACCCCAACCGATGGCGGAAACATCGGGATGTCACGTATTGATGATTGTTCAGTAGCTCATGGTGAATAATAAGTTTCATAAATGATTTAAATAACTTACATACAATTGTTCTAGAATTTGTACATCAAATTGAATAAAACTATACACGTATCTTCAAGCATCAAAACAAATCTTCAAGCAAATAGAACCTGAAACATGTTAAGTTGAAAATGTTTTGGGTCAACAAAAGTTGGTGAGAATTACATAGGTTTTTGATAATTGAATAAGAATAATGTGCAATTCATGTGTCATGTCAATCTAGTCCATATGTGAGAACATACTAGAAATAAATCGAGTGCATAATCAACCCTGATGACTGTTATAAAATGATACATACCATACGCTCATGGTCCAATATGTTATACGATAACAAACACCCACGTAACCTTTGTAGGAGGCACGTATCCGGGTGGGATTGTCAGTCCAATAGATCTATCAATGTATACCGCCGGCTGATCAATGTTAATGATTATGCTAGAATGGTGCTTACTCTAATCATGCTCAAGACATAATGCAACATAGAAAACACATAGACACATTGATGATTGAATTGCAATGATGATGTTATAAACATGTTTCACCCCAAAAATGGTGATAAATAGAAAAGGGGCTATGTAAAACTCACCTTGGTAAAATGTTATATCTGTTGAGAAATGTGTTGACCAAATGTATCAAGTATCACCCTAAAATGAGGTAATAAATATGTCTAAGTCTATCAAGTCTACAAATGTATAAGTTTCTAGGGCTTCGAATTGGGGATAATTGCTCGTTTGATTAATATTAAAATTATTCGCCAATTGAGAGAGATTTAGTAAATAAATAACTAAAAATCTTTTTATAAGTGTTAAGTCTAGGATGGTCACAAGAATGTGTTTAAAGTATAAAAATAATTTTTATGAAATTATTTTCTTTAAAATAGATTATTAAATCTATTTATTATAAATAGCCAATATTTAACTTTAATATTCAAAAATACTAAAATTAAAGAATTTCTATTTTAAAAATCATATTTCTGTTCTAAATGGTTAAAAATAATTTGTATAAAATTTTGGTGCAAAAATGATGAAAATTGGATTTATTATGATTTAATTATGATTAAATCTAACAAAAAATGATTAAAAATATAAAATAAATGATTTTACTGAATTAAAAATTATTTCAGTAAAGTTTAACTTTATAGAAAGTCAGGATAATTTTTGGAGAATTTAATAAAATTGTTTTGATATATAAATGGATTTTTATAAATATAATGGTATAAAAATGATTTAATTATTATAAATACTAAATAAATGAATTTCAGAAAAATAAAAATTGTAGATAAAACTTTAACATCAGATTAACATAATATAATTTTTGTAGAATTTATAAAAGAGTTTTAGTATTTAAAAATGAATTTTAAAAGAATAATAATAGTTATGTAATATAAAAGGAAAAAGAAAGAAAGATCAAAAATATTTGTTCATAACAAGGATTGAACCCATGACCCTTCATTAAACAACAACAGTCTGGACCATCTGATCTGGATGATCAGTTGTGTTGGTTTTTCGTTTTTGAAATATAAATAACATAAGCCAACCTAGTGTTCTTCCCCAAATTTATGAATACGAGCCCTAGCATTTACAATCAGACGATCCACACATCTATTGTGACACCCGGCATGTTCGGCTTAAACATAATAGTAACATCTAAGTCTACCTTAGCGAGAAACGTTTATAAACAAACTTAACTGGGTTAATTGAGTCGGGTCAATTAGGATTGTCCAGGGTCAATGATCTGGGGGATCATTGGGAGTCGTTTTGGGAATACATTAGTATCGGGTTCCGTCGTTGGTGACATTACATGAACTAATTAAGTGTATGTGTAGATTACGGGTTGTGTGGTGGATTGTATGCTTACACTTGCTTAAATGATGTACGAATGATTATACGTGCCTAAACATGCTAAGTATAGACTATAGATGCTTGTTTATGTGTTAGGATGTGTTAGAATGCGTTAAACACGATAAACTGGAAAAAGGTTAACATGTGTTAAAAGTGCTGCTAACATGTGTTAAAAAGTGCTGATGACCTGAATGTGGAAATGGGATCTGACAAGTGGGCGAACGTAGAACAAAGTGGGCGAATGTGGAAGATTTCCACATTCGACCACTAAAAAGGGGCGAATGTGGAAAAGTTCCACATTCGACCCCACGAAACGGGCGAACGTGCAGATGGTATAAATACCATCCTTAGCCATTTTTCACCATTTCACAAACCCTAAACGCCTCTAAACACTCTCTATCAGCTATTAACATTGGGGAAGGAGTTTTTGAGCTTGTTTTTCATAACCTAACTCTCTAAGTCATTACAAGTAAAGATCTAAGGTGTGTTCTTCATTACAAATCCTTTTTAAACAATTTTGGCTTGTTTTAATCTAAACCCCAATGGGTCCAGATCTGATATCAACCTATTTTATGAATAAAAACCTTTCCTAACCAAAACCTATTCATAAACAATGAGTTTTTATGCAAATAAACATGTGTTAGTATGATAGTATGCATTGTTTGATGATTACTTGTTGTATAGATGATATGACAACATCTTAGGGCTGTTATTAATGATGGGTTATGATTGAAATATGTTACCTTTGATTGTTGATGGTGTTTTGATGATTAAAGGGGGTTTTTAGTTAGATTTAGGGTTGTTTTGGGATGATTATGATAAGGTTTTGATAGGGGTTTCTTGTTCATAATGATCCGAGTATGATAAACTGATTATTGATCGAATTCAGAAAGTTTCCTAATTGGGTAATATCTTCATGCATGGTGATGTGACATCTCCATAATTTACCATTTTAGGAAACTTGTAAAACGGATAGATTTTGGGGTAAAATTGGTAGGGTTTCGTAGGAATATACTAATGATGCTTGACTGCAGTAACTCGTGATGTTTCGTGATGTTTTCGGATGTTTTTCGACGCGTTTTTGGAAAAATCTGACATCAGGGGCGAACCTGGAATACCTTCGACCAGTAGAACGGGCGAAGGTGGATTCCAGGGGGCGAAGGTGGATTCCAGGGGGGCGAAGGTGGAAGACAAAGGGGCGAATGTGATACAAGGGGCGAAGGTGGAAGGAAAAGGGGCGAAGGTGGAATTTCAGGAACACCTTCGACCAAACAGAAACACCTTCGACCACTTACAAGCCACCTTCGACCACCCGGAACTACATTCGACCCTACGTTGACAAAAATGAGATTTTTGATACAAACTAAGTGTTTTATGCTTGAACCTTGCGTGTAATCTATGTGTACTTGATTAGTTAGGGTAATGGGTCACCAACGGGATGGCGGGTCGGTCTAGTGTGTCGGTTGAACATTTAAACACATTTTAAAACATACTTGATTACGATCTGGACAATCGGGGGCTAGATAACCTTATGGTTATTAGTCGGAACACTTATGTGAACATTTTAATAGATCTCCGGTAGAGGAATTATCAAGGGCCAGACATCTTTATTTATAATTGAAGAACGCTATCTAAGGTGAGTTCACGGCCCCACTTTTACTGCTTTAACTTCTGGGGGAGAAAACATGCGCTAAACGGTTTTGGTAACATATGTCATACTATGGTTTTAACTTTATATTGCTATACGATCTTTTGGAAAGTCCCGGGGGAAACCATGAATGTGCGGTTTGCGCAACGGGGGAAATGTGGATAGATCTATTGGGCGTGACCTGCCCCACTCGTCGGCTTGGAGGGCCGGGCGGGTGCATATTGTCTCGAACAGGAACATTATTGTGCTGAACATTACGGGCTGCTAAACATGCTAAACATTGCTAAACGTGTCCAGTAATGGTTTCCAATCGTAGTAGTAATAAAATATACGCCTAGCTAGCGTACTTGGTAGCATTGATATAGTATGGACATGGTAACATTTGGATAACATTTTTCTTGAACAAACCTGTGAACTCACCAGCATTATATGTTGACATCTTTTGGCATGTTTTTCTCAGGTCGCTAAGGTAACAACAACTGGATCTAGGCGCACGAGTCGGCACGGGCGTCTAGGGTTTAGAGCATGGTCTTCATTAAACATTTAAACTATGTCTTTTGAGTTGTAAACATTTAAAGCTTCCGCTACAGTTTATGCTTTTATAATTATATCTTTTGGATTTGGTGTTATGCATATAGTGTTGTTTATTGTGACCGTTGACTTGAATCCTGGTTTGTCATGCGCCTCGCGGTAAAACCCCGCAAGTGGAATTTGAGGGTGTGACATCTATAACCCGATTAATGTTAGGGCTTTCATTGTGTGGATGCCGACCAACAAAACCCACAAAAATAATTGGACTCACAGTGTTGTTTCGTTCATGAATGCTCGGTCAAAGCCAAAAGTCAAACAACGAGGAGAATGATAATAACAGTGAGATTGGAGAAGAATTGGAGATTGAGAAGAGAGTATGAGCGAGTTGTTATGCTGTGCCAAGGTTCAATTTATAGGGAAAGGGCTTGGTGTTCGATTTGGTAATCGTTGACTCTGAATTCAATATTGACGCGATTAATGATTATAATTGGTATGATTTAGCTTGTAATTGGACGCGTATAGATGATTGACAGGCCGGTAATCACGAATTGTTGCCATATATGAACAATTACGAATTGATTGAGATAATTAAGCTGGTCAAAAAAAGAAAAAGAAAAAAATTCATAATTATCTGCTGCTGCTCGCTGTTTCGTAACAGCTAAGAAGAAGGAGAGCAGCGAAAGTTGGGTTAAATATATTTTAGGTTTGAACTAAATCAGAATAAAGTCTTGGCTCAAGTGGTTAAGTGTGTGTGGGTGTGTGCGAGGTTGGTCCGGTTCGATACCCGGCATCAGCACCATTTTATTCCCTTTTTTAACATAAAGAGGGGGGTTGGGCTTGGGCTTGTGGGCTGGGGTCTGTGTGGGCCGGACAGACTGGGCTTCAAAAAGAAACAAACATGGGAGTGGGCTGCAGCAATTGTTTTAGTTTAAGTATATATATTTTTTTTAAACAAAACTGAATTATAATTATTATTATTATTATTATTATTAATATAAATCTATATATATATATATATATATATATGTACATAAGTTGTGAATGAGGAAAAATAAAGACGTTGCCACATTTGTATAAAATGAAAAAAAAAAATAAAATATAAAGGCGTTTATAAAAAAATATTTGGGGGAAAATTTTGCGATGTTACAGTCTCCCCTACTTTTGAAAACTTCGTCCCGAAGTTTATTGAAAACACAGGGTTGAAGGGAATTGGATAAAATTTAGGACAAGTGTGACTTGAAGAATTTTATGTTAGGGCATGACAACGAATAGAGTAACCTGTCTCGGATAGCGTGGATAAGAGGCGTGTTATGCGTGAGTTGAGTTATTAAATGAACTACTAGATATCTAATGTTTACATTTGGTTAACTACCGAAAATTTTGATAGAATTCCACACCACCTTAACGTACCTGTAAATTCACGATTACGTTCCGGACCGTAATCCCCAATTTACCTTACATTAGGGTTTTGCGTCCTTCTATGACTCTTCCGATTGTTGAGCAGGTCTGATAGTCTCCTCTAGTCGTTGAGCAGGTGGTAGGGCCTCTCCCGACTGTTGGAAAGACATGATGACCTCTACCAATCGTTAAGTAGGTTGTTTTGGTAGTCAACTATTTGTTGTACAAGTAAGCACGTATGATCATAATTATAGCAATTAGTTCATATTAAAGCAAGCATGCACACAGATGTTATGATAATATTTGAATTTATTACTTGAATCCAAAAAGTGTCAATACAATTTAAAGGTAAACAACATTTAAATGGTGGGACTTGCTGTTAAATAACTGGAGGGTCTTGATCTCTGTTCAGTTTAGGGCATCGGTTACGGAAGTGATTTGGGTTTCCACATTCATAGCATTGACCATAGTTGAAATTACCAGGACGATTAGGATTTGTAACCTGAGCAGGGTTGTAGATAATCGCAGCCAGTCGGGCATCAACACCTTTGTTGCCACTGTTATTGCGAGTGCTACGACGTGGAGACATGATCCGTAAGGGACACAGTGAAGGTTCAATGTGGCATGAAATGAAGGAGGTGATATAAGGAATGTAATCATTTATTCATTAATTAAAACGAATAAACGAAAACGTTGACTTATCAAAGACTCCAGATTCTAATAACATATGAAGACATGCTTTAGCCTATAAGTGAACACTCATCCCGAGAATTCCCAGGTAGGCATCCGGGTCCCTCGTCTGATTGGGATATATGCGCAATGCCAGCCTAGACAGAAGACTCAGAATACAGGCGTTCACCCTTCCAGATTGCACGTGTTCGTTATTAAAATCTAGAACTTCGACGAGATCTCAAGGTGGTTCAGGTTAAACCTGGGGATTTTGTCCTATTAGTCTATGAGTAGATCCACTGATGGAGAGCAACCTTCTTGTAGGGAGGATATGAAGTAAGAGAGGGATAGAGAATAGCAAACAAAAGAAGCAAGTACTGGTTAAATCCTATGGTTATAGACTAGATTATTTTTCTAATAACCTAATTCCCTATAACCATGGCTCTGATACCAATCTGTAACACCCCAACCGATGGCGGAAACATCGGGATGTCACGTATTGATGATTGTTCAGTAGCTCATGGTGAATAATAAGTTTCATAAATGATTTAAATAACTTACATACAATTGTTCTAGAATTTGTACATCAAATTGAATAAAACTATACACGTATCTTCAAGCATCAAAACAAATCTTCAAGCAAATAGAACCTGAAACATGTTAAGTTGAAAATGTTTTGGGTCAACAAAAGTTGGTGAGAATTACATAGGTTTTTGATAATTGAATAAGAATAATGTGCAATTCATGTGTCATGTCAATCTAGTCCATATGTGAGAACATACTAGAAATAAATCGAGTGCATAATCAACCCTGATGACTGTTATAAAATGATACATACCATACGCTCATGGTCCAATATGTTATACGATAACAAACACCCACGTAACCTTTGTAGGAGGCACGTATCCGGGTGGGATTGTCAGTCCAATAGATCTATCAATGTATACCGCCGGCTGATCAATGTTAATGATTATGCTAGAATGGTGCTTACTCTAATCATGCTCAAGACATAATGCAACATAGAAAACACATAGACACATTGATGATTGAATTGCAATGATGATGTTATAAACATGTTTCACCCCAAAAATGGTGATAAATAGAAAAGGGGCTATGTAAAACTCACCTTGGTAAAATGTTATATCTGTTGAGAAATGTGTTGACCAAATGTATCAAGTATCACCCTAAAATGAGGTAATAAATATGTCTAAGTCTATCAAGTCTACAAATGTATAAGTTTCTAGGGCTTCGAATTGGGGATAATTGCTCGTTTGATTAATATTAAAATTATTCGCCAATTGAGAGAGATTTAGTAAATAAATAACTAAAAATCTTTTTATAAGTGTTAAGTCTAGGATGGTCACAAGAATGTGTTTAAAGTATAAAAATAATTTTTATGAAATTATTTTCTTTAAAATAGATTATTAAATCTATTTATTATAAATAGCCAATATTTAACTTTAATATTCAAAAATACTAAAATTAAAGAATTTCTATTTTAAAAATCATATTTCTGTTCTAAATGGTTAAAAATAATTTGTATAAAATTTTGGTGCAAAAATGATGAAAATTGGATTTATTATGATTTAATTATGATTAAATCTAACAAAAAATGATTAAAAATATAAAATAAATGATTTTACTGAATTAAAAATTATTTCAGTAAAGTTTAACTTTATAGAAAGTCAGGATAATTTTTGGAGAATTTAATAAAATTGTTTTGATATATAAATGGATTTTTATAAATATAATGGTATAAAAATGATTTAATTATTATAAATACTAAATAAATGAATTTCAGAAAAATAAAAATTGTAGATAAAACTTTAACATCAGATTAACATAATATAATTTTTGTAGAATTTATAAAAGAGTTTTAGTATTTAAAAATGAATTTTAAAAGAATAATAATAGTTATGTAATATAAAAGGAAAAAGAAAGAAAGATCAAAAATATTTGTTCATAACAAGGATTGAACCCATGACCCTTCATTAAACAACAACAGTCTGGACCATCTGATCTGGATGATCAGTTGTGTTGGTTTTTCGTTTTTGAAATATAAATAACATAAGCCAACCTAGTGTTCTTCCCCAAATTTATGAATACGAGCCCTAGCATTTACAATCAGACGATCCACACATCTATAACCCGATTAATGTTAGGGCTTTCATTGTGTGGATGCCGACCAACAAAACCCACAAAAATAATTGGACTCACAGTGTTGTTTCGTTCATGAATGCTCGGTCAAAGCCAAAAGTCAAACAACGAGGAGAATGATAATAACAGTGAGATTGGAGAAGAATTGGAGATTGAGAAGAGAGTATGAGCGAGTTGTTATGCTGTGCCAAGGTTCAATTTATAGGGAAAGGGCTTGGTGTTCGATTTGGTAATCGTTGACTCTGAATTCAATATTGACGCGATTAATGATTATAATTGGTATGATTTAGCTTGTAATTGGACGCGTATAGATGATTGACAGGCCGGTAATCACGAATTGTTGCCATATATGAACAATTACGAATTGATTGAGATAATTAAGCTGGTCAAAAAAAGAAAAAGAAAAAAATTCATAATTATCTGCTGCTGCTCGCTGTTTCGTAACAGCTAAGAAGAAGGAGAGCAGCGAAAGTTGGGTTAAATATATTTTAGGTTTGAACTAAATCAGAATAAAGTCTTGGCTCAAGTGGTTAAGTGTGTGTGGGTGTGTGCGAGGTTGGTCCGGTTCGATACCCGGCATCAGCACCATTTTATTCCCTTTTTTAACATAAAGAGGGGGGTTGGGCTTGGGCTTGTGGGCTGGGGTCTGTGTGGGCCGGACAGACTGGGCTTCAAAAAGAAACAAACATGGGAGTGGGCTGCAGCAATTGTTTTAGTTTAAGTATATATATTTTTTTTAAACAAAACTGAATTATAATTATTATTATTATTATTATTATTAATATAAATCTATATATATATATATATATATGTACATAAGTTGTGAATGAGGAAAAATAAAGACGTTGCCACATTTGTATAAAATGAAAAAAAAAAAATATAAAGGCGTTTATAAAAAAATATTTGGGGGAAAATTTTGCGATGTTACAGAAGTGATTTGGGTCTCCACATTCATAGAATTGATCATAGTTGTATCTACCAGGACGATTAGGATTAGCAGCCTAAGCAGGGTTGGTTGGTTGGTTGGCATTAGGATTTGGGGCCTCACGACATGTGTTGACCAGATGGCCATACTTACCACAATTGGTGCACAAGCGACACGCTGAAGCAGTGGGATGATGTGGTTTGCATGTGTTACACAATGGATAGTTTCCTATATAAGGTTTCATGTTAGAAGCTTGTGTAGTGAGGTTTGCATCAGGATCCCTGGTCTTACGCTTCTGGTTCTCAGTAGTTACCGCGGCTACAATATTTTCTTTCTCGCCTTTCCGAACTAAGGTCCCGTTCTTTACGTGATTGTCAGTTAAGGTAGCCGCTAGACGCTTGGCCTCTTCCAGGGTAGCAGGGTTCCTCCCCATACCGTGTCCTGAATCTGCATGGGTAAACCACCGATATATTTCTCGATGGCTACGGGTAGCGGAGTGGCCTTATGGGGCAACAACAGGCTGAGCTCGTGGAAGCGGGTATTATAAGCAAGGTTTTCCCCACTATCCTGAGCAAGGGTGTGGAACTCGTCCTCCAGTTTCTTAACCTCATTACGGGGACAAAACTCAGCTTTCATTATCTCCTTAACTTGATCCCAGGTAATAGCAAGTGCAACTTCAGCTCCGCGGGTGCGCTTTTCCTCATTCCACCAAGTGAGTGCTCGTTTGTGAAGAACACTCATAGCATAACGGACCTTAAAGTTATCGGGACACTCACTATTAATGAAGGTATTCTCAATACCCTCGAACCATTGTAAGAGACCAGTAGCTCCTTCATCCCCACTGAACTTAGGAGGATTACAGGTATTAAAGTGTTTGAGAGTGCAGGCTGGGAGACCATTGCCGTTTCCATTGCCGTTTCCGTTTCCATTGCCGTTTCCGTTCATCTGGATGACTTGGGCCAGTAAGTTAGGAACCAGAGTTTCTATTTGTTGCGCCATTTGTTGGGAAATGATCGCAGCTAGTTAGGCATCAACGCCATTGTTGTTGTTGTTATTGTTGTTGTTGTGGTTATGGTTGTGGTTGTCGCCACCTTCCTCATGGTTCCCACCATTGCTATTGCGAGTGCTGCTACGTGGAGGCATGATCTGTAAGAGACACAATGAAATGAATGAGGTAATATAAGGAATGTAATCATTTATTCATTAATTAAAACGAATAAACGAAAACGTTGACTTATCAAAGATTCTAGATTCTAATAACATAGTGAAGACATGCTTTAGCCTATAAGTGAACACTCATCCCGAGAATTCCCAGGTAGGCATCCGAGGCCCTCGTCTGATTGGGATATATGCGCAATGCCAGCCTAGACAGAAGACTCAGAATACAGGCATTCAGCCTTCCAGATTGCACGTGTTCATTATTAAAATCTAGAACTTCGACGAGATCTCAAGGTGGTTCAGGCTAAACCTGAGGATTTTGTCTTATTAGTCTAAGAGTAGATCTAGTCATGGAGAGCAGTCTTCTTGTAGGGATTTAAAGTAGGGATAAGAAGTAGGAGGGAGATAGAGAATAGCAAGTAAAAGGAGCAAATACTGGTTATAATCCTATGGTTATAGACTAGATTATTTTTCTAATAACCTAATTCCCTATAAACATGGCTCTGATACCAATCTGTAACACCCCAACCGATGGCGGAAACATCGAGGTGTCACGTAAGAATGATTGTTTAGTAGCTCATGGTGAATAATTAATTTCATTAAATGATTTAAATGAATTACATACAATTGTTCTAAGAATTTGTACATCTCAAAATAATAATAATAATACTAGCTACACATCTTCAAGCATTAACTCTAATCTTGAAGCAAGTATAACCTGAAACATGTTAAGTTTGAAAATATTTTGGGTCAACAAAAGTTGGTGAGAATACATAGGTTTTCGAATATAATAGATAACAATAGTTATACAACAATCACAGTTGTATAATGATAGAGTATGAGTCCGACATGTAACAATGCGTCTTTGTACAATCAAACCTTGTGTCGACTGAGACCTAACTCGCAAGTTAGTTAAATGTTGTTACTGTTTTCGATCATCCCTGAATTTATGCGGGGGGATGGGTTTGTCAGACCTATAGCGCTATAATCTAAACAGGCGGCTTGATCAATGTTAATGATTGTACTGTGTCTTTTTGTTACAGTCAAATGATAGAATGAGTAAATGATAGTGTAATTGAATCACAAGTTTCAATAATGTAAGAATGAGTAAATGATAGTATATAAAATGTTTAAACATGTTTCACCCCAAAATGTAAAACAGAAAAAGGGGCTATGTAAACTCACCTTAGTGATAGTATTGAATCCCTTGATATGGAATAAATGTGGCTCGTGTGTATCCAAATATCACCCTATTTCAAGGTAATAAATAAGTGTTGGGGAAAACTTAATAAGTCTAGGTTTTCTAGTCTAAAATGTGCTAGGGTTCCTAATTTGGGGATTGATAATTGATTTATGATTAAATTTGATTAATTTAAATAAATAAAGAAATAATTAATGAAAATGTTTTCTGATCAATATTATCTAAAAGTAGTTAAATTATAATGTAAAAAATGCAAAAAGAATTTTTATAAAATTATTTCCTTAAATAAATGAATATTTATATATAAATAATTATTTGACAAAATATAGGCTTAATATTTAAAAATATTAAAAATCATAAATTTTGAATCAAAAATTTATATTTCTGATCTAAATGATTAATAATAATTTATGTGTAATTTTGATGCAAAAATAATGAAAAACAAATTTATTATTATTTATTTATGATTAAAATAGCAAAAATTGATTAAAAATATTAAATAAATGATTTTTCAGAAATAAAAACCATTTCTGGAATGTCTATTGTTTTATAAGTTTAGGATAATTTTTGTGGAATTTTATGAAATCGTTTTGATATTTTTATAAAATTTTATAATTATAATAGAATAAACTTGTAATATTTATTGTATATAATAAATAAAAGATTTTTGAAAAACTAAAAATTGTATGATAAACTTTTCTATTAGAACATCATAAAATAATTTTTGTAGAATTTAATAAGTGGTTTAGACATTTTAAAATCATTTTAAAATAATATAACAACAATATATATATAAGAAAAAGGTTAAAAAAAAAAAAGAAGTGTGGGTTGTGAGAATCGAACCGGGTATCAGATCCGGTCCAAAGTCTTAACCAATACACTCACAACCAACTGCTCTAACCATCAGTTTGTGTTTTGTTTCATTTTATTTTAAAAATAAACAGTTATGACTAATAGTCATCTTCCCCATTTAAACCCTAGAATTCTAATCCGATTAAACACATGATTAAATCGTAATTAACCATAGGGGTATCAATGATCAAAGGCCGATTAATATACAACAACAAAGAATTAGACTCATACCAGTTTTATTGCCCTCTAATCGCGAGTCAACCCCGAAGTCAAAGAAGCTTCAATTAGACGCAGAAAGTGATTGATTTGTGCGCCATTATATTTGGATTCGTCATGGTCTGATTGAAGCTTAAATCACGGTCTGTAACCACGTCATGAGATTAATTGTGATATGATTATGGCCGAGAATCATGTGGCGGTCACATTATAATCAAAATTACTTCCAGAAATAGGTTGATGGCGCGTCAATTAAGGGTGTTTAGGAAGTGGGTTGTGTCCGGGTTTTTTTGTCGGGTTCTGCAAGTCAACCGGGTAAAGGGGATGGGGTTAGTAGAGTGGGCCAGCTCCATTGGGCCATTGTTGCTGGGCTACGAAAAGAGGAGGGTGGGTTTGGTTTTGTTTTTGGTCCAAAAGAAACAAACATGTTATGGTTCCATATCTAAAATAAAATCTGATTTTATATTTATTATTATTATTATTATTATTATTATTATTATATACATTATATATATATATATATATATGTGTGTACGTGGTGAGTTAGGAAAAAAAATAAGGACTTAGGCATATTTGTACAATATTAATGATAGAGATGTAATAGAAATAAGGGCTTTTACGTATTAAAATTTGGGAAAAAATTTTGCGATGTTACACCTGTGGTGAACACAACTGTTGACAAGAAAAAGGTTCCTGTAAAACCTGCTGTCAAACCAACAGTTGGACCTGTCTCTGTTAAATCAGAGAAGGTAACCAAGAAAGTTTCCTTTAAAGACGAAGTAAAGAAACCGGTTGAGACCCCAAAATCTCAGATCCGGATCTTGAAACGTTCGGAACAGTATTGGTCACCAAATGGTTCTCAAGGTGCTTCATCTTCACAAGTGAATGAGAAAGCTGAAACTAAAAAAGATTTAATTGATCAGAAAAAGATCAATTCAAATCAATCTATTTGTGAGAAAGAATCTTTGAAACTCAATGTTCAAAGACCCAAGACCAAGCAAGCTTGGGTCCCCCAAAAAATCTAATCTTTTTACTTGATATGTGCAGGGAGCTTCAGCTGGCCCTGTGAGTAGTCTTTGGAGTGTTGACAGTGGAGCTTCTGGTCACATGACAGGGGATTTATCGCTACTGTTTGACATCAGAAATATTAATGGAGGATACGTAGCGTTTGCCGGGAATAAAGGTGGATACATTACTATGGAGGGTAGTGTAAGTAATGGGATAGTGAGTTTTGAGAAGATTTCAGACGTGAAGCAAATCGATTATAATTTGCTCAGTGTCAGTCAGATATGTGATAAGCAGTTTTCGATATTCTTTGATGACAAATCTTGCTATATACTCAAGCCAGGATTCATGTTACCAAAAGATTGGGTTATGCTAAAAGCACCGAGAGTGAACAATTTGTACATTCTCGACATGTCAAAAGCTATGACCACACAAGGCCAAGTCACGTGTTTCCTCTCCAAGGCTACGGAAAAAGAATCAATCATGTGGCATAGGAGGATGGGACACATTCCACCTTAGAAAAATGAATCATTTGGTGAAGAATGAACTTGTCATAGGCGTGAATGTCAAACATTTTCATTTGAATGACAAGTGTGTGAGTTGCAAGAAAGGAAAGCAGCACAAGCAATCCCATAAGCCAAAGAAAGTCAATTCAGTTGAACTACCACTTGAGCGTTTGCACATGGACATGTTTGGACCGGTCAAGCGTAAAAGTCATGCTGGTGAATTGTACTGTCTTGTGGTTACGGATGACTATTCCAGATTTTCATGGGTTATGTGCTTGCATCATAAGAGCAACACGTTTAATAATCTGAAGGTTCTGTTCACTTGATTAGAAAATGTCTATGGTCTGAAGATCAAAAGAATTAGGAGTGATAATGGGACGGAGTTCAAGAACGCACAAATGGATGCTCTTTGTGAAGACAAAGGAATTCATCATGAATACAGTGCTCCGTATACCCCTAAACAGAACGGTGTCACACAACGCAAAAACAAGACTCTAATTGAAGCGACAAGAACAATGCTTGCGGATTCCAATCTTCCAGTAATGTTCTGGAATGAAGCTATTTACGCAGCTTGTTATACTCTCAATCGTGTTTTAACGGTGAAGAAGTTTGGCAAATCTTCTTATGAGTTGTTGAATCGATGAAAGCCGAACTTAGAGTATCTAGAACCGTTTGGAGCACCATGTACAATGCTTAATCCATCTGAGAAGTTCGCACCAAAGGCTGACGAAGGATTCTTTGTTTGCTATGCAACCCCGCACAAACAGGTATTCAACAAACGAACTTGTCAGGTCGAGGAGTGGGCTAACGTTGAAGTGCAGAGGTATATTCAGAATGTACAGGGTAGCGGTCTGTGACACCCGGCATGTTTGGCTTAAACATATTAGTAACATCTAAGTCTACCTTAGCGAGAAACGTTTATAAACAGACTTAACTGGGTTAGTTGAGTCGGGTCAAGTTAGGATTGTCCAGGGTACAATGATCTGGAGGATCATTGGGAGTCGTTTTAGTAATACACTAGTACCGGGTTCCGTTGTTGGTGACATTACATGAACTAATTAAGTATATGTGTAGATTATGGGTCGTGTGGTGGATTATATACATAGACGTGCTTAAATGATATGTAAATGATTATCTGTGCTTAAATATGTTAAATATAGACTAAGGATGCATGCTTATGTGTTAAGATGTGTTAGAATGCGTTAAACACGACAAACTGGAAAACTAGTTATAAAGGAGTCTTGGTTCGACCACTTCGAGTGGTCGAAGGAGAAGAAAGTGTCTGGTTTGACCCTTGTCAGTGGGCGAACCAGGGAAGTGGAATTTAAGGAATTCCCTTCGACCAAACAGGGCTCATTCGACCCTGTGAAAGGGGCGGAGGAGACCACCTTCGACCAATGAATTGGGGCGAAGGAGGATTAGTATAAATACCAACCTTTGTCATTTTTCATCATTTCACAAACCCTAACCGTCCCAAAACGCTCTCAAACGATCTTAAACACCAAGGAAGGAGTTTTTGCTCTTCTTTTTCATAATCTAACCCATCTACAACATCTAAACAAGAATCCAAGGTGTGTTCATAATCCTAAATCTTTTTAAAAGCATTTTAATTCGTTTTCATCTAACCCTAATTGTCCGGATCTGTTCTAAGGGTGTTTTTATGATTAAAAACCTTTTAAACATCTTTCTAAATCAAAACATGATCATTTAACATAGGTTTTCATAATGAATAACATATGTAAATTGTGTGTTATGTGGTGTTATGTGTTGTTCAATGATTTGCTGCTATATCTATGATAGAAACATGATATAGGATTGTTATCAATGATGGAATATTGTTGTCTAGGGTTAGGATTGGATATAATAATATTTGGGGGTTTTATTGGATTAAAACTTGATGTATGAATATTTATGATCAATAGAATGAATAAGAAAGATCGGATAATCGACAAACTGAGTATTTTAAGCTAAGCATGAATCGATTTCAAAAGTTTCCAAATTGGGTAAATTATTCATGCACGAAAGTGATGTTTCCATAATCTTTACCATTTTGGGAAAGGGCTGAAACGGACGTGTTATCGGGGGAAATCGATGGGGTTTTGTAGGAATAAGTTATCTATGCTTGACTGCTGTGATTGATGATGTTTCGAGTCGTTTTGAGTGTGTTTGAAGCGTTTTTAGGAAAAATTATACAACAGGGGCGAACCTGGCCTCCTTCGACCAATCGAAGGTGCGAAGGAGGGATCCAGGGTCGAACCTGGGTTTTTATTGGACGAATGTGATAAAATGGGCGAAGGAAGCATCAAACGGTCGAACGAGATGTAAAAGGTGCGAAGGAGACTAAAAGGTGCGAAGGAGACTTAAAACTGACTGGTTCGACCGTTCTGATGCAGAAATGAGATTTTTGATACAAACTAAGTGTTTTATGCTTGAACCTTGTGTGTAATCTGTGTGTACTTGATTAGTTAGGGTAATGGGTCACCAACGGGATGTCGGGTCGGTCTAGTGTGTCGGTCAAACATTTAAACACGTTTTAAAACATACTTGGTTACGATCTGGACAATCAGGGACTAGATAATCTTATGGTTATTAGTCGGAACACTTATGTGAACATTTTGATAGATCTCCGGTAGAGGGATTATCAAGGGCTAAACATCTTTACTTATATTTGAAGAACGCTACTTAAGGTGAGTTCACGGCCCCACTTTTACCGCTTTAACTTTTGGGGGAGAAAACATGCGCTGAACTGTTTTGGTAACATATGTCATACTATGGTTTTAACTTATTATTGCTATACGATCTTTTGGAAAGTCCCGGGGGAAACCATGAATGTGCGGGGATGCACAACGGGGGAAATGTGGATAGATCTATTGGGCGTGACCTGCCCCACTCGTCGGCTTGGAGGGCCGGGCGGGTGCATATTGTCTCGAACAGGAACATTATCGTGCTGAACATACGGGCTGCTTAAACATGCTGAACATTGCTAAACGTGTCTAGTAATGGTTTCCAATCGTAGTAGTAATGAAACATACGCCTAGCTAGCGTACTTGGTAACATTGATATAGTATGGACATGGTAACGTTTTGGTAACATTTTGAACAAACCTGTGAACTCACCAGCATTATATGTTGACGTCTTTTTGGCATGTTTTCTCAGGTCGCTAAGGTAGCAATGAACGGAACTAGGCGCCCGGGTCTGCATTGGCGTCTAGACATAGTTGCACGTTTTGTAATAAAAGTATTTGAAACAACTTTTGAGATGATAGCATAGTTGATTGAATGCTACTTAAACGCTTCCGCTTATTAAATTAATGGTTATGTCTATTTACGTTTTCATATAGAGTTGTTTATTGTGATCGTTGACTTGGATCCTGGTTTGTCATGCGCCTCGCGGTAAAACCCCGCAAGTGGAAATTTGAGGGTGTGACAGATTGGTATCAGAGCCAATGGTTATAGTGAACTAGGACTGCATGTAGAGTCTGGTCTATAGCCGAGTCGCACACACTAGACGGTCACATACTTTGGGTCTATTAGTGGGATACGTACTAACGTTGTCGGGGTGTCCTTACATCATCATCATGTTTCTTCGTTACATCATCCGCTTTTATTTGGGTTCCTACCTACTCTTGTCTTCTCCTTCTGGATTGAAGAAGGAAGGGTTGCTTTGTTGGTTCTAGCACACACATGCCTTCTTACACTTGCACTTATCGTAACACGTTACTAGGCGATGATATTCAGTGACTGGGGTCTGGATTAGGGGTACATCTGGAGGACCATGTAGAGCAGTTTATCATTTCGGGTGCACACAAAATAATAAACTGGAATGCATGAAAATCCCGATGGACTTCGAGTTTGGATGTATAGTCCTGAACTTGTCCCTAGGTTAACTCTTGTAAATTTCTAGTGGTTGACACTGGAAGTGAATCTGAATCTCTCGATTTCTTGATTTGTTAGATCATGTCTGGTGCTCGCGGTGGTGGACGTCGTGGTGGCGGTGGTGGCCGTGCTGGCGGCGGTGGTCGTGCCGGAGGCGGTGGTCGTGGAAACATCAACATGACCCAAGCTGAACTGAACAACTTGCTCCAGCAGCAAGTGAACATGGCCATGGCTAATTTCCAGGCTGGGATTAATGCCATGGGTGGTGAGTTGATTTCTGTCGACCTTGTCTCATTTTCGGGTTTCGTGCCTTTTCGTTTGTGTTTTATTCGTGTACCGTGTTTCAGGTGCTGGTGCCAATCCACCCCCACCTCAGTGCTCTTATAAGAAGTTTAGGGACTATCAGCCCCATAACTTCGCTGGAACTGAGGGAGCGGTGGGACTGCTCCGATGGTTGGAGAAAGTTGAATCTGTCTTTGTTATGTGTAACTGTCCTGCTGGGGACCGGGTGAAGTATGCTACTGCGACATTTGAAGGGCCTGCATTGTCGTGGTGGAATGCTACTACACAGAACATGGGATTGGGAGAGGCTATTGCTATGCCTTGGGCGGAGTTTGTGCAGCTTTTAAGAGGTGAGTACTGTCCGACGGATGAGATACAGAAGTTGGAACATGAGGTCTGGAGTTTCAAGATGGTTGGGTCTGAGATTGAGGAGTACACTGTGAGGAGGAACGAGCTGGCGGTGTTGTGTCCTGATTTACACACACCCGAGTACAGGAGGATCGAGCACTATGTGTCTGGACTAGTGCCCGAGATTGCTGGGTTGGTGGCTGCTGGGAATCTTCCCACTATTGCTGAAGTTGTCCGATCAGCTCATCGGATGACTAACCTAAAGGTGGCAGAAGGCGTTTTGCCACCCAAGGGTGCTGCTGTGAAGGTTGCTGAGGGGAACAAGAGGAAGTGGGAGAGTGTGGGGAAGAGTATGGTGCCAGCTCAGCCGGCGAAGAAGTTTGATACATCTGGGTCTTCTTCTAGGTCGAAGATGGGTGGGTATGTTGGGAAACATCCCAAGTGTAACAAGTGTGGTTTTCATCATTCTGGGAGTTGTGATAGGGCTCGTTGTCATCGGTGCCATCAGTTGGGGCACCATGCTAAGGATTGCAAGGTGGCACTCACCCCAACTCAGACTCCTGCGGCTGCTCCTGCTCCTGCTGCTCAGGGGACTCAAGGGAGGCAGGGGTGTTATAACTGTGGTGACACGGGACATTTCAAGCGTGATTGTCCCAAACTGAAGCAGGGCGATAATGGGAGGGGCGGGAACGGTAACGGGAACAACGGGGGCGGAGGCAGGACTGCGCGTGCTTTCGTCATTGGATCTGCAGAGGCTAGGCAGGATCCACACAACGTCTTCCATGTTTCTAACTTGAAGAAGTGTTTGGCTGATGAATCTCTCATTGTACCACCGGAAGAGATCAAGGTTGATGATCGTCTTCGCATTGTGGAGGAACCTGTCGAGATTCTCGACTACAAGATTCGTAGCCTTCGTCGGAGTAAAATCCGCATCGTTAAAGTTCGTTGGAACTCGAACCATAGACCGGAGTTCACATGGGAACGAGAGGATCAGATGAAAGCTAAGAATCCTCATCTCTTTCCGAAACGCGCGTTTGAATCAAGGCATGTTACTGCTGAAGCGGAATGAATCTCGGGTCGAGATTCCTTTCAACGTGGGGATGATGTGACATCCAGTAATTTTCTTTTCGTTCTGTTCTTTTCGTTTCTTTCTTTTGGGGGCTTGCGCAATTTTCGCAAGTGAACATGGCCATGGCTAATTTCCAGGCTGGGATTAATGCCATGGGTGGTGAGTTGATTTCTGTCGACCTTGTCTCATTTTCGGGTTTCGTGCCTTTTCGTTTGTGTTTTATTCGTGTACCGTGTTTCAGGTGCTGGTGCCAATCCACCCCCACCTCAGTGCTCTTATAAGAAGTTTAGGGACTATCAGCCCCATAACTTCGCTGGAACTGAGGGAGCGGTGGGACTGCTCCGATGGTTGGAGAAAGTTGAATCTGTCTTTGTTATGTGTAACTGTCCTGCTGGGGACCGGGTGAAGTATGCTACTGCGACATTTGAAGGGCCTGCATTGTCGTGGTGGAATGCTACTACACAGAACATGGGATTGGGAGAGGCTATTGCTATGCCTTGGGCGGAGTTTGTGCAGCTTTTAAGAGGTGAGTACTGTCCGACGGATGAGATACAGAAGTTGGAACATGAGGTCTGGAGTTTCAAGATGGTTGGGTCTGAGATTGAGGAGTACACTGTGAGGAGGAACGAGCTGGCGGTGTTGTGTCCTGATTTACACACACCCGAGTACAGGAGGATCGAGCACTATGTGTCTGGACTAGTGCCCGAGATTGCTGGGTTGGTGGCTGCTGGGAATCTTCCCACTATTGCTGAAGTTGTCCGATCAGCTCATCGGATGACTAACCTAAAGGTGGCAGAAGGCGTTTTGCCACCCAAGGGTGCTGCTGTGAAGGTTGCTGAGGGGAACAACAGGAAGTGGGAGAGTGTGGGGAAGAGTATGGTGCCAGCTCAGCCGGCGAAGAAGTTTGATACATCTGGGTCTTCTTCTAGGTCGAAGACGGGTGGGTATGTTGGGAAACATCCCAAGTGTAACAAGTGTGGTTTTCATCATTCTGGGAGTTGTGATAGGGCTCGTTGTCATCGGTGCCATCAGTTGGGGCACCATGCTAAGGATTGCAAGGTGGCACTCACCCCAACTCAGACTCCTGCGGCTGCTCCTGCTCCTGCTGCTCAGGGGACTCAAGGGAGGCAGGGGTGTTATAACTGTGGTGACACGGGACATTTCAAGCGTGATTGTCCCAAACTGAAGCAGGGCGATAATGGGAGGGGCGGGAACGGTAACGGGAACAACGGGGGCGGAGGCAGGACTGCGCGTGCTTTCGTCATTGGATCTGCAGAGGCTAGGCAGGATCCAGACACAGTTACCGGTACGTTCCTTCTTAATGATCGCTATGTTTCTGTCTTATTTGATTCTGGTGCCGATAAGAGTTTTGTATCTTTGGATGTTAGTCGATTGCTAGATATAGTACCCACACCTTTAGAGGCTAAGTACTTAATAGAATTGGCTGATGGTAAGAAAATCGAAGCGACACACACCCTTAGGGAATGTCACTTGGAACTGTCGGGTTTGTCTTTCCCCATTGACCTTATGCCGGTACCCCTGGGTAGTTTTGATGTCGTGGTTGGCATGGATTGGTTATCGTTGTATCGCGCGGAGATCGTTTGTTTTGACAAGGTTATTCGGATCCTTCTCCCTGATGGAGAGATTCTTTCGGTTCATGGCGAGAAAAGCGGTGCTCCGCTGAGTATCATTTCTAGCATGAAAGCCCGTAAGTATCTTCGGAAGGGTTGTTCGGTGGTTCGTGACTTTTCTGTGGTTCGTGACTTTTCTGATGTGTTTCCTGATGATTTACCTGGTCTTCCTCCCCATCGTCAGGTTGAGTTTAGTATTGATCTCACTCCGGACGCAGCTCCTATTTCCCGAGCTCCGTATCGTCTTGCACCTCCCGAGATGCAAGAGTTGTCCAGCCAGTTACAGGAACTCTTGGAAAAGGGTTTCATTCGACCGAGTTCTTCCCCGTGGGGAGCTCCTATTTTGTTTGTGAAGAAGAAGGACGGAAGTCTTCGCATGTGTATTGATTATCGTGAGCTGAACAAAGTGACCATCAAGAATCGTTATCCTCTTCCTCGCATTGATGATCTCTTTGACCAGCTTCAGGGCTCTAGCTACTATTCGAAGATTGATTTGCGGTCCAGTTATCACCAGTTGCGCGTCAGGGAAGCTGACATTCAGAAGACTGGTTTTCGCACTCGTTATGGCCATTTTGAGTTCTTGGTCATGCCTTTCGGTCTCACTAACGCACCGGCGGTGTTCATGGATTTGATGAACCGCGTCTGTAGACCTTACCTTGATAAGTTCGTCATCGTGTTCATTGACGACATTCTGATTTATTCCAAGAACAAGGCGGATCATGAGGAACATCTGCGGTTGGTCTTGGAACTTTTGAGACAGGAGCAGTTGTATGCTAAGTTCTCAAAGTGTGATTTCTGGTTACGTGAAGTTCAATTCCTAGGACATGTGGTGAATGAACTGGGAATTCATGTTGATCCGGCTAAGATCGAAGCTATTAAGGACAGGGAAGCACCAAAGACGCCATCTGAGGTGCGGCCATTCCTAGGTCTTGCGGGTTATTATTGTCGTTTCATTGAGGGACTTTCGAAGATCGCTCAACCCCTCACTGCTCTTACCTAGAAGGACCGAATGTTCGATTGGGATGAACCACAAGAATCGGCGTTTCAGATGCTGAACCTTAAACTTTGTTCTGCACCTATGTTATCCCTACCTGAGGGTACGGATGACTTCGTTGTGTACTGTGATGCTTCTATTCGTGGTCTCGGTTGCGTGTTGATGCAGCGCGGGAAGGTTATTGCTTATGCTTCTCGCCAACTCAAAGTTCATACGAAGAACTACATTACTCATGACTTGGAACTGGGTGCGGTAGTCTTTGCGTTGAAAATCTGGAGACATTACTTGTACGGTACCAAGTGTGAAGTCTATACCGATCACAAGAGTCTTCAACATATTTTCGACCAGAAGGTGTTGAACATGCGGCAGCGTCGCTGGGTTGAACTCCTGAACGATTATGATTGTGCTATCAAATACCATCGTGGCAAGGCGAACGTTGTGGCGGACACCTTGAGCAGGAAGGAGTCTACGAATCCTCGCCGTGTTCGAGCCTTACAGCTCACCATTCATTCGTCGTTGCCTGACCGAATCCGTTCTGCACAGTTGGAAGCCTTGAAGGAGGAAAACCTTAAGGCTGAAACTATGCACAGTGCTGACAAGCATCTTGAGCTCAAGACTGATGGCTTACACTATTTTGTGGGGCGTGTTTGGGTCCCATTGTTCGGGGGATTGCGTGAGCTTGTTTTGGATGAAGCTCACAAATCCCGGTATTCTATTCACCCTGACTCCGATAAGATGTATCAGGATTTGAAGATACTTTATTGGTGGCCGAACATGAAGGCTGATATAGCTTCTTACGTCAGCAAATGTTTGACTTGTGCTAAAGTCAAGGTGGAGTATCAGAGGTCGTCTGGTCTCCTGCAACAACCAGAGGTTCTAGAATGGAAGTGGGAACGAATCACGATGGATTTTGTCACCAAACTACCAAGGTCACCTAGTGGTTATGATATGATTTGGGTGATTGTTGACCGGCTGACAAAATCGGCACGTTTTATACCTATTAAGGAAACCGATGGACTCGAGCGGTTGGCTCGACTTTACCTTAAGGAGGTGGTTGCTCGACACGGAGTGCCTGTTTCTATTATCTCTGATCGTGATTCTCGTTTCGCTTCGCGTTTCTGGAAGGCTCTGCACAAGGCTTTGGGTACTCAGTTGGATATGAGTACGGCTTATCATCCGCAAACTGATGGACAGAGTGAGCGGACGATTCAAACCTTGGAAGACATGCTTCGGGCATGTGTTATCGATTTTGGCAAAAGTTGGGAGATCCACCTGCCGTTAGTGGAGTTCTCCTACAACAACAGCTATCACTCTAGCATCAAGGCAGCTCCGTTCGAGGCTCTTTACGGACGGAAATGTCGATCACCACTTTGTTGGGCCGAGGTGGGCGAGAGCCAGCTCACTGGTCCGGAACTTGTGTACGAAACTTCGGAGAAAATCGTACAGATCCGTCAACGTTTGGCTACTGCACGGGATCGTCAGAAGAGCTATGCCGATCGCCGTCGAAAACCTTTAGAGTTCCAGGTTGGGGACAAAGTACTTCTGAAAGTTTCACCATGGAAGGGCGTCATACGCTTTGGAAAGCGTGGCAAGCTTAATCCTCGTTATGTCGGACCATTCGCAATCCTGGATCGGATTGGACCGGTGGCATACAGACTTGACTTACCGGCGGAGCTCGGTAGTGTACACAACGTCTTCCATGTTTCTAACTTGAAGAAGTGTTTGGCTGATGAATCTCTCATTGTACCACCGGAAGAGATCAAGGTTGATGATCGTCTTCGCATTGTGGAGGAACCTGTCGAGATTCTCGACTACAAGATTCGTAGCCTTCGTCGGAGTAAAATCCGCATCGTTAAAGTTCGTTGGAACTCGAACCATAGACCGGAGTTCACATGGGAACGAGAGGATCAGATGAAAGCTAAGAATCCTCATCTCTTTCCGAAACGCGCGTTTGAATCAAGGCATGTTACTGCTGAAGCGGAATGAATCTCGGGTCGAGATTCCTTTCAACGTGGGGATGATGTGACATCCAGTAATTTTCTTTTCGTTCTGTTCTTTTCGTTTCTTTCTTTTGGGGGCTTGCGCAATTTTCGGGACGAAAATTCTTTCAACGTGGGGATGATGTGACACCCGGCATGTTTGGCTTAAACATATTAGTAACATCTAAGTCTACCTTAGCGAGAAACGTTTATAAACAGACTTAACTGGGTTAGTTGAGTCGGGTCAAGTTAGGATTGTCCAGGGTACAATGATCTGGAGGATCATTGGGAGTCGTTTTAGTAATACACTAGTACCGGGTTCCGTTGTTGGTGACATTACATGAACTAATTAAGTATATGTGTAGATTATGGGTCGTGTGGTGGATTATATACATAGACGTGCTTAAATGATATGTAAATGATTATCTGTGCTTAAATATGTTAAATATAGACTAAGGATGCATGCTTATGTGTTAAGATGTGTTAGAATGCGTTAAACACGACAAACTGGAAAACTAGTTAAAAAGGAGTCTTGGTTCGACCACTTCGAGTGGTCGAAGGAGAAGAAAGTGTCTGGTTCGACCCTTGTAAGTGGGCGAACCAGGGAAGTGGAATTTAAGGAATTCCCTTCGACCAAACAGGGCTCATTCGACCCTGTGAAAGGGGCGGAGGAGACCACCTTCGACCAATGAATTGGGGCGAAGGAGGATTAGTATAAATACCAACCTTTGTCATTTTTCATCATTTCACAAACCCTAACCGTCCCAAAACGCTCTCAAACGATCTTAAACGCTAAGGAAGGAGTTTTTGCTCTTCTTTTTCATAATCTAACCCATCTACATCATCTAAACAAGAATCCAAGGTGTGTTCATAATCCTAAATCTTTTTAAAAGCATTTTAATTCGTTTTCATCTAACCCTAATTGTCCGGATCTGTTCTAAGGGTGTTTTTATGATTAAAAACCTTTTAAACATCTTTCTAAATCAAAACATGATAATTTAACATAGGTTTTCATAATGAATAACATATGTAAATTATGTGTTATGTGGTGTTATGTGTTGTTCAATGATTTGCTGCTATATCTATGATAGAAACATGATATAGGATTGTTATTAATGATGGAATATTGTTGTCTAGGGTTAGGATTGGATATAATAATATTTGGGGGTTTTATTGGATTAAAACTTGATGTATGAATTTTTATGATCAATAGAATGAATAAGAAAGATCGGATAATCGACAAACTGAGTATTTTAAGCTAAGCATGAATCGATTTCAAAAGTTTCCAAATTGGGTAAATTATTCATGCATGAAAGTGATGTTTCCATAATCTTTACCATTTTGGGAAAGGGCTGAAACGGACGTGTTATCGGGGGAAATCGATGGGGTTTTGTAGGAATAAGTTATCTATGCTTGACTGCTGTGATTGATGATGTTTCGAGTCGTTTTGAGTGTGTTTGAAGCGTTTTTAGGAAAAATTATACAACAGGGGCGAACCTGGCCTCCTTCGACCAATCGAAGGTGCGAAGGAGGGATCTAGGGTCGAACCTGGGTTTTTATTGGACGAATGTGATAAAATGGGCGAAGGAAGCATCAAACGGTCGAACGAGATGTAAAAGGTGCGAAGGAGACTAAAAGGTGCGAAGGAGACTTAAAACTGACTGGTTCGACCGTTCTGATGCAGAAATGAGATTTTTGATACAAACTAAGTGTTTTATGCTTAAACCTTGTGTGTAATCTGTGTGTACTTGATTAGTTAGGGTAATGGGGCACCAACGGGATGTCGGGTCGGTCTAGTGTGTCGGTCAAACATTTAAACACGTTTTAAAACATACTTGGTTACGATCTGGACAATCAGGGACTAGATAAACCTTATGGTTATTAGTCGGAACACTTATGTGAACATTTTGATAGATCTCCGGTAGAGGGATTATCAAGGGCTAAACATCTTTACTTATATTTGAAGAACGCTACTTAAGGTGAGTTCACGGCCCCACTTTTACTGCTTTAACTTTTGGGGGAGAAAACATGCGCTAAACTGTTTTGGTAACATATGTCATACTATGGTTTTAACTTATTATTGCTATACGATCTTTTGGAAAGTCCCGGGGGAAACCATGAATGTGCGGGGATGCACAACGGGGGAAATGTGGATAGATCTATTGGGCGTGACCTGCCCCACTCGTCGGCTTGGAGGGCCGGGCGGGTGCATATTGTCTCGAACAGGAACATTATCGTGCTGAACATATGGGCTGCTTAAACATGCTGAACATTGCTAAACGTGTCTAGTAATGGTTTCCAATCGTAGTAGTAATGAACGGAACTAGGCGCCCGGGTCTGCATTGGCGTCTAGACATAGTTGCACGTTTTGTAATAAAAGTATTTGAAACAACTTTTGAGATGATAGCATAGTTGATTGAATGCTACTTAAACGCTTCCGCTTATTAAATTAATGGTTATGTCTATTTACGTTTTCATATAGAGTTGTTTATTGTGATCGTTGACTTGGATCCTGGTTTGTCATGCGCCTCGCGGTAAAACCCCGCAAGTGGAAATTTGAGGGTGTGACACGGTCCAGACTGGATGTTTGATTACAAGGATTTCTTTGAATCATTCAATCTAGATAGCTTGGTTAAAGAGGCTGTATCACGATTATATTACGAGTGTGAAAACGCAGTGACATCACCGTTGGTGCGTCCGATCACCGTAAACCCTCAAACAGCTTCTAATGATACCTATGCTCCTGCAGTTGAAGAAGAGGTATTTCAGGAAGCTTCCACAACTCTTAATTCATTAGAATCTGAAGATGACGATGATGTTACAAGTGAAGCTGTTCCAAATATTGCTACAGAGACACCTCCAGTGAACCCAAATCCAAATGGTGCTTCATCATCAAACTTCGGTAATGATCTGGATTCGACAGAGAATTTGACTACTCAGACGAGAGTGCAAGTACCTGATTATCCGGAATCTCGGATACATCAGATTCACCCGCTCGAGCAGGTTATTGGTGATCCTGGTAGAAGTGTCATGACGAGAGGTCAATTGAGGAATGCAAACTCACCAGAAAACCTTGGCGCTCTTGCTTTATATGCTAAAATTCAAAAAGCAGGTTTTCAAAATGACTGGTCTTTTGCTTGTTATGTTTCGCAGGTCGAGCGCCGGACATACAAGGACGCTCTTTTGGATGATGTTTGGGTAGAGGCTATGCAAGAGGAGTTATTACAGTTTTAGAAACTTGGAGTGTGGACACTGACAGATTTACCTCCAGGACGGAAAAAGATAGGAACAAAATGGGTGTTCAAGTGTAAGAAAGATGACAGAGGAGTGATTGTTAGGAACAAAGCTCGATTGGTCGTACAAGGCTTTCATCAAGTTGAAGAAATTGATTATAACGAGATTTATGCACCGGTTGCATGCTTAGAAGCTATCCGCATGTTTCTGGCATTTGCATCTTATAAGAAATTCAAGGTGTATCAAATGGACGTTAAAAGTGTGTTTCTTTATGGTGTGGTCAAGGAAGAAGTTTACGTAGGTCAACTGTAACACCCCAACCGATGGCGGAAACATGACTATAAATGCTCATTTTAACTAATCGTTTCACTATTCTATTTTGGAACATTAACTATTAGCTAAACTATACTTACACAAATTAACATAGTGAGTATCTTATGTTCATACGAATCGTCAACACATCGCACTATAGGAATATGTATTACTTATCAAAACTCTTAGTTATCGCTTGTCATAGTCTTAATCACTTGAACCTTTTGTAGCGTACAAACTTGGTTAAATTGTTTTGTGTTTGGGTTTTGGACAACTGATGTTTTTGAGATAAAATAGACGACTTGCGTTGTCTGGTTTCTTACGAAAACAGAAGAAACTCTGCCCAAATTTTTACAAAACATAAGAAACATATCGAGCGTTCAAATCTATGAATTTGTTCAATAAACTACGTTTTCACAAATAGAATTATCTCCGAACCAACACGCTTTCACAAATTGATTATTTTAACAATAAATACAATATTTAAATTCTATTTTTTCCGTGCTAATGATACATATATTATTATCCAACGTGCCATTTCAAAATGATTAAAAGTTGCTATTCGGAATACTATTTGAAGCATGAATTTTAAATGAACACACATGCGCTCACACTTCGAGAAACTAAAACCAAGTCCTATCGGTTCGTTAAGTCATACACTTATTAAGACACGTATTCTTCCAATACGTGTCTAGGTAGTTGAATTAACTATCTTTACAACCAAGAAACGAAACAAGCGTATTTGCATTAGAAATTAAGGCATCGTTTATTTGTAATAGGATACAAGAGTTCAATTAATCCAAGTTCAGACTTGTTGCTACTTGCTAATACTTACACAGTGAATTTCAGGTGAGTTTTACATAGCCCCTTTTCTATTTCACTATTTTTGGGGTGAAACATGTTACAACATTCTATCTACAATTCAATCATAAAGTGTCATGTGTTATTCTATGTTGCATTTTGTCTTAAACATGACTAGGGTAAGCACAATATTCTAGCATAATCATTAACATTGATCTGCCGACGGTATACAATGATAGATCTATTGGACTGACAATCCCACCCGGATACGTGTACCTCCTACATAGGTAGCGTGGGTGATTGTTATCACATAACATAATCGAGTGAACCATGAGCGTATGGGATGGACCACAATATTCTAGTCACAAGGGTTGATTATGCACTCGATTTACCTGATAGTAGGTTTTCACATATGGACTAGACTTGCCATGACACTTGAATTGTACAAGTTTTATTCAATTATCAAATCCTATGTAATTCTCACCAACTTTTGTTGACCCAAAATATTTTCAAACTTAACATGTTTCAGGTTATAGCTTGCTTGAAGATGCGTAGCTAGTATTTTACATTTTGATGTACAAATTCTTAGAACAATTGTATGTAATTTATTTAAATCATTTATTGAAACTTATTATTTACCATGAGCTACTGAACAATCATCAATACGTGACATCCCGATGTTTCCGCCATCGGTTGGGGTGTTACAGATTGGTTTCAGAGCCATGGTTATAGGGAATTAGGTTATTAGAAAAATAATCTAGTCTATAACCATAGGATTTAAACCAGTACTTGCTTCTATTACTTGTAACCCTATTTGCTACCTTATCCTTATCTCTATCTCTATCCTCATCCTTATTCTTAGCCTAACTTAGTCTTGCCTACTCTCTTTCACTTATTTGCTACAATCCTAACGTACTTCTAGATTATTAGAGAAAATTCCTTGGACTTAGATCTGATCAGTTTGATAAGCCAACATTTTCGTTTATTCGTGGTTAAATATCTACAATCTTTGTGTTTCATTTCCATTTATATCATCTCCATCTCATTTAAATCACAAGATTTAAATCTCAAAATTTTCGCAATTCAAATCTATTTTCTTACTCATATAATCCCCTCGTTAGTCTAAATTCCATGAACCATTTGTGGATCTCAAAATCATATTTCATTTTACAAACTTGTAATATTACCCGCTTGTTTAATCATTTTCAACATCCGATCCAAATCGTATATTTCTCTTTACAACATATTGCATATTCTACTTCTTAAATCATATTACATTACATTCGGGCCAATTTTATTTTAAACCTCCTCCTTACATTTCTTTTTAAAGGCATCCTCAACCATAAAATTTCATCATGTTCAAGATTTTAATATCCTTGTTCAAACTATAATCTCATAACCTGTTTATAGGAGATATTCTAACACCAACACTGAAGAGTACTAAATTTTCTCAAAAATTCATCACCTGAGGATTTCACAAACTATAGTAAATAGATATTTTGTCAAAGAGTCTTTTATTTTCACAAAAACTATTTTCTAAATTCCAAATGTTTATGTAACAATTTATTGACGTAACAAATGATTTACGATAAAAATGTTTTAATCTACTAAGAATGACTTCTTTATGTATTACTCGAAGCCTATTATACAAAACGTCTGAACAAATTCTTGATTTTTGAAATCCGACATCGTGTTTAAAACCTATGACTCATCGAAATATTTTGATCTAAATAAATTTAGTTGTACAATTTAATGACTTTTGTTTTATATACGAAACCAATTTAGAAAATAAAATCTTTTCATCCACAGGAACAAAATTTACTCTACAATTTTTCCATTGACAAATACTTATTTTAAACTTGTTCGAACTATTACAAATTTTTGGCAAATACCGCAATCATGTTTTCTAATACGCTTGTATCTAACTATTTATTCAAACCCCACGATTATTCTGCATGATCACCTTATTACTTGCGTCTTTTTGAAACCCTATAAATTAAACCCTTTATCAACCATTTACACGTTCACCATTTTTCACAACTTTGATTATACTTTGAGTTTTCATCATCTCTCAAAATCCAAATTCACATCCTTTACCTCCTCGAACATGAACTTGATCTCCACGATAACCACACTATTGAAAACTTAATTGTTCATTGCATCAAAACTTGAATATTAGTTATACATGAGGATTTGATTATCTACCTGAACATTTGATTATTCATGATATTTGGAAGCATGGAAAATAAACTATTTGCTATAAACACATCTAAAGTCATTAACCTTGTCTAGGGCAACTCTATTGCAGCTCGCATGCTATACTTGATACTTGATGCATTTACTAACTTGCTTACATGTATGTATTATCAATTTGCAACTCATATGTTAAGCCAAAAACAATTGTTACACTTAATCAAACAACGAGTAGAGGATGAAGTACTTGCTCAACAGTTAGTAGAGTACCTAATAACCTGCTCAACGATTGGTAGAGGTCATCATGCCTGCTCAACAGTCGGTAGAGGTTCTAATAACCTGCTCAACGATTGGTAGAGGTCATCATGCCTGCTCAACAGTCGGTAGAGGTTCTAATAACCTGCTCAATGACTGGTAGAGGCTATCGCACCTGCTCAACAATCGGTAGAGGTTCCTACTCACTGACTGGTAGAAGTCTTTTTCCTGCTCAACAGTTAGACTCATCTTTGGATACATTATACATGTAATTTGATACAAAGATTTATTAGACTCATTGATACAAAGATTCAAGCACAAGGTTATCTTGCATTACTTACATGTGTGTTTAGAGTCATAGAAGGACACAAAACCCTAATGTAAGGTAAATTGGTGATTGCGGTCCGGAACGTAATCACGAATTTACAGGTACGTTAAGGTAGTGTGAAATTCTATCAAGGTTTTCGGTAAATAACCAATTATAAACTCTAGTTACCTGGTTGTTCATTTAGTCTTTCTATAGTCAATCAACTCATGCATTTCTTTTAGGATTCCTAAAACTTAAGATTCTTATTCTCCTTGCTATTTCAGATGAACCCAATCCAACCCTTAAAACTCACACATGTCAAAACTCTTACCCAAATTATTTGAAACATATTATTCTATTACTTATAAATTCATGTTGTGCTTTAACCCAAATTTTTCCAAACCACAGTTGTTTTAATTTCTACCCAATCACTAAACCCTGTGTTTTTAATAACTTCAGGACGAAGTTTCCAAAAGTAGGGGAGACTGTAACGCCCCGCTATTTTATGTAAAAATAAATAAATAAATAATATATATTTATATTATATTCACACAACTGTTGAGGTCTCTTTCAAGAAAATACCCAATTAACAAGGAATATTTTTTTTGTGTTTTATTATTACTTGCCCACAAATTAAATTACTTAATTACGTCATATAGTGACGCGGTGAGAATACATCGGATATTAAACGACTAGTCGATCCTAAAACTAACAAATTTAAATATGATATACATTCCAAATACTCGTTTTGAATCGAGTAATATATAAAAAATGACATAAAATAATTATTGTACTGATTAAACGAATTTAAATTTTAAAAACGAGACGCCAATCATTAACGGGTTCGTATATGCGGTTCACATCCATCTAACCCACCTAGTTAACCCTACATATTTATTATTTAAACACCTTAAACCACCTCCTACTTTCTTAATCCTTCTTCCCCAAAACCCTAGCCACCACCACTACCCTTTACCTCTTCCTTCCTCTTTAAATAAAATGCAGCCAAGCCAAGCAGACCATCACCCCCAAAACCCACTATACACTGCTCCTTCCTTCTCTTTCTCGTTCAAACAAAAACGCCGCCACCCCAAGGTGGTTCACGGCGGCTCCTCCCGGTTGTACAAACCCGTAAACAACAAAACCCCCTTAATCTCTCACGTCTCTGCCCCCCCCCCCCCTCATCTTGTGCTCCTCCTCTCTTCTCTAACATCAACCACCGGCCACCACCACAGGTAGTGGGCCTTGGCAGCAGCTCAATGGTCACGTTTGAAGGCTTGTCTCCTTGTTACACGACTGTTGTGGTGTAGGTGGTGACGAGGGATGATAGTTCACTCATTGCGCAGTCCGATGGTGGTTGTTGGGTTCAAGAGGGAGGCGGCGGCGGTGTTCTTGGGTGATGGTTTGGTCCAATCAGGTACAGGAGTTGTTTGGGGTTCGGTTCGTGGAGGCCGATGGTTGATGTATTGGGTCGCGTCTGGGATTTGAATTGTTGCGGGTCTGGTCTCTGTGACCGTCGGGTCCGATTTTGGTTGTGCAACAACAAGGTTGGTGGTCTTGATTGTGACTCGTCTTCAACTCGGTTCCAAGCCACGGTCAAACACGAGTTGACCAGGTCAAACCTGGTCAACAAAGGTCAAACTTGGTCAACGACGGTCAAACCTGGTCAACGACGGTCAACCTGGTCAGATTCGTCGATACGAAGTTCGTGGCGCGTACGTTTTATTTCGTGCACCGGATCCTATCGGGAAGGTATAATGCGCGCCGTGTCTTGTTTTATTTATTTTAGTTATATTTTTATAGTCAAATGTATATTTTCATTGGTATACATAAATGTTTATGAAAAAGTGTAAAACGAACCGAACGGACTTATACTTACGAAATACTTAACATCTAAATATAAATAAGTAGCTATATGAAAATATGTTGGATATATATATACAACATAATAGTTGGCGAAACATGTCTATAAATGCTCATTTTAACTAATCGTTTTACCATTCTATTTTGGAACATTAACTATTAGCTAAACTATACTTACACAAATTAACATAATGAGTATCTTATGTTCATACGAATCGTCAACACATCGCACTATAGGAATATGTATTACTTATCAAAACTCTTAGTTATCGCTTGTCATAGTCTTAATCACTTGAACCTTTTGTAGCGTACAAACTTGGTTAAATTGTTTTGTGTTTGGGTTTTGGACAATTGATGTTTTTGAGATAAAATAGACGACTTGCGTTGTCTGGTTTCTTACGAAAACAGGGGAAACTCTGCCCAAATTTTTACAAAACATAAGAAACATATCGAGCGTTCAAATCTATGAATTTGTTCAATAAACTACGTTTTCACAAATAGAATTATCTCCGAACCAACACGCTTTCACAAATTTATTATTTTAACAATAAATACAATATTTAAATTCTATTATTGCCGTGCTAATGATACATATATTATTATCCAACGTGCCATTTCAAAATGATTAAAAGTTGCTATTCGGAATACTATTTGAAGCATGAATTTTAAATGAACTCACATGCGCTCACACTTCGAGAAACTAAAACCAAGTCCTATCGGTTCGTTAAGTCATACACTTATTAAGACACGTATTCTTCCAATACGTGTCTAGGTAGTTGAATTAACTATCTTTACAACCAAGAAACGAAACAAGCGTATTTGCATTAGAATTTAAGGCATCGTTTATTTGTAATAGGATACAAGAGTTCAATTAATCCAAGTTCAGACTTGTTGTTACTTGCTAATACTTACACAGGTAATTTCAGGTGAGTTTTACATAGCCCCTTTTCTATTTCACTATTTTTGGGGTGAAACATGTTACAACATTCTATCTACAATTCAATCATAAAGTGTCTATGTGTTATTCTATGTTGCATTATGTCTTAAACATGACTAGGGTAAGCACAATATTCTAGCATAATCATTAACATTGATCAGCCGACGGTATACAATGATAGATCTATTGGACTGACAATCCCACCCGGATACGTGTACCTCCTACATAGGTAGCGTGGGTGATTGTTATTGCATAACATAATCGAGTGAACCATGAGCGTATGGGATGGACCACAATATTCTAGTCACAAGGGTTGATTATGCACTCGATTTACCTGATAGTATGTTTTCACATATGGACTAGACATGCCATGACACTTGAATTGTACAAGTTTTATTCAATTATCAAAACCTATGTAATTCTCACCAACTTTTGTTGACCCAAAATATTTTCAAACTTAACATGTTTCAGGTTATAGCTTGCTTGAAGATGCGTAGCTAGTATTTTTCATTTTGATGTACAAATTCTTAGAACAATTGTATGTAATTTATTTAAATCATTTATTGAAACTTATTATTTACCATGAGCTACTGAACAATCATCAATACGTGACATCCCGATGTTTCCGCCATCGGTTGGGGTGTTACATAAACCACCAGGCTTTGAGGATCCTATTCACTGGGATAAGGTCTACGTTCTAAACAAAGCGCTCTATGGGTTGCACCAGGCTCTAAGGCAATGGTATGAGGAGCTGAGCACTTATCTTCTATCCAAAGGATTTAAACGAGGTTTGGTAGATTGCACACTATTCACAAAACGAACAGGGGATGTCTTGCTTCTAGTGCAGATTTATGTTGATGACATTATTTTTGGTTCTACTAACGAACTTCCGTGCAGAGAATTTAAACGTGTTATGCAGAAAAAGTTCGAAATTAGTGCGATGGGAGAGATGCAGTTTTTCCTAGGCTTGCAGGTGGATCAAAGACCAACGGGGATCTTTATTCATCAGAACAAATATGTTTCTGAAGTCTTGAGCCGATTACAGATGGATGATTCAATGCCAATGGATACCCTGATACAACCTAATCATGGGATTGGTGTTGACGCTAAGGGGGAGCTAACTGATCCTTTTACATACAGAGCAATCGTCGGATCTCTGATGTATCTCACCGCTTCCAGACCAGATATAATGTTTGCGACATGTCTTTGTGCACGTTATCAATCGAAGCCGAAATAGAGTCATCTTGCAGCTGTCAAACGTATCCTTAGATATCTGAAGGGTTGTCCTTCGAGAGGACTATGGTACCCTAATGATGATAATTTTGACCTAATCACTTTTAGTGATGCAGATTGGGGAGGCTGTGACAAAGACAGCAAATCCACAATGGCTGGATGCCAATTTATGGGGAGCAGGCTCGTGACCTGGCAATGCAAGAAACAAACTGCAGTCGCCTTATCCACATGTGAAGCAGAATACGTCTCAGCATCAAGCTGCTGCTCACAAGTTCTCTGGATACAACAACAGATGGTGGACTACGGTTTGCAATTTCTTAAAACCCCTATTTACTGTGATAATGAGGCCGCAATTGCATTACAAAAGATTTAGTAAATCACTCGAAAGCTAAACATATCCGGATCAAATATCATTTTTATCCATGATTCTTACGCAAAAGAGTTGATCGATATGGTCAAAATCCACACTAACTATCAACGTGCAGATCTTTTTACCAAAGCTTTTGATAAATCAAGATTTGAATATCTTTTAAAAGCTAACTAGGTTATGTACCCGTGTGATACACGGGTTAAATAATTTAAATTATATATATTATATATAAATTTAAAATATAATTAAGAAAAATTAGATTACATATTTTATTTAAAATAAAAAAAAGTTGCCTTTACAACCGAAAAAATATTAAATATTCATCAGCCCCTAAATGATTTATTGTAAAATACATTTTTATTCACATAAAACTTTTTTCAAACATTCCAAAATATATCTTCCATACCGTGGCTATTATCTTATAAGATTGCAGGTACAACAAAACAAAAAAATAAAAAAGTAATAAAGGTAAATCTGTTTAGGTTAGGATATAAAAAAATGAAATTAATTTAAAAGTATCTCCTTATCCGTTAAACCATCTCAATCGAGTATTGTTCATTTTGGAATTTGACATCAAGTTTATTTATAAGCCAAAGTATTTCTAACCTTGAGTGTATAATCATTTTTTTTTCTAACATTAAGGTCCTTAAACATAAGACATTTATTGGTTCAATTTTACTGTATTATAAAAAAAGAATGTGTGAATTAATAGCATGAAAATAAAGATTGAAACGAATTAGTAATGAAAAGACTGTTTAGATATTGCATTTCTCTATTGAAGTAACTTGAAAAAACAAAGTCAATGAAGATTTCAAATAATGATTTTTCATATATAAAATGTATTTTATATAAAATGTATTTTATATATGAAGGTATTATAATACGAAAATAACCAAACATATTCAGTTTTGTATCAAATCAAAGATTTAATTAATGTGAATTGATTTGTTTTATTTTGTTTGTTCAGAATATTGTAAGAAATATAGTTTTTAAACTTAGAGTGAAAGACCACATATTAAAAACACGTTTTAAGGTACACGATTTAAATTTAATAACACATAAATACACTATCTTAAAAAAAATTTAATAAAGATTACTTTTGTAAGTTCATAAACATTTTCAAATTATGTCTAATAATTTATTTCTAATTTTGAATTATAATATAATTATATTTATTGATTTACAAAAAACATAGAATATATATATTAAACTGAATTCCAATAATTATACTAATAATTATAGTTGTAACAAATAAAAACTGAATAAGTAATAATTATTAAATAAAGAAAAAAATTAAAAGAAATGGATTGTTTAAAATAATAAAATGGGAGGCTTTGTGATGGAGTTCTATGTACTCTATGTGCTGTCTTTTATTACTATAGTTAGAAATCGATTAATGTTGATTGATTTATTTAAATTTGAATTTATTGTATTAAATAATAAAATGAGAGAATTCATGTGGGATTGTCATGTGTCCCTCATGTGTTTTCTTTTATTATATAGTGTAGATGGTATAAAAGAAAAACAAGACTGATCACCACCTCAGTTTATCGCTTTTTAGTTTTAGTTTTTATTGTTTTTTGAAAATTACAAAAATCCAAAAATATGTTTTACATTTTAGGTAGAGTTTATTTTCAGAAAAATCAAAAACATTGAAAAATCCAAAAATTCCATAAAAATAGAAAACCCAAAATGATTTCCAGGAGAAAAAGGGGAGAAGATAGTACATCAGTGGGGGTCTGACACATGCTAAAGAAGTGTAATGCAATATAAGGCGTGTGTTTGAGTCTGTGTGATGTGTTGATAGGCTTCATAGACCTATTACTGCGTGCCTGATACATACATATCAAACGAATTGTTGTGTGGATGAACTCATCATGGGCATATGGTCTTAGTACCGTAATTTCGTTTGATAGAGTATTTGTACAAAATTCGGAGGTTTCGGGTCGTTATGTTATTAGTTATCTGGGGATAGCCGCTCTGATCTTCTGCTGTAAGTCATTACGGACCTAGATCAGATAGGGTGTCTTTATAAAAGAGCTGTAAAGCCAAATCCTAAAGTTACCGAGTTGAGAAACTTTCAATGTATGGCGATAATCAAAGATTATCTAATGCATCGTATCAAATCATTGATATAAATCATGATTGATATCAACCCTCAACCTGGTAGAGTGCACAAGTTACTTTGTAGCATTGAGTTGCTGACTTGTACACCTCTTGCCTCATACCTTATAAATTACAGATGACGAAAGCATAATCACGCGTTACAATGAGTCTTTGTGCATTTACTTCTTGATACGGGAGTATGTCGTGTGTGTGGGGACCACAGACAATTGAGTTTATACTATAAATATTAGTATCAGTCTAAAGCACTGCACAACAGTCTGCATGTGAGTTTATATGGATCACACTATCAGCAGTTGCCAGATCACACATTGTCTTTAATGATAATAAATCAAAAGATCAATGGTGTGATCAGATTTCTCAAAAACTGATATGATGAGATTCACAAAACATTTCTGCATGTGAGTTTACTGCTTTATATTACATTTCTGCATTTTACATTTCTCGTCAAATATACAAAACTCAAAAAGATTTTAGGTATGTTTTAACAAAAAGTTTAGAAAATCCAAAAGATTTTACATTTCTATCGTATTTTTGATAGCTGATGGTGGTTGATAATGATTTTCTAAAACTTGATGGCCCATTTGAGTTTTGTCATCTTAAAATGAAAATTAATGAATGTCGGATGCTTAAAAGTTGAAAAATATTTTGAACGGGACTCATTTTTGAGATTTGGTAAAAACTTCAAAAATTCCAAGTTTCATTCGCCCCTTCGTTGGGTCGAAGGTGGAATTTTTCTTGCTCATTCGAACCTTTCAAACGGTCGAATGTGAGTGTTCATGTGTTTATTTTCACATTCGAATCATTTGTCTACATTCGAACCATTTGTCTACATTCGAACCTTTAAATAGGGTCGAAGGTGGACAAATTTTCACATTCGCCCTAGTCGTTTGGTCGAATGTGGAGCCTATATATGCCTGATCTGCTCATTCGGCCCCATATTCAAAAAATTTTAAATTTTTGAGATTAAGGGATCTTGTTGCTCGTGATTTAAAAATCTGATCATTGTATTCTACGTGTTTTGCTGATCATTTCACTATATCATTTGCAGGTATCCATCCACAAACAAAGTCACAATCATTGAATTTGTGTTCAAACCCTAACCAGGATCAAAACATGGTTTTTAACCATTAATTGTTAAAATTGATGTTAAGGACTCAATGTTTAAGTGTTTTAGGGGGAGAATAAACAAAAATCCAGGGTTTAAACAACTTAGATTGATAAATTGATGATTAAAATGCTTCGAACCCTAGTTTTTAAATGAAAACACATAAACATTGAATTAATTAAAATTGTTGATTGGGAAATGTTTATCGGCCATATTAGATGGTGTTCAAATCAAAATGGCATGTTAAAACTATCTAAATCAAAATTTGCAATTTGAGAAGATGAACAGTCTTCTTTCGCCCAATTTTAAACGGTCGAAAGTGGAACTTTATGGTCGAATGTACATTTTTAACTACTGATTTTCACATTCGAACCTTTGATTCCACATGCAAACCTCATTTTTCACATTTGTACCTTCGAATGGTCGAATGTAGAATTTCAAAATCAAAAATTTCAAGTTTTGGTTATTTTGTCCGTTTTTAACATGTTTTCTTGATTTGTTTTGCAGTTTAACTATGTCTGAACGACAGAGTACTGATGTTCCCGCAGGATCTTTAGAAAAGGCAGCTGGAAAAGAACAAGTTGAAGATTTACCATTTGAAGCAACACACAATTGTTGTGCATTTATGGGAGATCTGAAGAAACATACCGAATTCATCGATATTGTTGATTTCTTAAAGAGAAGTCGTGTGATTGTTGCCCTTGCTACTCCCGCCATCATATACAAAGATCATCAACAAGAATTCTGGAAGAATGTCAGAATGGATTATTGGAACAATGAATCTGCTGTCGTAAGTACGATTCAGAGGGAGTTTGTGAGCATTTCTAAAGATGACATCAGAGAGGCACTGAAGCTGCAGGATAAGAAGACAGATCCAAGAGTTCTATCATGGATTGAACAGAGAAAGTGCTTCCTACTAATGAAGTACAATTGACCGATTACTGATGGTTCATTACACAAAGGGAAGCTATGTCCGCAGTTCAAGTATCTTGCACACGTCATGTTACATGTGTTTGGATCAGTGAGTGGAGGTTTTGATGTTATGAGAAAGAGTATTAGCTCTTTGATGGTTGCCCTAATCTTGAACATATGCTGGAACCACTAAGAGGTTTGAAGAACAAGAAGTTTCTGTTATATCCGAGTTCCTGCAGATGATATTTGATGAGAAGTACAAGAACTTGAGAAGAGATCCTACTCAGATAGTCGTACAGGATAACATGAACCTGAACACGCTAGTTAGAATTAAAGGTTATAAAGGCGTGCCGATGAATGAAAGACCACCACACAAGAACTTGTTTGGTCATCTGATTAACCCAGGATATGAAGATCCAGATAAGGATAAAGCTAGGCATGCTAATAGTGATTCTGATGAAGATAATCCTTTATGCCCTGTGGATCCTGATGCTAAGAGAAAATGGCAAGTAGTGAATGTTGGCACAAAGAAAGGGAAAGAGAAACAGGATGATGTAGAACCACCACCAAAGAAAGTTTCTAGAAGAAAGAAAAGTGTTGCAAAGAAAGGCACACATTTGGTGGATGAAGAATCATTGGATTCAGAGGAAACTCAGGTTGAAAAGAGATGGGATTCAGATAATGAGACTGTTAAGAGCACCACACCCAAGGCCATTGTGGCTAGTGAGTCTGAAAGTCTAAACAAATCTGTAGAAGAGCAGAGGACAAATAGTCCGATTGCATTGGATGAGATAGATGAAGGTTTAGGTTTGGGATCTGAAGATTTTGGAGGATCGCCAAAGACGTGAGAGAATTAGAAGAAGCCTTTATATAAGAAGAAAGAAAAAATTGTTAAGCCAATGGAGAAAAGAGCTAAAGACGTTGAGAATCTGATTGCTGGGAAGAAAGTTCCTGCAACATCTAGCTCTAAATCACCCATTACATCCCCACCAGCAAAGAAACAGAAGACATCATCTACTGCTGAGCATACTGAACTGCCAACTGATGCGTTTAATGATGCTTTGGATAGAGTTTTGAAAAAGCTGAAGAAAGGAAAGATTCCAATGGCCGAAGCTTCAACACCAAAGGTTACTGTAGATAGTGATGTGATGACTGCAGTTAACCAGAAACTTGCAGATATGATGAATATTATTAATCTGCAACAAGCAGAGATCGAACAGTTGAGGAATAATGATAGAAAGATGTTGGATGTTGTCGAATCTTCACATGAAAATCAAGAAGCTCTGGAAGCAAAGATTAAATGACTTCAGAAAGAGAACAAGAAGTTGTTATTACATGAGCAGAGAAATACCAGAAGGTACATCACTATGAAAGAGGAGAACAAGAAGTTGAGAGTGAACAACAAAAGTATGAAGAATATCATAGAAGAATTATATTCGAAAGCTGCTCAATTGAAAGAAGGAGAAGAGGATAAAGAAAAAGATGAAGAACTTGTTGATTTTGAACCATCAGATGAAGAAGAAGAAGATGATGATGAGTTGAATTAAGATGCCGGTGATGCTCCTAAAAAGAAGAAAGATGATGGTGATGATGATGATGGTTCAGGTGATAAATCAAGTGATGGTAATAGCACTGCTAGTTCTGATAATGATGATGATGATGATGATACTGACAAGTATAAGTGTGAAAAGAGAGGATCAGGAAAAGACACAAGAGAAGCTAGTTCTAAAGCTCCTGGTGGAACTACTGACGATGATAATATCTTCTGGAACGAGAAATTGAGAGCCTTATCTGAAGAAGATAAGAAATTATATAGCGAGATGTTAACTGATAGAGTCTGGATGATCGAGATGACTGGTAGGTTTCCAGAAATATTTGAGTCAAATGATATGCGTTTTGAATTGGAATATAACGATCCTGATCCAGAAGACGCAGAAGTTTCTGCAGCCGTATCAAAAGAGATATTGGAGGGGCTGGCGAAACAAGTTGGTAAATCTCTGGAGGAGTTGATGAGTGAGAATCAGATTCTTAATATACCTGAGAAAGAGGCAGGTAATCATTCCGATGATAGAGATGTCCCAGTGTTTGAAGAAGTGGAGATAGATGATATTACGAGTGAGGAATATCCAGAATACTTTAAGAATGACAAAGATTCTGGATTTCCTGAATTCTCTGATGAAATGTTGAGCCAGGCTGAAAAACTTGCTCGTGAGAAGAGTAAGAAGTTTGTTGAAGAAGTGTTTCCAGATTGTCAAAAGCCAAATACTGAACAATCTGATGCTTTGAAAGAATTATTGAGGAAACTTAAAGAAAAAGAAGCTAACCGTCCAAAGACTGAAGTTCAAGGTAGCTTTTACAAATTCCATAATGAGTTATTCAAAGGCAAAGCTCTCGGCTGGAAGTATCTAAGACAGCTTAAGTGTGTCGCTGTGAAATGGGAGAAAGGAATTCTGTACTTCGACAGATTCCATGACATTAAGACACTACCGTACTGGGCGGTTCGTGATATCTGCAGACATGAAATGCCGGGTGCTTTAGTAAACAACCATCTTGTTGGTTACTTTGCAGATAGAATGGCTAGAGAGAGCAGAACGAAATGGGACGTGTTTACCCCACAATATCCTAAAAAATTGTCCATAAGAAGGAGAAGGATGATATAACGGGATTGCCCAAGGTGACGTTGAAGTATAAACCACCAAAAGTGTTGAGGCATATTTCCTTGATGCAAATACCACAACACTTTTCCAAAGATTTTATGTGGTGGTACTATGACTGGAAGACAGTAGAAGCTATTATCGTTCTGAAAGATGGTTTGAAGGATTTTAAGAAGATTCACATTTTTTGACCCGATGTGGTTGATCAATTGCTCGCACGAAGATATCATCATGCTATACTATAATCCAATTTATTGTGAAGCGAAAGACAGTGAACAGGCAGCCAAATACCAACGTGTGGTATTCTTATGCTTTGCGTGGGATGTTAATGCGGGTCGTGATTTCGAAAAGAAGATGGGGAAGTTTGTCAAGATTCAGAATGTTGAAAAGAAGAAACTGAAACAAACTCATGAACCAGTGATGACGAAGGAACAAAAGACATTATTGCGTATCAAACTGATGAACAAGACTATGGATGAAGAGCGAAGGCAGAAGCAATTCATGCAATAGTCGAGGGGGAGTTTGTATATACACGAAAGTGCGACTAGTGCTATTGAATTGCAAATCTCAATATGTTATGTTTTGGTCGAATGGTCGAATTTGGCTTTACAGATGGTCGAAGGAAGAATAGATGGTCGAAGTAGGAACTGGGAGGTCGAATGTAATTTTGTTTATGTATATGTCCAGATTCGCCCACCTTGAATGGTCGAACCCGCACATTCGACCAAGCTATTTGGGCGAATGTGCAGGTCTATATAAGGCTGAATCAATTTTGAATGTGTAACTTTTGGTCATTTGTTTTCCCTCCCAGTGTGTGTTTCTCCCTAGGGTTTTTATTGAGTCTGTATTCAAGTAATATCATTATAAACAATCTTTTGAATTGTAATTGATTATCTTATTGAATGAAATGAATATGTTTATGATGATTTCTGTGTTTTGTTAGTTTTATTATCATTTTGTGATCGATTCAGGGATTCCGCACCTGAATTGAACTTGTTTGATCATAATCTTTGTTGATTAGCCGATGCTACGTGCATACATGTTTTCATCACGATCGTTTACATTTATTTCTGTCAACTTCTATGGATTATCGAGAGATTAAGAATCTTGCCATGTTTGGATAATATCTAACATTGTCTCATATCTTGCCAACGTGATCTTAAGTCGAAATCACATCTTAGAGTTTAATTAATCTCATGATGATGTTGGTGAGGATCTAGCATGATTGACAACACAAGAGATAACCTTGGATTCTACCCATCATGTGCCTAATTACGAGTTGACCAAGCTTTAAAAAAGAATTAGTGGGTAACAAAGGGGGGCGGTTTAGGGATCTCAAGGAAGGTCAACAAGTTTGTTTTGGTAAGTATCTTGGTATAGGTTGGTGAGGTTTAGGAAATCTATCCACTTTGGTGCTCAATCATTTAGATTAAAGCTTGACACAAGACTTGGTTTTTAATCGTCATGATGTTGCTTAGTTAGTAGAAAGGTGATTTTATCCTACATGGGACATAAGGGGGCGGCTCACTAGTTCCCACAAAGGATGAATCTTACTTATTATGGAAGGGTATCTCTCATTGTTCTAAGGGATTATGTTGGGTCTGCTGAACCAGAGAAGAACAGATGAATTGAAAAGCCAAAACATACTAAATATCTGATCCATAATAAAACAGTACTTTGCGTACAAGATCCTCCTAAAAGACTGTTGACACTAACAACTGTTGTTCCCTAACAACTATTTTACAACTGCTGATTACAAGGTCTGTTGAAGAATCATCTGTTCAGTCAAAGGTCTGAAGATACAAGGTCTGTTGAAGCCAACAACACTTAGGCTCCAATAGTTGATACAAGCATCAAAGTTTATCCAATCAATTGTTTAGTCATCAGAGTTTTCCTATGTAATAGTGTTTTGTATAGGGCAGATGTTTTATGTTGTTATATCTGTTAGATGTCACTATCTTAGGTGATGCCAGCCTTAGGTCCTCAGAGTTTTCGTTTGTTTATAAATAGAACAGTGTCTGTACTGTTCTATTCATCACTCCAAAACATTCTCTAAGTACAAACAGAGCTGTGAGTGATCAAGCTGAGGGGGAGATTGTAAACTTGTACTGTAATATGTGATGGCTTATGAAAAATACATGTTGAAAGCAATTGTCTCATTTGTTATGATTTAAAGTTTATATTTCCGTTGCTCTTTCCATTATTATTCATCTTCATTATTGTTTCATTTACTAAACTTCATAACAAATCAAACTCAGTTCCTAACAATTGGTATCAGAGCTTGGTCAATTAAATTCGATCTAATCAATCAATTTAGTATAAACAGATCAGCTCAAATTTATTGATATTGCTTTGTTTGTCGGATTGAAAACTGAGTAAAAGTTTATTTACGTTCAAAGTTTTTTAAACACACCCTGTTTTATAAACAATTAGTATAAACAGACTGGCTTCAATCAATCACGATCCACAACACTGGCACGAACAACAATATCTGGCAACATCGGATGAGTCATGTTCTAGCTCAACAGAGCACTGGGTGCTGGAAGTCGGTTATCTTCAGACCACAAGTTTTGATGTTGCCGAGTACCGAAGATCCCAAGGTTCAAGAGCCAAAGAAAGTAGAAAACTACTCGGAGCAAGATTTTCAGAAAATTGAGTTAGATGCCAAAGCCTTCAGTATTGTGGCCATGGCTCTACCAAATGATATCTATGCTGGGCTGCTAAACTGTAATAGTGCAAAGGAGTTGTGGGATGCTTTGAAAAAACAATTCGGTGGGACTGAGGAGGTTATTGAAAACAACCGAGAAATATTAAATCAATAATATGAAAAAATCATTTATGTGAAGGGAGACTCATTAACTCAACAATTTGAGAGGTTTAATAGCTTAATTAGTGAACTAAAACTGGTGGGTCTAACTTATCCAAACTCAACATTGAACCATAGGTTTTTAAGATCACTACCAGATAAATGGGACACTATTGCAATTGTTATGAGAAACTCAATCGGTTTTAAGGACTTATCTCTAACCCAGTTTCATGGTAAGCTCTTGACCTATGAGAGAGAGCTTAACCAGAAAAGGAAGCTTCAGGATTCTGGAAAAGTGTCTGATGATTATGTGTTTGGTAATACAACACTTTTGGGTCAGGATGAGATGTCTGGTAGCAGTAAGGATCAGAGTTATGGTCATTTTATTGACATAACTTCTGGTTTTAAAACTGATTCTTATTCACCCAATTATGACCTTCAATATTTTGATCCTGTGGACTTGGAAGAAATGGACATTTTGCACCAACTAGCTCTGCTCAGTATTAGAACTAACAATTTCTATAAGAAAACTGGCAGAAGATACCTAGGTTTACATGGTGGGTCAAAAGTGGGGTTGGATAAATCTAAAATTATGTGTTACAAATGTCATAGAATGGGTCATTTTGCTAGGGAATGTAGGAGTCAAAATGGAACAACTATGATTACCTATCCAAATCAAAGGCCTCAGACAAACACTTAAAAGCTTTCCCAAAATACCCGTGGACCAAATATGCAAAACACTGCTCACTTTGTACAGTCCTCATCCACTGTTCCTGTCCACTATGTCCAAACCACTGTTCCACAGATTCAATATGTTCAAACCCCTATTGCTCATGCTCAAATACCATTATGTTAGGACAAAGAGGATTGGTGAAACCACTTTTGTAAACCTTAGTCTAATTCACTTCTGTCATTTTTGGCTAAGTATAGAAGTACTGAAGAGAAGACAAGAAACTGCTGATTAGAAGATATGAGAAGTGTTGAAGTTGCAGAAGTTCTGAAGTCCAAACCAGACAAGTTCACTTCAGAAGTACTGAAGACAAAACTACTCTTCAGTAGTTGTCCTTCATCAGCACTTAGCAATAGATATTTTCCACCGCCTTTTTGCATCAGTAGTTTGTTGTTTAATATTACTTTTAGCTGTATTTGTTTCTTTCAATGTTGCAACTTGTGCAACTTGTCACTGTAGTTTCTGTGCTTGCTTTTTAGGCAAGATACATGCATGTAATCGTCTATAAATAGGAGGCTTCAACCTTCTATTTTAGACATTGATTTTCAACAGAAAAATCCTTCAAACACTCTCATTGTTATATTCCATTTCTGTATTTATTGTGAATCTCTCTAAGCATCTAATTCTCATTTACAACTTAGATTCATAATTAATACTTTGTCATTTATTAGTTTCAAACATCAAGGGGGAGTTATAACTCTGCCTTAGTGTAAAAAGTGTTGCTTTAACTTATAACATTCCACTGTGCTTATAATCTGATTTACAAGGACTTGCTAAACACTTAAGTGTCAAGATAGCAAGTTCTTACTTAGCAAAAAGAGCAAACTGATCCAACAATTGGTATCAGAGCATTGGTTTATCTGATCACATATCAATCTAACAAATTGAGAATCAGACACAAAGCTCTTATTGATATTCAATAAAAAGATCAAAAGTTCACTTTTTATCAATATCCATCACTTAAAAGAGTCATCAGACAAATCTATACTCTTTAAAAATGGATCCACATAATACTGGTTCTGCCACCAAACCTGCCATGCTTGTGAGAAATGAGTACAATATATGGCAAAAGAGAATGGCACATACCTTGTCACAAACCAACACAGGTTGTTGGAGATCTGTGATATATGGTCCACACAAACCAGTAAACATAAATCTTGAAACTAAAGAAGGGATTCCAAAGGATCCCAAAGACTATACAGATGAGGATTTCCTAAAACTTGAGCTAGATGCTAAGGCATTCTCTATGTTGGCAATGGCTCTCCCAAATGAAATATACTCTGGCCTTTTACATTGTGAAAGTGCCAAAGAACTTTGGGACTGTCTTAAAGAACAGTTTGGAGGAACTGAAGAGGTGATTACCAACACCAGAGAAATTTTGGCTCAACAATATGAAACATTTGCTTATATTAATGGGGAAACTTTGACACAACAATTTGAAAGATTCTCCTCATTAATCTCTGAGCTAAAGTTAAATGGTCAGACCTATACAACAGTATCTATGTTACATAGATTTTTAAGGTCTCTACCTGACAAATGGGAAACTTACTCCATTGTCTTAAGATCCTCACCAGATTTTAGCTCCCTCACTCTTACAAAACTCCATGGGAGATTACTTACTTTTGAGAGAGAAATCGATCAAAAGAAGAAATTACAAACTTCTGGTAAAACTGCTGATGACTACCTACCAGGTAGTACAGCACTTTTGGGACAAGATTCACCAACTTGTTCCTATGGATCTTATGACAATATTGACATAACCACTGGGATCTCATCAGAAAGATCTTTCCCAGGTTATGACAATGATGACCAAAGTCAAACTGCTGATAATCTATGTTTTATCATGGATGATTTGAAAAATTTTAGCAGTGATGACTTAGAAGAAATGGACATATTACACCAACTGGCCATGCTAAGCATTAAAACTAACAAGTTTTATAAAAGGTCAGGAAGGAAATTTCCGGGATTGACCAGTAATACAAAAATTGGTTTTGACAAATCTAAACTGAGATGTCACAAGTGTCAGAAGTTGGGACACTTTGCTAGAGAGTGTAGAAGCTCTAGCTTTAACCAATCACAATCTGGAAATAACTATAACCCCAATTATAATAGGAACAATGGAACTCAAGGGAGTGCTCATTTTGTACAGGCACAAGCTCCTCAACAGCAATATATGCCTCAAGTACAATATGTTCAAGTGCCTGCTCAACAGATGCAGAGCCAACAATCAATCCCTCCCTTTCCAGCTGCTCAACTTCCTCCACAGCCTCAACAACCCCCTCAACAAAGTCTCTTTACCTCGGGGTATGTTGACTGGAGCAGTCTCCCTTATGACACCACAGAGTGCAATCCTGATGCAGACAACAAAGTGTTTGACATCAACTGGGGAGAACCAGACAATGGCAGAAAGAACTTTGCCTTAATGGCATTTGAAGGCTGTACCTCAAAATCTGCATTGTCTCAGGTATCAAAAGAATCTTTGACAAAACTTTGCTCAAACTCTTGCAAAGAAACTTTTGCTCTCATAAGAGAGACAAACGTGCACCTACAAGGCAAAGCCAATGATTTAGAAAGAAAATACACACAGATAAAATGTGATTTAGAAAGAAAACTGTGTGCTAAAACAAAAGAGGTTTCTAAATTAACTGACTCTGCTATTGAAACCCAAGCACAAATCAAAATGATGCTAAATGACCTGGGAGATGTCAGACAAGAGCTTGCTGACACCAGGATCACTTGTGAAAAATGGGTGGAATCTTGTAGGGGGTATCAACTACTGCTAAACAAACAAAGTGCTTCAAATGTTAAGTTTGGCATAGGATACCATCATGTTGAAACACCAACAGATTTTTCTCCCAAAACTACTGAAGATGGGAGAAGAATTGTTTCAAATGAAACTTCTGAAGGGAAAGAATGCACATCTTTCCATGAAAACTTTCTAAACAGAAATCCTGGCATTTTTAAAGAAAGTACTTCAGAAGTATTTACAAAAACTGACAACAAGCCATCAGTAGTTTCATCTACTTCAGGAGTTGAGACCCTGAAAACTACTGATGAGCAAAATCTTTTCACAACTGTCAGAAATTTGCCTTCAGATCAAAAACAAAAGGCAAAAGAATGTGAAATTTGTGGCCTGTTCAACCACAAAACTGAATTTTGTAGATACAGAAAAGGAATTCAGTTCAATCAAAAATTTAAACAACAGGTTGTGGGAAATCAAATCAGAAATGATTATGAAAAAGTCTTTAAACCCAAGAAACAACAACCTGAAAACACCTTTTCTCAGAAAAAGATAAAATCTCAACCAAAATCTTTTTCTCAAAATTCCTTGTCAGTAGTTAGACCAGAATCATCAGCAGTTTCACAAACTGCTGAGATTCAAAATCTAAAGAACATGGTAGAACTACTGATGACCAAGGTTGATGGTGGTCCTAAAAAGGATACCACCATGGTTCTTAATGAAAAATCCATTGCCAAAAAGACATGGATTTCTCAACCTGGTCAAGAACAAACTGTAACTGTTCTCAAGAGCAAACCCAAAGCCAAACAGGCTTGGGTTTCCAAATCTAACTAATTTGCTTTTATGTGCAGAGAGTTTCCAGGGGCTTAAACAGCATATGGTATGTTGATAGTGGAGGCTCTATGCACATGACTGGATGCAGATACCTGATAAACAATTTTATTAGCCAAAGAGAAGGATCTGTATCTTTTGGGAACAATGCTAAGGGATATGTGCTAGGACATGGCAATGTCTCCTCTGGCAAAATACAGTTTGACAAGGTCAATCTGGTGGAAAACCTTGAATACAACTTGCTGAGCGTGTCACAAATGTGTGATAAAGGATATTCTTCCTTTTTCACAAAGACAGCTTGCAAGATCATCTCACCAGAAGGCCAGAAGTTGATTGAGAAGATTATAGAAGATCATACTTTGCTGATTGCCAAAAGATGTGGCAATGTCTATGCAGTAGACATTGAGAAAGACAAAGTATTGAACAACACGGCCTGTTTCTTCTCAAGGGCATCAACTTCAGAAACAGATCTCTGGCACAGGAGACTTGGCCATGTGAACTTTAAAACCATAAATAAAGTCACAAAAATGGGCTTGGTCAGAGGTCTACCTTTGAAAGTATACCAGTGTCAAGAACACTGTGTATCCTGTTTAAAGGGAAAGCAGCATAAGTCCTCCTATAAGTCTATTGAAGAATCAAAAACAACTGCATGTCTTCAACTACTCCATATGGACTTATTTGGACCTGTCAAGATTATGAGCCTTGGTAAAAAGAAGTACTGCTTAGTCATCATTGATGACTACTCAAGATTCACATGGGTATTTTTCTTATTTTCCAAGGATGAGGCTGCTGAAATCATCAAGTTCTTCATTCTACAAGTAGAGAAACAATATTCTCTATCTGTCAAAACCATTAGAAGTGACAATGGGACAGAGTTCAGGAACAAAACTCTGGATGAATTCTGTTTGTCTAAAGGGATTATTAGACAATACAGTGTTCCCAGAACTCCTGAACAAAATGGTGTAGTAGAAAGGAAGAACAGAACATTGATAGAAGGAGCAAGAACAATGTTAGCTGATTCTGGACTGCCATTGTACTTTTGGGCAGAAGCAGTTAACACAGCATGTTATGTTCAGAATAGAGTTCTTGTGGTCAAGAGACATTCCAAGACTGCCTATGAAGTTCTTCATGGCATGAAGCCCCTTATCTCCTTTTTCAGGGCTTTTGGGTGTCAATGTTTCATCTTGAACATCAAGGAATCTATTTCAAAGTTTGCTGCCAAAGTTGACTCAGGTTACTTTCTTGGTTACTCTTCAACTAGAAAAGCCTACAAGGTTTTTAATTCTCACACCAGGATAGTAGAAGAAACATTGAATGTCAAGTTCAATGAGTCAAAACACACTCTTATTCCAGCACATCCTGCTGAACTCTTTGACCTTGACAACTTTCACTTTGGACCTGAAAAGGCTGTTACTTCTTCCAAACCTACTTATTATGGTGCTCAAAGGTTTGAAGATGAGGATCCTACACCATGGACTCCTCAAACAGTCGTTAAGTCAACTACAACACCATCAGAAGTTTTTCAAACTTCTGATCAAACAAATACTGAAGGCCAAACTCAAACATCTGCTTCAGCACCTGCAACTACTGAAGAAGCTGAAACTGCTGAACCAGATATTATAGACCTCAGTAGTTTGTTTGAAGAACAAGAGCCACCTACACCTGTCAGTGGTTTACAACAACTGATTGAACACAGAGATCATCCACTTGATCAAATCATGGGTGATATAGCTACAGGTGTTCTGACCAGAAACCAGCTCTCCAACTTTTGCCTATTTTCAGCCTTTATTTCACAGTTGGAACCAAAGAAGTACCATGAAGCCCTCAAAGACAATAATTGGGTGCAAGCTATGCAAGATGAACTACTTCAGTTCAACAAGCAACAGGTCTGGGAAATCTGTCCCTTACCTCAAAACAAGCAACCAATTGGTACAAGATGGGTTTTCAGGAACAAACAAGATGAAGCTGGTATGATAATCAAGAACAAGGCAAGACTGGTAGTTCAAGGGTACTCTCAAGAAGAGGGAATTGACTATGATGAAACCTTTGCTCCAGTTGCAAGGCTTGAGGCCATCAGGTTATTTCTGGCCTATGCCATTTCCAACAAAATTAAAGTTTATCAAATGGATGTAAAAAGTGCATTTTTGTATGGAAAAATCAAAGAGGAGGTGTATGTCTGTCAGCCACCTGGGTTTGAGGATCCTTCTCATCCTGAGTGGGTGTACAGACTAGACAAAGCTCTTTATGGGCTCAAACAGGCTCCAAGAGCCTGGTATGATACACTCTCTACCTTTTTACTCAAAAATAACTTCACAAGAGGTGCCATTGATAAAACACTTTTCATTAAACATGTTGGAAATCATGTCTTACTTGTTCAAATTTATGTTGATGATATCATTTTTGGTTCAACAAACACAAAATTGTGTGATGATTTTAAGAAACTCATGCAATCAAAATTTGAGATGAGTACCATGGGAGAACTGCAGTACTTTCTAGGACTACAGATCAAACAACAAACAAATGGAACTTTTATACATCAATCAAAATATGTTAAAGAATTATTGAACAAATTTTCTTTAAATGACTGTAAATCATGTTCCACTCCCATGACACCAATCACACAAGTTGAACCTGATGATCAAGGAAAACAGGTTGATCAAACCATGTACAGATGCATGATAGGTTCCCTTTTATACTTAACTGCTTCTAGACCAGATATTATGTTCTCAACATGTGTCTGTGCTAGATATCAATCAGCACCAAGGGAATCACACCTTATTGCAGTCAAAAGAATTTTTAGATATCTGAAAGGAACTCCAACACTGGGAATTTGGTATCCTGCTTCAAGCAATACCAAGTTATCAGCTTTTTCAGATAGTGACTATGCAGGGTGTAAGATGACAAGAAAGTCAACATCTGGTGGTTGTCAATTCCTGGGGAACTGTCTAGTGTCATGGCAATCAAAGAAGCAAACATCTGTTGCAACTTCAACTGCTGAAGCTGAATACATTGCAGCTGCAAGTTGTACATCACAGATACAATGGCTCCAATATCAACTTCTTGATTATGGAATCAAAGAGACCAAGACACCTTTGTTTGTAGACAGCAAATCTGCCATTAGCATCATTCAAAATCCGGTACAGTTCTCAAAAACTAAACATATTGAGATCAGGTACCATTTCATAAGAGATTGCTATGAAAAAGGCAAGATTGAGGTGAAGCATGTAGCAACAGCTAATCAGATAGCTGACATCTTCACTAAGCCCCTTGACACATCAACATTTCAGAAGTTATTATCCATGCTTGGAATGCTAAATTTGTAAGTGTTTACTTTATTATTTTTTTTTTCTGCATATCAGTTAGAATCCAAGTTAACACTTGATTCTACCCAACTCTACATCAAACTTCTACATCAATCACTACTGTTATGCATCAAAATTTTCTTTTTCCTTTTTCCATCCTTGATTCCATCCTGTTTACCTTGGTGGAATACAAGTAAACCTTTTCCATCCTTGATTCCATCCTGTTTACCTTGGTGGAATCCAAGTTAACCTTTTTATCTTTTTTCTGGTTTTCACTTACAAAAGTCAAAAGTCTGAAACAAAACTTCTGAAAAACAAAATCAGTTTGAGAGAAACTACTGATGAACAAAAATCATCAGTATGGGGATACCTTTCTGAAAAAGTGTGTAACTTCTGATAAAATAACCTTCAGAAGTTATGAATAAAGTATTTATAAAAACATTTCTCATCAGATGTTAAAACTGCTGAAGAGAAAAATGGGAACTACTGATGAAGTAATCCTTCATCAGCAGTTTAAGTCAAAAGGGCAAATCTGACTTTTCCCATCATCAGAGGTTTGACCTAATCAGTTTAAAACCTCTGATAAAGAGATTTTTAACCAAAGGCGGTTAAAACTTCTAATAAATACCTTTTCTACACACTTATCCTTTCAAACTCAAAAATATCCCTCCTTCTCTCTCAAAACTCTCTCAACCTATACCTGCAAAATCCACTGTTCGATCAAAAACCCAAACCACATGGCTCTACTTCTAAAACAGGGACACAATCAAAGAGCCTTTCTTGAAAAACAAGAAGGCTGGTCCCAATACGATGAGATCATTGATCTTGTCGTCAAATCCCAATACTTTACTGCTCTCACAATAAACCCACCAATTCACACTGAAACTCTGAATGAGTTCTGGGCAAATGCTGAGACGGTTACAATGGGTGATGAGGTCATTTCCCTCAACTCAAAGATAAAAGGGAAACAACTGACCATCACACCGGCCACACTAGCAACAAGACTGGGTCTGGATGATGTAGCTGCCCCTGACCATGTTGCTAACACTGATATTCATCTAACCATGACAGAGTGTGGTTATCAAGGTACTCTCTCCCATGCTACAATATTCAAAAAATATTTTGAACCAAAATACAAACTTTTGTTTCATTATATTATTATGTGTTTGAGTCCAAAAACAGGGTCCTATGACCAGATGCCCTCCACTTTTCAACCAATATTTCATTCCATTGTGAATGAAACTAAATTCAGGGCATCAAAACTTTTTTTCAATGAGTTGGTGTTACATCACAATAATACCAAGAAAAAGTTTTTGTTGTACCCAAGGTTCATTATGCAATGCATAATAGGGGAACTGGGTAATGAGGTGCTTGTGGGAAAGATTTCAACTTTAAACCCTTTAACATCACAAGCATACTCAAGACTTAACAAACCGGCTGCCTGGCCAGAAGATGATCAGGGAGAACAACAACAAGTCCCCCTGAAGCCCACATCTTCCAAACTCACACCACCAAAAGCCAAAAAGCCCAAGCCAACAAAAACTGCACCCCACCAACCCAAAAGAAAAGCTGTTCAGGAGGTTGAGATGCCTGAACATGCTCATGAGCATTCTGCTCTTCAAATAGTTGAGACTGAAACACCCTCTCAGTCTCATCCATCTCAAACCCCACCAAGAGCACCCATATCTGTTCAATTCAAAAGAAAAAGACTTAGAAAAACATATCCAACACACTCTTCTTTTGAAACTGCTGAACAACAACCTATTGCCCAAACTACTGAACCAACCCCACAAATTTCTGAACAAGAGGCAACAGAAATTGCCAAACTTCTCTCTGGGCTAAAAGAGAATGTCCCATCTGATCATGTCAGTCCCCATCAACCACAACAAACAGGGGACATAACTACTACATCAGACATGGATGTGGACATCACTAGCCCTATCCCAAGAGATGAGGGTGGACCAGAGTCTTTAAGCCCAATTTTAGAGACTCTTGGGGCATCTGAGGCTGCTACTACTTAGTTACCACCCAGTGGTGGATCTGAGGACAGAAGTAACATAGCTAAGACCTCAGATGTGGCAACTACTGATGAAGGCTTAATGCCTGAAGTAGGAAATCCTCAGTACCAAGAAAAAGAGGTTCATGAGAGAACTGAGTTGGGCTCAGCTCATGATTTAACTGAGACAGTCCTCAAAGAGGGCAACATCAGGGATTCAGATGATTCCATTAGTTTGGATGATGTTTCACACACACAAACTACTGAATTGACGGCACTTTCCGAAGGTCCTGTTGCAAAGGTATCTAGGCTCAAGAAGCCAGTCACCTCTGCACAGGTTAAAGCCCACTCAATCCCTAAAACCCCTAGAGTGGCATCCTCTGTACAACATGAGGATCTCCCAAAAACACCCCCTTCACAGCAAATGCCTACCCAATTCCCTGGGCAAACAAGCATAGACCTGAACCAGCTATGCATCCCAGAGGGTCCCCTGTACCACATGATGAATACACTCATCAAAAATCACTTCCAAACATATACAGCTGACTTGGAGCTGTCAATCAAAAACCAATTTGGAGTGATCAAGACCAAGATGAACGATCTGTCCAACAAAATAGACTTCAATAGCCAGCAGATTGCTCATCTTCAAGGACAATTCTCCCAACCCTCTGCTTCAAGGGTTAAAATTGATGAATCCAAAAAGGGGGAGAAGATCAGGGAACCTAAGGAGTCATTCCAAGCCAGGATAAGGGCAAGAGTGGCACTCCTTGAAAGAGATCAGAAAGATCAGGCCAGGAAAGAAAAATTGGCCAAACAGTTTGGTGTCTCAATTGAAGAAATTGAAGCTGCAGAGAAAGAAGATGAGACCCAAACATCTGAAGATTCCCTAAGGCATAATGAAGAAACTTCTGATGACCAAACTTCTGATGAAGAATCAGAAAGTACTGAAGACAATCCTTCAGTAGCTGACAAACCATCAGCAGTTGTCAGCACATCAGAAGTTAACACTTCCCAACCTCAAACAACTGAACCTTCCAGAACCACTGCTCCCATTCAACCAACATCTGATCCCATCAGGCCTACATCTGTTACAACAATGACTGTATTAAACCCTTCTCCTATCTCTCAATCAGCTGAACTATTAGAGAAGAGCTTAATTGCAGCAAACAAAAAGGCCAGAGAAGATCAGATTTGGAAATCTCTGGAAGAAAGGGATGATTTGGATTTAAGCCATGAAGAAAAACTTCAGGCTTACGCAGCTGAACTACAAAGGCAGGCTAGCCTTGATGAGATTGCTGAACAGGATAAAAGACAACAACTGGTGTCTTATATTACCAAGAACAGCAAGACTAAAGCCTTTACACTCAAAGGACTCTCTATGCAAGAGCTGACAAGAAGAGCACAACTGCTTGCAGACAAAGTGGCCACAAGCAAAGATGGAAAGGCCAAGAGAGCCCAGATAATAGAAGAGCTAGTAGCAGAAGGATATGGTTCAAAAGCCTCTGTATCCAGATGGAAAGAAGAAAGACTAATGGATACATATAGAAAATACTTGGCTGCCAAGGCTGCAAATCCTGAGAAGTTTCAAACTGCTGATCCTTCAAGATCAGTAGTTAGAACTTCTGGTGTATCTAGAAGATCTGCTGCTCAGAAGAAGAAGGCAGAGGACAATGTCAAAACTGATTTCAAAATGGTACTACTTGAAGGAAGTTCAATAGTCCATTCAGATTTTGACATTGAGGAGAAACCTCTGTTAACACAATTCAGGGATCCTTCCACTTTTGCTTATCAAATACAAAAGACCATCAAAGAAAAGATGCATACCAGAGTAGTGACTGAACACCATCTCCCAACTGTTCAGATGCCTGATATGCAACAACAACAAGGAAGAGAATCCCACCTGAGGCTATCTGAAACTGAAGACATCCAGCACTCAGGACCATCAACCCAAGGGACAAGTCTGGTTCCCTATTCTTCTGACTTTAACAAGTCAAAGATCCCTATCATCAGATGGTCACTTACTGATAACAACTCAGTACTGTTGACAAGAAGAGACCTCTCAAGCAGGGCTTACAAGAAGATCAGTGATCTGAAGAAACTGTCAACACAAGACCTGCTCACAATTCAACATCTAGAACCACAGAGAGGATCTCTATCTGATGGTCAGTACAACCAGCTCAAGAACACCATGTACAAAGAGATATGGAAGATTGTTCAAGACAGAAGAAACACATAAGGAATTAGTAAGGTTTTGGCTTCATCAATCCAGGGGGAGATTGTTAGGACAAAGAGGATTGGTGAAACCACTTTTGTAAACCTTAGTCTAATTCACTTCTGTCATTTTTGGCTAAGTATAGAAGTACTGAAGAGAAGACAAGAAACTGCTGATTAGAAGATATGAGAAGTGCTGAAGTTGCAGAAGTTCTGAAGTCCAAACCAGACAAGTTCACTTCAGAAGTACTGAAGACAAAACTACTCTTCAGTAGTTGTCCTTCATCAGCACTTAGCAATAGATATTTTCCACCGCCTTTTTGCATCAGTAGTTTGTTGTTTAATATTACTTTTAGCTGTATTTGTTTCTTTCAATGTTGCAACTTGTGCAACTTGTCACTGTAGTTTCTGTGCTTGCTTTTTAGGCAAGATACATGCATGTAATCGTCTATAAATAGGAGGCTTCAACCTTCTATTTTAGACATTGATTTTCAACAGAAAAATCCTTCAAACACTCTCATTGTTATATTCCATTTCTGTATTTATTGTGAATCTCTCTAAGCATCTAATTCTCATTTACAACTTAGATTCATAATAAATACTTTGTCATTTATTAGTTTCAAACATCAAGGGGGAGTTATAACTCTGCCTTAGTGTAAAAAGTGTTGCTTTAACTTATAACATTCCGCTGTGCTTATAATCTGATTTACAAGGACTTGCTAAACACTTAAGTGTCAAGATAGCAAGTTCTTACTTAGCAAAAAGAGCAAACTGATCCAACACATTAGCTGCTACTCCACCCTCTGCCCCTGCAAAGACCAGCCAACAAAGTCAACAGAGCTTTTTCACTCAAGGATTTGTTTATTGGAGCAGTTTACCAGATGAGCTAACAGATGAGAACTTTGCTCTTGTTGCCAAATCTAAAAATGAACCAGAAAATTTCTGTTTCATGGCATTGGAAACAATTGTTGAAGAAGTTGAATCTGAGGAAGTGGTTTCTGAGTTTGAAAATGTGACTGATGATGTTGTTGATACAGTTGTTTCAATTGAAAAGTCTGAAGAAGAGGTTGTGAATCTCTCAGATATATGGAGTGAAAATGATTGTGAGAACAAGTGTGATTGTGCATTGATGGCTGCTGCTAAGGTATCTCCTCAAATCTTAAATGATTTATGTTTAGACAAATGTGTAATAGCTTTTGCAAACATTAAAGAGGTGAATGAAAACCTCAGAAGGAAAATTTTAGAAGACGAAATTCAGCAGCCATCAACACTGACATTGGCTGAATGAAAACCTCAAATGTGTAATGCTCCTCAACAAACAAACCAAAAGTCATGTGAAATTTGGCATTGGTTGCAATGAAACCACTGCTCAAATTTCTCAAAACACTGACAAAAGGGAACCAAAGCTTGTTGAGGTCATCCCAACAAATTTGGAAGGTCAAGAAATTAAAATCACTGAACCTAATGGCAAGAAAATTGTTCTTGAAAAACTCGAGGGTTCCTCATCATTTACTGAAATTAAAAAATATCAGTTTAAACCAACTTGGTCAAATGAGTGTGATGTTCTTGATAACTTTAAACGAGTAAATTTTGAAACCTCTGCTAGTAAAAAGGCACCACAGGCAAAAATCATTCCCTTAAATTATCTTCCAACAGATGTTCAAACATCTGTTGAAAAGAAGAATGAAAAAGGGAAGAAGAAAGAAAGGGGTTTAGACTTGTTTTGTGATTTTTGTGAAAAAGAAGAATCATGTTACTAAAAACTATTTTCTTCCAAAAGCATAGATATCAACAAAGGAACAAGTGTGTGTGATTCTAAACCAAACTGTTCAATCTGTGGTAAAAAGAATCATAAAACCAAAGAGTATCTTTATCACAAAAAATTTGATGTCAAAATACAAGAGTATAAAGTTAAAACTCAGATGAGTCAAGTGGTAAGTACTTCAAAAGGAAAGCCCTAAAAGACATTTATATCAGTCCAAACTCAGATGAGTCCAAACACTGTTAACACACGATTCAGAGTATAGCATGCTGCGTAAATCGCTTCATTCCAGAACATTACTGGAAGGTTGGAATCCGCAAGCATTGTTCTAGCCGCTTCAATTAGAGTCTTGTTTTTACGTTCTGTGACATCGTTCTGTTGAGGGTATACGGAGCACTATATTCATGATGAATTCCTTTGTCTTCACAAAGAGCCTCCATCTGTGCGTTTTTGAACTCCGTCCCATTATCACTCCGAATTCTCTTGATCTTTAGACCATAGACATTTTCTAAATGAGTGAACAAAACCTTCAATTTGTTAAACGTGTCGCTCTTATGATGCAAACACATTACCCACGAGAATCTGGAATAGTCATCGGTAACCACAAGACAGTACAATTCACCAGCATGACTTTTACGCTTGACCGGTCTGAATAGATCCATGTGCAAACGCTCAAGTGGCATCTCCACTGAATTTACTTTCTTTTGTTTGTGGGACTGCTTGTGCTGCTTTCCTTTCTTGCAACTCACACACTTGTCGTTCAAATGGAAGCCTTCGACAAGTCCATTCTTCACCAGATAGTTCATTTTTCTAAGATGAATGTGTCCCATTCTCCTATGCCACATAATAGATTCTTTTTCAGTAGCCTTGGAGAGGAAACACGTGACTTGGCCCTGGGTTGTCATGGCCTTTGACATGTCGAGAATGTACAGATTATTCACTCTCGGTGCTTTCAGCATTATCCACTCTTTTGGAAGAACGAAACCGGGCTTGAGAATGTAGCAAGATTTGTTTTCAAAGAATACAAAGTGTTGATGCACTATTATGTGGACGTCACAATCGAATAGACTAGGGTTGAGTCTTGTATTGTATTACATGAGATTGTGGTGATCCATAAGGGCATTTTATCGATCTGATGCATTTGTAAATATAGACCATAATCATAAGCTATATTCGACTTTTTAAAAGGGTTGAATGTGGAAAAGTTCCACATTCGACCTAACCATAAGGGCGAAGGTGGCTTTTTGGTTTGGACTATAAATAGAAATCTCATGTGTTGGTTTTCATTTGTAGATTTGAGTTTCTGCTTTGAATGCTCTCAAAGGGGAGGTCATGCCCGACCTCCCCCAGCCCCGAGATAGATATTTATCCTACTGATGACAGTGTCTGTAACCGTTTCTGAATTAATACGAATCTGTGATGACTTTGTTATCATATGTTTCTATCTCGTCTCGATTCTCCCGTCTGAAACCGAGTTGTTTTCGCTTATTCGATCCGTGGATTCGGTTTTTAAACCGGATTCTCACAAAGAACTGGTTGTCGCAGATTCGATTGACACTAAGCAGATTATAGTCTATTTGCTTCACATACGATATCTTTTCAAAACTCGCTATCCCATTACTCACACTGTAACATCGCAAAAATTTGCAAATTTTAATACGTATATAAAGTGCCTAAGCCTTATTTTTCCAACCACACAACTTATATATATATATATGTATATATATAAGTGTAATAATAATAATAATAATAACAATTAAAAATCAGATTTTGTTTAAAAAAAATGGAGTTTATTTAACAAACCTTGCAACCATCTTGACTCAATTAAAGTCCAACCCAACTTAACATTCTGAACAAATTCGAGCCCAGCAAAGGTAGCCCACCAGATCCCGGCCCACTTGTCCAGCCCAACACCCCCTCTTACCAGCTTAACAAAAAAAAATAAAAAATAAAACCTGCTCCTGCCGGGATTCGAACCCGAGCAGAAGCCGGCTCAAACACAACCACATCCACACCAAACCATCTGAGCCACGCTCAATCTTTGTTTTAAATCTGATTCTACTTATATAAATACACACATAGCCCTTCCTTTTTCCCTTCCCTTTTCCTCCTTCGTGAATCAGCAGCAGCAGACATATTTTTTTTTTATTTTTTTTTTCTTTTCTTTTGACCATTCAATTGACACTATTAACATGTAATTTAACCATGGTTGACTTGGACTCGTGATGTCCGGCCTAGAACGATTTGATTACGCCTCAATTAACCATCAATTCTTACCTTTTTTGTTATAAACGCGTCAACATTTAAACGAGGTCAACGATTTACCAAATAAACAATTCAGACTCGTTCACTATAAATTGGACGTTCACGAACCTTCACAACTCTCCACTAATCCTTCCTACATCTCCAATTTCTTCATATAACCTTCTGTTCTTGATGAACGATCGTGCGTTTGACTTTCTTGGTTGACTGATCAATCGAGCTTGTAACGTAACTGTAAGTTTAATTTCTTGTGTGGGATTAGTTAATCGGCATATTCACAACGTTAACCCCATGATTAATTGGGTTAACGTTGTGAGATTTGAATGATTAAAAACCTAGGGCTCGATTGATGTTAATTTGGGGAAGAACACTAGGTTGGGTTATGTTATTTATATTTCAAAAACAAGAAACAAACACAACTGATCATACAGATCAGGTGGTTGTGTCTGTGGCTCGCATGCTGACCCACGCGGGTTCGAGTCCCGGGTCAGACTAATCTTTTTGTTTGTTTTGTTTCTTTTTTCAACAATATATATATATATATATTACATTTAAACTTATAAATTCATTTTTAAATATCAAAACCCTTTTATAAATTCTAAAAAAAAATTATTTTTAACAAATCTGATGTCAAAGATTTATCTACAATTTTTATTTTTCTGAAATTCATTTATTTAATATTTATAATAATTAAATCAATTTTACACTATTATATTTATAAAAATCCATTAAAATATCAAAACGATCTTATTAATTTCCACAAAAATTATTCTAAGTTTTCATAATAATAAACTTTTCTGAAATGATTTTTATTTCAGAAAAATCATTTATTTAATATTTTTAATCAATTTTTGTTAGTTTTAATCATAATTAAATCATAAAAATTCAATTTTTTTTATTTTTGCACCAAAATTTTATACAAGTTATTTTTATATATTTAGAACAGAAATATGATTTTTAAAATGATAATTCTTTAATTTTAGTATTTTTAATTATTAAAGTTAAAGTTTGACAATTTGTTATAAATAGAATTAATATTCTATTTTAAAGAAAATAATTTTGTAAAAATTATTTTTATACTTTAAACACATTCTTGTGACCTTCCTAGATTTAACATTTATAAAAAGATTTTTAGTTATTTATTTACTAAATTTCTCTCAATTGGCGAATATTTTTAATATTAATCAAACGAGCAATTATCCCCAATTCAAAGCCCTAGAAACTTATACATTTGTAGACTTGATAGACTTAGACATATTTATTACTTTATTATAGGGTGATACTTGATACATTTGGTCAACACAATTATCCAAATTTCTCAACAAATATAAGTGGACCATGAGCGTATGGTATGTATCATATTATAACAGTCATCAGGGTTGGTTATGCACTCGATTTATTTCTAGTATGTTCTCACATATGGACTAGATTGACATGACACATGAATTGCACAGCATTTTTATTCAATTATCAAAAACCTATGTAATTCTCACCAACTTTTGTTGACCCAAAATATTTTCAACTTAACATGTTTCAGGTTCTATTTGCTTGAGGATTTGAATTGATGCTTGAAGATATGTGTATAGTTTTATTCAATTTGATGTACAAATTCTAGAACAATTGTATGTAATTCATTTAATTTATTTAATGGAATTTATTATTCACCATGAGCTACTGAACAATCATTCATATGTGGCACCTCGATGTTTCCGCCATCGGTTGGGGTGTTACAGATTGGTATCAGAGCCATGGTTATAGGGAATTAGGTTATTAGAAAAATAATCTAGTCTATAACCATAGGTTAACAAGTACTTGCTTCTTTTACTTGCTATTCTCTATCTTCCTCCTACTTCTTATCCCTACTTTCATCCCTACAAGAAGGTTGCTCTCCGTCAGTGGATCTACTCTTAGACTAATAGGACAAATTCCTCAGGTTTAACCTGAACCCCCTTGAGATCTCGTCGAAGTTCTAAATTTCAATAACGAACACGTGCAATCTGGAAGGGTGAACGCCTGTATTCTGAGTCTTCTGTCTAGGCTGGCATTGCGCATATATCCCAATCAGACGAGGGACCCGGATGCCTACCTGGGAATTCTCGGGATGAGTGTTCACTTATAGGCTAAAGCATGTCTTCATATGTTATTAGAATTTGGAATCTTTGATAAGTCAACGTTTTCGTTTATTCGTTTTAATTAATGAATAAATGATTACATTCCTTATATTACCTCATTCATTTCATGCCTCATTGAGACTTCATTGTGTCCCTTACAGATCATGTCTCCACGCCACAGCACTCGCATTAACAGTGGTGACAATCATGAAGAAGAGAGCAGCAACCACAATCCCAACCACAACACTAACCACAACAATGGAGGTGATGCCCAACTAGCTGCGATTATTTCCCAACAATTGGCGCAACAAATCACAACTCTGGTTTCTAACTTGTTGACTCAAGTCATCCCAATGAATGGGAACGGCAATGGAAATGGAAATGGCGATGGAATTCACATAAAGAACGGAACCTTAGTTCGGAAAAGCGAGAAAACAAGTATTGTGGCCGCAGTAACTACCAAGAACCAGAAGCGTAAGACCAGGAATCCTAATATAAACCTCACTACACAAGCCTCTAACAAGAAGCCTTATACAAGAAACTTTCCATTGTGTAACACATGCAATCGACATCATCCCACTGTTTCAGCATGTCGCGTGTGCACCAATTGTGGTAGGTATGGCCATCTGGTCAACACATGTCGCGAGACCCCAAACCCTAATGCCAATCAACCCACCAACCCTGCTCAGGCTGATGATCCTAATCGATACAACTATGGTCAATGCTATGAATGTGGGGACCCAAATCACTACCGTAACCGATGCCCTAAACTAAACCGAGATCAAGACCCTCCAGCTACTTAACAGCAAGTCCCACCATTTAAATGTTGTCTACCTTTAAATCTATGTATTGACACTTTTTGGATTCAAGTAATAAATTCAAGTATTATTATAACATCTGTGTGCATGCTTGCTTTAATATGAACTAATTGCTATATCTATGATCATACGTGCTTACTTGTACAACAATTAGTTGACTACCAAACAACCTACTTAACGATTGGTAGAGGTCATCATGTCTTTCCAACAGTCGGGAGAGGCCCTACAACCTGCTCAACGACTGGTGGAGACTATCAGACCTACTCAGCAATCGGTAAAGTCATAAAAGGATGCAAAACTCTAATGTAAGGTAAATTGGTAATTACGGTCCGGAACATAATCACGAATTTACAGGTACGTTAAGGTAGTGTGAAATTTTATCAAGGTTTCCGGTAGTTGACCAATTGCAAACCTAGTGTTTCTCTTAACTTCGGGACGAAGTTCCTAAAAGTAGGGGAGACTGTAACATCGCAAAAATTTGCAAATTTTAATACGTATATAAAGTGCCTAAGCCTTATTTTTCCAACCACACAACTTATATATATATATATATATATGTATATATATAAGTGTAATAATAATAATAATAACAATTAAAAATCAGATTTTGTTTAAAAAAAAATGGAGTTTATTTAACAAACCTTGCAACCATCTTGACTCAATTAAAGTCCAACCCAACTTAACATTCTGAACAAATTCGAGCCCAGCAAAGGTAGCCCACCAGATCCCGGCCCACTTGTCCAGCCCAACACCCCCTCTTACCAGCTTAACAAAAAAAATAAATAAATAAAACCTGCTCCTGCCGGGATTCGAACCCGAGCAGAATCCGGCTCAAACACAACCACATCCACACCAAACCATCTGAGCCACGCTCAATCTTTGTTTTAAATCTGATTCTACTTATATAAATACACACATAGCCCTTCCTTTTTCCCTTCCCTTTTCCTCCTTCGTGAATCAGCAGCAACAGACATATTTTTTTTTTATTTTTTTTCTTTTCTTTTGACCATTAAATTGACACTATTAACATGTAATTTAACCATGGTTGACTTGGACTCGTGATGTCCGGCCTAGAACGATTTGATTACGCCTCAATTAACCATCAATTCTTACCTTTTTTGTTATAAACGCGTCAACATTTAAACGAGGTCAACGATTTACCAAATTAACAATTCAGACTCGTTCACTATAAATTGGACGTTCACGAACCTTCACAACTCGCCACTAATCCTTCCTACATCTCCAATTTCTTCATATAACCTTCTGTTCTTGATGAACGATCGTGCGTTTGACTTTCTTGGTTGACTGATCAATCGAGCTTGTAACGTAACTGTAAGTTTAATTTCTTGTGTGGGATTAGTTAATCGGCATATTCACAACGTTAACCCCATGATTAATTGGGTTAACGTTGTGAGATTTGAATGATTAAAAACCTAGGGCTCGATTGATGTTAATTTGGGGAAGAACACTAGGTTGGGTTATGTTATTTATATTTCAAAAACAAGAAACAAACACAACTGATCATACAGATCAGGTGGTTGTGTCTGTGGCTCGCATGCTGACCCACGCGGGTTCGAGTCCCGGGTCAGACTAATCTTTTTGTTTGTTTTGTTTCTTTTTTCAACAATATATATATATATTATATTTAAACTTATAAATTCATTTTTAAATATCAAAACCCTTTTATAAATTCTAAAAAAAAATTATTTTTAACAAATCTCATGTCAAAGATTTATCTACAATTTTTATTTTTCTGAAATTCATTTATTTAATATTTATAATAATTAAATCAATTTTACACTATTATATTTATAAAAATCCATTAAAATATCAAAACGATCTTATCAATTTCCACAAAAATTATTCTAAGTTTTCATAATAATAAACTTTTCTGAAATGATTTTTATTTCAGAAAAATCATTTCTTTAATATTTTTAATCAATTTTTGTTAGTTTTAATCATAATTAAATCATAATAAATTCAATTTTTATTATTTTTGCACCAAAATTTTATACAAGTTATTTTTATATATTTAGAACAGAAATATGATTTTTAAAATGATAATTCTTTAATTTTAGTATTTTTAATTATTAAAGTTAAAGTTTGACAATTTGTTATAAATAGAATTAATATTCTATTTTAAAGAAAATAATTTTGTAAAAATTATTTTTATACTTTAAACACATTCTTGTGACCTTCCTAGATTTAACATTTATAAAAAGATTTTTAGTTATTTATTTACTAAATTTCTCTCAATTGGCGAATATTTTTAATATTAATCAAACGAGCAATTATCCCCAATTCGAAGCCCTAGAAACTTATACATTTGTAGACTTGATAGACTTAGACATATTTATTACTTTATTATAGGGTGATACTTGATACATTTGGTCAACACAATTATCCAAATTTCTCAACAGATATAACATTTTACCAAGGTGAGTTTTACATAGCCCCTTTTCTATTTATCACCATTTTTGGGGTGAAACATGTTACAACATCATTTTATGCAATTCAATCATCAATGTGTCTATGTGTTTTCTATGTTGCATTATGTCTTGAGCATGATTAGAGTAAGCACCATTCTAGCATAATCATTAACTCCGTACAAGCCGGCGGTATACATTGATAGATCTATTGGACTGACAATCCCACCCGGATACGTGCCTCCTACAAAGGTAGCGTGGGTGTTTGTTATCGTATAACATATTTAAGTGGACCATGAGCGTATGGTGTGTATCATATTATAACAGTCATCAGGGTTGGTTATGCACTCGATTTATTTCTAGTATGTTCTCACATATGGACTAGATTGACATGACACATGAATTGCACAACATTTTTATTCAATTATCAAAAACCTATGTAATTCTCACCAACTGTTGTTGACCCAAAATATTTTCAACTTAACATGTTTCAGGTTCTATTTGCTTGAGGATTTGAATTGATGCTTGAAGATATGTGTATAGTTTTATTCAATTTGATGTACAAATTCTAGAATAATTGTATGTAATTCATTTAATTTATTTAATGGAATTTATTATTCACCATGAGCTACTGAACAATCATTCATACGTGGCACCTCGATGTTTCCGCCATCGGTTGGGGTGTTACACACACTACCCTCCATAGTAATGTATCCTCCTTTATTTCCAGCAAATGCTACATATCCGCCATTGATGTTTCTAATGTCGAACATCAGCGATAAATCCCCCGTCATGTGACCAGAAGCTCCACTGTCAACAATCCAAAGACTGCTAACAGGGCCAGCTAAAGCTACGTGCACATATCAAGTAAAAAGATTAGTTCTTTCGGGGGACCCAAGCCTGTTTGGTCTTGGGTCTTTGAACATTCTGTTTCAAAGAATCTTTTTCACAATCTTTTGAATTTGAATTGATCTTTTTCTGATCAATTGAATTCTTTTCACTCTCAGATTTCTCATGTACTTTTGAAGTCGAAGCATCTTGAGAACCCACCGGTGACCAGAATTGTTCCGAACGTTTAAAGATCCGGTTCTGAGATTTTGGAGTCTCAGTCGGTTTCTTTACTTCATTCTTGAAGGAAACTTTCTTGGTTATCTTCTCTGATTTAACAGAGACAGGTCCAACTGTTGGTTTAACCGCAGGTTTTAATGGTACCTTTTGCTTCTCAAGAGTTGTGTTCACCACTGGTTTCTTTAAAGGTTTTTCCATTGCGATCCGGTTACGACGATCATATGTCATCTGACGATTATCCCTCTTTTGAAAATATCTGCCTTGGTTGTAAAAAGGTGCTGGTTGAGGAACAAAGTGTCGTTGTGGATAACAATGATTATCAACTGGACTTTGATATTTTTGCTTCACTTCAACCTCGTGCCTCTTGTGCCTCACGTACGGGCAGTGAGCAAGTAAATTCTCTCTCTCCCCGCACTTAAACCATGCATGGTACTCTTCAAAGTTATTCTTGGCGTTCGACTTTGCATAAGTAGTGATAGGATATTGGTCATCCACACACCTTCGTCTTAAACTCTCAGGAGCTGGGTCCTTTGAGTAAGTCGGCTCAAGAAAACTATTTGTCTTTTCCTTTAGCTTAATAAACTCGGTGACATGAACCTTTGGTTCTTTTGGAACATCCAAATTAATTTTCTTCAAAATCTCTGGAGGTACATCATTGGTCCTTTCGTGTTTTGGGAACCAAATAGTACTCTCCTGCCAAATTTTCTCAATCTTAGAGTAATTGGCAAACTTAATTGGATATTCCTCATCAGAAATAATCTTATCGGATCCTTCCATCCGATAAAACACTTTGACGGGTTTATCACTCGGTTCATTCTTTTCAACTTGCTTAACTGACTAATTCACTCGATGAATGTTAGCCATTGGATGAATAATCTGAGAAGGTGATATCGGTTCATTGGTGATAATGTGATTTTCAATTGGAATATCACTCACTTTCTCAGTTTTATCATCCTCAGAGTCAGTGTCATCAGTTACAGCTGTCACTTAACTGAACTCTCCAGTGTTATTGAATGTTAGCCATTGGATGAATAATCTGAACTCTCTAGTGTTATTGAATGTAAAGTATGATTTTCAAATAACACTGGAGATGGGACAGCCTTGTAGTTTGCACTACTCGGTTGTGAGGGTTCCTCAATGATATGGTGAACAACATATGCAATATGTTTGTAGCTTTCAAGCTTCTTGTTTAATTTTTTAGCAAAGCACTTGATGGTTGCCATTTTAAGTTTAGTTTCTTCCAATTCATTTCTGTAGTTGTTAATGGCCAATTGTTTTAAAGAAAGTGTTTTCTTAGGATCAGAAATGTCTTTCTTATAACCATCAAGCACCTTATTGAATTCATGTGCTTCTTTTCGATATGATTGACAGTTGATTCTAGCACTCTCGAGTTGAACCCTAAGTTGCTTATTATCCTCTGTCAATCTATCACATGCACCACAATATTTGTCACTATTCATGTCTAAAATGGAGTCAGAACTTACCTGTTTCAGAGACTCTGTCATCACCATCAAAGCAAGGTGTGCTTCCTTTCCAGCAAATAATTTAGAATAATCAACTTAGGTACAAGCATCATCTACTATGCAAGATTTGCGGGTCATAAGAAAATCAGCTTCGGCTAGAAGTTGATCAATGTCATCATCTAGTGAGTTATCACTAGTTTCAGAATCAGACTCGCTCTCCGAATCAGAATAAACTGAGTCACACTGTTCAGGAATATCAGTGACCGAGTCAAGAATCAATCCTGACCTCTCTTCAACACACACACATCAGTTTCTTCCACCAATTCCTTAATCTTCACCTCAGATTTCTTCTAAATCTCCAAATCTTCTTCAACTAACACTGGCTCCTCCAAATCTATCTTCTGAGCAACACATGTCACATTACCAGCTGTAATCTCTTCAACACCAAGTTACATACCAGTCCAATGAAACCCTTCATCCTTCTGAATTACCAAAGCCTGGTTTTGGTTATCTGGTTGGGTTTGGCTATTTGGTGTGGAAATTGGAATGATTGTTCTGGTTGGATTATGTGGTGTTTGATTTTGGTTCTAGTTTGGTGTAGTGGTTTGTCTAACAGAATTGTTTGGTGAGGCGTTTTGTCGGTTTTGGTAATTATTTTGTGATTGGTAGTTGGAGTTGTTTTGGCTTTTATAAGATACCTGATTTTGAGATTGACGGTTCTGGTAATTAGTGGTGAAAGGATTCCTGATTCCCTATTGTGCTGGCTGTGGGCATTCTCTCTTGAAGTGACATTTCCCACCACAGTTAAAACATGTGACTTTGGCTTTGTTGAAGCCATATATGGTGTTGGGAGATGTAGAAAGATCAGTTCTACCCGTTTTATCTATAAACTCAGTCGCTCGTCTCATGACACTAGCAAATGCCCACTGAATGTTAATGAGCTCCATCTCTTCCTTGTCAATTTGAGCATAGTCTTCACTGGTTAAGTTGTTGTTACCAATTTGACTAGCTACCAAACCATTATACGACGCAACCATAGTAGATACCAAAGCTACATGTTGGTGTGCCACTTCAACAGTGGCATTGTTCAAATTTTATGTCTCCAACACAATTAGGCTTTGAGTTGGTTGGCTTGGGTTCATTTGAGGAATGTATGGTTGTTGTTGGGGTTGGTTCAAGCTAGCTTAATAGCAAGTAGCTTGTTGCATAGGTGAAAATGGTGGGATGTAAGTAGTTGGATATGATGGTGGTGTGTAAGATGATGTTTGAGCAAGATAGTTTATTGGGGTTTTGATTGGTTCAACAATGCTTGAAACACAGGCTATGTGTGGAGCAACGGAACTACTAGAACTTGAACTAGTCAGAGATGAAGATGTACCACCATGATATAACTCTGGATTCTAAGGAACTTGTGCTCTTTTTGCTTTCCTCTTCTCTTCCATCTCTTTGTTCTCAAGCTTCTGAATGAATTCATTGATGGTCCAAAACTGGTATGCATCTTTCTCATTTAGGACCTCAATGTGTTGATTCCAGTATGGTGGTAATGCATCAGCGAACTTATCCACCAACTCAGACATAGGTATGTTGATCTCATAACTCGACAGTTCAGTCAACAAATGACAATACCTCGGAATCAACTCCTTCAATGTCTCATTACCCATATAACTAAAATTCTCGAACTCTTTTCTCAACTCCTCCATTCTTAACATCCTTGTTTTCTAATTCCCATCATGACGATTTTGTAACATATCCCACAACTGCTTTGAGGTTGTGCACGACCCAAACTGATGTAGAAGATCAGTGTTAATAGCCTGGGATAGTTGTGAGAACGCCTTCTTTTCCACTACAAACTTTTTCTTCTCATCTTCAGCTAAGCTTTCTAATGGAATCGACTCAGTGTTCTCCAAAACTGGTGCTACATAAACCTTAGCAATCATTTGCCAAGCCTCAGTGCCTTCCATTCCCATTCCCTCCAAATGAATCTTGAACTTGGTCTTCCATTGATTATAATCCACCATCTCCATCAGCTTTGGTGGACGGCTCCCACTACCTGAAGATAAGTCATGAATTAGCGTAGAAATAGCATTGGTAATTTGAGAGTGTACCGCAGCTGCTGCAACTCCCCAATAATCAGCCATGGGTTTTTGTGGTGGTTGTGCAACTTGTTGTGGCATCGAACTAGTCATCTCCAAGTAGTTGATTGGTTGAGATGATTGACTAGTCATCTTCTGAGTAGCTACAAACCAAGGATCCATTGTCACTTGTTGTTGTGGTGTTGTATTAGGTCTCCGTGTTGTTGGAAAGTTCCACATATCGTCTACAAAGTATAAAACACGAAACTATTAGAAAAATTTTCGAATAGTTTCTACTTTCAACCTTTTATCACAAAGCGTGGGGTCGAATGTGGAATTATGTCTAGGTTCGACCCTTTCTGAAGACTCGAAGGTAGAATATAACAAACTCTCTCACTTTCGACCAAAGTAACCCACTTTCGACCTCGCGATGGGTCGAATGTACACCAACTGGTCGAATGAACAACAACACACTAAAAACTCCTAGGTTTGACCGGATTAAAGTCCACTTTCGACCTAAAGTCTCCTGGTTCGACATAAAACACACACTCTCGACCGTTTCTCCCTAGGTTCGACCCTTGCATTTTGAAAAACGGTTATTTTTTGAAAATCAGTTATTTTGATCCAAAATTTTCAAAAGTTGATGAAATTTGATGATGTTTTGCAGGTTTTGCTTCGGAATTGATTTGGAACAAGTTTAATGAAGAGAATTTTAGATTTTATTCTTAAAAACTAGTTCAAATCAATCAATATTCATAAATTTAAATTGTTCTGTGAAAACAGAAAAGTTTTGATTAAAATTGAGTCCAAATCAGCTGAAATATTATCAAATCGTAGTTGTTTGATCCTTATGGCTCTGATACCACTTTGTATGAGGATCGAATTGTCAAAAACAAAGACTTTGATCAAACAAGTATATCAATTCAAGTGCGGAATCCCTAAATCGATTACGGAATGATAATAATACTAGCAAAACACACAAATCACTTTCAAAGTTTCCATTTCACTCATAAACATGTTGATTAATCTTACAAATTGTTGTTTACAATGAAATAAAGTAGATTCAGACACAATAAAACCCTAGGGAGAAAACACACTCGAAGGAGGGAAATAAAATGACAACTATTAAACTAAAAAACTGATTCAACCTATATATAGACCTGTATATTCGACCATATGTATGGGCGAATGTGCACGTTCGACCAATCAAACGGGCGAATCAACAAACATGATCTACAAAACTTCCTTTGACCTTGAGCTTCTCCCTTCGACCAAAAACCTTCACCTTCGACCATATTTAAATCCACCTTCGACCATCCGATTATGACAAAACAAGATTGTATTAGCAATCCAATAGCACTAGTCGCATAATATGCATCAACAGACAAATTCAAATTTGAAGATATAACTGCTAAAACTAAAGTGCAGGTACACCACAGTCTCCACAACAAGATTACATATTTGACATTGTGATTTCATCTCACTGCAAAGTCTATTCTGCATCAAGGGAAGCAGATGTTCAAAACATCTGTCAAAACTCTGCTACAGTTGTGTCAACCACTATTTACCAGTCCAACCCTCAAACTACTGCTTCATCCAGCTCAACCGTTGTTCAAACATCTGTTGACAAAAGTCCAACTTCAGTTAACAAAAGTCAGTCCACCTCTACACCACTTGGTCCTATTCCCCTACCTCCATTTCAAACATCTGTTGGCACTACAGAAGTGCAAACAGATGTTACAACAACAGATGCTACAAACCTTTGTCCCTCACCTCAAAATGCCATCATACCATATCAAGGAGATTTAATCTACCTTAGAGCTCATCCACCAGACCAAATCATTGGCAACATCAGTGACGGGGTGCTCACACGAAGTCAATCCTCAAACAGCTGTCTTTTTGCAGGCTTTCTGTTAGGATCTGAGTTTGATTGTATAAGTAAAGAAGTAATGAACGAGGTGAATTATAATTGGAAAGTGCAACGGAATAATAAACTATTAATCAAAACAAGAGAGTAAATGTTTTTCAATCGATAGCTTTCATAAATCTAATGATTACAATCAATAGTACAAGTACTTCCCCTCAGCCTGATCACTCTGTGATTGTTTGTCTGAGAGAATGTTTCGTGTGATGAATAGAACAGTACAAGCACTTTTCTATTTATAGACAAATCTAAACCACTGATGATCTAAGATGACGTCACCTAAGACAGCGACCTCTAACAGAATAACAAACATAAAACATCTATTATATACAAACTATTGTTACATTGTAAAACTCTGAAAGGTAAACTGCTGTTGAGAAAACTCTGATGGTCTTGTATCATCTGTTGGAGCCTAAGTGTTGTTGGCTCCAACAGACCTTTAGTCTTCAACACTTTGATCAGCAGTTGTTCTTCATCAGACCTTTGGTCAGCATTTGTTCTCTATAAGTTGTTATCCAACAGTCTTTTGCAGCAGCAGTTGTCATAGCAGTTGTTTGGGTACAGCAGATGTTAGGGTCAACAGTCTTTTGGGAGAAGTATCTTGTAAATGTTGTTTATTGCTAAGGATCAATTGAGTAGTATGTTTTGGCTTTCCAATCATCTGTTCTTCTCCAGGTCAGCAGAACCAACAATGTCCCCCTAGAACAAATGATGCCAAAACTAAGCTTTATTCTTGATCTTTATTTCCTCATCAGACTTTCTCTGATTTGACCTTTGAATTGTAACTCAAAGTTCAATGAGTAGAGGTCTTCTACATCTTTTTCAAGCTCAAGGTTCATCAGTGCTAGGAGATCATCTGCACACAAGCCATATGCATCATCCATGCTTAACTTTTGAGCTTCTCCATCTGATCTGAGCAGAGTCAATTCATGGGTGTCTTTGTTGACCTTCCATTTTATAATTTTTTTAATAAGAGGATTTGCTGAGATGCATTTTTATTCTCGATGAGTTTGGTGATGGAGTTCTCCCAATAAGTCTTCTGAGTTCTTCAGTAGTGGGATCAGAGAAATAGTGTATTTGATTGTAAAGGCCCTCCTTTATAAAAGTATCAGCAAACTTCTTCTGGTCTTCTTCAGACATTTCTTTCTTCTTTTTGAACTGTCTTCTCGCAGCAGCAGATAGATCAGAAGTGTCAAGTAGGTTGTCTAATGTAAAAGCTTGTTGAGGTCTCTTCATCATTGGTTCATCAAAGTAGACAGGTTTTTTGGGCAATATAGGGTCTTTCTTCCTGTTTTCTTCCAACTTCTTGTAAGTTTCAACCAGCCTCAGCTCTGACCATCTTGCAACAGACTTCATCTCCCCATACTTTGCAGCCACAATCTCTTGTCTCGTTCTCTTGAACTTTAAGGCTCTGACTGGATCTCTGCCTTTACTAAAATCTGGAGCAGAGACCTTAGTTGGGGGATTCTTGGCCATGTCCTCAATTCTTATGAGTTCTTCTCTGAGAGCATGAGTGGTCCAGCCTGCAAACTATTTCCTGTTTGCTTTGTAGGGCATGGTTGCCAAGATTTGTTCAAGAAGTGATTCCCTAACCACTTTTATGCTTTCAAAAATTAAAAATCCAAAAATATGTTTTTAATTTTAGGGGGAGCATTTAATTTCAGAAAAACCAAAAACATTTCAAAATTTTGAAAAAAAAAAGCCATAAAAATCAGAAAATTCCAAAATGATTTTTCCTGGAGAAAAAGAGGAAATGATAGTACATCAGTGAGGATCTTTCGCATGCTAAAGAATTGTAAAGTCAAATACTTGATATGTGTTGACTTTGTGTGATGTGCTGATAGGCTTTGTAGACTTACTAATGCATGCCTTAGTGATACAAACATAACGAACTACTTGCTATGTGGCTGGACACCTCATGGGCATATGGTCTTAGTACCGTAATTTTGTTTGATAGGGTTTGCCAAAATCGGAGGTTTCGGGTTGTTATGTTGATTTTTATCTGGAGATGCCCTGGCTGATCTTTTGTTGTATTGATTTATGGACCTAGATTCAGTCAGGGTATCTTAAAAAAAGAGCCTTAATGCCAAAACCTAAAGTTACCGAATGAGGAAATTTAAATGTATTATGATAATCAAAGATTATCGTATGCAGCGTATCTAATTAATGATGCAAAACATGATTGATATAAGCCCTCAACCTAGTAGAATGCACATGTTACTCTGTAGCATTGAGTTGCTGACCTGTACACCTCTGTGCCTCATACCTTGTAAATTATGGATAACTACATCATAATCACGCGATACAATGAATCTTTGTGCAAAATTCCTTGATACGGGAGTATGTCGTGTGTGTGGGAACCACAGGTGAGTTATTTATTAATACACCTAAAGCGTATAATTTTAAAGCAATGCATAACAGTCTGCATTTGATCTTATGTGGACAATAATATAAGCAATTGTCGAGTTACACAATCAGTAGGTTAAAATGAAACAAAACAACGGTGTGATTTGATTTATCATAAACAGATATGATCTTCTTACCGGAAAATCACAAAATGTTTATTGCTTTGTGTTTGATTTCTTTCATATATGAAAACTCAAAAAGATTTTTGGCGTGTTTTAACATAAATTTCAGAAAATCCAAAAGATTTTAGATTTCTGTGTTATTTTCGATAACCGATGTTGGATGATGATCATTTTCTGAAGTTTGACGAGCCAATCTGAGTTTTGTTTCATTAAAATGAGAAATTTTGAGAATTTGAATGTTTAAAAGTCTGAAAATGATTCATTCGACCTTTCTATAGGTCGAACGAACATTTAAGAGTTGATTCGAACTTTGTAAACATGTCGAATAAGTGTGGGTTGATTTTAAAACTTTTCATTCGAACCCATGGTTTTTGGTTCGCCCTTTAACTAGGTCGAATCAATAACTCTCTCTGTTCATTCAAACCTTGAAAGGGTCGAACCAACCGTCTCTATATATATACCATCTTTGCCATTCGAACCCCCTTTCAAATAGTTTCTTTCACGAGTTCTATGTATACCTACTGTTTTGCACGTTGAATTTTGATCTTGTATTTGTGTTCCTGATAATATAAGGATTCTATAACACCATGATTTGCAGGTAATGGTCTAGAAACAAGTTCAGAAATTGGGTTTAAAGATCACGAACCATAACTGTTGATTACGTGGATTTGGAAAAGTTTTAATAAGTTTTCTTGATTACAAAACATTCATCGATAGATTTAGGGGGTAGAAATCAAAATCTAGGATTAAAACAAGTTAATTAGTAAAATCGATTCTTAGAACCCTAGATTTTAGGAAAAACTTTCTCTAAATGTTTAATTGATAAAATTGATGCTCATTTAGGGTTAGCCGGCCATTTTAGAACATGATTGAATCAAAACTTGATGTTGGAATGGACTGAATCAAAAAATGGTAAATTAAAAAGATGAACAGGTTTATTTGACCCCATGAATGGTCGAATGAGAAATCAATAGGTCGAAAGAACTAATTTTTTGTTCATTCGACATCATGTAAACTCATTCGAACCCACGAAGGGTCGAACCAACATGAAAATTTTTTGGAAATTTGTATTTTGAATCCGAACTGACGAATTTTTGTATTTCTTGTGTTTTTACAGGATAAATGGCAGAACAACAAGAGCAGGAAGTCCCAAAGGAGTTGAAATTCGAGACAAAACACAACTGTTGTGCGTATATCGGAGTCGTTGTTGCTAAATACACGGAATTCCAAGGGATGATCGATTTTCTCAGAAGGTCAAGGATAGTACATGCAATTGCATAACCTGTCACTACCTACAAGGACCATAATGTCCAATTCTGGGAGAATGTTGGCCTTACATTCTCGGAAGGCAAGTCTGTGATCCAAAGAAAGATTCAAGAAACGATGATTCTTATTGGAGAAAAAGACTTCAGGGAAGGATTACGCTTGAATGATTCTGAAGAAGATCCAATCAAGTTACCATGGTATGTTCAAAGAGCATGTTTTCTAAGGATGAAGTACAATGGACCGATTACTGATTCCCAACTACACAAGGCTAACCTGTCACCTCCGTTCAAGTATCTGCTACATGTGTTTGGACCAGTTCGAGGTGGATTTGACGTGCTGAGAGAGACATTGAGTTTAGTTGTTGTAGCCTTGATTCTGAATAAAGATTATAATGTTTTGGAAATGCTCTGTAGCCATATGAAAGAAGTGTTTGAAGGCTTGAAGACTGATAAGTTTCTCATGTACCCAAGATTCTTACAGATGATCTTTGACCACAAGTATCCAGATTTGATAAAGGATCCACTGCAAGTTGTCAATCAGGAGCACATGAACATGGCGACGCTGAATATGATGAGAACATACAAAGGCAAGGAAGATGATGAGAAGCTGCCTAAAGACGTTTGTTTGGACATCTTATCACTGTTGCATACACAGATCCTGGAAAGGATGTTGTCAGACATCCGACGAGTGATTCTAATTCGAATAGTCCATTAGTTCTAGTTGATAAAAGTGCTAAGAGAAAACATCAGGTGATCAAAAAAGGTGCAAAATCGAAAGGCAAAGGAAAATAGAAAGTCGTGCAAACAAAGATAAAGAAGACTGTCAAAGGGATAGCAAAGACAAAGACTTGAGAAGATAATTGAGGAGAAAAGAAGCAAAGAATTCACAGAAGAAAATATGAATCTAGTTTGTGATGATACAGATTTTGGTGGTTCTCCTGTTGCACCAGTTCCGACAAAGAGATGAAGGGTTAAGCTTATGTCGTAAAGAGAACCAGCCAGAAAAAGGAAAGACAAAGAGATTGATTTGTTACTAAAAGGGAAGAAGATGCCTGCAGTTACAAGTTCAAAAGCAGCATCTCCAGCAGCAAAGAAGCAGGAAGTTGTGAAGGAAACAGAGACAGCATCATAGCTTAATCCAGAGAATGTCTCATTATCATTGAAGAATGTTCTACTAAGCATGAAGTCACGAGTTGCTAAACCGACTGCTGAATGAAGTTCAAGTCCATAGGAAATAGTATCTGAAGAAGTGATGGCTTTAGTGAACAAGAAGATTAGAAAGTTGATGAAATCTTTCAACCAGCATGAAGTAAATATGAAACAGATGAAGGAAAACGAGAAGGATATGCTTCAGATTGTTTTGGCTTCTAAAGATAGACAAGATGAGTTGGAAAAGAAAGTTAAGACGCTTGAAACTGAGAATGTTATACTCAATATGTCAAACAAAAGAAATACTAAGAGAATTCTGTTGATAGAGCAAGAAAATGAGAAGCTAAGAAAGATTATTGACAATTTGTACGAGAAAGCACCACAGCTAAAGGGTACTGAAGAAGAAGAGGAGGAAGATGAAGAAGAAAAAGTTGATTTCATTGGAACTGAAGATGATGACGATGATGATGACAAATATGAAAAGGATGATGATAGTGATGATGATGATGATGTTGCTTCGGGTGGTGGTAATGCTAACAAAGGGAAGCCCACCAATTCTAAAGAATCGGATGATGATGATGACACAACACAGTATTCATTTGAGGAGCGTCAGAAAGAAAAGGAAGATAAGGGAACGTTAAGTAGTAAGAAATCAGGAGTTATGACGGATGTAGACAAGCAAATGTTGAAAGGTATGATGAAAAGAGGTTGCTATACTATTTACCTGACAGAAAGATTTCCTGAGATCTTTATGAACAATGACATGAAGTATCAGATAGTATAATGATCCTAATTTGGAGAATGGTGGCTAATGAAATACTTGAAGGATTAGCGCAGCAGGTTGGAAAGTCTCTGGAAGACATCTTAAAGGACAAAGAAATACCAGATGTTCTAGTTACTGAACCACAACAGAAGGATGCTGAAGAGTTTGATCCTGAAAAGTATAATCATGAAGAAGTTGAGGATATATCTCATAAAGAATATCCATAATACTACAATCTGAATGACAATACCAGCATTCCGATTATTGATGATGAATCTCTCAAACAAGCTGAAAAGATTGCAAAAGAAAAACGCTAGAAGATTATAGACGAAGTGTTTTATAATTAAGCTGAGAAAGCTGAAGTATTCAAGCAATCGAATGCTTTGAAAGTCGTACTAATGAAATTGAGACAAGATGAGGCGAGACAACCTAAACCTGGAGTTCAAGGTGAAGTCTACGAGTTTCAGAACATAGTTTTCAAAGGACGTGCTATGGCATGGAAATATATTCCACAGCTTAGATGTATCGGAATCAAATGGGAGAAAGGTATTTTGTACTTTTGAAGATTTCATGAGATCGAGACGCTTCAATACTGGGTTGTGAGGGATGTATGTAGACACCAAATTACTGGTTGTGATCGTTCTTGCATTATTCATTATATGGCTGAGAAGATGACTAGGGAGAGTCATACTAAATGGGACTCATTCAGACCACAATTTCCAAATAGAATTGTTCATCAAGATAATGATCCGAAGAATGGTTTGTCAAAGGTTACATTGAATTATAAACCTCCAAATGTTATGAAGAGGATTCCTTTGATGCCAATTCAACAACATTTTAGCAAAGATTTCACATTCTGGTATTATGATTGGAAGACAGGTGAAGCTGTGATTATGCTACATGATAAGAATCTGAAGCAAATGTGCAATTAAATACGCGTGTTCGATCCAATGTGGCTGATCAATTGTGCTAAAGAAGATATCGACGCGTTGTATTATAATCAGATTCATTTTGATGTTCAAGATCTAGAACCTGCTTGGATGTGATTATGAAAAGCTAATGGGTAAGACGATGAAAGTTAAACCGGAACCGAAGAAGCGCACATTTTCAAAAGGTGAAACGAGGATGAGTCAGAGTGCTATGAGGAAGATCATGATCAAGCTAAGGAATGCCTAATCAATCCGAGCAATAGCCAAGGTGGAGTTTGTAAGTGCATATTGTGGCTATCGCTTTCGGATTGTACAAAGTTTGTCGAAGATTTGAAGTTTTGAAGATTCATTCGACCCTACGGGAGGTCGAATGAATATCATACTAGGGTCGAATGTATTAGTTTTTGGTCGAATGATACTAGTTTGTTTATGTTGATCTTGGTTCGGACCCTCAAAGGGTCAAACCAACCCATTCGAACCCTGCAAGGGTCAAATGGAGTGTCTATATATATGTTGAAGTTGTTTTGCAACTCAACATTCGGTCATTTTGTCAGGTGTGTTAGTGTGTGTTGTAAGGTGTGTCTAGAAAGTTCTATAAAAGTGTATTTTTATTAGTATTGGTTTTTGTAAAGATTATCAAGTTTATATTAATGAAAATCGGATTAAAAGTAGATCTTAACGTGTTCTAATCTTGATTATTATCATTTTGCATGCGAATTAGGGTGATATTCATGTGATATTCGTATTGTTTTGTCAAAAACCGATCCTACATACTGTGACTATCAAAGTACGATCCAAGACGTTACACTTTGGACTGCGAACATATAAATGATATTTAATTGTTAAATATTATTAGTCACAAATAACTTAGATTATGAAATAAATATTTAGCGAAATATTTATCAAAAAGATTCTTATGAATATTCGGTGTGATTGCTTAGAAAAACAATAGATTGGAAGTGGATTGATTAAATGAATTAATCAAGTGAATCGTTTGAAGCGTTAAACGATAAAAGTAATTATTAGAGAATAATTATTACGGCGTTATCGAATAATTGTTGTTTGATATTAATTAATGGTAATAGATAATTGTCGAGTCATGGGGGGCCAAGGCTCGTCGATGGCATCTAGGGCCGTCCAACACTGCCCCGTCCACCCCTCACGCGGCTAAAACGGCTAATTACGGACGTTGTGACCGGCTGTGTTGATTGGTTTGTTTGAAGGTAGTGGGTCCCTCCTATTTAAAATATAACCGTTGTATAAAAAAAATACCATTTATCCCACTATATAAAACCACCTATTTTCCAAACAATTTTTACAAACCATCTTCATTTCTTCTATAAATCTTTACTCTTTTTTTATATGATCCACTAAAAACCAAAATCCTTTTCTCTAAAAATTTGCTTGGACTTCGGATAACGAGATCAAGTTGGTGACAGCCAGGATCAATATCAAAGGGACAACGGCAAATGAAGTAAATACGTTTTCTTTTTAGAACAATGTTTTGGCAGAATACAATCAATTAAGCTAAAGAAATCACCGCACCACGGATCAACTCGCTATTAAGTGGAAGGAGCTACACAGAAGGTGTGCGAGATGGAACAACCTATTTCAAGCCACGATGGAGGCGAACCCGGTATTACCCAACGAGCGGGAATCCAACGCACACCACAAGACTATCGGGCTGCTCACGGCGAAGAATTCAACATCCCTCATCTTCTCGCATGGCAATTGATGTGTTTTTTTAGTGTCGATGTTTAGTGTTTTTTAATTAATGTTCATGGGTTTTTTAAGGTTTCAGTTTTTTTAAAAATTTGTAGGTTTCGTTTTTTTTACATTAGATTTCGGCAAGTTGTTTTTTTAATTTTTAGGTTTCGGTGTTTTTTTAATTTCTACTTAATTGTAACTTTTTTTTAATATTATGTGACTTTTTATGTTATTTATTTTAATTATTTACTTATTTAAAAATTAGAAAACAAAAAATAAATGATAGCCAATAGGAGTGGAGAACTACCCAATGAAGACTACCCTCACACTATTGAGTAGTCCTCCAAGGGTTGGCCCACTTTTTGCTGACGTGACGACAAGGCTTCCCAAACATTGCCTCAACCATACCACATAGTCTTATAAACGGGTTAATATTATGGTGAATATTATTTAAAGAGTTAAATAATAGTAATATTATTATTCAATGATAATATTAATACATAATATATAAGGGTGGGCGGGGTGTTCACCACACCATCATACCCAATAGCCTTTTTCCACCTCATCCCATCACAATTGATCACTAGACACATGGGGTTGAATGACACCCGTCACTAAACTTTTTTTTTAAATAAATAAAAACATTACATTAAATCAAAATAAAAACATTACATTGAATAAAAAAATTACTAGAAAATAAAATAAAGAAAATATAAAAACTACTTTGGGCATAACATTCGTCACGCCAAAACATGCGCAAAATTAAGCCCGACCTTGAAAGCATACTCGAAGTTAGAATAGTCTACTAGCAAATCTTTTGTTTTGTTGGGTTTTTCGTTTGTCATTTGCTTAAAATATTTTTCAAAGGTTCTACACTTCGTTTCGAGGTCCCTGTACTTGTGAGAGATTGAAACACAACTACATTGTGTTCCCCCAACAAGTATTAAGGGCTCGGCTAAAACTTTATTCCACCATTGTTTACACTCCCGTGTACGTTGTCGTATGCGATCACTATTGCAAGTTCCTCCTCCTGAGTCCATTGAACCGTTCTGTAATTTTTGGTAAATTTTTTTATGATGAATGTGAATGAGGATAAGAATATGTTTGTGATTTTTTTTCTGTATAGGAGAAAAATTGTGTGAGTGTGGGCGTAAAAAAATTGGGTAAAATATGTATATATATAGGTAGGTAAATTTTTTTTTTGAATGGTCAAATGACCGTTGTGAGCCAACAGCTAGTGAATTGATTCGCGATAGCTGTCAAGGTTTAAATGTTTTGCGGCCGGGATGAATAACATGGGGTGGTGGTCGTGATGGTCGCGACCATCACGGAAAGGCCATCACAGATCACCCCGCCCACCCTAATATATAAAGTTTATTACTTAAGTTGTTAAATAATAATACTTGGTGGACCAATCAATTAATTGTTAATTGCTAAAAGGTAACTCCTTTGGGAACAAGTTATGGTTAGGGACTAAGATGCAAAGATGAATAATATATAATCATCTTAATCCTAAAACCCTAATCTAGTTTTAAGCCACCATTATAATATTTTAAGAGATAACATTCATAAAACCCAACACCACAACCACCACTTTGCGCCTCCGCCTCCACCCACAAACCACCACTCCACTTTCGCACAACCACCATTACTATCAGCCTTGTGGCCGATTACCATGCGCTGCCCTCCCTCTTGACTCACGGTCACAAACCGCGTAGAGATTGCACGCATGGCTCCTCCTCGAGCCGTGTGCAGCACTTGGGGTCTCGGGTCGCATACTTTATTTTCATGTTGCCTCATTTTGCGTGTTAGTGTGTTCGGGTGTTCGTGTTGATAGAGTTCCTCGTGGGTGTTCTTGAGTGATTCGGGTGATTTTTGAAGTTTGATGATTTGCTAACTAGCGTGGCGTTCGTAGATCCATCGTGCGATCTAATTAGTATTTCATCAAAGGTAGTTTTTCTAAACAGCATATGGTTGTGTTTATATTATTTTTTCTTGATTTCTATTTGGATCATTAGATTGGGATTATGTATTTGGTTTGAATAATGTATATATATTGTTTTGGTATAAAACGCTTCTGCTTTCGTTATTGATAAATGTTATTAATATTATTTGTGTTAGAACAATATATATATAGTATAAGGTTATATTGGAAACCCTTGTTATATGGTAAACTCTGGAAACTCTAACTTCCCGACGTTTTTTTATGAAAATTTTAGGGTATGTAATATACATTTTTTTAAGCATTTTGGGCCAGAAAAATCGAAAAAGCGCCGAATGGTTTTTTAAAAAAAAACGTCTTCTGTTAACATATATTTAACACATGGTTAACACTTGTTTGTTTCGCTTAACATGTGTTAGTCGAAAGTTTTTTTTTTAAAAGTACTCGGCGCTTTTTAAATTTTTTGGCCCAAAATGCTTAAAATCATGTATATTACTTGCCCTATTTTTTTCAAAAAAAAAATGGGAAGTCAGAGTTTCCAGAGTTTACGATATAAGGATGGGTTTCCACATTATCCTAACCCTATATATATATATATATATATATATATATATATATAATTGGAATTTATAATAAATCTGGTGAATGGGTTCGGATTGATTTGAACCCGAATGGGTCACGTGATTCCCGACAAAGGTGTCTAAGCCAGTGAAACCAATTTTGAAGAAGTCTATTGTTACGCCACCGCGGACATCCTTACCCGCGCCCCCTACATCTCCTGTGAAGACTGTTCCCAGCTCAGGGGTAGAGATTTCAAAGGCTTCCTCCGTGGAACCTATTCCCCAAGACCATTCTTCCTCCAACCAAAAGACCAACGTCATGGGTAAGGCGCAGGTCATGGTTCATAATCCTTCTCCGCATCCTTCTTATCATGAGGAGGGTGTTCGCTTTCCTGATGTTTATCACCCTCGCGATACCTGGGCCCGCCATGTCCTTACTAGAGACTTACTCAGGGCAGTCAGTTTACTCATCCTAAGTGTTAGTAAATTGAAGCTCAAGCAATCCAAATACTTAGAGTCATCAAGTTGCATAAAGACGAAGACATCTAGAAGCTATTGTCAATGGGGAGTCTGTTGGTGCATTCTATGTGACAACAACTTACTAGATAGAATAGCTTAGTAGATATGCGTTTTGTATAACATGTAATCGTCTTTATTGTAATTAACGAACTTGGTGGTAGGCGAAATTAGTCATATGAGAATATGGATAATTAGAATGGGCTTGGGGAACAGGTTCCACGGAGGAAACCTTTGAAATCTCTACCCCTGAGCTGGGAACAGTCTTCACAGGAGATGTAGGGGGCGTGGGTATGGATGCCCGCGGTGGCGTAACAATAGACTTCCTCAAAATTAGTTTCACTAGCTTAGACACCTTTGTCGGGAATCACGTGACCCATTCGGGTTCAAATCAATGATTTGTGTTATAACTATATATATATATATATATATATATATATATATATATATATATATATATATATGAGATTGTGTATTCGGTTTGAATAATATATATATATTGTTTGGGTATAACACGCTTCCACTTTCGTTATTGATAAATTTAGAGGACCGGTTTTTATGAAAACAATTATATGATCATACAAGTCTAACAATCCAGGTGCGGAAACCCTAGAATGTTTACAAAATGATATGAATCGAATCAGACACAACCAATCACCTTTTCAATCTCCATTTCATTAATAAACTTGTTAATTTTGCTTACAAATTAGGTTTACAATGAAATAAATCAACTTCAGAACTTTCTAGACACAGAGAGAAAACCTAGACTAAACACACTCACTGAAATGGCAAAAGTTAATAACTAAACAAAATTTCCAACTTATATAGCCCTGCACATTCGATCTATCGACAAGGTCGAATGTGTTCCTTCGACCTGCAACATAGCTCGAACCAAGAATATGTCTTCAATCATCTACCTTCGACCATTTTATTCTCCCTTCGACCTATGCAAAACCTTCCTTCGACCTCTCGTAATCAACCTATGCGAAACCTTCCTTCGACCTCTCGTAATCAACCAAAACACTTTTATTGATAATCCAAAGCAACTAGTTGCAATACGTGCATCTACAAACTCCCTCTCGACTATTGCTTGGATTATTGACGTTGATAATCAAGTGTTTTGTTCATCAACTTAATACAGAGAATCTTTTTCTGCTCTTTAGTCATTACCGGCTCAGGTTTTGGTTTCGATCTTTTCTTCACTTCATTAACATTCACATACTTTCCCAACTTCTTATCATAATCATAACCTGCGTTCACATCCCAAGCGAAACACAAACATACCACACGATGGTATTTCATTGCTTACTCACCATCCTTCTCCTCACAGTAGATCGGATTATAATACAGTATGATGATGTCTTCGTAAGAACAGTTAATAAGCCACATGGGATCAAAAATGTGTATCTTCTTGTACTCTCCCCTTTTGTCTTTTAGTAAGATGACGGCTTCTGCAGTTCTCCAGTCATAGTACCACATCACGAAATCTTTGCTGAAGTGTTGTTGGATAGGCATCAAAGGAATATGCTTCAACACTGTCGGTGGTTTATACTTCAAAGTAACCTTGTTCAGCCCAGTAATCGGATCAACTTCTTTATGGACTTTCCTGATTGGATGGTGCGGCCTGAACACATTCCATCTCGTTCTACTCTCTCTAGCCATTCGATCAGCAAAGTAACCAACTGCATCATTATTAACAGTTGCACCAATCATTGTATGTCTGCAAATATCACGCACAGCCCAGTACGGTAATGTCTTGATATCATGGAATCTATGAAAATACAGAATTCCTTTTTCCCATTTCACAGCAATACACCGTGACTGCCTAAGATACTTCCAACAAAGAGCTTTACCTTTGAATAGCTCATTGTGATATATGTAGAAACCACCCTGAACTTCTGTTTTAGGTTGGTTAGCCTCTTTCTCTTTTAACCTTTTCAACAAGCTTTTCAAATCATCAGATTGTTGAACTTTCGGCATCTGATTAGCATCATTCTTGAACACTTCTTCAACAAATGTCTTACTCTTCTTTTCTGCAAGTTTCTCAGCCTGTCCAAGAGATTCTTTACTAAATTTAGAAAACACATCTTCCTGTTTATCTCTAAAGTACTCAGGATACTCTTCGCTTGTAATATCCTATATTTCAATATCTTCAAACACAGGCGTATCTCTATCATCAAAATGATTTCCTGCATCTTTCTCGGGAACGTCAGGAATCTCATTGTCATTTATCAATTCTTCAAGAGATTTTCCAACCTGTTTTGTCAAACCGTCCAAAATCTCTTTGGCAACGGCTGCTGAAACTTCACCATCCTCTAAATCAGGATCATTATACTCCTATTCAAACTTCTTATCGGCAGACTCAAAGATTTCTGGAAACTTTTTAGTCAATTCAATAGTCCAAACCTTCTGAGTAAGCATTTGATTATACAAATTCTTGTCTTCATTTGACAAGGCTCTAATCTTCTCAGTCTAGAAAATACTATCATCATCAGTATTTCCACGAGGTGCTTTCTTGGAACTAGATTCACCTGCATCCTTCTTATTAGACTCTCTTTTCTCGTATCTATACTTGTTAGTGTCATCATCATCATCATCATCATCATCAGAACTACCATCATCATTACCTTCATCAGAACTGCCATCATCATCATCTTTCTTCTTCGGATTCTTATCACCAGCATCATCAGATAAATCATCATCATCTTCATCCTCTTTTTCTTTTTCAGAATCAGATGGTTCAAAATCAACCTGTACTTCTTCTTCTTCTTCTTTATCTTCTTCTCCATCTTTCAATTCTGGAGCTTTTCCATACAAATCGTCAATCATTTTCCTCAAATTCTTATTTGTTGATTTAATCTCTTTGTTCTCTTGCTGAAGATACTTGATTCTACATGTATTCCACTATCCATGAGCTAACAGTCTCTTGTTTTCTTCTTGAAGCTCATTAATCTTAGCTTCCAGCTCTTCTTGACTTTCTTGAGAGGATACAACAATCTATAACATCATCTCTTCATTCTTTTTCAGCTTCTCAATCTCCTGTTGTTGCTCGTTGAAAGCTTTCATCATTTCTGCAATCTTTTTGTTAACTGCTTCCATAACGTCATCAGAAATAGTAACCTGAGGTGTAGATGCCTTAGAAACAGGAGATTTCTTCTTCTGAAACTTCTTTAACACATTCTCTAAAGTAGTTTCAAAATTTGCAGGAGGATTTACTGATGTTTCTTCAACAGATTTCTTCTTTTTCTTTGCCACAGGGAATGTCACAGGTGTGGGAACTTTAGACCTTCCAATATCAGGAACTTTCTTCCCAACAACAAGTAACTCAATCTCTCTGTCTCTTTTCTTCTTTGGATTCGTCTTCTTAGCCATGGTTTTGAACTTTGGCTTCTTTATCTTTCCACCAACAACAGGAGATCCAGTAAAGTATTGATCTTCAAGTCCAAGATCAAGTTCTCCTTCTTCTACAGCAATTGGACTCTTCTGTCGTTGTTCTTCTATGGTTTTGTTCAGACTTTCAATCTCACCAGCCTAAGTGGCCTTGGGCTTAGTGATCTTGACACTTCATTACCCGAATCCCTTTCTTCATTGTCTTGAGTCTCTTCAGAATCAATCGACTCCTCATAAACAAGCAAAGTCTTACTTTTTCTAGATTTCTTTTTAGCAACAGTCTTCTGCCTCTTAGGTGCAGCTTCCACAACCTTAGCTTTGCCTTTTCCAGACTTCGCACCCTTGTTAATTACTTGAAGTTTTTTTTTTTGCATCAGGATCAACTGGACATAAAGGATCATCAGTATCAGATTCACTTCCAGCATTTCTTGCTTTGTTTTCACCTGGATTCTTGTAACATGGATTAATCAAGTGTCCAGACAAGTTCTTGTGTGGAGGTCTTTCATTCTCTGGAACTCTCGTATACGCTTTCATTCTGCTCAATGTGGTCAGATTCATATGATGTTGAACTAAAATCTGCTTGGGATCTTTCTTCAGATTTGTATACTTGTTGTCAAAGATCATCTGTAAGAATCTTGGGTACATCAAAAACTTATCTACCTTCAACCCTTTCAGCACTTCCAACATGTGATCAAATATCATCCCGGATACATTGAATAGTTTGTTTAGAATTAACGCAACCATCAGAGAACTGATACTCTTCCTCATCACATCATAACTGCTACGAACAGGTCCAAAAACATGCAGAATCACATGTGCCAGATACTTAAACTGTGGACATAGTTTAGCCTTGTGTAATAAACCATCTGTGATAGGACTGTTGTATTTCATTATGAGAAAACACAATCTTTGATCAATCCATGAAAGTTCTTTGGGATCAGTAGGAGAATCTTCCAATATCAACGCTTCACGAATATCATATTCTGTCACAAGTACAAGCTCTCAATGAATCTTGCTTCGGATGGCTGTTTTATTATCCCAGAAGTCAATGACAACACTCTTCCAGAAATCTACTTGATGATCTTTGTAGATGGATGTTGGAGTAGCAATAGCATAGATCACCCTGCTTCTTCTCAGAAATTCCACAATCCCAGCAAATCCTTCGTCTTGCTTTACCTCTCTGATAAAAGCATAGCAATTATGATCTTCTTCAAATAGCAACTCCTTTTCTTTGGGTTTTTCCTGTTCAGCAACTTGTTTTTCAGGATTTTGTTGTTCAGCCATTGAGAATCTGCAAAACAATAAGCATGAAATTTATCAGAAACGGACAAAATTTGAATTTTGGTCATATCACCTTCCTTTGACCCATACGAGAGTTCGAATTTGGAATTTTGTTGGTTCGAATGTGAAAAACAGGTTCGAATGTGAAAAATTATATGAACAAAATGTTCATTCGACCTAAATCTCCACCTTCGACCTTTTCAGGCTACATTCGACCCGATTTAGATGGTTGAATTTGTCTGTTTTGCATTCAAAATTACCAAAAAACAATCTGTCCATGATTAACATCACATTTTTATTTGTTTGAGTCCTAACATGGCCGATTAATGTTTATTAACCATCAATTTTATCAATCAATCTGTTTTAGATGGTTTTTAAATAAAATCTAGGGTTTATAAAGTTTGAATCATCAATTCAGTCCATTAATGTGTTATAACACTAGATTTTAGAAAATTCTCCCCCTAAAACTATCGAAAACAGTTTATCATTCATCAATTGATCCAAAACAACTCTGAATAATATCCAATTGAAGATTCTAGGGTTTCAGAACAAAATCGTTGATTCTGAACTTGTTATCCATCCATTACCTATGATATTAATATGAAAATGATCAGTATAAGGTAAGGAACAAGTTGGTATGGTCTAAATTTCAAAATCAACAAGGTCTCCCTATCTCATAATTTTGAAAAAATTTATGTGAGGGTTCGAATGAGGATTACACATATACATAGACTCTACATTCGACCCTGATGAGTGTTCGAATGAGAAACTTCAAGCTACCTTCTACCCAAATGAATGGTTCGAATGAAGCAGAAGAGTTTGAATGAACAAAGTTCAATAAAACACTCTCATTCGACCACATTTTTAAGGTTCGAATGAAGACACAAATGCTCCTTTGACCCATCGAAGGGGCAAATGAACATTTGGAATTCTGAAAATTTTACCAAATCTCAAAATCTAATCCCGTTTAATCATTTTCAAACATTTTTACCTTCAAACATTCATCATTTTCCATTTAAATGTACCAAAACTCAAATTGGTATGTCAAACTTCAGAAAATCATCATCAATCACCATCGGTTATCCAAACTAAAGCAGAAATGTAACATCTTTTGGGTTTTCTGAAATGTTTGTTAAGACACACAAAAAATCTTTTTGAGTTATTCTATTTTTGAACTAAATCAACAGAAAGCAATGAACTTTTTGTGACTTTCCGGTAACAGGATCATATCAGTTTTGGAGAAATCTGATCACACCGTTAATCTTTATAGATTATTATCATTAAAGACAGTGTGTGATCCGGCAATTGCTGATATTGTTATCCACATAAACTCACATGCAGACTGTTGTGCAGTGCTTTAGACTGATACGGCTATGTATATTATAAAATAATTCATCTGAGGTTCCCACACATACGACATACTCCCGTATCAAGGAATTTTGCATAAATACCCATTGCAACGCGTGATTTTGCTTTCGTTATCTGTAATTACAAGGTATGAGGCACAGAGGTGTACAGGTCAGCAACTCAATGCTACAGAGTAATATATGCTCTCTACTAGGTTGAGGTCATATCAATCATGGTTTGCATCAATGATTAGATACGATGCATTAGATAATCTTTGATTATCGTCATACATTTAAAGTTCGTCAATTCGGTAACTTTAGGTTTTGGCATTAAAGCTCTTTTATAAAGATACCCTGTCTGATCTAGGTCCGTAAAACCTTACGACAGAAGATCAGATAGGTTATCCCCAGATAACTAATAATATAACGACCCGAAACCTCTGAATTTTGTACAAACCCTATCAAACGAAATTACGGTACCAAGACCATATGCCCATGAGGTGTTCATCCACATAGCAAGTAGTTCGTTATGTTTGTATCACTAAGGCATGCATTAGTAAGTCTACGAAGCCTATCAGCACATCACACAAAGTCAACACATATCAAGTAATTGACTTTACAATTCTTTAGCATGCGAAAGATCCTCACTGAAAAACAGTAAAAACTAAAGATTAAAAACAAAGTGATAAACCGCGGTAAAACATATTTTTGGCTTTTTAGCTTTTTAAATGTTTTTGGTTTTCTGAAAAACAAAGACTCCCCCTAAAATGTAAAACATATTTTTGGATTTTTTTATTTTTCTGAAAAACAGTAAAAACTAAAGATTAAAAACAAAGTGATAAACCGAGGTGACGATTATTCTTGTTTCTCTTTAATACCATTAGCTTTTAAAAAGATGAGCCATCTGATAGTCAGTGTGGATTTTGACCATATCAATCAACCCTTTAGCGTAGCAATCACGTATAAAGTGATACTTAATCCAGATATGCTTTAGCCTTAGAGTGATTGTTCATGGCTTTCGTGAGTGCAATGCCAGCTTCATTGTCACAATGAATTGGGGTTTTAAGATATTGCAAACCGTAATCGTGCATCTGCTGTGGAATCCAAAGAACCTGTGAACAACAACTCGAGGCTGCCACATATTCGGTTTGACAAGTATATAGTGCAACTGTTGTCTGCTTCTTGCATTGCCAGGTCACGAGCCTGCTCCCAAAGAATTGACATCCAGCCGTTGTGGATTTAATGTCTTTATCACAGACACCAAAATCTTCATCACTAAAAGAAATAAAGTCAAAACTATCATCATTAGGGTACCAAAGTCCGATCGATGGGCAACCCTTTAGATATCTCAGGATTCGCTTGACAACTGTTAGGTGACTCTGTTTCGGCTTCGATTGGAATCTAGCATAGAGACATGTTGTGAACATTATGTCTGGACGAGATGCAGTCAGGTACATCAACGATCCGACGATGGCTCGATAAGTGAATGGATCAATGAGCTCCCCCTTAGCGTCAACTCCAATCCCGTGATTAGGTTGAATTGGGGTATCCATAGGCTTGGAATCTTCCATCTGGAATCGGCTCAAGACTTCAGATACGCATTTCGTCTGGTGAATGAAAATGCCCGTTGGCAATTGATCCACCTGCAAGCCTAGGAAAAACTACATTTCCCCCATTGCGCTCATCTCTAACTTTTCCAGCATGACTCTTTCAAATTCTCTGCACAAAAGCTCATTAGTAGAACCAAAAATAATATCGTCAACATATATCTAAACAAGAAGCAAGTCACCCTCTGTTCTTTTCGTGAATAGGGTACAGTCTACCAAACCTCGTTTGAATCCCTTTGAAAGTAGGTACGTGCTTAGCTCCTCATACCATTGCCGTGAAGCTTGATGCAACCCATAAAGTGCTTTGTTGAGTATGTAAACCTTATCCCGGTGGATATGATCTTCAAAGCCTGGTGGTTGACCAACGTAAACCTCTTCCTTGACCACACCGTACAGAAACACGCTCTTCACGTCCATCTGATACACCTTAAATTTCTTGTAGGAAGCAAATGCTAGAAACATTCGGATAGCTTCTATACGTGCCACTGGTGCATAAACTTCATTGTAGTCTATTCCTTCAGTTTGACTAAATCCCTGAACAACCAATCGAGCTTTTTGTAGTCTATTCCTTCAGTTTGACTAAATCCCTGAACAACCAATCGAGCTTTGTTTCATACAATCACGCCTCGATCATCTTTCTTAAATTTAAAACCCCACTTAGTACCAATCTTCTTTCTTCCTGGAGGTAAATCTATAAGTGTCCACACTCCCAGATTCTGAAACTGTAAAAATTCTTTTGCGTAGCTTCAACCCAACCATCATCCAGTAAAGCATCCTTGTATGTCCGCGGCTCAACTTGTGAAACATAACAAGCAAAGGACCGGTCATTTTGACAACCAGACTTTTGAATTTTAGCATACAGGGCTAGAGCTCCAATATTATCATGTGAAGTTGCTGGACGAAGTTGTCCTCTAGTCATGACACTGCTTCCGGGGTCACCAATAACTTGCTCAAGTGGATGAATCTGATGAATCCGAGATTCCGAATGATCAGGAACTTGAACTCCAGTTTGAGTAGTTAGATTTTCTGCCGTATCCAGATCATTATCCGTATTTGATGATGAAGCAACATCTGGATTTGGGTTCACTGGTGGTTCCTCCGTAGCATGATTTAGAATGGTTTCACTGAAAATATCATCTTCTACTTTCGATTCAGATGAGTCAAGAGTAGTAGAAGCTTCTTGAAAAACCTCTTCTTCATTTACAGGAACATTGGTATCATTAGAAGCTGCTAGAGGAGTTACGGTGATCGGACGCACCAACGGTGAAGTTACAGCGTTTTCACACTCGTAATAAGTTCGTAGAATAGCCTCTTCAACCAAGTTATATAGATTGAATGATTCAAAGAAATTTTTATAATCAAACATCCAGTCAGGACCACTTCCTTGTAGATTCTAAGTGTATCGTTGTACTTCAACGTTAGCCCACTCCTCTACCTGTCGAGTTCTTTTGTTGAATACCCGTTTAAGCGGGGTTGCATATCCAACAAAGTATCCCTCTTCAGCTTTTGGTGCAAACTTCTAAGTAGGGTTCAACATCGTACAAGGTGCCCTAAAAGGTTCTAGATACTCCAAATTCGGCTTTCGTCTATTTAACAGTTCATAAGAAGTTTTGCCAAACTTCTTCACCGTTAATACATAATTAAAGGTGTAACAAGCTGCGTATATGGCTTCATTCCAAAACATTACTGGAAGATTTGAATCAGCAAGCATTTTCTGTGCCGTTTCTATTAGAGTCCTGTTTTTCCTTTCTGCAACACCGTTCTGTTGTGGAGTGTACGGAGCACTATATTCGTGATGAATTCCTTTGTCTTCACAGAGTGCATCCATTTGAGAATTTTTGAACTCCATCCCGTTTTCACTACGAATTCGTTTGATCTTCAATCCGTAAATGTTTTCCAAGCGGGTGAACAGAACCTTCAGATTATTGAGCGTGTCACTTTTGTGTTGCAAGCACATCACCCAGGAGAATCTTGAGTAATCGTCAGTAACCACGAGACAATAAAGCTCTCCATAGTGACTTTTACGCTTGACATGTCCAAAATTATCCATATGCAAACGCTCAAGTGGCATATCTACAGAGTTCACTTTCTTCGGTTTATGGGATTATTTGTGCTGTTTCCCGTTTTTGCAACTCACACATTTGTCATTGAGATGAAAATGCTTCACATTAACTCCTTTTACAAGCCCGTTCTTCACCAAATGATTCATCTTTCTGAGGTGAATATGTCCAATCCTTCTGTGCCACATAATCGATTCTTTTTCTGTAGCTTTGGATAGAAAACACGTGACTTTGCCCTGGGTTGTCATAGCCTTGCTCATATCAAGAATGTATAAATTGTTCACTCTTGGTGCTTTCAACATGATCCATTCCTTTGGTATGACGAAACCGGGTTTCAGAATATAGCAAGATTTATCATTAAAGTGTACAGAAAACTATTTGTCACAAATTTGGCTGACAGTCAACAGATTATAATCAATTTGCTTCACATGCGATATTCTTTTAAAACTCAGAATCCTATTGCTAACACTCCCTTCCATCGTGATAGAACCACCTTTGTATCCCGCAAATGCCACATAACCACCATTTAATGTTCTTGATATCAAATAACAACGTTAAATCTCTGGTCATGTGCCCAAAAGCTCCACTGTCGACAATCCAAAGACTGCTAACAGGGCCAGCTGGAGCTCCCTACACAAATCAAAGAAATGATTAGTTCTTTTAGGGGATCCAAGCTTGTTTGGTCTTGGATCATTCAAACCTTTCTCACTTTGAGTTTTGACAGTAGTAGTTGAGGTAGAAGCACCTGGAGAACCCATTAGTGACCAAGATTGTTCTGAACGTTTAAGTATTCTAATCTGAGATTTTTGTGTCTTAGCAGGTTTCTTTGTATCGTTCGTAAAAGAAACTTTCTTGGTTACCTTTTCTGATTTAACAGAAACAGGTCCAATTGATGACTTTACAGCTGGTTTAGGAAAAACCTTTTGATTATCATTAGTTTTTTTCACCATTGGTTTCTTTAGGGTCTTCTCCATAGCAATCCTGTTTCTATTATCATAGACAAATTGACGGTTTTCCCTCTTTTGAAAATACCAACTTTGATTATAAAATGGTGGCCTTTGAGGGAAAAAATGTCTTTGTGGATATCTATGATTATCAACTGGACTTCTATAAGACTGCTTTTTCTCAACTTCGTGCCTTTTTGTGTCTCACATACGGGCAGTGAGCAAGTAAATGCCCTCTCTCCCCGCATTTGAAACATGCACGGTATTTCTCAAACACATTTTTAGCATTCGGCTTTGTGTATGAATGGATCAGAAATTGATCATCAACACATCTACATCTTAAACTCATTGAAGCGTGTTCCATTGAGTAATCCGGCTCAAAAAATGCATTTGCCTTTTCTTTTGGCTTAATGAATTCAGTGACATGAACTTTTGGTTCCTTAGAAGTATCACAATACAGTTTCTTTAAAAGTTCAAGAGGAATATCATTGGTCCTTTCATGTTTAGGAAACCAGATAGTACTCTCCTGCCAAATTTTATCAATCTTTGAATAATTTGCAAATTTGATTGGATACTCCTCGTCAGACATTATCTTATAGGATCCTTCCATTTGATAGAAAACCTTGACCGGTTTGTCAACTGAATCATTTTTAACATTCTTGTTCACTGATTGATTCACTCTATGTGCATTTGATTAAGGATGAGAAAACTAAGAAGGTGATATTGGTTCGTTTGTAATTATGTTATTTTCCAAAGGAATATCACTACCTTCTTTAGATTTCTCATCTTTAGTGTCTGAATCATCAGTTACTGAAACCACCCCCTCATCATTCAATCCGAGTATCGGTCTCATATCAGAATGTGGATCTCCAACTCTAGAAGTGTTAGATTCATTGTCTGATGTAGATTCTGATTTTACTGAACTCTCTGGTGTAACTAAATTCAGATTGTGATTCTCAAATAACACTGGAGAAGGAACAGCTTTGTAGTTTGCACTACTGAATTGTGATGGTTCTTCAATTATGTGGTCAACAACATAAGCTATATGTTTATAGCTTTCCAACATTTTATTGACCTTTTTAGCAAAACACTTGATAGTTGCCATTTCCAACTTTGTATTTTCAAGTTCATTAATGTAATTGTTAATGGCAATTTGTTTCAATGAAAGGGTTTTCTTTAACTCTGAAATATCCTTTTTGTACCCTTCAAGTGTTTTGTTGAATTCATGAGCATCCTTACGATAAGATTGATTGTTGATTTTAGCACTCTTAAGGTTAACCTTGAGTTGCTTGTTTTCCTCAGTCAATCTATCACAAGTACCACATTATTTATCACTATTCATATCAGTTGTAGAGTCAGAACTTACCGATTTGGGTGGATCTGTCATAGCCATCAGTGCAAAATTAGCCTCCTTTCCAGCAAAGAACTTCGAATAATCAATCTTTGTGAAGGCATCATCCACAATGCATGATTTCCTTGTCATCAGAAAGTTTGCTTCGGCTAATAACTGATCAATCTCATCATCCAACGAATTAACACTTGCTTCTAAATCAGCTTCACTTTCCGAATCAGAATAGACAGATTCGGGTTCATTGGGAACTTCAGTAACAGAATCAATGATAGTTCCAAAAACCTTCTCAGCAGTAATATCTTCAACTTTCTCAGCAACAGAAACCTGAGAATCATCAACTATCTCCTCAATCACCACCTCAAATACTTTCTCAGATTCCAAAATATCTTCAGCTATCGCCGACTCCTCTAAGTCCATCTCCTTAGCAAAAAAATGCCACATTTCCCACTTGTAATCTCCTCAACTCCTAATTGCATAGCAGTCCAATCATAACCCTCATCCTTCTGAATCACCAATGCCTGATTCTGGTTCTCGGTTTGAGGTTAGCTATTTGGTGTAGAAATAGGAATAATGGTTATGGTTGGGTTAGTTGGAGTTTGAGTTTGAGTTTGGTTGGGTGTAGATGTTTGTCTAGTAGAGGTATTTTGAGAGTTGTTTTGTTGGTTTGGGAAATTTTTTTTGTTGTGGATAGGTGTTGTTGTTTTGGCTTTGATAGGTAACCTGGTTTTGTGACTGACGGTTTTGATAGTTGGAATTAAAAGGGTTTCGATTACCTTGCTGCATTGGTTGAGTACACTCTCTTTTAAAGTGACCTCGAGTACCATAATTGAAACATGTTACCTTGGCTTTGTTGAAGCCATAAGTGGTATTTGGCGAGGTAGCAAGATTAGTTCTGCCTGTTTTCTCAATAAACTTTGTAGCCCTTCTCATCACGCTTGCAAAAGCCCATTGAACATCTATCAGTTCCATCTCTTCCTTATCAATTTGGGCATAATCCTCATTGGTCAGATTATTATTCCCAATCTGACTCGCCACAAGTCCATTGTAAGACGCAACCATTGCTGACACCAAAGCAATATGTCGTTGTGCTACTTCAACTGTAACATTGTACATGTTGGAAGTTTCCAACACGGCCGGACATTGGCATGATGAAGCTTGTGTCATTGGTGGAACATATGACTTTTGTTAAGATGTGTTCATGTTTGATGAGTAACATGCTGTGGACACTTGAGGTTGTGGTGGAATGTAGGAATTTGTGGTATAGTTTGGTGGATAGGTTGATGTTTGAGCAAGATAGTTGATTGGGTTTCTTGGTGGTTCACCAACACTAGAAACACAAGCTATATGTGGTGCAACATTTCCTCCCACACTTGAACTGGACATAGACGAGGATGAAGAAGCATGATAAAATTCTGGATTTTGTGGGAACTGTGATCGTGTAGATTTTCTCTTCTCCTCTAGCTCTTTGTTTTCCAACTTCTGAATGAGCTCATTGATTGTCCAATACTGATATGCATCTTTTTCTTTCAAAACTTCAATATGTTGATTCCAATATGGTGGTAGTGAATCAGCAAACTTATCTACCAACTCTGACATCAGAATCTTGATATCATAGTTTGACAACTCAGTTAACAGATGACAATTGTAAATGCATTTATGCGACTAATGCTTTGGATTTACAATAAACATATGTTAATAAGTTTTGTCGAGTGGCCGAAGGAGTTTTTATGTGGGCGAAGGAAGAATTCAAAGGGTGCGAATGAAGAAGATCATACGAAGGAGAGACAGGAGGCGAAGGAAGATTTTGTTAGTTATGTATTGCTTCATTCGACCAGGCTGTTTGGTCGAATGTGCACGTTCGTACCTTCATGGTGGGCGAACGTGCAACCTATAAATAGGTCAAGCTGATTTTTTAATGTAGTTTTAGTCATTATTATTCCCTCCAAGTCCAGTGTGTCTCTCTAGTGTTTTGTTAAGCTTAATTCACGTTGTGTCATTCATGTTTTGATCAAATTAACGTGTAATTGAGTTTTGATTATTAATGAGAAAAGCTTTGAATGATGATTTACTTGTTTTGATCTGATTGATTATCATTTTGTGATTGGTTTAGGGTTTCCACACCTAAATCAAACTTGTTTGATCATTTCTTTGTTGATTTGTCGATCCTTTAGCACATACAACAATATCTCGGAATAAGATGTATGTGCTAAAAGGATCGATAAATCTACAAAGAAATGATCAAACAAGTTTGATTTAGGTGCGGAAACCCTAAACCAATCACAAAATGATAATCAATCAGATCAAAACAAACAAATCATCATTTAAAGCTTTTCTCATTAATAATCAAAACTAAATTACATGTTAATTTGATCAAAACATGAAAGACACAACGTGAATTAAGCTTAACAAAACACTAGAGAGACACACTGAAATTGGAGGGAATAATAATGACTCAAACTACATTCAAAAATCAGCTTGACCTATTTATAGGCTGCACGTTCGCCCACTGTGTAGGTACGAACGTGCACATTCGACCAAACAGACTGGTCGAATGAAGCAATACATAACAAACAAAATCTTCCTTCGCCTCCTGTCTCTCCTTCGTATGAACTTCTTCCTTCGCACCTTTTGATTTCTTCCTTCGCCCTCATAAAAACTCCTTCGCCCTCTCAACAAAACTTATTAACATATGTTTATTGTAAATCCAAAGCATTAGTCGCATAAATGCATCTACAAACTCCCCCTCGACTATTGCTTGGATTGTTTAACTCTTCGTTCCTCATCCATTCTTTTGTTCATTAGCTTGATCCTCAAAAGTTTCTTCTGTTCCAATGTCATCACCTTCTCAAACACTTGCTTCGGCCTTTTCTTTTTCTCTTCAGGAATCTCTTGAACTTTAACAAACTTGCCAAGCTTTTTGTCATAGTCGCATCCGGCGTTGATATCATGAGCAAAACACAAGAATACCACTCGCTGGTATTTACTGGCCTGTTCAGCATCCTTAACATCGCTGAAAATAGGATTGTAATACAACATTATGATGTCCTCATGTGAGCAATTCACTAACCACATGGGATCAAAAATGTGTATTTTCTTGAAACTCTTATCTCCATCTTTCAAAACAATAACAGCTTCTGCAATCTTCCAGTCGTAGTACCACCAGATAAAGTCTTTAGCGAAATGTTGAGGAATCTGCAGCAATGGAATGTGCCTCAACGCTTTTGGTGGTTTATACTTTAAGGTCACTTTGGGCAAACCAGTGATATCGTCAATAGTCTTCTTGTGAACAATCCTTTTTGGATATTGAGGTTCAAAGAGGTTCCACTTCGTCCTGCTCTCCCTAGCTATCTTCTCAGCAAAGTATGCAATCTGACCATTTGTCGTTCCAGTCATCTTGTGTCGACAAATATCACGAATTGCCCAATATGGGAGAGTCTTCAAATCATGGAATCTATCAAAGTATAGGATCCCCTTCGTCCTGCTTTTCCTTTGAACATGTCGTTGTGGAATTTATAAAAGCTACCCTGAATCTCAGGTTTAGGACGATTCGCCTCTTTCTCTTTTAACTCCCTCAATAACTCTTTCAAGCTATCGGATTGTCTGATAAACGGTTTCTCATGCCCTCTGAAAATCTCATCAACAAACATATCACTTTTCTCTTTTGCACGTCTCTCGGCTTCCTTTAACAATTCATCAGTGAAAGCAATAAATCCAGAATTCTTGTCACTTTTGAAATATTCTGGATACTCTTCACTCGTCACATCCTCAACTTCTATGTCCTCGAAACCAGGTATGTCACGATCATCAGAATGATCTCCAGCTTCCTTTTCAGTTAGATCAGGAATCTGGTTATCAGCTAACAATTCTTCAACAGTTTTGCCAACCTGTTTCGCCAGACCATCAAAGATCTCTTTTGCCATCGCCGCCGAGACTTCACCATCTTCCAAATCTGGATCCTCATATTCTAATTCAAACACCCTGTCACGCGATTCAAAGATCTCAGAAAATCTGCTGGTCATGTCAATCGTCCAGACTCTATCAGTCAGCATCTGGCGATACATCTGTTTGTCTTCTTCTGACATAGACTTCAGCTTTTCATTCCAAAAGATCGTATCATCATCCACTGATCCTCCAGGGGCTTTAGAACTAGATTCTTCACCTTTTCCAGATTCTCTCTTCTCATACTTGTATCTATCTGTATCATCATCATCATTGTCATCATCATCATCAAATGCAGAGCTGTTATCATCACCAGATCCATCATTTGAACCATCATCATCATCATCTTTCTTCTTTTTAGAATTTTTACCAGCATCTTCATCAAGATCTGCATCATCCTCCTCATCCTCATCAGATAGTTCAAAATCAACTTGCTCCTCTTCAAGCTCTTTATCTTCTTCACCTTCTTTCAGCTGAGGAGCTCGAGAGTATAAATCCTTGATCAGATTATCCATGTTTTTGTTACTCTCTTTCAGCTTCTTGTTTTCATTTTTCAAAGCTATAATCTGTCTGGTGTTTCTCTGCTCATGTTTCAACAACTTTTTATTATCCTTCTGCAACTTTTTGATCTTCTGTTTCAACTCTTCATTATTCTCATGTGTTGAAACAACTACATCAAGCATCTTTGAGTCGTTTTGTATAAGTTGGGCAACCTCAGTCTGCTGCTTGTTTATCATATTCATCATTTCAGTAAGTCTCCGGTTAACAGTATCCATCACATCACTATCAATTGTAACCTTTTTCTTAGGAACTTCAGCAACCTCTGGCAGTTTACCCTTCTTTATCTTCTTCAGTACATTATCTAGAGCTTCATTGAATGCATCAACAGGTAAATCAGCTTCTTGTTCAGTACCTGAAGTTGTAGTGGTTTTCTGCTTCTTTGAGGCTGGAGCAGCAACTGGAGATTTTGAGCTAGACGCAGGTGGCAACTTCTTTCCTGCTATCAGTGTCTCTATCTCTCTAGCTCTCTTTTCTACAGGTCTCACAACCTTTTCTTTCTTCTTGTATTGGGGCTTCTTCGGTTTCTCCCCCTGAACTGGCGAACCAGGAAAGTCTCCTGTTCCCAGACCTAAATCTTCATCCTCTTCATCCAAACGAATAGGACTCTTCATTCTCTGCTCTTCAACCGATCTGTTCAAACTAACATACTCACCAGCCACAGTGGCCTTGGGCGTGGTAGTCTTCAACGTTTCAGTCTCTGAATCCCAATGTTCATCTTCTTGTGTCTCTTCAGAATCAATCGACGCTTCATCAACAATATGCAATCCCTTCTTAGCCATTGTCTTATTTCTTCTCGATGTACTCTTCTTCTTAGCAGGTTCAGGAACAACCTCTAATCTGATCTCTTTCTCTTTTCCCTTTCCACTTTTTGCTCCAACATTAACAACCTGTCGCTTACGCTTTGCATCTGGATCAACAGGATGTAATGGATTATCTTGATCTGAATCACTGTTAGCATGTCTCACTAAACCTTCACCTAGATCCGTATAGTCAATCCTCGCCAAATGTCCAAATAAACGTCTAACAGGTGGACGTTTATTGACTGACAGGCCTTTATAAGCTTTCATCCTAGCCAGTGTATTGATTGACAAATGTTCTTGAACTACAATGTGCTTAGGATCCTTTTTCAACTCTTTGTATTTATGATCAAAAACCATCTGAAGGAATCGAGGATATAACAGAAACTTCAGATTCCTCGTGCCATTTATAGGCTCCAACAAATGTTCCATCAGCATCCCTGATACATTGAACGGTTTGTTCAATACCAATGCTACCATCATCAAGCTAATACTCTTTCGCATCAAATCAAATCCTCTAGCAGCTGAACCAAAGACGTGAATCAACACATGTGCCAAGTATTTGAACTGTGGACACAGCTTTCCCTTGTGCAATGAACCATCAGTAATCGGCCCATTGTACTTCATCCTCAGAAAGCACTTTCGTTGTTCCATAAAGCTAAGCTCTCTAGGATCAGTCTTTTCATCTTGAAGATTCAAGGCTTCTCTAATATCCTTCTCAGAAACAATAACCATCTTTCCTTGGATCTTGCTTATCACAGACGATTCGCATTCCCAGAAATCCATCTTTGCTTCCGTCCAGAATTCTTGTATCATGTCTCTGTAGATAATGGTAGATGTAGCAATTGCGTCTATCACCCGACTTCTTTTCAAGAACTCTATGATCTCAATGAACTCAGTATGCTTTTTAACCTCTCCAAGATACGCACAACAATTATGCGCATTCTCGAATGTTAAAAGCTCTTCAGTTACTTTCTTTGCAGGCTGTGAGGATGATCCGGCTTGTTTAGTAGGCTTCTCCTGTTCAGACATGGTTCAATCTGCAAAACAAAACAAATAAACATGTTAAAAATTGACAAAATATTCAAACTTTGAAAATTTGGTAATTAAACTTCTCATTCGCCCATACGGGGGTGCGAATGAGTGATTATAGGTGCGAATGTGAAAATATAAAGGTACGAATGTAGGTTTTTGACAAAAAACATTTCTTTCGCCCAAAAATGTTCATTCGCCCAATTAAATTTTACTCCTTCGCCCGTTCGAAACATGCGAAGGAAGCTTTTCTTCATTTCAAATTTCCAATTTTGAACATCAGTTGATTTTAACTTGTTATTTTTTGATTCATTTAGCAAGTTATAGCACCGATTAAAGTTTCCTACCCAACAGTTTTATCAATTAGACATTATATCAGTGTTTTCTAGATAAAATTAGGGTTCGAATGAAAATGATGATCAACTGATCAAAATGATGGATTAGAATCCTTAATTTTTGGATTTTCTCCCCCTAAAACAATGATATAATGAATCCAAATCAACAATTTCAACAATGAACAAGGTTTGTATCAGTTTTTGATTTCTAGGGCTCAGAACTGAAAATTAACGATTAATCCTTGAAAATGAGGTGTTAACCTGTAACAAGTAGTGCAAAATGATCAACAAAACTAGACGATCACAATGGTATAAAGCAAATCAACAGGGCAACAAGTGGACTTCACTTCAGAATTTTTTGAAAAGTTTTTTGTAAGGGTTCGAATGAGACTGAAATGATATATATAAGCATGCTCCTTCGCCCACTTGCATCGGTCGAATGAGAAGCTTTTGGCTCCTTCGACCCTATTTAAAGGTTCGAAGGGGACAAAAGGGTTCGGATGTGGAAATTATTCAAGAACACTCTCATTCGCCCAAATACACTGTACGAAGGAACAACAAAAATTCCACGTTCGACCAAACGAATGGGCGAACAAAAACTGGAATTTTGACAAATTTTCCAAATCTCAAAAACGAGTCCCGTTCTAATTATTTTTCAATTTTTAAGCATCCAACATTCATATTTTCGCATTTAAAAAATTACAAAGCTCAAATGGTTCATCAAGGTTTAGAAAATCGGCATCAACCACCATCAGCTATCAAAAATAAGATAGAAATGTAAAATCTTTTTGAATTTTCTAAAGTTTATGCTAAAACACACCTAAAATCTTTTTGAGTTTTGTAATTTTTGACGAGAAAATAAAATGCAGAAATGTAAATGAAAAACAGTAAATGTTTTGGGATTTTTGGTAAAGGGATCATATCAGTTATTGAGAAATCTGATCACACCGTTGATCTTTTGATTTATTATCATTAAAGACAATGTGTGATCTGGCAACTGCTGATATTGTGATCCACATAAACTCACATGCAGACTTTTGTGCAGTGCTTTAGACTGATACTATTATGTATAGTATACACAAAATTGTCTGTGGTTCCCACGCACACGACATACTCCCGTATCAAGAAGTAAATGCACAAAGACTCATTGTAAAGCGTGATTATGCTTTCGTCGTCTGTAATTTACAAGGTATAATGCACATAGGTATACAGGTCAGCAAATTAATGCAGCAAAGTAGCATGTGCACTTTACGAGGTTGAGGACTGATATTAATCATGATTTGCATCAGTGATTAATACGATGTAATAGATAATCTTTGATCATCATAAAACATGGAAAGTTCCTCAATTCGGTAACTTTAGGATTTAGCATAAAGCTCTTTTATAAAGACACCCTGTCTGATCTAGGTCCGTAATGACTTACAGCAGAAGATCAGAGAGGCTATCCCCAGACAACTAATAACATAACGACCCTAAACCTCCGAGTTTTGTACAAATACCCTATCAAACGAAATTACCGTACTAAGACCATATGCCCATGAGGAGTGCATCCACACAACAATTCGTTTGATATGTATGTATCAGGCACGCAATAATAGGTCTACGAAGCCTATCAGCACATCGCACAGACTCAGACACACGTCCTATATAGCATTACATTTCTTAGAATGTGTCAGATCCCCACTGATGTACTATCATTTCCCCTTTTACTCCAGGAAATCATTTTGGTTTTTCTGATTTTTATAAATTTTTGAATTTACTGTTCCTAAGGATAAGCTGGAGCATTTCAAATATGTGACTGCCCAGATATCGTTTGTTCACAGAAATCTGACGGCATTAATCTAAGGGAAGAAGATATAGCAGTCAGCAAAGAAAATTTCTAATTTTTATGGATTTTTGAAATTTTTAATGTTTTTGGATTTTCGAAATTTTTCTGAAAAACAGTAAAAATTAAACTAAAAAGTGATAGACTGCGGTGGGGATCAGTCTTGTTTTTCTTTAATACCATTAGCTTTTAAAAGATAATCAAATCTGGATTTGTCAAAAGCTTTGGTAAAAAGATCTGCGCGTTGGTAATCAGTGTGGATTTTGACCATATCGATCAACTCTTTAGCATAACAATCACGGATAAAATGATATTTAATCCGGATATGTTTAGCCTTTGAGTGATTTACTAAGTCTTTTGTTAATGCGATTGCGGCTTCATTATCATAGTAAATAGGGGTTATGAGAAATTGCAAACCGTAGTCCACCATTTGTTGTTTGATCCAAAGAACCTGTGAGCAGCAGCTCTATGCTGAAACGTATTCTGCCTCACATGTGGATAGTGCAACTGCGGTCTGTTTCTTGCATTGCCAGGTCACGAGCCTGCTCCCCATAAACTGACATCCAACCGTTGTGGATTTGCTGTCTTTGTCACAGCTGCCCCAATCTGCATCACTAAAAGCGATTAGGTCAAAATTATCATCATGAGGGTACCAAATTCCTTTCGATGGACAACCCTTCAGATATCTAAGGATACGCTTGACAGCTGCAAGATGACTTTGTTTCGGCTTTGACTGATATCGTGCACAAAGACATGCTGCAAACATTATATCCGGTCTAGACGCAGTAAGATACATCAGAGATCTGACGATTGCTCTGTATGTAAATGGATCAGTCAGCTCCCCCTTAGCGTCAACTCCAATCCCGTGATTAGGTTGTATCGGGGTATCCATCGGCTTCGAATCTTCCATCTGGAATTGGCTCAAGACTTCAGAAACGTATTTGGTCTGGTGAATAAAGATCCCCGTTGGTCTTTGCTCCACCTGCAGGCCTAGGAAAAACTGCATTTCTCCCATTGCGCTCATTTCGAACTTTTCCTGCATAACTATTTCAAATTCCCTGCACAGAAGTTCGTTAGTAGACCCGAAAATAATATCATCAACATAAATTTGCACAAGAAGCAAATCATCTCCTGCTCGTTTCGTGAACAGTGTGCAGTCTACCAATCCGCGTTTGAATCCTTTCGAGAGAAGATACGTGCTCAACTCCTCATACCATTATCTCGGAGCTTGGTGCAACCCGTAGAGAGCTTTGTTTAAGACATAGACCTTATCCCGGTGAATAGGGTCCTCAAAGCCTGGTGGTTGACCTACGTAAACTTCCTCTTTGACCACACCGTAAAGAAATGCGCTCTTTACGTCCATCTGATACACCTTGAATTTCTTCCAGGATGCAAATGCCAGAAACATTCGTATAGCTTCCAAGCGTGCAACAGGTGCATAGATTTCATTGTAGTCGATTCCCTCTACTTGATGAAAACCTTGGACAACCAAACGAGCTTTGTTTCTCACTATAACTCCTCTATCATCCTTTTTACACTTAAAAACCCATTTGGTTCCTATCTTCTTTCTTCCCGGGGGCAAATCTGTCAGCGTCCAAACTCCAAGTTTCTGAAATTGTAACAACTCTTCTTGCATCGCTTCCACCCAAGCATCATCCAAAAGAGCTTCCTTGTACGTCCGCGGCTCGACCTGCGAAACATAACAAGCGAAAGACCAGTCATTAAGAAAACCAGATTTTTGTATTTTGGCATATAAAGCAAGATTGCCAATATTCTCCGATGCTTGAGCATTCCTCAATTGCCCTCTTGTCATAACGCTGCTACCAGGATCACCAATAACCTGTTCAAGCGGGTGTATTCGATGTATCCGAGATTCTGGATAATCAAGTACTTGCACTCCCGTTTGAGTCGTCAAATTCTCTGTAGAAACCAGATCATTACCCACATTTGATGATGAAGCACCATTTGGATTTGGGTTCACTGGTGATGTCACTGTAGCATTGTCCAGAATAGCTTCACTTGTAGCATCATCGTCTTCATCTTCTGATTTCGATGAATTAAGCGTTGTTGAAGCTTCTTGGAACACTTCTTCTTCCAACACAGGAGCAGTGGCATCATTAGAAGCCGCTTGAGGATTCACGGTGATCGGACGCACTAACGGTGAAGTCACTGCGTTTTCGACCTCATAATATAAACAGAGTACAGCTTCTTCAACCATGCTATCTAGGTTGAATGATTCAAAGAAATCTGTGTAATCAAACATCCAGTCTGGACCGCCTCCCTGTACATTCTGAGTGTATCTTTGTACTTCGATGTTAGCCCACTCCTTGACTTTTCTAGTTCTTTTGTTGAATACCCGTTTGAGTGGGATTGCATATCCAACAAAATAGCCTTCTTCAGCCTTTGGTGCGAACTTCTCCGAAGGATTAAGCATTGTATACGGGGCTTCAAACGGTTCTAGATACTCTAGATTCGGCTTTCGTCGGTTCAATAGCTCATAAGAAGTTTTGCCAAACTTCTTCACTGTTAAAACACGATTTAGAGTGTAACATGCTGCGTAAATTGCTTCGTTCCAGAACATGACCGGAAGATTTGAGTCCGCAAGCATTGTTCTCGCCGTTTCGATTAGAGTTCTGTTTTTACGTTCTGTGACACCGTTCTGCTAGGGTGTATACGGAGCGCTGTATTCGTGATGAATTCCCTTGTTTTCACAAAGATCATCCATCTGAGCATTCTTGAACTCCGTCCCATTATCACTCCTGATTCTTTTGATCTTTAGACCATAGATATTCTCTAGACGAGTGAACAGAACTTTCAGGTTGTCAAACGTGTCGCTTTTCTGGTGTAAGCACATAACCCATGAGAATCTTGAGTAATCGTCAGTCACCACAAGACAGTACAATTCCCCAGCATGACTTTTACGCTTGACTGGACCAAATAAATGCATGTGCAAACGCTCAAGCGGTAGTTCAACGGAATTGACTTTCTTTGGTCTATGGGTCTGTTTGTGCTGCTTACCCTTTTTACAACTAATACACTTGTCATTCAAATGAAAATGTTTCACATTAACTCCAGTGACAAGTTCATTTTTCACCAACTGGTTCATCTTTCTCAAATGAATGTGTCCCATTCTCCTATGCCACATGATAGATTCTTTTTCTGTAGCCTTGGAGAGGAAACACGTGACTTGGCCATGGGTGGTCATAGCTTTGGACATATCGAGAATATACAAGTTGTTTACTCTCGGTGCCTTTAGCATCACCCACTCTTTTGGAAGTTCAAAACCCGGTTTCAGGATGTAGCAAGATTTGTCGTCAAAATAAACAGAGAATTGTTTATCACATATTTGACTGACACTGAGTAGATTGTAATCTATCTGCTTCACATACGATATCCTCTCAAATGTCACTACCCCATTACTAACACTACCTTCCATCGTAATGTAGCCTCCTTTATTTCCTGCAAACGCTACGTAACCTCCATTGATATTCTTGATATCAAAAAGTAGCGTGAGATCCCCTGTCATGTGTCCAGAAGCTCCACTGTCAACAATCCAAAGGCTGCTAACAGAGCCAGCTGGAGCTCCCTGCACATATCAAGTAAAGCAATTAGATCTTTTGGGGGACCCAAGTCTGTTTGGTATTGGGTCTTTGAACTGGTTGTTTCAAAGATTCATTAGATTCACAAACATCTTGGGTTTTAACAACCTCTTTCTTTTCACACTCAACTTTTGTTTTCTCAGATTTCACATTCTGTGAAGTTGAAGCACCCTCAGACCCCTTTGATGACCAAGACTGTTCAGACCGTTTCAAGATCCGGATCTGAGATTTTGAGGTCTCATCCGGTTGCTTTACTCCGTCCTTGAATGTTACCTTCTTGGTTACCTTCTCTGATTTAACAGAGATAGGCCCAACTGCTGATTTGGCATTAGGTTTAGCAGGAATCTTTTTGTTTTCAGCAGTTGTGTTCACCAATGGTTTCTTCAATGGTTTCTCAGTGGCTATCCGGTTGCGTTTGTCATAAGTCATTGGACGATTTTCCCTCTTTTTTTGTAAAAATTGTTTTGGTTATAATAAGGTGCTGGCTGAGGGAAAAACCGTCTTTGTGAATAACTGTAATTATCAACCGGATAATCATGTCTTTGCTTCATCTCCACCTCGTGCCTCTTGTGTCGTACATACGGGCAGATGGCAAGTAAATGTCCCCTTTCCCCGCACTTAAAACACGCACGGTATTCTTCATAGTTTTCCTTGATGTTCGACTTAGAAACACTCGCAATGGGATATTGATCAACCATGCACTGTTTTCTTAAACTCTCAGGAGCTAGGTCCTTTGAGTAAGTCGGCTCAATAAAACTATTAGACTTGTCTGTTGGTTTAACGAATTGTGTGACATTAACCTTAGCGTCTTTAGAATTATCCGAATAAATTTTCTTTAAAATGGCTGGAGGAATATCATTGGTTCGTTCATGTTTTGGAAACCAAATGGTACTTTACTACTAGATCTTTTCAATTTTGGAATAGTTCACAAATTGAATCAGATATTCGTCATCAGACATAATCTTATCGGAGCCTTGCATCCGATAGAAAACTTTCACAGGTTTATCACACGATTCGTTGTTCTTTTCATTTTATTTCTCAGTTTTAGTTTCAATTTTCTTTTCAACAGATTTAACCACATTTTTCTCAACTTTCTTAACTACTTTCTTTTCAACATTTTTATCAACAGACTGCTCAACTTTCTTAGCGATATTCTTTGCTGGTTGATTCTTTCTGTGAGCATTAGCCATGGGATGGACAATCTGAGATGGTGAGACTGGTTCAGTAGTGATGATATGATTTTCATCAGGAATATCACTCTCTTTCTCAACAACCGTCTCAGACTGTTCATCTTCTTCATCAGAATCATCTGCAGCTACCACACCTTCATTGTTTCCCAAAACAGGTCTCACATCAGAATACGGGTCTCCGACACTAGATGTGTTGGACTCGTTATCTGATGTGGAGTCAGATTTGACTAGGTTCTCCGGTGCTATCGCATGCAAATTATGATTCTCGAACAACACCGGAGATGGGACAGCTTTGTAGTTTGCACTACTCGACTGTGAAGGTTCTTCAATGATGTGGTCAACTACATAAGCAATGTGCTTATAGCTCTCTAACTTTTTATTCACTTTTTCAGCGAAGCACTTGATGGTTGCCATTTCTAACTTTGTGTTTTCCATTTCATTTATATAGTTGTTAATGGCAAGTTGCTTTAAAGACAAAGTCTTTTTCAGTTCAGAAACATCCTTTTTGTAACCATCAAGTACTTTGTTAAATTCTTTTTCTTTCTTTTGATAAGTTTGACATTTATCACAAACATGAGATTTAGATTGAGATTCAGTACTTACCGGTTTAGGTGGTTCTGTCATTGCCATCAGTGCGAAATGAGCTTCCTTCCCTGCAAAGAATTTTGAATAATCAATCTTTGTGCAAGCATCATCCACCATGCACGACTTGTGGGTCATAAGGAAATCTGCTTCAGCTAGCAACTGATCGATGTCATCGTCTAGTGAGTTCACACTAGCTTCTGAGTCAGAATCACTTTCCATGTCCGAGTAAGCTGAATCATATTGCTCTCCAACATCTGTGACAGAATCAAGAATCATTCCAGACTTCTTGTCTTCACACACATCATTCACATCCTCATTCAACTCTTCTATTTTCAACTCCATCAATTTTTCTGTCACAACATCTTCTTCAATCTCCACATGTTCATCCAAACTCATCTTTTGTGCTACACAAGCCACATTTCCTGCAGTAATCTCTTTCACTCCTAATTGCATACCTGTCCAATCAAAACCTTCATCTTTTTGGATCACAAGTGCTTGATTTTGATTTTCAGTTTGGGTTTGGGTTTGAGTGTTAGGTGTAGAGATGGGAACAATGGTTCGGTTTGGATTCTGTTGTGGCTGGTTTTGAGATGTGGATTGTCTAGTATTGGTATTTTTTTGTGTGTTTTGACGGTTCTGGTAGTTGTTTTGAGGTTGAAAGCTAGAAATGTTGGGACTGTTATATGATACCTGATTCTGGTTTTGGTTTTGTCGGTTTTGGTAGCTTGAGTTGAACGGATTTCGATTACCTTGCTGAGCCGGCTGTGTACAGTCTCTCTTGAAATGACCCTTCTCACCACAATTAAAACATGTGACTTTGACTTTGTTAAAGCCATAAGTGGTGTTTGGAGAAGTCGAAAGATCAGTTCTCCCTGTTTTCTGGATAAAATCAGTGGCTCTTCTCATGATGCTAACAAACGCCCACTGTATATCCATAAGTTCCATTTCCTCTTTATCAATTTGTGCATAGTCCTTATTGGTTAGATTGTTGTTTCCAATCTGACTAGCAACTAAACCGTTGTATGATGCAACCATTGCAGATACTAATGCGACATGCTGTTGAGCAATCTCAACAGTAACATTGTTAAGGTTAGAAGTCTCTAACACAATCGGATTTTGGTTTGATTGTATTTGAGTGATCTGCATTTGGTTCATGTGAGGATTATATGGTTGTTGTTGAGGTTGACTGGCAGTGTAGCAGGCAGCTTGTTGCATAGGTGAAAAAGGTGGAATGAAATTAGGTGTTTGATAAGATTGTGGTGTATATGATGAAGTTTGGGCAAGATAGTTGATTGGTGCTTTGGTGGGTTCAACAACATTAGATACACAAGCAATATGAGGTGCAACACTTGAAGTAGAGCTAGAAGTAGAAAGAGAAGTAGATGTACTACTCACATACAACTCTGGGTTCTGTGGAATCTGTGCTCTCTTTGCTTTCCTCTTCTCCTCCATTTCTTTGTTCTCCAGTTTTTGTATGAACTCATTGATAGTCCAATACTGGTATGCATCTTTTTCTTTCAACACTTCAATGTGTTGGTTCCAATATGGTGGTAAAGCATCAGCAAATTTATCCACCAGTTCAGACATAGGTATGCTAATCTCGTAACTCGAGAGCTCTATGAGCAAGTGGCAATACCTTGGAACCAATTCTTTTAAAGTCTCGTTACCCATGTAACTAAAGTTCTCGAACTCTTTACGAAGCTATTCCATTCTCAGCTTCCTAGTCTTCTCATTACCATCATGTCTGTTTCTCAGCATATCCCACAATTGTTTTGAAGTAGTACACGATCCGAACTGATGCAGCAAGTCAGTGTTGATCACCTGAGATAATTGAGAAAACGCCTTTTTCTAAATCGCGAACTTCTTCTTCTCATCATCAACCAAGTTCTCCAACGGTATGGGTTCACCAGTGTTCTCCAGAATAGGAGCAACATAACCTTTCACTATCATCTGCTGTCACACCACGCCAATGGCGGAAACACGTGGCGCGACGGTTCAAGCGTATAAAGTCAAGGTTAACGCAAATCACAAGTAATTAAGAAAATGGGTCATTTATTTAGGCGTCAAAATCATGTTCAAGCATTACACATAAAGTAAATTGTTTTTAACATAACTAGTGAGGTTTCTCAAATATATCCCGTAGACTTTGGGAAATAAAAGTGAAACCCCGCAAAACATCCAACGCCGCATAGGAGATTTCCGTGACCCAGCCCGCCATGCTTGTCTTCATCTAGTTACCTGAAAGATATGTTTAAAATTTCGTCAATATAAATATATTGGTGAGTTCACAGGTTTTTAGTTTCCAAAACTTAAACACATGGGAAATACCATGTTATGACAATATATAGGAGTTGCATTTCCTATATATCTACTTGAGACTATAATCAAACCAAGACGTATAATAATAATGCCCCGCTCCAAGTCGTTTCTCGGTATCCTACGACTTAAGTTCAGAATATCTGCACCCCAGGCATACACTAATGCATAATCGACGCTATCGATTAGGGGTGGGCCTTGTCAGGCACCAATAGTACTATTCAAATATTCCACCGGTTTCATTTCCCTGAATAAATGATTATAGAAGTGAGGTCTCAACCCCGAGTGGCGGTCACACCTCAAGTAATTATTCCGTCAAACATTTTCCCTAACATATCTTTCCCCCGAAAAACGTAAAATAGTTTAAAATGGGGCCGTGAGACTCACTTGAATCAGTGTCTGGCTCAATAGGTAGATAGCAAACGGGGGGTCTCGCACCTACAAACGTCCTGGACGTATAAGTCACTATTCCTATAGTGCATGTGCCTTGACAAGTTGTACACCCAACTCCCGACCACGAGTTATTCCAATTCCCGTTTAATTTAGCGCGTACCCTAGGTTTCGTTGGCGTTAGATTACCCCTTTCCTTACAAGTTATATATTATTCTCATTAATATTTCCTTAACTTGTATATTATTATCCTCGACTCGACTTTACTTAACGTATAATTATTTTCCCATTCAAATAATTATACTTAAGATCGCATCGTTCGATATAATATATTTTTAACACCCGACCCGACTCACTTTGCCGCACATTTATTTTCCCATTTAAATAAGTATGCTAAGGTCTTGTCGTTCGGTAGTATATTCTCAACACCCGATTCGACTCACCATGCCGTATATTTATTTTCCCATTCAAATAAATATACTAGGATCTCGTCGGCACGGTATACACATATATATACATATATATTTTGTCTACTCGTCTTGGTTTTCCTTCCCACATATCTACTTTCCCATTAAGTAGATATACTAGAATTTTGCCGAGACGAGCGTATATATATATATATATATATATAAACGTGTAATTTTTCTTGTTAAGTCTATACGTTTGTTTAACGTCTTACTTGTTTACGTTATGTTTTTCTCCCACGAATAGTTTTCTTCAACACTTAGGAAAGTGTTAGTAAATTTTCACCCATGATATATATATATATATATATTTTACTTCCTAATATATATTTTCTCATCTTGCCGCAACGGCATTTTTCTCATGTTTTGTCCGTTTATTGTTCGTTAACGTGTCTTAGTCCGACGTCTTAACTTGTATAGTTAATTTTTCCAAGTTTTTCCCAACATGTGTTTTATAGAAATATTATTCATATTCCAAATTCCTAACACACATTGCTTGGAAGGTTTAATGATGCTTTTCTATTTTAATCCAAACTTGCCAACTTATATACAAAAATGTTCCAACACTTTTATATTCCCATTTATATAAAAGTGTTCATTTTTATATAAGTTTTCCCAAGTTTTTAATTTATCTCCATCTTTATAAAAACCTTGTTTTTATAATAATTCTTATGTTAGAAGGAGTCCATATTTTTATAAAATTCCATTTTATAAAAATACACTTTTTATACAAAATACCCAAGTATGTTACTAGTATTCACCAAATCAACCTTGGAAAATTATTACTTATACTTTTGACACCAAACTTTCCATTATTGCATTTTTGGACTAATAGTTTCTAAAATATTCATTTTAGTCCTCTAACTTTCAAAGGTTACAACATTAGTCCCTTAACTTTCAAATGTTGCATTTTTCCACTCTAACTTCCAAAGTTAGTATTCTTCACCCAAATTAGTGGACTTTGAAGATTCATCTTTTTATTGTTAAGTTATTTTTGCATCAAATCACTTTTAATAGTCTTATATTCCATACATAAGGCTACTAATATGTGTGTTTAATGTTTTTGTCCATTATATCAAAATCCCATTCTTCTAAGTAAGTAAACTTTAGTTTTGCAACTTCTTCATTTATGACATCCTAATATATTCCATCATATATTATATCTTAGATGATCATTTTAAGATGATTAAAACTGCTTTTTAACACATTCAAGTTTCTTCCTCAAATCTTATGTAGATCATCATCTTACATAGTGTATGTGTAAATTTTATATCTTTCAAGAACACTACTTTATTATCATCAAATCCATGATCCATTTACATGTCTTTAATCATCCATTTTACTCATGTAAAATCTATTAAAGTTATGTTTTCAAAACCACATTTTAACCCTTCATGTACAACTTGCTTCTAAGAACACATACATGAATATTAATAATCAAAACAAGGTTAAGAAGCTTACTACTAGCACAAGGCTAGGGAAGACAAAAACCTTGGATTTGAGAGGGGTTTAGTGTGTTCTTCCTTAGTGGTTAAGCTCCAAGCTTGAAACACACAATGGGGGTCTTGATGGATGGATGTTTGGAAGTGATTTGGAAGTGGTAAGCTTGAAAGAAGAGTGTATGTGTGGGTGCTATAGCTCACGGCCACAAGAGAAAAGAAGGAGAAGATTTTTGCTTTGTTAACTCATGCATCTAACACATGTTATATAATATTATCACATGTAATCTTCCATGGATTATGTAAGATTTGTTTGAAGATTGTATGGTGTACTTAGGATCTTTGGGAAGATTGTATGTGTGTGTGTATTGCCGTGAGATAGAGAGAGGTTGGGAGAGAGTTTGCTTGCAAATCTTAGCTAACTATTTGAGATTTATTATGATCTTTCACTAGATATTCAAGCATGTGTGTGTACTAGTGCATCATTAGCTTGAATTTGTCTTGGATTATTAGGCCATAGGGCCGAAATTTTCTTACAAGAAAAAGCAATTTGTGCATGCTTTTGTACTTGACAAATCTTACACCAATTCTTGTCCATGCATGCTTAATATCCATAGGGTTGTAGGTTATTTTTAAAACAAAAATGCAAGGAGATTACAAGGCCATTAGGCCGGCCCCTTGGTGGGTTTAGGTGGGGTCCACAACTTCAAATATTTACCCATTGTTTGTTAAGTTAAATCTCTCGTCGTTCGGGTGTCGTTCGGGTATTTTTCGGGTTTTAATCGCGCGTTATTCGAACATTAAAAATACTTTAATAACCCTTAAATATAGTCTAATTTAAGCGTTGATTGGTTATTTAGGCTTTTGCCGGGTGAAATTATAAGTTATACGCGTATCGGGTGCGGTACGCGCACTTTATTCGTTACCGGGAGATTTGTATGAAAAGTTTCCACTTATGGTTTTGGAGTTCCAAAACTCATTATATTTTGTGAAAATACCCTTTATTTTATATCCTGGGCGTCCGGGATCCTTTTCGTTTATTTAATTATTACCGGGTAATCGCCAATGTCCATACCAGATAGTTTATTCGCACATGATCCTATCATGTTTTACCATTAAACGTATGCATTCCTATGCATTATTTGGAAATTGCTATCTCCTAAAGCCTTGATAATTAAATCACATATAATTGCATTTAATTACGGTAATCATATATTAATTAATTAGTACGGAATTACCTTATTTTTGCCGGTTGTTACATTCTCCCCCCGTTAAGAGAATTCCGTCCCGGAATTCACTTCGAGTTCTCCGGTACAGGTGTCTTCTCGAATAGGGCGGGATATTTTTGCTTCATCCGGTCCAGCCTTTCCCACGTGAACTCCGGTCCACGCTTGGCATTCCAGCGCACTTTGACCAATCTGATCTTGCTGCGTCTTAGTTTTTGGACCTTCCAATCGGTTACCTCGATTGGTTCTTCAACAAAATGTAACTTGTCGTCAATTTGGATTTCGTCAGTAGGGATGATGAGAGTTTCGTCGGATAGACACTTTTTCAAATTTGACACGTGAAACGTGTCGTGTATTCCACTAAGCTCCTGAGGCAGCTTGAGCTTGTATGCCACCGGGCCTACCCTGGACAAGATTTCAAACGGCCCTACATATCGTGGGTTCAGCTTTCCGCGCTTTCCAAAGCGCGCGACACCTTTCCACGGTGATACCTTTAGTAGGACCCGGTCTCCCACTTGAAATTCTAAAGGCTTTCGCCTCATATCAGCGTAGCTTTTCTGGCGGTCACGGACCGCTTTGAGACGTTCCTTTATCAAGAAAGACCTTGTCCGTCGTCTCTTGAACAATTTCGGGCCCGGTGAGTTGGTTTTCTCCAACTTCAGTCCAACACAGAGGAGATCTGCACTTGCGTCCATATAGAGCTTCAAAAGGTGCAGCTTGAATGCTCGTATGGTAACTGTTGTTGTAAGAAAATTCTACCAATGGCAAGTGTGTATCCCAATTACCACCAAAATCAATCGCACATGCCCGCAACATATCTTCCAAGGTCTGGATGGTTCGTTCACTTTGGCCATCCGTTTGGGGGTGATACGCGGTACTCATGTCGAGGCGAGTACCGAGGGCTTCATTTAAACTTTCCCAAAATCTTGAGGTGAAACGACTATCTCGATCGGAGATGATAGAAATAGGTACCCCATGCTTAGACACTACTTCCTTAATGTACAAACGGGTCAGTTTCTCCAACTTGTCCATTTCGCGAATCGGGAGGAAGTGTGCAGATTTTGTCAATCGATCAACGATTACCCAGATCATGTCATGGCCGCTTGTTGTCTTGGGTAACTTGGTAATGAAATCCATGGTAATTCGTTCCCATTTCCATTCCGGTATTTCCGGTTGCTGGAGCAAGCCGGAAGGTCTCTGATGCTCGGCCTTGACCTTTGCGCAAGTTAAACATCGCGCAACATATGCCGCTATATCTCTTTTGAAATTTGGCCACCAATAAAGTTCCTTCAAATCGTGGAACATCTTGTCTGCACCAGGGTGAACCGAATATCTAGAACTGTGAGCTTCGGCCAATACTAGCTCACGCAATCCCCCGTACACTGGAACCCAAATTCTATTCATGAAATACAGGGTCTGGTCCGCCTTTGGTTCTAGTGAATCAATCATCTTTCGCAATCTTTCACCTTTGACATTCTCGGGTTTAAGAGCGTTAACTTGAGCTTCACGAATTCGATCAGTCAGATTCGTGTGGATAGTCAGACCCAAAGCTCGGACACGCAACGGTTTAACCCGTTCCTTGCGACTTAAGGCGTCAGCCACAACGTTCGCCTTACCGGGATGGTACTTTATCTCACAATCGTAATCGTTTAATAATTCAACCCATCTCCGTTGTCGCATGTTCAAATCCTTCTGATCAAAGATGTGTTGCAAACTCTTATGGTCAGTGAAAATCGTGCACTTAGTTCCGTATAAATAGTGCCTCCATATCTTGAGAGCGAATACCACTGCACCTAATTCCAAATCGTGTGCAGTGTAGTTCTTCTCATGGATTTTCAGTTGCCTGGAAGAATATGCTATCACTTTTTCTCGTTGCATTAATACGCAACCCAAGCCTTGATGTGAGGCATCACAGTAAACCACAAAATCCTCCGTACCATCGGGGAGTGATAGTATCGGAGCGCCACATAGCTTGTCTTTTAGTAATTGGAATGCTGCTTCTTGCTTTTCCGTCCATTCGAACTTCTTATCCTTTTGGGTTAGCATGGTTAAAGCCTGTGCTATCTTGGAAAAGTTCTCGATGAACCTTCTGTAGTAACCCGCAAGGCCAAGAAATTGTCGCACTTCGGTAGGAGTTCGAGGGGCTTCCCAATTTTTAATTTCCTCGATCTTGGCGGGATTGACGTGTATGCCCTTTTCATTCACCACGTGGCCTAGGAAGTGAACTTCTCGAATCCAAAAGTCGCACTTTGAGAATTTAGCGTAGAGCTTTTCCTTGCGTAGTACTTCAAGGATTAACCGAAGGTGATTCTCGTGGTCTTCTTTGGTGCGTGAATAGATCAAAATATCGTCAATGAAAACAATGACGAATTTATCCAAGTATGGCTTACACACGCGGTTCATCAAGTCCATGAAAACAGCTGGTGCGTTGGTTAAGCCGAACGGCATTACCAAAAATTCATAGTGCCCATATCGGGTTCTGAAGGCCGTCTTTGGTACATCCTCTTCCTGTATACGCAACTGGTGATAGCCGGACCTCAGATCGATCTTGGAGTAAAAGCTAGATCCTTGGAGCTGATCAAATAAATCGTCGATCCTGGGGAGAGGATAGCGATTCTTGATGGTTAGCTTGTTCAGCTCTCGATAGTCAATGCACATGCGAAATGTGCCATCCTTCTTCTTTACGAATAAGACGGGAGCTCCCCAAGGTGAGAAACTCGGTCTTATAAAACCCTTGTCCAACAATTCTTGTAGCTGGCTGGATAGTTCCTGCATCTCCGATGGAGCTAAGCGATATGGCGATCGTGCCACAGGAGCAGCTCCAGGAACGAGGTCGATGCGGAACTCGACTTGTCGAGGTGGTGGCAACCCCGGCAAATCTTCTGGGAATACGTCCAGAAAATCTCTAGCTACTGGAATGTCTTCCAACTTCCGCCCGTCAGCTTTCTTGTCCACCACGTGTGCCAAGAATGCGACAAGCCCTTTTCTTAAGCACTTTCGCGCCTTCATGCTTGAAATAATCCTTAGTGGCGTCCCGTGTCTTTCCCCTTGAATTGAGAGGGTTTCACCGCTTGCGAGGGGGACTTGAATGATTTTATCGTTGCAAACTACGATGGCACGGTGTGCGGATAACCAGTCCATGCCAACAACTATGTCAAAACTTCCCAACACAACCGGCAAGAGATCAATCCCAAACTCGTGCCCACAGAGTTCCAATTTACAATCTCTCGCTACTTCTCTCGTTTCAATAGTTTTACCATTAGCCAGTTCTATGGAGTAGGGTGTATCTAGTTTACTAGTTTTTAGCCCAAGTAATCTTTTAAACTCAATGGATACGAAGCTAAAGTCAGCACCGGTATCAAATAATACAGAGGCATAATGACCATTAAGAGGGAACGTACCAGTGACCACGTTGGGGTCTTGTCGTGCATCACCGGCTCCAATCACAAACGCCCGCCCGCGGGCTTGGTTGTTTACCTTGGGGCAATCCTTCTTCCAATGGTCAAGTGACCCGCACGCGAAGCAGGGTCTTGCTCCTCCATTCTTCGGTGCTCCTGACCGGTAATCCTCCGTCTTGTGCCCCGAGCGGTGGCACTTCCCACAAGTTATCCCGTTATTTCTCCCCTGATTACCCTGTTTTCCACCATTTCCGCGCCCTGTGGCTACATATCCCTTTCCCTTCTTGTTCGCATTACCCGCCGATCCATCCTTCTTCCCTTCATTCCGCTTACGTTTCCCAAACCTAGGTTTATTCCCCTGATCATTCGACACATAGCTGAACTCGTCCCCAGATTCTTACCCTCCACGCTGCTAGATTCAGAAATTTTCAGTCCCGAAACCTGCCGGATTAAGGTTCCCATTCGAATAGCGTCTTCGGTGAGGCTTAGAGCGAGATCGATAGCCTCGCGCATGGTCGTGGGCTTGGAAGA